>OZ020623.1:27782415-28982415 GCA_963971575.1 Liopterus haemorrhoidalis
GGTATTTCCCTGAAATAACCCGGCATTATAGTGAAGAAAAAATTTAATAAATGGTAATAAATAATTTGAACTTTTCTCTTACAAAAATGATAAATAACATTTTGAAGAATCGCTATATTATAAAGAAGAAAACGGAATAACACAAACCTTTTTCATACAAAATAAATAAATAAATAAATAATAATTAAACACAGTTAATTCAGTTGTAAAAATAATATTTGAAATTTTAAATGAAATACGTTGTTTCGACCAATCTTGCACTATTTATTTTATTTAATTTTCCTTTACATGTGTCAAACAGAATTAACCAAAAAATGGACAGGTACAAATTAAGCTAAACATATAAATGTGATAAACACAGCAATCGTACATATATAATTAGCAAGTCTGTGTATGTGATCTGTCTCTTGATGACCGATATTTTGCAGATTTGATTATCTAAATTAGATTATCTAAAAATCTACGAATATAATTACATATAGAAATGTGTAGGATTTCGTAGGCATAAACAAGAAACTCTAGATACTCCTATATCCTTTGATTGATATCAACAACATTTTGCAGATTTATTCTCTAAGAAACTGCGAATAAAATAACATATAGAAATGTCTAGGGTTTTGTAGGCATAAACAAGAAACTCTAGGCACTCCTATATCCTATGATAGATATGAAAAATATTTTGCAGGTTTATTTTCTAAAAATCTGCGGATAAAATAACATATAGAAATGTGTAGGATTTCATAGGCATAAACAAGAAACTCTAGACACTCCTATTTCCTTTGACCCATATGAACAATATTTTGCAGATTTATTCTCTAAGAATCTACGAATATAATTATATACAGAAATGTCTAGGGTTTCGAAGGCATAAACAAGAAACTCTAGATACTCCTATATGCTTTGACCGATATGAACAATAATTTGCAGATTTATTCTCTAAGAAACTGCGGATAAAATTACATATTGAAATGTTTAGGGTTTCGTAGGCACAAACGAGAAACTCTAGATACGCCTGTATCCTTTAACCGATATGAACAATATTGTGCAGATTTATTTTCTAAATATTTACGAATATAATTATATATAGAAATATCTAGGGTTTCGTGGGCATAAAAGAAAAACTTTAGACACTGTTATATCCTTTGACCGATTTGAGCAATATTTTGCAAATTTATTCTTTAAGAATCTACCAATATAATTACATACAGAAATGTCTAGAGTTTCGTAGGCATAAATAAACGTCTCAAATTATTTTTAATTTTAACAATATAAATGTAATGTACTGACTAAAAATGAATCGTTTTCCCATCATAAAAAGTTTTGTCTGTATGTAGTGTCGGTAACATTATGACGTCAATTTTTCCTAAGGTTCTCGTGATGGCTAATTGGGGACACTCTGTCTCTTGATTGGCTGAAAGGCGACACCCTCTCCCGTGATTGGCTAACTGGTGATATCCTGTCCCGTGATTGGCTAACGGGTGATATTCTGTCCCGTGATTAGCTGACCGGTGACGAAATTAACATACGTTAAAAAATAAAACCAAATACACATACAAGCAATTTTTGTTACAAATCCGTCATTGTTGACGGGTAATAACGTAGTAAATTAATAATTTACAAAAATCAAGTCTCGAGAATTATCTTAAAGTAACAAAAAAATATATACATGTATATATATTTTTAGAAAAATAGCATATAAACATAATAGAGTATGGAGAATTGATACAGAAATTCAAAAAAGATTTATAAGAGATTAATTTATAAAATAATTTGAGCACATACGGTTTATGGGAGATCTGATAAATAAATTGGAATGAGCATGAGGAAGGTAGAACAGAGATGGATTTCTGGTACGGAGATTAGGGGTGTGAAAATTAATTTGTTGTAAAAATATGGGATCGTTGACCTTGCCAGAAATAAGTCTTTTTAAGTAGTTTAATGAATTCAAGTCCCGACGTTCACTTAAAGTTTTCATTGAAAATAGATGAATAAGGGTATTATATGGAAAGTCAAGTGGGGGATAGGAGCCCATGATTTTATAGTAGATGTATTTTAAAAACTTAAACTGAATTTTTTCAATAACCTTTTTCTGGACCTCGTAAATAAGATTCCAAATTAGAGAGTAGTACTCTAGTTTAGATCGTACGAAAGAAAATAGAGTGTGAAGATTACACTGATGTCAGAGAGGGTGCTGTAGCGAGCCAATGGTTTAACGTAAACATCTCGAAATGCTTACTGTTCAATCTATATAATTATTATGATATCATACTAAAATAAGATTTCGGAATCAGGGATCAGGTGCGAGGCGTGAGTTATCCAGGATTCAACATTATGATAAGTGAATTCAATGAGATATTTTGGTACTTACCAACCGACGGATGGGCCATCTTGTGGTTGATCTCAATTGTTATTTACACTTGGATTTGATATAAGGAGTTACATCACATTCAATAAAAATCAATTCAGAATTAAGTTTGAGTTTATTAACACAAAATGTACAATTTAAATATATTTCAAAAGTAAAAGTTTAATAGAATTTAATGTTAGGCTAGAATGAATCTTATAGATCACCGGATAATTGACCAAGAGTATCCCTCAAGAATTCAGAGTTCCCGCATGCTAGTTGCGAACCGAACTGCCGCTATCTATCTATCTAACTATCTCTGAACTAATCTAATTCCTTATTCTAAGTTGAAAGAAGTTTAACAATATTCTAGGAAATGACAGTGTTTAAAAATTTAAATGTATTAAATTTTTCTATTATCAGTCAAATTTTGAATAAAACTAAGAAATAAAATGCATAATGGATTGACCTCTGAATTTTTAAATGTTTTGTCAAGGTGGTCTAAGGCAGTGTTTCTCAACCTTTTCTGGCATGGGACCCCCCGAAATTATATAAATATTGTCTGCGGCCCCCCTATGTATATAAATAAATATACGCCGTTACACACTACATTTACCGGCACAATGCTGTATACCGTACGTCCCTTCTGACATAGAATCGGTGGTGGAAAATTTTAAGTGCCGAATTTATTGGAATTACTCCTTCCCCACCTCGAGGTTACTGACAGCCACTAAGCCGGACATAACCCTCCTGGATATCGAGACCAAACAGATGTTTGTGATCGAATTCTCAAGTCCAGCTGAGAAGAATATCTCTCAGATAGTTGGTGTTTTGGGTGGCATGAAAGCCTCCTATCGAAGGGAAATCGAGTCCATTCCCGTCTGCAGATCTTCTGCCAACTCTTTGATCTGCAGGATGCAGAAAGCAGTGCTGCTCGGGTCACTCCGCATTGTGCGGGCACTGGATCTAGCGTAATTTCCGCGGCTGCATATCGCCAGGGTTTGGGATGCAGTCGTGTGTATTTAGCTCCACTAGTCTCTAGTATGACGCGGCTCAAAAGGTTGCTGAAGTTTGAGATTAGTGGACGCTTGTCAAGACCTGACAAACCCCATAATAATAATAATAATAGTTTTATTGACCAAATTACAAATACAAAGAACTGCTTTCAGTCAGTCAATACAATATTAAGAGACAAAGTCATAAAAGTTCATCAAAATTAACGTTGTTAAATTCATCAATTGTGTACAATGGGTTATTTATAAATAAATGTTTAAGTTTAAGTTTGAATTGGTTTAGTAGTAGTGTAGTAATAGTCTCTGGTAAAAGATTATAAAATTTCACAGCAAAGTAATTTGAACAATTCCTGGATTTATTTAAGCGCAAAAACTTAACACGCATATTATTTTTACAACGCGTGTTGTGCTCGTGCGTTTCACTAAAAGTGATATAATTGTGTAAGTTTTTGCGTATAAACAATAGACACAAATAAATAAATAATGAAGGCAATGACATTATTTTCAGCTTTACAAAAAGATCTCGACAATCCGCTCTAAAAGGAGCACTGGCAATTATTCTTACAACTTTACGTTGTAAGCTGAAAATTCTTTTGGCTGCAGGTGAATGTCCCCAGATTATTAACCCATAGGTTAGGTGGGACTGAAAGAGGGAGAAATAGGCTTTCAATACAACATCTATGCTGACTTCATGCTTCAGATTCCTTACTAGATACACGGTCGATCGCAGTTTACGACTGAGTACATCCACGTGCTGATCCCAACAAAGGTAAGGATCAACGTGTATACCAAGAAATTTAACGAAAGGGGGATTGGCAAAATCATGTTTTCTGGTGCTCAATAGCAAGGTCTGGGTTTTATTTTCATTTAAAATTAGTTTATTGCTAGACAACCAAGAGTTTGCACTGTTCACCAGAGAAACATTTTCCGTAATAAGGGAATCTAGATCATGGTTGCAATTTAGTAATGTTGTATCGTCAGCGTAAAGAATTGATTTAGATGTCATAGCGAGAGGCATGTCGTTAACATATACTAAGAATAGTAGCGGTCCGAGAACTGGACCTTGGGGAATACCAAAATGTAAAGGAAGATACTCAGAAACGCTACTTTTAAATTGGGTAAACTATTTCCGGTTAGATAAGTATGATTAAAGCATGGCACGGCTCTTGTCGTCAAAACCATAAAAAGATAGTTTGGTTAATAAAATATCATGAGATATGCAGTCAAAAGCCTTGCTTAAATCAAGAAAAATACTAAGACAGTATTTCCCTGATTCTAATGAATCCGAAACATACGCGACAAAGTCCAAAACTGCATCTATTGTGCTCTTATCACTTCTAAAACCAAACTAACTATTGGAGAAAAGATTTTTGCTTGTAAAATTAGACCTGCCTTTTGTGTTGTATTGGTGTATATACGTATGAGTTTGAAAACTGTATATTTTTTTTATGGGTGAAAATTCACCGCCCAGCCCGAACCTCTGGGCCTAGAAACTTGAAATTTGAAGAGTATATTCCCTCCATGACGTAAGCACCCACTAAGAA
Organism: Liopterus haemorrhoidalis; assembly: GCA_963971575.1. Lineage (NCBI taxonomy): Eukaryota > Metazoa > Arthropoda > Insecta > Coleoptera > Dytiscidae > Liopterus > Liopterus haemorrhoidalis. Next base: position 27,787,317 of record OZ020623.1, read on the forward strand.
GGGATTTTTCGAAATTCAACCCCTAAGGGGCTGAAAGGGGTGAAATGTGATTTCACGGATTCTTTAATATCTCTTCGGGTCGATGGGATATAGACTTAGTTATTGCTTACAAAGATTATCCGTACAAATGCCGAAAAACCTATTTCAGGATTTTATCCTAATCAACCCCTAAAGGGGTGAATCTACAATTGGGGTGAATTATACATCCCGTCCTATTTCCTGTGTTTGTTAAGTTGTAAGGTTTCTTTTTGGCACATAGGTGTCTTTTTAAAATATCTCGAAATGGTTTTGACAGTTTTTTAAAATTTCACCCCTAAAGGGTGAAAAGGGGTGACATGTGATTTCAAGGATTCCTTAATATCTCTTAGGACCAATAAGATACCGACTTGGTTTTTGCTTACAAAGACTACCCATACAAATGCCGAAAATCTAATTTCAGGATTTTGTCCTAATCAACCCCTACAGGGAAGAATCTACAAACGGGGTGAATTATACATCCCGTCGTATTTCATGCGTTTGTTGAGTTATAAAATTTATTTTTTGCACATAGGTGTCTTTTTAAAATATCTCGAAACGGTGTTGACAGTTTTTTAAAATTACATCCCTAAAGGGTGAAAAGGGGTGAAATGTTAATTCAAGGATTCCTTAATATCTCTTAGGACCAATAAGATACTGACTTGGTTTTTGCTTACAAAGATTACCCATACAAATGCCGAAAAACTTATTTCAGGATTTTGTCCTAAGCAACCCCTAAAGGGATGAATCTACAAACTGGGTGAATTATACATCCCGTCGTATTTCATGCGTTTGTTGAGTTATAAAATTTATTTTTTGCACATAGGTGTCTTTTTAAAATATCTCGAAACAGTATTGACAGTTTTTTAAAATTACTACCATAAAGGGTGAAAAGGGGTGAAATGTTAATTCAAGGATTCCTTAATATCTCTTAGGACCAATAAGATACCGACTTGGTTTTTGCTTACAAAGATTACCCATACAAATGCCGAAAAACGTATTTCAGGATTTTGTCCTAATCAACCGCTAAAGGGATGAATCTACAAACGGGGTGAATTATACATCCCGTCATACGACGGGATATCGTGTGTTTGTTGAGTTATAAAAATTATTTTGTGCACATAGGTGTCTTTTTAAAATATATCGAAACAGTATTGACAGTTTTTTAACATTACTACCCTAAAGGGTGAAAAGGGGTGAAATGTTAATTCAAGGATTCCTTAATATCTCTTAGGACCAATAAGATACCGACTTGGTTTTTGCTTACAAAGATTACCCATACAAATGCCGAAAAACTTATTTCAGGATTTTGTCCTAATCAACCGCTAAAGGGATGAATCTACAAACGGGGTGAATTATACATCCCGTCGTATTTCATGCGTTTGTTGAGTTAAAAAATTTATTTTTTGCACATAGGTGTCTTTTTAAAATATCTCGAAACGGTATTGACAGTTTTTTAAAATTACATCCCTAAAGGGTGAAAAGGGGTGAAATGTTAATTCAAGGATTCCTTAATATCTTTTAGGCAGCAGTCTGACTGATCGAGCGCCGTCGTGTAACGTAGCGTCGAGTCGTGTAGTGTCCTTTAAAAATTTAAAAGCTGGTCTGACTGATCAAGTACTGTCGAGTATTATCGATCATTCAGTGTCAAGTAAATTTGTTTCTCACTTGTCAAATAGTGCATATTCCAACCTAAAATAATACTATCAAACAGTTAATACTAATTAGCGACTCCATTTTACTCTATATTGTAATTTTGTTTTTTTTTTGACGTTCCAACTGTCAAATAATATATGGTTGAGCGTCGAGCGTCGTGTGAAATTCAAACCGGTTTGAAATACAAACAACTTGATGCTACTTGATAGCAAACGATGGTTCAGTGCGAATCATGCCCTTAGTTAACGTGTGTTTGAAATTTGCTCGACAGCAAACGATCGACAGCATTCGATCAGTCAGACCGCGGCCTTAGGACCAATAAGATACTGACTTGGTTTTTGCTTACAAAGATTGCCCATTCAAATGCCGAAAAACTTATTTCAGGATTTGGTCCTAATCAACCCCTAAAGGGATGAATCTACAAACGGGGTGAATTATACACCCCGTCGTATTTCATGCGTTTGTTGAGTTATTAAATTTATTTTTTGCACATAGGTGTCTTTTTAAAATATCTCGAAACAGTATTGACAGTTTTTTAAAATTACTACCCTAAAGGGTGAAAAGGGGTGAAATGTTAATTCAAGGATTCCTTAATATCTCTTAGGACCAATAAGATACCGACTTGGTTTTTGCTTACAAAGATTACCCATACAAATGCCGAAAAACTTATTTCAGGATTTTGTCCTAATCAACCCCTAAAGGGATGAATCTACAAATGGGGTGAATTATACATGCAGTCGTTTTTTCTGTGTTTGTTGACTTATAACATACCTTTTTGGCACATAGGTGTCTTTTTTAAATTTCTCGAAAAGGTTTTGAAATTTTTTTAAAATCCCTAAAGGGTGAAATGTGATTTCAAGGATTCCTTAATATTTCTTAGGACCAATAAGTTATGAGTGATTTGATTTTTGCTTATAAAGATTACCTATACAAATGCCAAAAACCTATTTCAGTATTTTTTCCTAATCAACCTCTAAAGGGGTGAATCTACATTCGGTGTAAATTATACATCCCGTCGTATTTCCTGTGTTTGTTTAGTCATAACATTCCTTTTTGGCACATAGATGTCTTTTTAAAATACCTCGAAATAAATTTGACGGTTTTGCTAAAATTTCACCCTTAAAGGGGTAAATGGGAATTTTTAATTCGATAGAATGTTTTTCGGACATAGATACATGAAATTCGCAAAATATATTCCACTAAGAAGTGATTTTTCGAAAGTAGACCTCTAAGGGAGTAAAATGGGGGTGAAATATGATTTCAGGAATTCCTCAATATCTCTTAGATCCAATAAGATATCGACTTTGTTTTTACTTTCAAAAGTTACCCATAGAAATATTAGCAACAGAAATTCAGGATTTTGCCCTAATCAACCCCTAAAGGCATGAATCTACATTCGGGGTGAATTATAGAAACCCTACATAGGTTTCTATTAAATAGAAACCTACTTAGCTTTCTTTTTAAAATAATTAGTAAGCGTTTTGACAATTTTTCATCCCTAACGGGGTTCATTGGTATTTTTTATTCGATAGTCCCTTGACATAGATACATGAAATTCGGGAAATATATTCCTTCCATGACGTAAGCACCCACTAATATGGAACTTTTCAAAATTTGATCTCTAAGGGGGTGAAAAGGGCTGAAATTTAATTTCACGGATTCTTCAATATCTCTTAGAACTATTGAGATATTGACTTGATTTTTGCTTACAAAAGTTACCCATACTTAGTTAAACTTAAACTTATTTTAAAATTTTACCCTAACCAACTTCAAAAAGGGTGGCTCTGCATTCAGGGTATAGAACCCTTCGTATTTCCTTCGTTTGTTGATTTATAACATTCCTTTTTTGGCATATATATGTCTTTTTAAAATATTTAAAAAGTTTTACATTTTTTTTTACTCAGTTTCACGTAAGAACCCACTAAGAAAGGATTTTTTGAAGTTTGACCTCTATGTGGTGAAAAAGAGTAAAATGTTTTTTCACGGATTCTTCAATATCTCTTAGGACAAATGAGATATCGACTAGGTTTTTGCTTACAAATGTTACCCATACACATGTTTAAAAACAAACTGAGTATTTTACACTAATGACACTAATGAGATCGTCAGTATACCGTAGCGAAGCACGGGTGCTCAGCTAGTTTACTATAAAATTATTCCGTAGAATAGTTCTTTTTGGGACGACACGGTCATTTTTGAACAGCCTGTATAATACTGATTAACATGCAGTGTTTGTTTGGTAAAAAAATATGGTATTTTCATTTTTCAGTGTTTTTTCAAAAGTATCTAGCTGTATCTAGATACAAAAATTTTTGGCATGTATCTGTATCTAGATATTTTTTATAATTTTGTATCTGTATCTGTATCTAGATATTTTTTTAAATGTATCTATTACAACACTGTTTGTAGGTATGTCCACCAAAAAAACATTTATAACGTCACTCATGTGTCTGTCTGTTTGTCTATCTGTACGGTAGAAATTGTAGCCAAACGGCTGAACATAGAAAGATGAAATTTGGCATACTTGTACAACTTTTCGACCCACATATAGAGAGTTCAAAAAATACAGCGCGGGATAAATATAAACAAATATGTATTTAATAAAAAAAAATATATTTTTTTAAAATTTTGAATGGCATACCAAAGGAAACCTCTTAATGCGTATATCAACAAACAAATTTTTATTTCTGAAAAATCTTTTTTTTTTTTAATTGGATTTTTGCCAAAAATGTATTTAAAAACTTTTGTCCCCCACCCTATCTCCCAAAGGGATTGATCTAAAAATCTAAAAAAAATCTCCGTAATGAACATTGATGGGAACCGAAATAGTTTAATAGAAATTTTTGTTCAGATAAAATTTTCGAAAAATGTCGATTTTTTTGTGTCGTTGATAAAAAAAAAATATTTTTTTAAATTTTTATTATGTGGTACCAAAAGTAAGCTCTTAAGACGTAGATTGCGGAACGATAGATAGTTTTCTGAAATTCGTTTCTTTTAACACGAATTTAGCCAAAAATGTGCAAAAGCTCTTGTCCCGCACCCTTTTACCAAATAGGGTTAAAATAAAAATCTGAAAAAATTATAGGTAAGGTATATTGATCTGAGCCGGATACGTACGAGAGACATTTTTGATCAGATTGTGTTTTTGGAAAATATGGCATTTTTGTGTTTTTGAAAAAATTAATTATTTTTTTAATTCATGGTTATAACAACTGGAAATTGTTAACAATATTTTATTGCGAGTTCTAAAAATCACAGGTGATACAAAAAAACTAGTGAATTGAAAATTATACAAAATTATATTAATTTCTATTGTACGACACTTCTATATCACACACGGCTAGGGATGGGAACGATATATCGATATATCGAAAATATCGATACTTTAGAAAAATATATCGATATTTTTATATCGATATTTGAAATGCGATATATCGCGCAGAATATCGATATTCGCACAAAATATCGGTATTCTTGTATATTTTTTACATTTAAATATATGCTGTTCACTTTTGTAAAAACAAACTATAGGCTATTCCAAACGTTTAGACGGAACTAATTTTTGAAATCTAGTAATTTTTATCAATTAATTCGGAATTTTGGTCATTTTGTTTAAGCTTTGAAAATCATGCTCACATTGCAAATTCTAGATTAAATTGATTGTCATTATAAAATGTCGTTTTCATTACATTTTAGTTTTTTGTCATTCTTAATAAAAATTTCCCATTTATTAATTTTTTTGTCTTCAAAATATGGAAAAATGTATTAAAATATTTGACATATGTCATATGTTTTCATGGTTTCACTGTTGGAATTTTAATTTTTCACATACCAAACCTGAAACATGAAATAACCCAAGCAAGTTCCCTTTTCGTGATAACGAAATTTCCATTTAGTTCCGCCTAATCGTTTGGAATAATCTGTAAGACGAAATTTTGATTTCAATAATTTGCACCTTTGAAATTGTCATGTTGGTATTAAAAAATTATAAAAAATGTCACTTTCTTAATAATGATCATAACCAATAAATCTAAAGTCGGTTTTACAGTGTAAGGAATATTTGTATTTGATATTTAAAGACCGTAATACACTATAAAAGTAACCAAAAAATCTGGTTTGTCCTTACAAAAGTGAACAGCATATAGGTATATATATATATATATATAATTAAGAGAGTAGTTAACAAGGATAATATTAGAAATTTGTTTGGTATCTGGGTGAGTACCAACTGTAAAGTGATTGTCTGTCAACTGGCGACTTCTTTTCCCGCCTAGCCAACCAAAAAATATGTAATTTATATATCTTACATGTTACGTGTTAGTTATTTCGATATATCGAAAATATCGATATTTTTACTCCGATATATATCGAATATCGATATCACACTTACGATGTATCGAATCGCGCATATATCGATATTCAAAAATAAATTCCCATCCCTACACACGGCAGTCTTCCACCCTTTACGGTTACATTACGCGGGAACTGTAATTGTATCCAGCGGTTCTGAACAGGCGGTTATATGGTTAAATTATGGATAATAATGTTATGGTTTTTTTGTACTTATAGCTAAGATAGTACGTGTATTTTTTTGGAATTAAAAATATTTAAAAAATAATATATTTTTTTAATAGTTGTGAAATGAGTTATACACACCACACCACACCACAGAGCCGCAGTAAGGAAAACTTGCGCAAAAAATAGGTCCTCACCTCCGAAAATCCAAGTGATGAGCAAAAAAAAAAAGGTTCTCACCTTCGCAATGTGGCGCCTCTTAGTCAAGCTCGTCGGCGCCCTTTTCCTAAGTGCGCTAGGGGCCGTCGCCCCTCGCCCCCCCCCTTACTGCGGCTCTGCCACACCAGACTACACTCTACACCAGTGTTTCCCAAACTTTTTACTCTTGTGGCACATTTTCCAAAGAAGAAAAATTTCGCTGCACACCTACGTAGTCATCGAAGAAGAAATTTATAACGCTAGTTTTTTACCGACCGCCAACATATATAAGGGAGGTATTGTGATCATACCGATTTTGACATTTCGAGATTTCGATGGATCTCTACGAATTGAGGTCCCTACATAACGTTTAGCCTATTTTTAGCATGATGTCTGTCGGTCTGTCTGTCTGTCTATCTGTTGGTCGATCCATGTACACGTGCAGAGCAAATTCGGCTTAAAGGATTTTTATGAATATTTAAGCTTTTGACATCAATGGCACGAGTTGATCAACTTTTGCTAAAAATCGGTTAACCAGAAATGGGAGTTTACTCGTGTCCGTTTTACGATTTACGATTTTTGCAAATATTTCACAACAGAGTAATATTTCGAAAAAAAAATATTTAACAAAAGTTGCTATAAAAGCAACAACTTTTATTTGAGATATTTTTTGATAAAGCAGCATAAATTAAACAAGTACTTTGTGATAGCGGTCGGACCGAAAAAAGACAGCTGGCCACCACAGGACCTGTGGTGGCCAGCTGTCTTTTTTTTCTTTAAGATTTTGCGGCACACTTGGAAATTTTTGCGGCATACTAAGGTGCCGCAGCACACTCTTTGGGAAACATTGCTCTACTCTGTAAAATATTTATTATTAATCTAATGAAGACTTGAATACGAACGCCAACGGAGTGGCCGAGCGCATTAAATCGTGCAGTTTTGACTAGTGAAAACAGTCTGAAAACAGTGGTTCAATTATCCGTTGGTGATATTATTCGGGCGAGAATAATATGCTTACATTACTCCCATTTCACAATCATCTCACTCCTCATCCAGGTGTAGGAGCTCGCCCCCTGGCATCGGCGATTAGCCTCGTTGCAGAAATAGGCCGATGTAAAATAAATAAATAAAACTTGAATACGAAGCAAATGCAGAAAAAAATGCTGGGATATATGTCAAATTATTTAAATTTTGTTTAAAAAAATTAAATTGAATCTCTTCACTTCACTTCACTTCATTTTTTTTTTTTAATTTTAAATGAATTTTGTATCGTTCTGTGTATTTTCCTAATTTATTGCAACAAATCAGTTTATGACGACAAACTTAGTTAATAAACAGTTTTCTAATTTCTTCTGCTTATTGACGCTGGTATTTTATATTACCAAACCAGTGATATACATTAGAACTTTTGCGCCCCTATGCGAAAAAATTTCTGAGCTTTCCCTGATTTAAAATGCTCAAAAAAAAGTGAACAGCAAAAAAAATTCCCAAGAGTCAACTTTTTGAATAATGAAGAATTTTGTCAGAAGGCACCAAGAAGGAAGGGAGCCCAACAAAATGTTTTTGCTACAAATTTTGAATCAGCCGTTTTTAGGGTGCAAAAAACCCTTATATCGTCATTTTGTCGTCTGTCTGTCTGTCTGTCACTTTTGTAAGGACAAACCAGATCTAGTTATTTTGGTTAATTTTTACTTTTATGGTGTATTACTGATTTTAGATGTTTTTCTAAAAATTTCCTTTTGCTGTAAATCAGACTTTTCATTTGTTGGTTATGATCATTATAATTATAGGCTATTCCAAACGATTAGGCGAAACTATATTTTGCAATCTAGTAACTTCCATCGTTCTTTTTGGCCGATTTGTTTAAGTCATATTTGATTAAGTCAATCATACTTAAAATAAACATTTTTTTGGTTAAGGTTAATATCATCTTAAAATGTAATTTTCTTTATATATTGATTTTTTGTGTCATTCTTAACACAAATTTCCCATTTATTTATTTTTTTGTCATTAAAATATGTAAAAAAAGTATTTTATTTTTGATATATGTCATTCGTTTCCATGGTTTCATTGTTGAAATTATAAACTTTGACATTCTAACGTGAAAAATGAAATAACCCAAGCAAGGTCCCTTCTCGGGACAACCTAAAAGAACGAAATTCCCATTTAGGTCCGCCTAAACGTTTGGAATACCGTGTAATATATCATTTTTTATTATGAAATATGTCAAGTTGACATTTTTTACCATTTTTAGGGTTGTAGGTATGACCAAAAAACCCTTATACCGTTATTTTGTCGTCTGTCTATCTGTCTGTCTGTTAGGTAAAAATTGTAGCTAAACGGCTAAACCTAGAGAGTTGAAATTTGGCATGCTTATACAACTCTTTGACCCGCACATAGGAAAAATACTAAAACATCTAAAAAACATATCCCCTAAAAATATAAACAAATATGTGCTCATCGAAAAAAAAATAATAATAAATAAATTCTGAGTAGGGTATCAAATGAAAGCCCTTAGTACGTGGATTAACGATCAAAATTTTATTTTAGCATAATAAATTATTTTGATGCGATTATTGCCAAAATTGTGCAAAAAAAAATGTCCCACACCCTGTAGCCCAGATGGTTTAAACTAAAAATCTGAAAAAATTCTAAGTAATGTACATTGGTGTGAACCAGAATAGTACAACAGGAATTTTTGATCAGATTATGATCGAAAAATAACGCATTTTTTGTGTTTTTTGCTTGACGCTCTACAAAAGTTATAGTTATGTAACACACTATACTAGAAGGCGTATCCTGGTCTAATGGTTAAGGTCTAATGGATACGCAGCAAACTAGGGTTCGCTCCCCGTCAAAGGAGACAATTTTATTTTTTTTCAGTTTTATTTTGTTTAAATTATTTTATCAAAGTTCTAGTTATATTTTGGCAAATGTTGCATTTAATTTTTAAGAACGTAAATTTAATATCCAGTAGGAATTGTTGGAATTGTATTTTCATTCTATGTGCCATGTATACTAAATCAGGAAGACGGAGTTATGACTTAAAACAACCAATTATTAAATAGGCGCAATTATTAAAATCTTAATGAACTTTGCTTAATAAAAAAAAAAAACTGCACCTATTTATAAACCTAAATAATGGTATTAGGTATTCGAATTAAAATTAACAAAAAAATATTTTATCATAAAATTTGTTTTTAAAGCTCTTCGATTAACAGACGATAAATTATTTTAAAAATATCGTTCATTTTGCTGTGATTACTACAAAGCAAAATTTCCTGCACACTCAGCATGTCGCCTTCACTTCTTCACTTATTACATACCTGCGAAACAGTGGAGGTGCTAGCGCGGAAGGGGGGGGGGTGGATTAAAAGTTGCTCTGGCCCCCAGTTGGCTCCCCTGGAATTGCTTGGAAAAAAATATATTTTAGAAGTGAGGACCTTTTTTTTAGGTCATTACTTGTATTTTCATATGTAAACGATAAAAAAATATATCCTGCCCCCCCCCCAAATTTTACTCAAATTTTTTTGGCTTCCCCAGATTTTAAGAGTTTTGCCGCCACTGCTGCGAAACCATGCAATGTGTGAAAATTCACACTTCACATCAACTTTTTAGGTTGACAAAATTTAACAAGGGGCGAAATTTGGGTATATTATGCCTCGGCCCAGCTCTGTAATTAGGGCAACAAATAGTTTTACTCAGCTCTACTTTTACCAGCTCTACTTTTTGGAATCAATTTTTTATGAGATTTTTCTTTTTTTTTTCCTTTTATTTGTTGGCTTTAGCAGCTTTGGCTATTAGCCAGATATAAATAAATACATTAGAGGTTTTTAAAAATACATTTATAATTTGATATTTTCTGCTTTAATATAATTATAAATAATTTTATAAATATCTAGAGAGTTAGTAGCAAGAAGTGTCTGAATATTGGAAGGTAAGGATATTTTTTGGAAAACTAAATTTTGTATGAATAAGTTACGATTGCGAAAATGAATTGGGCATTCGAACAATAAATGGTTCGAATCGCTGACAGACAAATTATCACACGGACAGAAAGGAGACGAAACCATATTTATTATATGTAGATGATATGGAAAGGAGGTGTGATTAAATCTAAGCCGGATAAAAGTGGATATAAAAGATCTGCTTTGTTGAGAAGAAAACCAACGCTTTCTAGGAAGAAGAGGTTGAATTTAATCATAGTATGATCCTTTGAATTGTAGAGAATCTATGTATTCTTGTTGCCATTGGTTGTATATGGAAGATTTAAAGATTGACATAATCTCATCACTGTTTAGAGGAATAATTAAAAGGAAGCTATTTACAGCTGCTTCTTTGGCTAGAAGATCGACTTTGATGTTGAACTCAAAATCTGAGTGGCCTTTAATCCAGCATATTTTAATAATTTTACCGCTGATCGTGAGATCGTTTAGACCAGTGGTTCCCAACCTATTTACACCGGCGGACCACATTTCCAAATCACATTAGAGTTGCGGACCACCACCACGTATTATTTAGATTTAGATTAGTGACTCAAATTAAAATCTTTAAATATTCGCTACTAAAGGAATAGTCATATATTCAATAATACAAATTGGTATTCACTAAAACATAACAAGGAAAATGTAACAAGAAAAAGCAGTCACAGCGTCTAAAAATAAAGTTTATGAAAAAAAATCAGCTGTGGCCACCACAGGACCGACCGCCATCATAAAGTACTTCATAAAGTAATACATTCTAGCAGCAGAGTAGAAATAACTTGGCCTAATATTTTCTAACAGAGATATTATTTATCATGACCATGGAAACGTTACATATAAGTATGAAAAAATTGAGACTTAAAAAAAAAATTCGAAAAATTTTACAAAAATTATTCTAAATTTTTCGTTTTATCAAAAAACGTCTCAAATAAAAGTTATTAATTATTGCTTTTATAGCAACTTTTGTTCAATAAATTTTTAGTCTACGATTTTTACCAAAAGTTGATTAACTCATGCCATTGATGGCAGAAGCTTAAATATGAAGTTTCATAAAAATCCTTTCAGCCGAATTTGCTCTGCACGTGTACACAGACGGACAGACGGTTAGACAGACAGACGGACAAACGGACAGACAGACGGACAGACAGACGGACAGACAGACAGACTGACAGACAGACCGACAGACATCATGCTAAAAATAGTCAAAACGTTATGTAGGGACCTCAATTCGTGGAGATCCATCGAAATCTCGAAATGTCAAAATCGGTATGATCACAATACCTCCCTTATGTATGTTGGCGGTCGGTAAAAAACAATGTATAGGTGTAGAAATAAGATTTTTTTTTATGTTGTTTATTCGTAACAACAATTTACAATACATTCAGTGGGAGCCTTGTGATTGCAAATCGCTTACCAATTTTTCAATATTAGGCCTTAAAGAACTTAAAGACAATCTCAATACCGGCTTCACATCTAAACGGTTTCTATGCTTCGTCTTAATGGCATTAAGCGCAGAAAATGCAATTTCACACATGTATGTTGAATGGAAAGGAAGGAGTATTTTAAGTGCTTTTTCGCTCAGTGCTAGATATTCTTCACGAGCCATAATCCAAAAACTAAATCAAAAGTTATTAGTTTCAAAACTGGTACTGATCGTGTACAAAAACGTTTGCAATTTTTTTTTTCAAAGTGGTTTTCAACCACTTACGGAACGAATCTTTTATTGCTGCCGAAGTCGCGGACCACGGTTTGGGAAACACTGGTTTAGATCTTTAATAATATCATAAATTAGTGAATAATTCTTTTTCTCAAATCCAGGGCAACTCAATTTTTGGACGGCGCTTTTACAATCAGAAAAAAATTACAAATTCATTATGAAAGTGATTCTTTAAGTATTCTAAACTCAACTTTAAGGCCACCATTTCCGCATTGTAGAAAAATATATTATCTGGGAGTTTAAATTTTAGGCTAAAATTGCGTTGGGGATCTAAAACGGCACAACCTACATTGTGTGTGCATTTGGCCATTTTAATTTTATACCGTATCCAAAACTGATAGGTTGTTTTCCCGATAGTTTGAGGAAGATATCTGTATCATGTTAAGATTTTTCTTTCGCTGTATATGTATTGGTGAACAAGTGAATAACAATACTCTTGCTTAGCAGCAAAATACATACAATTGGATTTCTCATGATTGCTCGTATGATTTAGTTGTTTATGCTGCTGTGTAGATAAGACATATTTCAGACTCTTTTATCAGCGATTTTGATTATATGAACACCCTTATCGCAGACATTCTATGACGTAATTGTCTTGAATATGTTCCTGTCAACAATTGGACACTTGATAAAACTGGTCTACGTGACAAACCGTGGGACATTAATGGCGACCAAGAAATTCAAGGATATAAAAATAATATCTTTACAATAATTTTACAATATTATATTTATTTATATACCGAACGTCCTTTTTCGAATTGCAACATAGAGCTTTTCAATGTTATATTTTCCATTGCATATTCTGTATATACTACCAGTTTTAGACAAAAAAAGTATTAATAAAAATTGTTCAGTATTTTAGTCTTAAAACATTGTGCCTAGTTCTGAATAAAAAAATCCCAATTCGTTTGAAAAAAGGCACACAATATTTTTTGTATCTGTATCTGAAAATAGCAGTTGCCATGCATAAAAGAAAATCAAACCTAAAACAACAATATATTGTGTAACAAGCGCAGAAAGTATACATTTGCCAATTGAGAAAGATATTCGCTGCGCTCGCTCGGCAATCTTTCGAAATCGGCAAATGTACTTTCTGTGCGTGTCACACATACAATTTTTTCTACGAACAACTATTGTAAAAAATTAAAAAAATAAGAAATAGAAATCTTTATGTATGTTAGATCTATATACATAATAAGTGGCTTGTCGTTCCTACGATGTCCATAAACAATTAAACGAATGTCAAAATAACTATTATCAAATACATTGGTATTAGTACGTTTGTTAAATAATAATTTATGAAGATGAAGTAAGTAGCGAGGCTGAGAAGGAGATAGAGGAAGCGGCAAAGAAAATAGTGTTAGAACTCTTGCCGCAAAAGTCAAGAGAAAGGTAATGATATATATATATATATATATAATTGTATATTGCGTAACAGCCTACTCTTTGTTCGAAGAGGAATTAATTTTAATACTTTAAATAATTGTCAAATAACAATTAATTACAAAACATAAACTTAAATGTGTAGTATTATTTAATTTATATTGACCTATCGGAAAATACTTTCTGCGCTAGAGCGGAAAGTATTTTTCGATTAGGTTGCCTTGGATACAAAACAATCCTCAGCAAACACCAATTTTCCACTTTGCTATGGCAACAGAAAACGATAGTTTTCTGGTAGGTGAGTAGAAAAAGTATATTTTCAGGTTAAACATAAATTTACAAAATAAAATAATATTAATAATCTAAATTAAATTTCCAAATAAGTTTCCATTATTAGCTTGACAAAAATTTACACTATTGTAGAAATTTCTGTTTACATTTGCAATAGTCCGCGGATGAATATTAATACAAATATTAATTATTTATTGTTTTAAATACTACCTTTTAAGTTTTTACAAAAACTAAGAAAGAATTTTTTTTTTGCTTGTTTAAAATATTCGCTTTAAAATATTGTTTGTTTTATTGCTTTTTAAAATATTCGCCTTTAAGATTTATACACTTTTGCATGCTTTCAAACTAATTATCAAAACATGTTTTCCACTCTGAAGTTGGTATCTCAAAAACATGGTTTTCGAAGTTTTCAATAGCTTCTTGACGTGATGAAAATCGCTGTCCACGCATTTTTTGTTTAACATTGGGAAAAAAAGTCGCTAGGGGATAAATCACGTGAATACGGCCAACGAGACATTTATTTGCATTTATTTGCAAGAATGATGCGACGTTATTGGATGTTTTTCCTGATTTTGTCGATTACTTCTGGCAAACAAATTGTTGTGTACCATTCAGAATTAACTGTTCTCCGATCCTCTAAAAGAATGGTTGCGACATGTCCAGTACAACCGAAGAAACAAGCGATCGTTTTCTTGGAAGTGCTTCGTGAACGAACAACTTTTGTGGGTTGCGGTTTATCTTGGAAAACCCAAACAGTGGATTCTTGCTTAGTTTCCGGTTCATATGAATAAATCCAATAAAATAAGTGACGTCACCTGTAACGATGTTGAATACGGATTTTGCAGTGCCTAGGTTGAATTTTTTTAGCATTTCCTTACACCAATCGTGCCTTTATTTAAGCTTTAAAACTATGGTCAAATTATGGGGAATCCATCGGGAACAAATCTTTTTCACAGCTAAATTTTCATGCAAAATTTAATGTGTTGCAGTCTGCGATATACCAAAGGATGTCTCTATCCCAAGGTAATTCACATGCCGATCTTCTTCAATCATTTTGCGCACAGCATCGATGTTTTTTTGAATCACAACCGATTTTGGTTGGCCTTCACGAGATTCATCACTGACGGACGCACGACCACGACGAAATTCTGCAAATTGTAAACAGTCTTTTCTGATGGTGCTTCATTACCAAAAGTTGAACAAAGCGAATCTATGTATTGTTGTTGAGTTAGGCCTTTACTAAAATTGTAAAAAATTATCCAACGAAGATCTTCACGAGTAATATCAATTTTTTTACAAACTTGTTTTTTTTTTAACGCTCACTGTTACGCAGCTAAATTGACCGAGGTCAATTTATAATCTGCCACTGATTTCACAATACCAAATGCGAAATTTTACGAATATACTAATGAGACATTTCAATATTGCCATCTAGTGGTTTGTAATAACATAAAAGGTAACCCTCGTACAAATATAATTTCACAAACCTTATCTATCTTTTTATTATTTCTTTGAATTTTATTTAAAATAAAAATCAGCTGTAGCCACCACAGGACCGACCGCAATCACAAAGTACTTGTTTAATTTATGCTGATTTATCAAAAAATGTCTCAAATAAAAGTTATTAGTTATTGCTTTTATAGCAACTTTGATAAAGCAGCATAAATTAAACAAGTACTTTATGATGGTGGTCAGTCCTGTGGTGGCCACATTTTTGAGAAATATTTCTCTGTTGTGAAATATTCGCAAAAATCTTAAAACCGACACGAGTAAACACGTGTAAAGTTGATCAACTCGTGCCATTGATGTCAAAATCTTAAATATGAAGTTTCATAAAAATCCTTTTACCGGAATTTGCTCTGCACGTGTACACGGTCCGACAGACAGACAGACCGACAGACATCATGCTTAAAATAGTCAAAACGTTATGTAGGGACCTCAATTCGTGGAGATCCATCGAAATGTCGAAATGTCAAAATCGGTATAATCACAATACCTCCCTTATAAATGTTGGCGGTCGGTAATAATGTTATAATTATTCATATATTTACAAATATTACTTATTTTAACTTAACCTGTACTCTTGCTAAAAAGCAGCGGCCATATTTGTTTTCTAGATCTTTCTGTGAAACAAAAATAACTAAACATGTGACAAAAATAAAATTTAAAACAATAAATTACCTTTTGAGGCCATTTTATGTCATATTTTTACTGAAAATAATGGTTTTGTATAATAAATGATTATTATTTTAACTTTTTATAACCCTATTTTGTGTTTAATGGTAATTTATATTTTATAGCAGTTATTAAATTTTTTGAAGATTGCCAAGTTTCCCTCTGGCAACATCGCAATCACTTAACGGGTATATAAGGTGTGCTTTTCATGGCTCGACCTCTTTTCGTCACCACACACTATAGAAGAAAGACGCGTGACAAGAGCTCCGAATTGGAAGGCCATGGTGCCTTCCTCTTTGAATTGTAAGGCCATCAGTAACCAGTGCATACTGCTGCATATTCAGCCATTTTTGTCTTGTTGCATCACTTCAAAAATGAACATGGTAAGCTTCATCTTTATTTTTCAAAGCCATCCTTTAACATTTTGAAAATTTTTGGTTAAATTTTAAATAAATAAACTTTATTCTACGAAATAGTTATAATATTTTGCTATGTATTAAGAAATATATTATTTAAATTTAATCAGTTGTATTGCTCATGGGAGACAAATTATCGTACTGGTGTTCCCAAATTATTGTATTTCACTTAGTTATCGTATATGATAGTTAGAGAATTTGGTATCGGTGCAGAAAAAGTGGATCTAAACCAAGATTATTCAAGTATTGAGAAATGACATTACCGATGCCGGCGCTGTGCTCCACGGCAATATGGCTGTCGTGTTTAGTACTCAGCTGTCAGTATGCTAATAACGAACAGGTTAATTTAAGAACAGTACATTTTAATTTTATGAAAATGCGAGTAAATATTTGCGAATTTTTAAGCGCTATAACTTTATCGAGGTGTATAACAGAAGGTGGACATTAAATTATAGTATTTAAGGTTTAATTTCAGTAGATTTATTGAAGTGTAATTTGTAGTTGAGCAGGTGTTAAATGCCGGGCACGTAATTTTATGTGGTACATCTGAGTGTCGGTCATCTGAATTTACAATATATGGATTCTGTTGAAATTTATTGTTGAATTTTATGTAAAACAAGTGCATTATTTTCATTGCCTCATGAAATAAAATTAATTTTAGTTCGACAGGAGCAGCTAAAAGTTAAAAATGCAACTTGTAAGTGCAAACATACTGCAGTTTTGTTTTTCTGCGAAATGTAATGAACAAACTCGCATAGCATCAGTTACTTTTTAACTCAAAATATATTCCCATGCCTTCCATAACCAAATCTGGACTTAATATTAATTTTCCCTCCATTTTTCTTAAGAAAAGAAAAAAACTAAGATGCCTATCTTTGTCCTGTCTTGAATGACTGCCAAAAACACTACAATTTGTTCTACTTTTATAGTTTTTCACAACTTCTATCGACATTCTAACAAAAATTCAACTCTAGAACAAATGTAAAGTTGAAACAGTACCAGAGCGCCTAGTACAATATTTGAACACCAGACTGCGTATTCGAGCGTGACAGTTCTGAATAAGGTTGTCTCTTAACTTGTAGCGGTGGGGGTAAATAGAGAGGCTACTCGTCATCCGTATGCTAACGCGACGTCCGTCTTTGTTTATCGTATATGTAATATACACGTGAAGTTTGATTTTTGGCTATAAATATAAAAATATCGTTTAATTTTTTGATTTTCTACTTGTTTTAATTTATTTTTTCTTCGAAAAGAATGTTTCTTCGTTCTAAATAAATTTTCTTACATTCATTTTTGATGTGTAGAGATTAATAAGTGAAATATTTCAATATTTTAGTTTTATGTTGCCCCCCCCCCGTAACTACCCTAATATTCATCAAATTGAAAAAATGCATAGAACAAATAAGATTTGATTTCTTATAAACAATTTTTATTGTATAGTTTTTTCTGTTAAGATAGTGCTGTTTATAATGGAAATATTTCAAGTTTTTTAGTACCAGTTTTAACCCAGAAACACCCCCTAAGAAAGAAAATTTTGAGGTACCATGCCTATATTTGATCCTGGTTCTAATCTATTGTACCAAATTTCGTTAAAATACTTCCAGCCGTTTTTGAAACCAGATATAACCTCCAATTTTATTAATTACTATATTATTATAGCAATTTGTTTTTCTATTTTTATTAAATTATAACTAAAATTATATTTGTATTCGATTTTATTGTTATTTATTAACTATAATACAAGTACCCATCACTTTAAATTTTATATAAATCAGTATAAAATTTCCTTAGGTTTTTATTTATAATTTATTCAGTAGAACTGTCTGGAATTAAATATCTGTTGTGAAAATAGCCAATAAAAATATTTGAAAATGTGTAACATCTATATTAATTTTCTATTTTAGTTTGAACTACGTATACGTGTGACGTATTCCCTCTCACGCTCTGATTGGTCAGAAGTTACGAGACAAACTTTACTTTAATAACCTTGGATCTAAACGGGATTTCCAAGGATTTATCACGAGCTCACTTTTAACGATTGAAGGAGCCTTCGTTAAACAAAATCAATTGTTTAACTTCATAATCTACATCATAAAGATGGTTGCCAAACCATCAGCTGATTTTGTATTATATAACAATGTTTTAAATACTATTATTTATTGTTTTACTCATTCTAACTTATAAATATTGTTGTAGTTATAAAGATGGGCTGCGTGATGCGTAAATAGTCCTCGTTACCGAGTGCCAATCATTTTAACTATACTATAATAACTTACTAAATAAAAACTTGGTGTGTAAAATAGTATATTATTATGCTCGTTTTATAAGACGATGCATTATCACACGAGTTGTTTGGAGTGCTCCAAAATAACAAGTGTGACAATACGTCGTATAAAACGAGCATAATATACTATTTTTTTTATATTTTATTTATCACTTATTTTATAGAAATTTTAAATTTTCATTTATAATAAATATCGGAATACAATCTAGGGATTATTGTGAAATGCGGTCACCATAGCAACAATGTATAATAAAACAATATTCTATAATATAATACGCCAACGTGTGTCCTCTCTTGGGTGCGTGGGTGTCTGTCATCTAAAATCTAAAACAATTGAAGCGAGTTTCCGAAATGTAACGAAATATTCCGAAGCTTCCAAAGTATATATTGACATATAACGCGTAATAATAATAGTTTTTAATTGATATGTTTACACAAAAATAATATAAATTAAAATTATTAGTAGCAGAAAAATAATTATTTTAAAAAATATTTGGTTTTGATGAAAATATAATAACAGCAAAAATTTGGTAATTTTATTAGTAAAAAATAATATCTCTGCCTGAAAAAGTAGAAGGTAGTAGAGTAAGAAGGGCCTTTTAATATATCAACTGATGATTTAGAGAAATTTTGGGTGGGATAAATGCTTTTTTTCAGTCTTTTCTTGAACGTAAAAAATCACTTTCCATAAAATGCAACGAGCAAACATGCATGCATGGGCTTGGATTTTTGCCCATTTTTAGTTTTTGGGTCCATAAAAACCTACGATCCACTTTTCATCTGCCTCCAAACGTCGTTTCAAAAGATATTTTTTTCGATTTAGGTAAATTATAGAATGTTTAAGAGGGATTCTTCCTTATTCACAATTTACATTGCGGCACACAATAAAATAGATTGTTTTTTCCATGACTCACAATAATAAAACACAAACAAGAAAAAAACACGTATTTCTTCATTGAACAAAACAAAACAATGTCACTTTCGTATCTTCCGCAAATTGCCACTAGATGTCAGGGCGCTTAGGAAGTTTCCCCTATTGACAGTGATGGGCGCGTTAGTTACATGATGTAAGTTACCTTATTGTTGACGTGTAAACAATTGATGTCAAGTAAACACAAAAACTCTTGTAAACAATGTAAACAACGTAAACAATGTAAACAATGATTTAGACATGCGCACTTGTTTTGAATTACAGAACCTCATTATCAATACATTTTTCTAAATAATAAAATTTTAATGAAACGATTTTAAATGAAAAAGTAAGTATATAAAATTAGGACAAGCCAATATACATATTAATAAAAATCGAATTTGCATCATTATACAGGTGTTACATACAAATTAGTAAATATGAATATGAAAAATAAAAAACTTTTTTCTTTAAAAAATTCAGTCTATTATTTTTAATAACAAAATACATTAAATTTCACCTTTAAAAAAATCAGCCTATATTTTTTAATAACGAAAAGAATTTAATAGCGCAAATTTTGCATAACGCCCTATATTTTCTTTAATTTTCTTAATTAAAACAAAACCTAGTTCTTCAGAACTATTCCTTCGGTTTCTTCCCACCATTTTTTTAATAAATTTATTGTTTTGAACTGAATATACTTGTTCATTAATTCGTATTAAATAACTAAAACTAACCTCATTATTTGACAGTTTACAAAGTTTACATTGTTTACATTGTTGACAAGTTTACCAATTGTTTACATAAGTTTACACGTAAACGTAAACAATTAAAGTTTACGTGTAAACGCCCATTACTGCGTATTGATATGTTTACACAAAAATAATATAAATTAAAATTATTAGTAGCAGAAAAATAATTAATTTAAAAAATATTTGGTTTTGATGAAAGTAAGTAAGAAAAATGTGACTTTCTTTTCTTTATTATTATTTTTTAAATGCTTTATTATTTTTTCATTTATCCGATTAACGTTTTAAATTATCAAACGTCTTAAATTTTCAAAAATGTAAAAGTAATGCATTGTGTAAAACTCGCCTTGGTAAAAATTATAATTTTTACCAACAATTGCCGGCCGAGTTTGGTCATTCATATCAGCGTCACTAGGTGACAACTTATTTGTGTGAATTTAAAATTGGTTGGAAATATTTAAAATATTTTGGTAAAAATTACAAATTGATACATTCAATAGTTTGCACCTTTGAAATTTTATGTCGTGTTGGTATTAAAACATGGTAAAAAATTTCACTTTCTTAAAATGTCATTCCATTTGACATATGTCATAAAGATAAATGATATCATAGTTATAATGGTCATAACCAACAAATCTCAAGTAGGTTTTACAGCGTAAGGAATATTTTGAAATGACAAATTTACATTTAAAAGTCAGTACTACACTATAAATGTAACAAACAAAAAAAAAAACAGATCTGGTTTGACCTTACAAATGTGAACGCAATATATTAAAGCGGGTAAAAAATTAAATTTGACTGTGTAATAGTTTCTCACGATTTATTTCAAACTGATTTGAGATATTGTGTAAGTACGCTTTTTTTCGTGTGTGTATTTTTCCGTGTGTGTATTTTTCCGTGTGCGCTTTTTTCCGTGTGTGTATTTTTTCATGTGCGCTTTTTTCCGTGTGCGTATTGTGAAATTGGAAAATATATTTTAATAAATATATTTTAAATTTAACGTCTCAAATCATTTTTAGTTTTAACATTATAAATGTAATGCATTGAGTGAAAATTAATCGTTTTCCCATCTTAAAAAGGCAATGAAGAAATAATTCGGAATAATACTCATTATTTTTCCAATTTTTAATAATGGGCGAAGAGTTGATTCAATTTGAATTGGATGAAGTAAGGCGTAATGCTAGAGAACGAAGTCTGAGGTGTCAAGCAAGTTCCACATTAAGGTGCCACTGTGTTTGCAAACACAGTTGGCAACGGGTGCACTAGTCTGTGATAACACAACACAACAGTAATTTGACAGATGTAAAACAACAAACTTTCTTTTTGAATTTTCTTAATAATAATATTATAAAATAATTATCTGACATGGAAATATTTATATCACGCCGTAGACGAGTAGTACTGCCAATCTCTCAAAGTAAAAAGTCACCAAAAAACAGTTTAACAATAGCTTCTATTGTTTAACTGCTTTCAGGGTTACAATGATATAATTCTGAACGCAAAGTATAAAAAAACGTTTATATTTCATTTAAAAAGGTTTATAACAAGTATGAAGTTTGAAATACTCGCAAAATTTCTATAATATCCTACAAAATCGTTTGATGGTGAACTTTGTTTAGTTTAACTTTGTCAAAAAAGGCTTGGTCTTTGAAGAATACTCGCCATATGGAATTTTATTCGCCATATCGTCACCCCAGAATTGGTTTGCTCTCAATTTTTTAGTTTTTAGAGTTAATGCTATTTTTGGGATTTTCAGAACTGTTTTGTTCTCTGTCCTTTCGAATATTTTACTTTTTGCAGCCACATTCGATATTTTTGACTATATACTTTGTTATATATCCAAAAAATTGATGTGAAGTGTGAATTTTCACACATTTCAGGGTTTCGCAGGTATTTAGTAAGAGAATGATGATTATTTGGAATGCCAAAACAAATTTTATGTTAAAATATTTTTTCGTTAATTTTAATTCGAGTGCCTAATACCATTATTTAGGTTTCTAAATATGTGCAGTATTTTTTTTATATATAGCAAGGTTCATTAATATTTTGAAAATGCACCTATGGCTTCCATTGGTTGTTTTAAATCATATGCTCCGCCCCTCTGATTTCGTATACATTGAAACAGAATTAAATTATAATTTGCCACTGGTTATTAAATTTATGATTTTTAAAATTAAATGCAACATTTGCCAAAATATAACTAGAATTTTGAAAAAGTAATTCAAACAAAATAAAAATGCAAAAAAAAAACAGAAAAAATAACATTGTCTCCAGACCGGAAGCGAACACTAGTTTGCAACTTAAAAATCCAGAAGGCTAACCACTACACCATGAAAGCGTACTGGTTTACCGTGTTACATAACGTATTAAATATTTACATCGTCAACCAAAACCACAAAAAATTCGATATTTTCTGAAAAAATAATTTGTTCAAAAATTCCAATTGTACTATTCACACCAATGTACATTACTTAGAATTTTTTCAGATTTTTAGTTTAAACCATCTGGGCTACAGGTGGAACAAAATTTTTTTTGTACAATTTTGGCAAAAATGTCATCAAATAATTTATTTTGCAAAAATTATATTTTGATCGTTAATCCACGTACTAAGGGCTTTCATTTGATACCCTACTCAGAATTTTTTAACAAATACAATTTTTTCAATGAGCACATATTTGTTTATATTTTTAGGGGGATATGTTTTTTAGATGTTTTGGTATTTTTCCTATGTGCGGGTCAAAGAGTTAGGTTTAGCCGTTTGGCTACAATTTTTACCGAACAGACAGACAGACAGACAGATGACAAAATGACGGTATAAGGGTTTTTTGGCCATACCTACAAAACCCTAAAAACAATAGTGGACATTCCCAAGAAACATATAAAAGAAACATTAGAGTAGAAGATTACACTGCTGTTTGAAAGACACACTTTCAGTATGATCAACTTACAGTTCATAAAAAATCTGTCATTTCATATTACACGACCTAATATTTGTACGATAAGTATCGTACAAATATTAGGATGTTTTATTTGACAAAAACAGCTGCTCCTTGCAGGGCCGCCCCTAGCATTTGCGGGGCCTGGGGCAAAACTGGAGTTGCGGGGCCCCAAAAATGGATTTGCGGGGCCCCATCTATATATATATATATTTATTGAATAACGATATTTTCTTTAGTATTATTAACTATTAACAAAGTGCACATACTAATATTCAATGAAAATATAAATTTTTTTCAACTATTTATAAAACTTGGAATAATATTTTTAATGTATTTTATTATTTTATTACTGTATATTATTATATATTTAGAAGTGCGGGGCCCTTAGAGGCGTGGGGCCTGGGGCAGGTGCCCCACTTGCCCCCGCCTAGGGGCGTCCCTGGCTCGTTGCTTAGATCATATCTATCGGATAGGAGACAATTTACCCAGCTTGACAACAATAAATCTAAAACTCCTCCTTTACAGTTTGGTGTTTCGCAAGGTTCCATACTTGGTCCGTTATTTTTTTAAATATAATTTAATTACCTACCCCTTTTTATGACTTCTTAAACAGTTCTCTACGCAGACGACACAACATTATTAACGAGAAACTCCAATCTAAGTGCTCTCCTTTCTGAGAATAGATCCTTGACAGTCGAAGCAAATTCTTGGTTTAACATCAATAAATTATACTTAAACACGGATAAATCCCAGACCCCGCTGTTTACTACTAGGAAACATAATTTTGAAAACCCTCATTACGTAAAGTTTCTAGGAATCCACGTAGATCCTCATTTACGTTGGGACTAAAACACTGAATTTCTTAGTCGAAAGCTTAGGTCTACCATCTACCTGATCAGGAGATTGAAATACGAAGTATGTAAGAAGGTCGTACTGAAAACCTATTTCTCATTATTCCAATCCCACCGAAATTATGGAATACTTATATGGGGACATTCTCCGTCCGCTGACAGAATTTTTAGCCTTCAGCGTAAAGCTGTCAGAATTATCGCCGGTGCTGCATACAGAGCCGAATGTTGAGATTATTTTACAAGTCTCAAAATAATGACCTTAACAGCATTATTCATTTATAATTGCCTCTTACTAATACATAAGAATTTGAGCAAATTCACTACTCTTGAAGACTCGTATGAGTACAATACTCAAAAAACGATATCCGTTCTCAGTATCTTCGTTTGAACAAATCCAGAAATTGCTCAAATTATTATTGTATAAAATTTTTCAATGTATTGCCCGAGGAGATTAAATAACTATCATGCAGAGAATTTTCAAATAAAGTTAAGGACATTTTATTGAAATTCCCATTTATGATTTTACTAATTTTGAAAACATTGAATTTTGTATGTGAAATCTTATGTGCCTAATAATGACAATAGATGTATATGTAATTTAGTCAATAAATTATTTTTATTATTATTATTACTATCGTACAGTTGGTAACACTTATTGTTATACTTACATTGTTTCAATTGGGTTTTAATGTTTTGTTTTCTTTTGTTTCAGATGTTCTGCCACCAGAAGAAACTCAACGTTGGGTTGTTCTTCGATTCATCGATTGTTTAATGGCAACGCAGCTTCGTTTTTTCTTTTGTCAGTATTTTGAGTTTTAAAAGAGTCATTTTGCAATCAACCCTTTTTTTTAAAGGATATTCATATCAATGTATGTAAGTTATTTACGTCTTGCTGAGGTGATTTCATTGAATATCATACTTTTATAGTAATTGTTAAATGTGCAATTTCGAAACGAAATTCCAAAATGACTGTGTAGTTTAATTTTTCTTTCAAGTGCTATTGGGTTATAAATACGCCATATTTATGGTGTATATATGCCCATGTTTTCGGCACTTGGCCAGTTTTTCTTGAATCTATCCCAGTGTCCCTTTTCGGGATGCTTCTAAACTGTCCCGGTTTCTGTTGATATTTCTTTTAGAGATTCTTTTCTCTGTTTTACTCATGAATTGTACCAATGAAGAAAAAGGGTCTTATAAATTTATAATATGGACACTTATTCTATAGTCTGTCTTTTTTGGGTTTATCCATTGTTAACTGTTTAATACCTGGCGATGGTTCTTTCCGGGGTGCATCCTTTCAACAAAGTTTAACGAATCTACTATATCGAAGAAGAAAAGAGGGTCTTCTGGTTTTACGGATTAATTGGAAACACAAACCAGTTTTATTTGGACGTATTTCTTTTTAATTTTTGACTATACAAGCAAATATCTTTTAGATTGGTACCAAACCATAGATTTATTACGGTTTGGTTAGCATACAACGACCAGCTACAAATACATATATTTTTTTAATAAATTAGGTTTTCTTATATGGAATCCTAAACTCATCTTTTTTTTATGTATGTCTTTTCAAATTTTGACCATAAAAGCTTAATAACTCCTAGATTGATGCCTAACTATAGATATATTACGGTTTGGTTAACAATTTGCATTGATCAAAGTAAAAATGCCTAAGTAAATTAAATATTCAACCAAGTATTAATATCTTGTGAAATATCACGAAATTTAAGATTTTATACTGAATTATTTTAATGGCCTAGGTATGCCTTTTCATATTGGGCCGTAATATTAATTCAAGGATTAATAGTTTCCACCTGATAAGGGAATTATTTTGAAGTTCAGATACCAATTTAATTGAACCTTAAAATGTTAATTGAAGACCCGTAGATTATCTTCTTCAGCAGAGTAATTAATTTTAACCAAGTATTAATTTATATTTCTCGGCTTTTATGTTTGTTATGAACAAAATTTGAATAAAAGAGAATTATTCGGATGCCTGGGACACCATGATAGTACTACCGTAGTATTAATCCAGAAATGATGAACTCAGATAAGTCATGATAACGAACTATTTGTGGAGCCCAGGGGCCAATTTGGAAAGACCTTATGGCATCAAATGTGGCCCAACATTTTTTTTTACTTCAGCAGAACACCTGTTTTTGTAAATTAGGTCTCATTATTTTCTTGCTGGGTGATACCCTCATTTATTCTGAATTTTGGAATAATGGTGAATTATTTGGCCTTTACACCTAGTTCATGCCTAGTTTTGCGGTGTCAAAAGTGTAAAAGTGATAATTCTGCTGACATAATTTAAGATATTTTAAGTAAATTTAGTAAATATGTTAAAGCTTCTGAATACCAAATTTGACAGCATTGGCGTCGATACAAAGGGCAAGCGGGGCACAAAAAAGACACGTTTCTTATTCCAGAGTCTGTCTTTTTTGGACTTATCTCTTGTTAATTGTTTAATACCTAGCGATGATTCTTTCCGGGGTGCATCCTTTCATTGAGGTTTAACGAATCTTCTATATCGAAGAAGAAAAGAGTGTCTCCTGGTTTTACGGATTATTGTCTTATTTGGACGTATTTCTTTTTAATTTTTGACTATACAAGCTTTAATAGCTTCTAGATTGGTACCAAACCACAGATTTATTACGGTCTGGTCAACATACATCAACCTGGTACAAACATATATATATTTTAAAATTAAGGTTTTCTTATACGAAATCCCAAACTCATCTTTTTTTGGACGTATGTCTTTTCAAATTTTGACCATAAAAGCTTAATATCTTCCAGATTGATACCTAGCCATAGATGTATTACGGTTTGGTTAACAATTTGTATTGATCAGATTATAAATGCTTAAGTAAATTAAATATCCAACCAAGTATTAATATCTTGTGAAATATCAGAAAATTAAAGATTTTATACTGAATTATTTTAAAGGCCTATGTATCAAAATATATACTGTGGTATCAAAAATAAGACGAAGAACACTTTGGCAGAATATGTATTCCAATCTATAAGCCTTTTCATATTGGGCCGTAATATTGATTCAAAAATTAATAGTTTCCTCCTGATAAGGGAATTATTTTAAAGTCCAGATACCAATTTAATTGAACCTTAAAATGTGAATTGAAGACCCGTAGATTCTCTGCTTCAGCAGAGTAACTAATTTTAACCAAGTATTAATTTATATTTCTCGGTTTTTATGTTTGTTATGAACAAAATTTGAATAAAAGAGAATTATTCGGATGCCTGGAACACCATGATAGTACTACCGTAGTATTAATCCAGAAATGATTAACTCAGATAAGTCATGATAGCGAACTATTTGTGGACCCCAGGGGCCAATTTGGAAAGACCTTATGGCATCAAATGTGGCCCAACATTTTTTTTTTTACTTCAGCAGAACACCTGTTTTTGTAAATTAGGTCTCATTATTTTCTTGCTGGGTGATACCCTCATTTAGTCTGAATTTTGGAATAATGGTGAATTGTTTGGCCTTTACACCTAGTTCATCCCTAGTTTTGTGGTGTCAAAAGTGTAAAAGTAATAATTCTGCTGACATAATTTAAGATATTTTAAGTAAATTTAGTAAATATGTTAAAGCTTTTGGATACCAAATTCGACAGCATTGGCGTCGATACAAAGAGCAAGCGGGGCACAAGAGAGACACGTTTCTTATTCCAGAGTCTGTCTTTTTTGGACTTATCTCTTGTTAATTGTTTAATACCTAGCGATGATTCTTTCCGGGGTGCATCCTTTCATTGAGGTTTAACGAATCTTCTATATCGAAGAAGAAAAGAGTGTCTCCTGGTTTTACGGATTATTGTCTTATTTGGACATATTTCTTTTTAATTTTTGACTATACAAGCTTTAATAGCTTCTAGATTGGTACCAAACCACAGATTGATTACGGTCTGGTTAACATACATCAATCTGGTACAAATATACACTACTGACAGAAATTTTGAGGCAGGTACTAAATTTTTAGAAATAGCTAAATAAATAAACCTTTTCAAGTCAAATTTGTACTTAAATTATTATGGTTACATGAATCAAACATTTTTTATCAACAATTTCAAATTAAAAATACATCATGCTTAAATTTTTGCTTCATCAAAATAACCTCCTCGATTCTTTATTACGGCTGCACAGATCTTCGGCATACGATTAATTAATCTACGCAGCTTTTCAGGTTGTATGGCGTTCCATTTTACTTACAACATATGCCAAAGGTTTTCCATAGAAGACGGCTGCTGTTTTCATATATTTCTGTCAAGTTCTTCCCATAATAACTCGATCGGGTTAAGATTTGGTGACTGTGGTGGCCATTCCATTATTTTTAGAACTTGAAGGCCTTCAAGTTTTTTTAAATAGTTTTTACAGATTTTGCTGGTATGTTTTGGATCATTATCATGCATAAAATTATACTGATTGGAAAATAATCTCTCACCAGATGGTAGTACTTGATGCTCTAAAATGTCTTTATAAATTTCTTTTGTCATTATTCCCTCGATTCTATGTAAAATTCCAACGTTTTCTCCACCAAAACATCCCCAAACAGATGACACCCCCATGTTTTACTGTTGGTACCAAACATTCTTCAGAATACCTTTCTCCCGCATATCTCCGAACGAAAACACGGCGTTTTGAACCGAAAAGTTCAAATTTTGCCTCATCTGTCCAAAAGACGTTCTTCCATTGTTCGATTGAGCAATTTTTCTGTTTTCTAGCCCAGTTTAACCTTTTTGTCTGATTAACTGGTTTTAATAAGGGTTTACGAGCGGCTACACGCCCATGTAAGCCAAATTGCTTCAGCCGATCTTTGACAGTGGAAGTGCTAATCTTAACATCATTGAACTGATTGTACACAGATCTGAATTTTTCGGCAGTGTACCTTCTATTTGATAGGGAAATCTTTTTTATTTCTCTATCCTGTAATTTACTAGTTTTTCTAGGTCTCCCAGAGCGTTTTTACTTGCACCGGCACCATTTTCTTCGTATCGTTGCAATGTCCTTTGCACACAACATCTTGAAATTTTCATTTTTTTTTGCAATTTAGATTTGCGAATAACCTTCTTCGTTATAAACGAGAATTCCTTCTCTTTCGGCAGTGCTTAATTCTCATCGCTTACCCATTTTTAATTATAAAATAAAATTTCAGTTACAATAAATTATATTATTTTCTAAATAAAAAAAAAAAAAAATCACTAAAAACAAGATTTTTTTAAAACTAAATTAATTATAACCGAAGTAAAACACACTAATGGTACAGTTTTTTGTTTTCTAATTGAAAACTCAAGTATAAATGTACAAATGTTTATTTTATAAATAAGCAAGTTAATACCTATTGTTGATTGAAATATGCTGGACTGGTCTAAACTTGTTACTGATATACTAGAAACATAAATTAAACCATAAAGACACTCACTGAAGACAAGAAAATAATCAATTTGAATATATTTATATCTTGAAAGTATAAATTCATAACCTGCCTCAAACTTTCTGTCGGTAGTGTATATATATTTTTTAAATTAAGGTTTGGAATCCCAAACTCATCTTTTTTTGTACGTATGGTTTTTCAAATTTTGACCATAAAAGCTTAATAACTCCTAGATTGATACCTAGCCATAGATGTATTACGGTTTGGTTAATAATTTGCATTGATCAGAGTATAAATGCTTAAGTAAATTAAATATGCAACCAAGTATTAATATCTTATAAAATATCACGAAATTTAAGATTTTATACTGAATTATTTTAAGTTCCTAGGTATCAGTTTATACTATGGTATCAAAAATAAGTCGAAGAATGCTTTGGCAGAATATGTTTTAAGAATTAATAGTTTCCTCTTGATAAGAGAATTATTTGAAGGCCCAGATACCAATTTCATTGAACCTTGTGGTATTAATTAAAGGCCCGTAAATTATCTGCTTCAGCAGAGTAATTAATTGAGTCAAATATTAATTTATATTTCTCAGTTTTGATGTTTGTTATTAACAAAATTTGAATAAAAGCGAATTATTTGGAGGCCTGAGACACCAATATTACCAAAGGGCGTTGACTGTACTTTATTCACCATTTTGTTTTGTGCGAGTGCAGAACCATGGGCGATTGCTCCGGTCACCCATGCGTTAAACTGGCCTTGTTCTGAAAATTAAAACAGATGAATTGTTTGCTCTGTGTACCAATTTCATCACGAGTTTGTACTATGGTTCGAAAAACTGGATAAATAATTATATTTAAACAGAATGTCTCCATTTTGTAAGCATAATTTTTTCTTGGCCCTTAGTATTAATCCAGAAATGATGAACTCAGATAACTCATGATAGAAAACTATTTGGGGGCCCCGGGGGCCAATTTGGAAAGACCTTATGGCATCAAATGTGGCCCAATATTATTTTTTTTTTTTTACTTCAGCAAAATATCTGTTTTTTTTTTTAAATTAGTCTCATTATTTTCTTGTTGGGTGATACTCTCCTTTATTCTGAATTTTGGAATAATGGTGAATTTTTTGCCCGTAACACCTAGTTCATCCCTAGTTTTGTGGTGTCAGAAGTGTATAGATAATTCTGCTTAGATTGAATGTTTCCATTTCGTAGGTAGAATTTAATTTTCTTCGTTAATTTACAAATTTTTAAGTCAAATTAGAAAAAACGGTTCTGGACAGTAAATTGGCCAACATTGGCGTCGATAGAGGCGGCACGTGTCCTTCTTATTCCAGAGTTTATCTTTTTTGTACCTATATCTTGTTAATTGTTTAATACCTGGTGACGGTTTTTTTCCGGGGTGCATCATTTCATCAAGGTTTAACGAATCTACTAGATCGAAGAAGAAAAGAGTGTCTTCTAGTTTTACGTATTAATTGGAAACACAAACCAGTCTTATTTGGACACATTTCTTTTTAATTTTTGACTGTAAAAGCTTTAATAGCTTCTAGATTGGTACCAAACCACAGATTTATTACGGTTTGGTTAACATACATAAACCTGCTACAAATATATATATTTTAAAAAAAATTAAGATTTTCTTACATGGAATCCCAAACTCATCATTTTTGAAAGTATGTCTTTTCAAATTTTGACTATAAAAGCTTAATAACTTCTAGATTGATGCCTAACTATAGATATATTACGGTTTGGTTAACAATTTGCATTGATCAGAGTGTAAATACTTAAGTAAATTAAATATCCAACCAAGTATTAATATCTTAAGGGCCTTCTTCTTCTTCTTAATCTAATATCGTGGACGACGTAATCTTACTTCGGACTACCCGTCACCAAGTGCCGATCTGCTGTTCTGATAACCAATGTTTCAGAGGCGTAATAGAAAACAGAGAAGACTAGGGAGTTTACCAGTGCGCATTTGGTTTGACGGGATATATTTTTATCTTTCCATATCTTTGTCAGGTTGCTCATTGCAACGCGTGCGAGTTGGATGCTGTGGCGTATTTCATATTCACATGTATCTGAACTATAGATAAGTGAGCCTAAATATATCATACTGTCAACAACTTCCCAATCGGCAATTCTATGGGATTTTCCAATAGATTAGTTTGCACGATCAACGATCATAATTTTAGCTTTGTTACAGTTTATTTTCAGACCGTAATCCGCACTAGTAGTCTTAAGTTTGTCCAAGAGATTTACAAGTTCTTCCTCACTTCTGGCAACAAGAACGGTGTCATCGACGACACGAAGGTTCGATATTTTTGTCCTACAAAAGAGATGCCACCAGTCCATCCATCCAATACAGATCTCATAAGATGTTCGCTATAAATATTGTACAACAGGGGCGATAGTACACAACCCTGACGAACATCTTTTCGTATTTAACATTTCCGTGAAATGGTGTGGTCTACCTTCATGACAGCAAGGCTCTTTTCGTCGAGTTGTTTTACAATATCAGTGAGATGGAGGGACACACCCATATCTGATAGAACGTGCCATAGATTTGCCCAACGAACGTTGCCGAATGCCTTCTCGTAGTCGACAAAACATAGATACATCGGTACATAATACTCTCTTGCCTTTTAAATCAAGAGTCTTTTACAAAACCGGATTGCTTTGGGGAGATTTGGCACATCTGTGAATGGTAGCAGTCTGGATCGAATAATGTACAACATGATTTTACTTACATGTGACAGAAGAGCTTGAGACGGTAGTTATTGCAGTTTGTTGTAGATCCTATTTTATGTAGTGGAATAACTACTGATGTGGTCCAATCAGTTGGCTAACTGCACATTTTCCATATGTTTTGACATAATTCGTGCATTGTTGGAAGGCACTCGTCTTGCAGGATGTTCCACATTTCGGCAGTTAAGCCGTCAATGCCCGGAGCCTTGCCACTCTTAAGTTTCCTAAATGCTGCTTGAACTTCGCTAAGAAGAATAGCTGTCTTTATAGGAATCTATGTCGGCTGCATCGTAGTTAATGGCCTAGGTATAAGTTTATACTGTGGTATAAAAAGTAAGAGGAAGAATGCTTTGGCAGAATATGTTTTCAATTTTATAAGCCTTTTCATATTGGGTCGTAATATTAATCCAAAAAATAATAATTTTCTTTTGATAGGATTATTATTTGAAGCCCGTAGATTGTCTGCTTCAGCAGAGTGATTAATTGTAACCAAATATTATTTTATATTTCTCGGTTTTGATGTTTGTTATTAACAAAATTTGAATAAAAGCGAATTATTTGGAGGCCTGAGACACCAATATTACCAAAGGGCCTTATGGTTAATTAATGGCCCAAAAAATTGTCTGATATCCTTTATTCTGAAACAGAACCGGCCTCAACTTTGCAGGACCCTTTGCGAATTACCACTGGCTATGCTAAATATTTGCGAGACATTGTGCTAGTGAACGTTGACTGTACTTTTTTCACCATTTTGTTTCTTGCGAGTGTGGAACCATGGGCGATTGGTCTGGTCACCCATGCGTTAAACTGGCCTTGTTTTGAAAATTAAAACACATGAATTGTTTGCTCTGTGTACCAATTTCATCACGAGTTTGTACTATGGTGTTAAAAACTGGATAAACAATTTTATTTAAACAGAATGTCTCCATTTTGTAAGCATAATTTTTTCTTGGCCTGTAGTATTAATCCAGAAATGATGAACTCAGATAATTCATGATAGAGAACTATTGGGGGGGGGCAGGGGCCAATTTGGAAAGACCTTATGGCATCAAATGTGGCCCAACATTTTTTTTTTACCTGAGCAAAATATCTGTTATTTTAAATTAGTCTCGTTATTTTCTTGCTGGGTGATACCCTTCTTTATTCTGAATTTTGAAATAATGGTGAATTGTTTGGCCTTTACATAGTTCATCCCTAGTTTTGCGGTGTCAAAAGTTGCTAGATAATTCTGATTACGTTGAATGTTTCCATTTCGTAGGTAGAATTAAATTTTCTTGGTTAATTTACAAATCTTTAAGTCAAATTTGAAAAATTGGTATGTTTCTATAAGTTCTGGACAACATTGGCGTCGATAGAGGCGGCACGTGTCCTTCTAATTCCAGAGTTTAAGTCCGACTTGGTCAAACCAGTCTTATTTGGACGCATTTCTTTTTAATTTTTGACCATAAATGCTTTAATAGCTTCTAGATTGGTACCAAACCACAGATTTATTACGGTTTGGTTAACATACATAAACCTGCTACAAATATATATATTTAAAAAAAAATTTCTTACATGGAATCCCAAACTCATCTTTTTTTGAACGTATGTCTTTTCAAATTTTGACCATAAAAGCTTAATAACTTCTAGATTGATGCCTAGCTATAGATATAATACGGTTTGGTTAACAATTTGTATTGATCAGATTATAAATGCTTAAATAAATTAAATATCCAACCAAGTATTAATATCTTGTGAAATATCACGAAATTTAAGATTTTATACTGAGTTATTTTAAGGGCCTAGGTATCAATTTATACTGTAGTATCAAAAATAAGAGGAAGAACGCTTTAGCAGAATATGTATTCCTTCTATAAGCTTTTTCGTATTGGGTCGTAATATTAATTCAGTTATTAGCAATTTCCTCTCGATAGTGAATTATTCGAAGGCCCAGATACCAATTTCATTGTATTAATTATAGACCCAGGTATTAAATAAATATAATTAAATAATAATTTATTGACAAAATTACACGCTATGTATTTTAAGTGAATCAAAAATACATACTTAGATCATTCAATAATAAAAATTATAAAAACTCGATGCAAAACACATTTACATTTTTAAGTTAAAAATTACCATTTTATTGTCTTAAAATTAAAATTAGTAAAATTTTCCACTTTATAAAAAGGATGCTGTATTAGAACATGTTTAATTTTATTTTTAAATATTTCTATTGATTTTGATTTTACTTCTGCTGGTAACACATTTAAGAATTTAATTGAGTAATAGTTGCTCCAATTTCTTGTTTTTGTTAATCTAATATAAACAGGGTAGATTTTTGTTTTATTTCTTGTGTTGTAAGAATGTAACTGCTCAACAGTAGTGTACGGTTCAACATTTTTAAATCCGTAGAGGAGACACTGATAAATATAAGGGGATGGCAAAATCATTAAATTTTGACTGACAAAATGTTCCTGCATTCTGCTTTGTAGGATACTCCCGCGATTATCCTTATTAAGCGTCTTTGCAATTTAAAAATACATTCCGCTGATGGTCTGTGTCCCCATACAAATAGAGCGTAAGATATCTGGAACTGGAATAGCGCATAGTAAGAAATACGTAAAATATTCACCGATACGCAGTTGGCTAAATTCCTGAAAAGATATATAGCACTGCATAATTTTCTTGATAACACAGATACCTGTTTATCCCATTTAAGAGTTGGGTCTATTTGAACACCTAGGAAAGTGACAGAAGCCGAGTTATTGAAATTGTTATTTCCTAAAGTTATAAGTAAATTATTAGTTTTACTAATATTTAGACCTAATTTGTTAGTAAGAAACCAAGAATGTACTTTATTAATAATTTCCTCATTATTCGGTAATAGGTCATTATATGACTGAGATCGAGTAAGAATGGTTGTATTATCAGCATATAAAAAATGAGAACAATTGTCTATAGAACAAAGGAAATCATTTACATATATTAAGAATAGCAGCGGCCCTAAAATAGTGCCTTGCGGCACACCACAATTAAGATAAAGCGTATCTGATATTATGACATTAAATTTTACGTATTGCACACGATTAATTAAATATGACATTATGAGAGCACAACTGTCTAACAATATTGCATGGGGGGGGGGACAGTCAAACGCTTTAATCAGGATTAAGAAGGTCGAAAGGCAGTAGTCCCCAGCTTCAAGTCCGTCCGATACCTCATTAGTAAAGGGCAGTATTGCATCGGTTGTCGACTTTTTGGTCATAAAACCAAATTATTATAATTATTAATTTATTAAGGTATTAATTTATATTTTTCGATTTTGATGTCTTTTATCAACACAATTTAAATAAGAGAGCATTATTTGAAGGCCTGAGACACCAGTATTACCAGAGGGCCTTATGGTAAATTAATGACCCAAAATATTGTCTGATATCATTTATTCTGAAACAGAACCGGACTCAAACTTTGCGCGGGGCCCTTTGCACTGGCTATACTCAATATTTGCGAGACATTGTGCATGTGAGCACTGACTGTAATTTATTCATCATTTTGTTTTGTGCGAGTGCGGAACGATGGGCGATTACTCCGGTCGCCCATGCGTTAGACTGACCTTGTTCTGAAAATGAAAACAGATGAATTGCTTGCTCTGTGTACCAATTTCATCACAAGTTTGTACTATGGTGTTAAAAACTAGAAAAATAATTTTATTTAAACAGAATATCTCCATTTTGTAAGCATGATTTTTTCTTGGCTCGTAGTATTAATCCAGAAATGATAATAGATCAGATATCTCATGATATAGAACTATTTGGGGAACTCAGGGGCCAATTTGGAAAGTCCTTATGGCATCAAATGTGACACAATATTTTGTTTTAATTACTACAAAATACCTGTTTTTTTTAAAATTAGTCTCGCTATTTTCTTGCTGAGTGATACCCTCCTTTATTCTGAATTTTGGAATAATAGTGAATTGTTTGCCCTTTATACCTAGTTCATCCCTAATTGTTCGTGATGTCAAAAGTGGATAGAAAATTCTGCTTACGCAGAGTGTTTCCATTACGTAGGCAGAATTTAAATTTCTTGGTTAATTTATGACTTTTAAGTCAAATTAGTAAATATGTTTTAGGTTCGGGATACCAAATTCGCCAGCATTGGCGTCAATACAGGAGACAAGCGTTACACGTGCCCTTCTTGAACTCGAAACAATAGTACTTTTACTTTGTATTTAAAATTACCAATTACAAAAATCAAAGTTTTGGCCCCTCCTGCTCGAAAATTTTCTGCGGACGGTCTTGTTCTGCAGTATAATTTTATGCATGACAGATGAAAAAAAAACATCTCATTGATAATCATTTCCAGTTAGTTAATATAACTAATTAAGTTAACTAATTTCAGTAATGCTGCGTTCAGAACCTCTCAATTAGGAATTAGAATTAGTACTTAAAATTAACGTAAATGTTTGTTATACGTAACTGTACGTTACCGTTCACAACCTTCAAAATTAATACTTATACTTATAAATTAAAATTAGATGTTTGTAGACTGCAAACCCTTACGTTAATTTATAATTGACGCATGCGCAGTAAGCACTTGTCAACCTAAAAATTTCTATGACCATATTTTTTTGCTTCTATCCACATCTTTGTGTTTTCTATGTGTATAAATATACATTTTTCCTCTATTTCAACTCTTTTTAGAACCATGAAACACTCAAAAACTCATTAGCAAATGTAAACAGCTGCCAAATATCTATCGATAAAGTAGAAATCGATAAAAATATCTGTCAGTGGCTTAATTTCTTAATTTTTATTGTGAATGCTGCTTAATTTCTACGTAGAAATTTCACGTTAATTCTAATTAATAATTTGTAGGTTCTGAACGAAGCATTAGCGTTTCAGTAGTCTAATTTTAATTTCTTATGTATTCTTGTTAAAGTATACAGCATCATCATTGGCGCGACTGCCCGAGTTGAGCCTAAGCCTCCTGTTTCCAGGTTTCATGACCATGTCTTCAATCTATGTACATTCAGGAGTAATATGATCAGTATTAAGTCCATGTTTTTAGCGTACACAGAAAGGCACTTACAGTTTACGGCTAAGCATAACCTGTAATTTTTATAATTTTTCCATAAATTATTTGAAAAAAGCAAATAGATACAAGCGGCTTAACGCTTGCAACCACAGGCTTGCATTTTCTTGAAGTGCCTATCCGGTTTGTATATTGGTTAATATGTTCCAACGAATTATTAAACCACAATTACGACATTGGCCACGTTCAGGTTCAAGTTTTGCTTTAGTTACAGCTGCCCGAAAAAAATCTTTAGAGGTAGTAGAAAAAATATTGGAGTAGATTTTTTACCAAGATATATGGCATCATGTTCTCTTTGTTCCTATACCTTGCAATATAAGCTGTAAGAATATAAACTTGTCGCTGTTTCTCATTTTTGTCCGAAGAATTCTAGTTTCTTCTTTGGTGTAAATAGTATTACTGGTTCTTTTTTAATATTGACCAGGTTCATGTGATCTGACCATAATTTTCTAATTGACTACAATACTTGAAAGCTTTTTTCTAACTGTCCAAGATATTGGACTCCAAATATATGAACTTGTAAGTACTTATATCTTTCTTTGGCAAATGCATTCTCTTGCGTATTTTACACTAATTAATAACTTAGGGTTTTGTATGAGTCAATATAAAACTTCGAGTAAAAGACGCTATTTGTCCGAGATATTGGACGCCAAATATATGAACTTGTAAGTACTTATGTCTTTATTTGGCAAATGCATTCTTTTGCATCTTTTTCACTTATTAATGACTTAGGGTTTTGTATGAGTCTATATAACACGTGGAGTAACAAGCGCTAAATGTCCAAGATATTGGACGCCAAATATATAAACTTGTAAGTACTTATGTCTATTTGGAAAATGCGTTCTTTTGCATATTTTACACTTATTAATGACATAGGGTTTTGCATGAGTCAATAAAACACGTCGAGTAACAAGCGCTAATTGTTTAAGATATTGGACGGTAAATATATGAACTTGTAAATACTTATATCCTTATATGGCAAATGCATTCTTTTGTATCTTTTTCACTTATTAATGACTTAGGGTTTTGTATGAGTCTATACAACACGTCGAGTAACAAGCGCTAATTGTCCAAGATACTGGACGCCAAATATATGAACTTGCAAGAACTTATATCCTTATTCGGCAAATGAATTCTTTTGCATCTTTTTCACTTATTAATGACTTCGGGTTTTGTATGAGTCTATATAACACGTCGAGTAACAAGCGCTAATTATCCAAGATATTGGACGCCAAATATATGAACTTGCAAGTACTTATATCCTTATTTGGCAAATGCATTCTTTTGCAACTTTTTCACTTATTAATGACTTAGGGTTTTGTATGAGTCTATACAACACGTCGAGTAACAAGCGCTAATTGTCCAAGATATTGGACGCCAAATATATGAACTTGTAAGTACTTATGTCTATTTGGAAAATGCGTTCTTTTGCATATTTTACACTTATTAATGACATAGGGTTTTGCATGAGTCAATAAAACACGTCGACTAACAAGCGCTAATTGTTCAAGATATTGGACGGTAAATATATGAACTTGTAAATACTTATATCCTTATTTGGCAAATGCATTCTTTTGTATCTTTTTCACTTATTAATGACTTAGGGTTTTGTATGAGTCTATACAACACGTCGAGTAACAAGCGCTAATTATCCAAGATATTGGACGCCAAATACATGAACTTGCATATACTTATATCCCTATTTGGCAAATGCATTCTTTTGTATCTTTTTCACTTATTAATGACTTAGGGTTTTGTATGAGTCTATACAACACGTCGAGTAACAAGCGCTAATTATCCAAGATATTGGACGCCAAATACATGAACTTGCATATACTTATATCCCTATTTGGCAAATGCATTCTTTTGCATCTTTTTCACTTATTAATGACTTAGGGTTTTGTATGAGTCAACACAACACGTCGAGTAACAAGCGCTAATTGTCCAAGATATTGGACGCCAAATATATGAACTTGTAAGTACTTATATCATTATTTGGCAAATGCATTCTTTTACATCTTTTTCACTTATTAATGACTTAGCGTTTTGTATGAGTCTACACAACACGTCGAGTAACAAGCGCTAATTGTCCAAGATATTGGACGCCAAATATATGAACTTGTAAGTATTTATATCATTAATTGGCAATTGCGTTATTTTGCAACTTTTTCACTTATTAATGACTTAGGGTTTTGTATGAGTCTATACAACACGTCGACTAACAAGCGCTAATTGTTCAAGATATTGGACGCCAAATATATGAACTTGTAAGTACTTATATCCTTATATGGCAAATGCATTCTTTTGTATCTTTTTCACTTATTAATGACTTAGGGTTTTGTATGAGTCTATACAACACGTCGAGCAACAAGCGCTAATTGTCCAAGATACTGGACGCCAAATATATGAACTTGCAAGAACTTATATCCTTATTCGGCAAATGAATTCTTTTGCATCTTTTTCACTTATTAATGACTTCGGGTTTTGTATGAGTCTATATAACACGTCGAGTAACAAGCGCTAATTATCCAAGATATTGGACGCCAAATATATGAACTTGCAAGTACTTATATCCTTATTTGGCAAATGCATTCTTTTGCAACTTTTTCACTTATTAATGACTTAGGGTTTTGTATGAGTCTATACAACACGTCGAGTAACAAGCGCTAATTGTTCAAGATATTGGACGCCAAATATATGAACTTGTAAGTACTTATATCATTATTTGGCAAATGCATTCTTTTGCATCTTTTTCACTTAATGACTTAGGGTTTTGTATGAGTCTATACAACACATCGAGTAACAAGCGCTAATTATCCAAGATATTGGACGCCAAATATATGAACTTGCAAGTACTTATATCTTTATTTGGCAAATGCATTCTTTTGCATCTTTTTCACTTATTAATGACTTAGGGTTTTGTATGAGTCTATACAACACGTCGAGTAACAAGCGCTAATTGTCCAAGATATTGGACGCCAAATATATGAACTTGTAAGTACTTATGTCTATTTGGAAAATGCGTTCTTTTGCATATTTTACACTTATTAATGACATAGGGTTTTGCATGAGTCAATAAAACACGTCGAGTAACAAGCGCTAATTGTTCAAGATATTGGACAGTAAATATATGAACTTGTAAATACTTATATCCTTATTTGGCAAATGCATTCTTTTGTATCTTTTTCACTTATTAATGACTTAGGGTTTTCTATGAGTCTATACAACACGTCGAGTAACAAGCGCTAATTATCCAAGATATTGGACGCCAAATACATGAACTTGCAAGTACTTATATCCCTATTTGGCAAATGCATTCTTTTGCATCTTTTTCACTTATTAATGACTTAGGGTTTTGTATGAGTCTACACAACACGTCGAGTAACAAGCGCTAATTGTCCAAGATATTGGACGCCAAATATATGAACTTGTAAGTACTTATATCATTATTTGGCAAATGCATTCTTTTACATCTTTTTCACTTATTAATGACTTAGCGTTTTGTATGAGTCTACACAACACGTCGAGTAACAAGCGCTAATTGTCCAAGATATTGGACGCCAAATATATGAACTTGTAAGTATTTATATCATTAATTGGCAATTGCGTTATTTTGCAACTTTTTCACTTATTAATGAATTAGGGTTTTGTATGAGTCTATACAACACGTCGACTAACAAGCGCTAATTGTTCAAGATATTCGACGCCAAATATATGAACTTGTAAGTACTTATATCCTTATATGGCAAATGCATTCTTTTGTATCTTTTTCACTTATTAATGACTTAGGGTTTTGTATGAGTCTATACAACACGTCGAGTAACAAGCGCTAATTGTCCAAGATATTGGACGCCAAATATATGAACTTGTAAGTATTTATATCATTATTTGGCAAATGCATTCTTTTGCATCTTTTTCACTTATTAATGACTTAGCGTTTTGTATGAATCTACACAACATGTCGAGTAACAAGAGCTAATTGTCCAAGATATTGGACGCCAAATATATGAACTTGTAAGTACTTATATCATTATTTGGCAAATGCATTCTTTTACATCTTTTTCACTTATTAATGACTTAGCGTTTTGTATGAGTCTACACAACACGTCGAGTAACAAGCGCTAATTGTCCAAGATATTGGACGCCAAATATATGAACTTGTAAGTACTTATATCCTTATATGGCAAATGCATTCTTTTGTATCTTTTTC
The DNA here is from genome assembly GCA_963971575.1 of Liopterus haemorrhoidalis. Taxonomy (NCBI): domain Eukaryota; kingdom Metazoa; phylum Arthropoda; class Insecta; order Coleoptera; family Dytiscidae; genus Liopterus; species Liopterus haemorrhoidalis. The sequence continues at coordinate 27,828,823 of OZ020623.1, forward strand.
ACTTATTAATGACTTAGGGTTTTGTATGAGTCTATACAACACGTCGAGTAACAAGCGCTAATTGTCCAAGATATTGGACGCCAAATATATGAACTTGTAAGTACTTATGTCATTATTTGGCAAATGCATTCTTTTACATCTTTTTCACTTATTAATGACTTAGCGTTTTGTATGAGTCTACACAACACGTCGAGTAACAAGCGCTAATTGTCCAAGATATTGGACGCCAAATATATGAACTTGTAAGTACTTATATCCTTATATGGCAAATGCATTCTTTTGTATCTTTTTCACTTATTAATGACTTAGGGTTTTGTATGAGTCTATACAACACGTCGACTAACAAGCGCTAATTGTTCAAGATATTGGACGCCAAATATATGAACTTGTAAGTACTTATATCCTTATATGGCAAATGCATTCTTTTGTATCTTTTTCACTTATTAATGACTTAGGGTTTTGTATGAGTCTATACAACACGTCGAGTAACAAGCGCTAATTATCCAAGATATTGGACGCCAAATATATGAACTTGTAAGTATTTATATCATTATTTGGCAAATGCATTCTTTTGCATCTTTTTCACTTATTAATGACTTAGGGTTTTGTATGAGTCTATACAACACGTCGAGTAACAAGCGCTAATTATCCAAGATATTGGACGCCAAATATATGAACTTGTAAGTACTTATATCATTATTTGGCAAATGCATTCTTTTGCATCTTTTTCACTTATTAATGACTTAGGGTTTTGTATGAGTCTATACAACACGTCGAGTAACAAGCGCTAATTGTCCAAGATATTGGACGCCAAATATATGAACTTGTAAGTACTTATATCATTATTTGGCAAATGCATTCTTTTGCATCTTTTTCACTTATTAATGACTAAGGGTTTTGTATGAGTCTATACAACACGTCGAGTAACAAGCGCTAATTGTCCAAGATATTGGACGCCAAATATATGAACTTGCAAGTACTTATATCCTTATTTGGCAAATGCATTCTTTTGCATCTTTTTCACTTATTAATGACTTAGGGTTTTGTATGAGTCTATATAACACGTCGAGTAACAAGCGCTAATTGTTCAAGATACTGGACGCCAAATATATGAACTTGTAAGTACTTTTGTCCTTATTGGGTAAATGCATTCTTTTGCATCTTTTTCAGTTATTAATGATTAAGGGTTTTGTATGAGTCTATACAACACGTCGAGTAACAAGCGCTAATTGTTCAAGATATTGGACGCCAAATATATGAACTTGTAAGTACATATATCCTTGTTTGGAAAATGCATTCTTTTGCATCTTTTTCACTTATTAATGACTTAGGGTTTTGTATGAGTCTATATAACACGTCGAGTAACAAGCGCTAATTGTTCAAGATACTGGACGCCAAATATATGAACTTGTAAGTACTTTTGTCCTTATTTGGTAAATGCATTCTTTTGCATCTTTTTCACTTATTAATGATTTAGGGTTTTGTATGAGTCTATACAACACGTCTAGTAACAAGCGCTGATTGTCCAAGATATTGGACGCCAAATATATGAACTTGTAAGTACTTATATCCTTATTTGTCAAATGCATTCTTTTGCATCTTTTTCACTTATTAATGACTTAGGGTTTTGTATGAGTCTATATAACACGTTGAGTAACAAGCGCTAATTGTTCAAGATACTGGACGCCAAATATATGAACTTGTAAGTACTTATATCATTATTTGGCAAATGCATTCTTTTGCATCTTTTTCACTTATTAATGACTTAGGGTTTTGTATGAGTCTATATAACACGTCGAGTAACAAGCGCTAATTGTTCAAGATATTGGACGCCAAATATATGAACTTGTAAGTACTTATATCATTATTTGGCAAATGCATTCTTTTGCACATTTTTCACTTATTAATGACTTAGGGTTTTGTATGAGTCTATACAACACGTCGAGTAACAAGCGCTAAATGTCCAAGATATTGGACGCCAAATATAGGTATTAGTAAATACTTATGTCTTTATTTGGCAAATACATTCTTTAGCATATTTTACACTTATTAATGACTTAGGGTTTTGTATGAGTCAATACAACACATCGAATAACAAGCGCTAATTGTCCAAGATATTGGACGCCAAATATATGAACTTGTAAATACTTATGTCTTTATTTGGTAAATGCATTCTTTAGCACATTTTACATTTATTAATGACTAAGGGCTTTGTATGAGTCAATACAATACGTCGAGTAACAAGCGCTAAATGTCCAAGATATTGGACGCCAAATATAGGTATTAGTAAATACTTATGTCTTTATTTGGCAAATACATTCTTTAGCATATTTTACACTTATTAATGACTTAGGGTTTTGTATGAGTCAATACAACACATCGAATAACAAGCGCTAATTGTCCAAGATATTGGACGCTAAATATATGAACTTGTAAATACTTATGTCTTTATTTGGTAAATGCATTCTTTAGCATATTTTACATTTATTAATGACTTAGGGCTTTGTATGAGTCAATACAACACGTCGAGTAACAAGCGCTAAATGTCCAAGATATTGGACGCCAAATATAGGTATTAGTAAATACTTATGTCTTTATTTGGCAAATACATTCTTTAGCATATTTTACACTTATTAATGACTTAGCGTTTTGTATGAGTCAATACAACACATCGAATAACAAGCGCTAATTGTCCAAGATATTGGACGCCAAATATATGAACTTGTAAATACTTATGTCTTTATTTGGTAAATGCATTCTTTAGCATATTTTACATTTATTAATGACTTAGGGCTTTGTATGAGTCTATACAACACGTCGAGTAACAAGCGCTAATTGTCCAAGATACTGAACGCCAAATATATGAACTTGTAAGTACTTATATCATTATTTGGCAAATGCATTCTTTTGCACATTTTTCACTTATTAATGACTTAGGGTTTTGTATGAGTCTACACAACACGTCGAGTAACAAGCGCTGATTGTCCAAGATACTGGACGCTAAATATATGAACTTGTAAATACTTATGTCTTTATTTGGCAAATACATTCTTTAGCATATTTTACACTTATTTATGACTTAGGGTTTTGTATGAGTCAATAAAACACATCGAATAACAAGCGCTAATTGTCCAAGATATTGGACGCCAAATATATTAACTTGTAAATACTTATGTCTTTATTTGGTAAATGCATTCTTTAGCATATTTTACATTTATTAATGACTTAGGGCTTTGTATGAGTCAATACAACACGTCGAGTAACAAGCGCTAAATGTCCAAGATATTGGACGCCAAATATAGGTATTAGTAAGTACGTATGTCTTTATTTGGCAATTGCATTCTTTTGCACATTTTACATTTATTAATGACTTAGGGTTTTGTATGAGTCAATACAACACGTCGAGTAACAAGCGCTAATTGTCCAAGATATTGGACGCCAAATATATGAACTTGTAAGTACTTATGTCTTTATTTGGCAAATGGATTCTTTTGCATATTTTACACTTACTAATGACTAAGGGTTTTGTATGAGTCTATACAACCCGTCGAGTAACAAGCGCTAATTGTCCAAGATATTGGACGCCAAATATATGAACTTGTAAGTACTTAGGTCTTTATTTGGCAAATGCATTCTTTTGCATATTTTACACTTATTAATGACTTAGGGTTTTGTATGAGTCCATACAACACGTCGAGTAACAAGCGCTAATTGTCCAAGATATTGGACGCCAAATATATGAACTTGTAAGTACTTAGGTCTTCATTTGGCAAATGCATTCTTTTGCATATTTTACACTTATTAATGACTTAGGGTTTTGTATGAGTCTATACAACACGTCGAGTAACAAGCGCTGATTGTCCAAGATATTGGACGCCAAATATATGTAATAGTAAGTAGTTATGTCTTTATTTGGCAAATGCATTCTTTTGCATATTTTCACTTATTAATGACTTAGGGTTTTGTATGAGTCAATACAACACGTCGAGTAACAAGCGCTAATTGTCCAAGATATTGGACGCCAAATATATGAACTTGTAAGTACTTATGTCTTTATTTGGCAAATACATTCTTTTGCATATTTTCACTTATTAATGACTTAGGGTTTGGTATGAGTCTATACAACACGTCGTGTAACAAGCGCTGATTGTCCAAGATATTGGACGCCAAATATATGAACTTGTAAGTACTTAGGTCTTTATTTGGCAAATGCATTCTTTTGCATATTTTACACTTATTAATGACTTAGGGTTTTGTATGAGTCAATACAACACGTCGAGTAACAAGCGCTAATTGTCCAAGATATTGGACGCCAAATATATGAACTTGTAAGTACTTATGTCTTTATTTGGCAAATACATTCTTTTGCATATTTTCACTTATTAATGACTTAGGGTTTGGTATGAGTCTATACAACACGTCGTGTAACAAGCGCTGATTGTCCAAGATATTGGACGCCAAATATATGAACTTGTAAGTACTTAGGTCTTTATTTGGCAAATGCATTCTTTTGCATATTTTACACTTATTAATGATTTAGGGTTTTGTATGAGTCTATACAACACGTCGAGTAACAAGCGCTGATTGTCCAAGATATTGGACGCCAAATATATGTAATAGTAAGTAGTTATGTCTTTATTTGGCAAATGCATTCTTTTGCATATTTTCACTTATTAATCACTAAGGGTTTTGTATGAGTCAATACAGCACGTCGTGTAACAAGCGCTAATTGTCCAAGATATTGGACGCGAAATATATGAACTTGTAAGTACTTATGTCTTTATTTGGCAAATGCATTCTTTTCCATATTTTTCACTTATTAATGACTTACAGTTTTGTATGAGTCAATACAACACGTCGAGTAACAAGCGCTAATTGTCCAAGATATTGGACGCCAAATATATGAACTTGTAAGTACTTATGTCTTTATTTGGCAAATGCATTCTTTTGCATATTTTCACTTATTAATGACTTAGGGTTTTGTATGAGTCTATACAACACGTCGAGTAACAAGCGCTGATTGTCCAAGATATTGGACGTCAAATATATGAACTTGTAAGTATTTATGTCTTTATTTGGCAAATACATTCTTTTGCATATTTTCAATTTTTAATGACTAAGGGTTTTGTATGAGTCTATACAACACGTCGAGTAACAAGCGCTGATTGTCCAAGATATTGGACGCCAAATATATGAACTTGTAAGTACTTATGTCTTTATTTGGCAAATACATTCTTTTGCATATTTTCACTTATTAATGACTTAGGGTTTTGTATGAGTCTATACAACACGTCGAGTAACAAGCGCTGATTGTCCAAGATATTGGACGCCAAATATATGAACTTGTAAGTACTTATGTCTTTATTTGGCAAATGCATTCTTTTGCATATTTTCACTTATTAATGACTTAGGGTTTTGTATGATTCTATACAACACGTCGAGTAACAAGCGCTGATTGTCCAAGATATTGGACGCCAAATATATGAACTTGTAAGTACTTATGTCTTTATTTGGCAAATACATTCTTTTGCATATTTTCACTTTTGAATGACTTAGGGTTTTGTATGAGTCTATACAACACGTCGAGTAACAAGCGCTGATTGTTCAAGATATTGGACGCCAAATATATGAACTTGTAAGTACTTATGTCTTTATTTGGCAAATACATTCTTTTGCATATTTTTACTTATTAATGACTTAGGGTTTTGTATGAGTCTATACAACACGTCGAGTAACAAGCGCTGATTGTCCAAGATATTGGACGCCAAATATATGAACTTGTAAGTACTTATGTCTTTATTTGGCAAATACATTCTTTTGCATATTTTCACTTATGAATGACTTAGGGTTTTGTATGAGTCTATACAACACGTCGAGTAACAAGCGCTGATTGTCCAAGATATTGGACGCCAAATATATGAACTTGTAAGTACTTATGTCTTTATTTGGCAAATACATTCTTTTGCATATTTTCACTTATTAATGACTTAGGGTTTTGTATGAGTCTATACAACACGTCGCGTAACAAGCGCTAATTGTCTAAGATATTGGACGCCAAATATATGAACTTGCAAGTACTTATATCCTTATTTGGCAAATGCATTCTTTTGCATCTTTTTCACTTATTAATGACTTAGGGTTTTGTATGAGTCTATACAACACGTCGAGTAACAAGCGCTAATTGTCCAAGATATTGGACGCCAAATATATGAACTTGCAAGTACTTATATCCTTATTTGGCAAATGCATTCTTTTGCATCTTTTTCACTTATTAATGACTTAGGGTTTTGTATGAGTCTATATAACACGTCGAGTAACAAGCGCTAATTGTTCAAGATACTGGACGCCAAATATATGAACTTGTAAGTACTTTTGTCCTTATTGGGTAAATGCATTCTTTTGCATCTTTTTCAGTTATTAATGATTAAGGGTTTTGTATGAGTCTATACAACACGTCGAGTAACAAGCGCTAATTGTTCAAGATATTGGACGCCAAATATATGAACTTGTAAGTACTTATATCCTTGTTTGGCAAATGCATTCTTTTGCATCTTTTTCACTTATTAATGACTTAGGGTTTTGTATGAGTCTATATAACACGTCGAGTAACAAGCGCTATTTGTTCAAGATACTGGACGCCAAATATATGAACTTGTAAGTACTTTTGTCCTTATTTGGTAAATGCATTCTTTTGCATCTTTTTCACTTATTAATGATTTAGGGTTTTGTATGAGTCTATACAACACGTCGAGTAACAAGCGCTAATTGTTCAAGATACTGGACGCCAAATATATGAACTTGTAAGTACTTTTGTCCTTATTTGGTAAATGCATTCTTTTGCATCTTTTTCACTTATTAATGATTTAGGGTTTTGTATGAGTCTATATAACACGTTGAGTAACAAGCGCTAATTGTTCAAGATACTGGACGCCAAATATATGAACTTGTAAGTACTTATATCATTATTGGGCAAATGCATTCTTTTGCATCTTTTTCACTTATTAATGATTTAGGGTTTTGTATGAGTCTATACAACACGTCGAGTAACAAGCGCTAATTGTTCAAGATACTGGACGCCAAATATATGAACTTGTAAGTACTTATATCATTATTGGGCAAATGCATTCTTTTGCATCTTTTTCACTTACTTATGATTATGGGTTTTGTATGAGTCTATTCAACACGTCGAGTAATAAGCGCTAATTGTTCAAGATATTGGACGCCAAATATATGAACTTGTAAGTACTTATATCCTTATTTGGCAAATGCATTCTTTTGCATCTTTTTCACTTATTAATGACTTAGGGTTTTGTATGAGTCTATATAACACATCGAGTAACAAGCTCTAATTGTTCAAGATACTGGACGCCAAATATATGAACTTGTAAGTACTTATATCCTTATTCGGCAAATGCATTCTTTTGCATCTTTTTCACTTATTAATGACTTAGGGTTTTGTATGAATCTATACAACACGTCGAGTAAAAAGCGCTAATTGTTCAAGATACTGGACGCCAAATATATGAACTTGTAAGTACTTATATCATTATTTGGCAAATGCATTCTTTTGCATCTTTTTCACTTATTAATGACTTAGGGTTTTGTATGAGTCTATATAACACGTCGAGTAACAAGCGCTAATTGTTCAAGATATTGGACGCCAAATATATGAACTTGTAAGTACTTATATCATTATTTGGCAAATGCATTCTTTTGCACATTTTTCACTTATTAATGGCTTAGGGTTTTGTATGAGTCTATACTACACGTCGAGTAACAAGCGCTAATTGTCCAAGATACTGAACGCCAAATATATGAACTTGTAAGTACTTATATCCTTATTTGGCAAATGCATTCTTTTGCATCTTTTTCACTTATTAATGACTTAGGGTTTTGTATGAATCTATACAACACGTCGAGTAACAAGCGCTAATTGTTCAAGATACTGGATGCCAAATATATGAACTTGTAAGTACTTATATCATTATTTGGCAAATGCATTCTTTTGCATCTTTTTCACTTATTAATGACTTAGGGTTTTGTATGAGTCTATATAACACGTCGAGTAACAAGCGCTAATTGTTCAAGATACTGGACGCCAAATATATGAACTTGTAAGTACTTATATCATTATTTGGCAAATGCATTCTTTTGCACATTTTTCACTTATTAATGACTTAGGGTTTTGTATGAGTCTACACAACACGTCGAGTAACAAGCGCTGATTGTCCAAGATACTGGACGCTAAATATATGAACTTGTAAATACTTATGTCTTTATTTGGCCAATGCATTCTTTAGCATATTTTACACTTATATATATCATATATTTGGCGTCCAAGATATTGGACGCCAAATATATGAACTTGTAAATACTTATGTCTTTATTTGGCAAATACATTTTTTAGTATATTTTACACTTATTAATGACTTAGGGTTTTGTATGAGTCAATAAAACACATCGAATAACAAGCGCTAATTGTCCAAGATATTGGACGCCAAATATATGAACTTGTAAATACTTATGTCTTTATTTGGTAAATGCATTCTTTAGCATATTTTACATTTATTAATGATTTAGGGCTTTGTATGAGTCAATACAACACGTCGAGTAACAAGCGCTAAATGTCCAAGATATTGGACGCCAAATATAGGTATTAGTAAGTACTTATATCATTATTTGGCAAATGCATTCTTTTGCACATTTTTCACTTATTAATGACTTAGGGTTTTGTATGAGTCTACACAACACGTCGAGTAACAAGCGCTGATTGTCCAAGATACTGGACGCTAAATATATGAACTTGTAAATACTTATGTCTTTATTTGGCCAATGCATTCTTTAGCATATTTTACACTTATATATATCATATATTTGGCGTCCAAGATATTGGACGCCAAATATATGAACTTGTAAATACTTATGTCTTTATTTGGCAAATACATTTTTTAGTATATTTTACACTTATTAATGACTTAGGGTTTTGTATGAGTCAATAAAACACATCGAATAACAAGCGCTAATTGTCCAAGATATTGGACGCCAAATATATGAACTTGTAAATACTTATGTCTTTATTTGGTAAATGCATTCTTTAGCATATTTTACATTTATTAATGATTTAGGGCTTTGTATGAGTCAATACAACACGTCGAGTAACAAGCGCTAAATGTCCAAGATATTGGACGCCAAATATAGGTATTAGTAAGTACTTATGTCTTTATTTGGCAATTGCATTCTTTTGCACATTTTACATTTATTAATGACTTAGGGTTTTGTATGAGTCAATACAACACGTCGAGTAACAAGCGCTAATTGTCCAAGATATTGGACGCCAAATATATGAACTTGTAAGTACTTATGTCTTTATTTGGCAAATGCATTCTTTTGCATATTTTACACTTATTAATGACTTAGGGTTTTGTATGAGTCTATACAACACGTCGAGTAACAAGCGCTGAGTGTCCAAGATATTGGACGCCAAATATATGTACTAGTAAGTACTTATGTCTTTATTTGGCAAATGCATTCTTTTGCACATTTTCACTTATTAATGACTTAGGGTTTTGTATGAGTCAATACAGCACGTCGTGTAACAAGCGCTAATTGTCCAAGATATTGGACGCCAAATATATGAACTAGTAAGTACTTATGTCTTTATTTGGCAAATGCATTCTTTTCCATATTTTTCACTTATTAATGACTTACAGTTTTGTATGAGTCAATACAACACGTCGAGTGACAAGCGCTAATTGTGCAAGATATTGGACGCCAAATATATGAACTTGTAAGTACTTATGTCTTTATTTGGCAAATACATTCTTTTGCATATTTTCACTTATTAATGACTTAGGGTTTTGTATGAGTCAATACAACACGTCGAGTAACAAGCGCTAATTGTCCAAGATATTGGACGCCAAATATATGAACTTGTAAGTACTTATGTCTTTATTTGGCAAATACATTCTTTTGCATATTTTCACTTATTAATGACTTAGGGTTTTGTATGAGTCTATACAACACGTCGAGTAACAAGCGCTGATTGTCCAAAATATTGGACGCCAAATATATGAACTTGTATGTACTTATGTCTTTATTTGGCAAATACATTCTTTTGCATATTTTCACTTATTAATGACTTAGGGTTTTGTATGAGTCAATACAACACGTCGAGTAACAAGCGCTAATTGTCCAAGATATTGGACGCCAAATATATGAACTTGTAAGTACTTATGTCTTTATTTGGCAAATGCATTCTTTTGCATATTTTCACTTATTAATGACTTAGGGTTTTGTATGAGTCTATACAACACGTCGAGTAACAAGCGCTGATTGTCCAAGATATTGGACGCCAAATATATGAACTTGTAAGTACTTATGTCTTTATTTGGCAAATACATTCTTTTGCATATTTTCACTTATTAATGACTTAGGGTTTTGTATGAGTCTATACAACACGTCGAGTAACAAGCGCTGATTGTCCAAGATATTGGACGCCAAATATATGAACTTGTAAGTACTTATGTCTTTATTTGGCAAATACATTCTTTTGCATATTTTCACTTATTAATGACTTAGGGTTTTGTATGAGTCTATACAACACGTCGAGTAACAAGCGCTGATTGTCCAAGATATTGGACGCCAAATATATGAACTTGTAAGTACTTATGTCTTTATTTGGCAAATGCATTCTTTTGCATATTTTCACTTGTTAATGACTTAGGGTTTTGTATGAGTCTATACAACACGTCGAGTAACAAGCGCTGATTGTCCAAGATATTGGACGCCAAATATATGAACTTGTAAGTACTTATGTCTTTATTTGGCAAATACATTCTTTTGCATATTTTCACTTATGAATGACTTAGGGTTTTGTATGAGTCTATACAACACGTCGAGTAACAAGCGCTGATTGTCCAAGATATTGGACGCCAAATATATGAACTTGTAAGTACTTATGTCTTTATTTGGCAAATACATTCTTTTGCATATTTTCACTTATGAATGACTTAGGGTTTTGTATGAGTCTATACAACACGTCGAGTAACAAGCGCTGATTGTCCAAGATATTGGACGCCAAATATATGAACTTGTAAGTACTTATGTCTTTATTTGGCAAATACATTCTTTTGCATATTTTCACTTATTAATGACTTAGGGTTTTGTATGAGTCTATACAACACGTCGCGTAACAAGCGCTAATTGTCTAAGATATTGGACGCCAAATATATGAACTTGTAAGTACTTATATCCTTATTTGGCAAATGCATTCTTTTGCATCTTTTTCACTTATTAATGACTTAGGGTTTTGTATGAGTCTATACAACACGTCGAGTAACAAGCGCTAATTGTCCAAGATATTGGACGCCAAATATATGAACTTGCAAGTACTTATATCCTTATTTGGCAAATGCATTCTTTTGCATCTTTTTCACTTATTAATGACTTACGGTTTTGTATGAGTCTATATAACACGTCGAGTAACAAGCGCTAATTGTTCAAGATACTGGACGCCAAATATATGAACTTGTAAGTACTTTTGTCCTTATTGGGTAAATGCATTCTTTTGCATCTTTTTCAGTTATTAATGATTAAGGGTTTTGTATGAGTCTATACAACACGTCGAGTAACAAGCGCTAATTGTTCAAGATACTGGACGCCAAATATATGAACTTGTAAGTACTTTTGTCCTTATTTGGTAAATGCATTCTTTTGCATCTTTTTCACTTATTAATGATTTAGGGTTTTGTATGAGTCTATACAACACGTCGAGTAACAAGCGCTAATTGTTCAAGATACTGGACGCCAAATATATGAACTTGTAAGTACTTTTGTCCTTATTTGGTAAATGCATTCTTTTGCATCTTTTTCACTTATTAATGATTTAGGGTTTTGTATGAGTCTATACAACACGTCTAGTAACAAGCGCTGATTGTCCAAGATATTGGACGCCAAATATATGAATTTGTAAGTACTTATATCCTTATTTGGCAAATGCATTCTTTTGCATCTTTTTGACTTATTAATGACTCAGGGTTTTGTATGAATCTATACAACACGTCGAGTAACAAGCGCTAATTGTTCAAGATACTGGACGCCAAATATATGAACTTGTAAGTACTTATATCATTATTTGGCAAATGCATTCTTTTGCATCTTTTTCACTTATTAATGACTTAGGGTTTTGTATGAGTCTATATAACACGTCGAGTAACAAGCGCTAATTGTTCAAGATATTGGACGCCAAATATATGAACTTGTAAGTACTTATATCATTATTTGGCAAATGCATTCTTTTGCACATTTTTCACTTATTAATGACTTAGGGTTTTGTATGAGTCTACACAACATGTCGAGTAACAAGCGCTGATTGTCCAAGATATTGGACGCCAAATATATGAACTTGTAAGTACTTATATCATTATTTGGCAAATGCATTCTTTTGCATATTTTCACTTATTAATGACTTAGGGTTTTGTATGAGTCTATACAACACGTCGAGTAACAAGCGCTGATTGTCCAAAATATTGGACGCCAAATATATGAACTTGTAAGTACTTATGTCTTTATTTGGCAAATACATTCTTTTGCATATTTTCACTTATTAATGACTTAGGGTTTTGTATGAGTCAATACAACACGTCGAGTAACAAGCGCTAATTGTCCAAGATATTGGACGCCAAATATATGAACTTGTAAGTACTTATGTCTTTATTTGGCAAATACATTCTTTTGCATATTTTCACTTATTAATGACTTAGGGTTTTGTATGAGTCTATACAACACGTCGAGTAACAAGCGCTGATTGTCCAAGATATTGGACGCCAAATATATGAACTTGTAAGTATTTATGTCTTTATTTGGCAAATGCATTCTTTTCCATATTTTTCACTTATTAATGACTTACAGTTTTGTATGAGTCAATACAGCACGTCGAATAACAAGCGCTAATTGTCCAAGATATTGGACGCCAAATTTATGAACTTGTAAGTACTTATGTCTTTATTTGGCAAATACATTCTTTTGCATATTTTCACTTATTAAAGACTTAGGGTTTTGTATGAGTCTGTACAACACGTCGAGTAACAAGCGCTGATTGTCCAAAATATTGGACGCCAAATATATGAACTTGTAAGTACTTATGTCTTTATTTGGCAAATACATTCTTTTGCATATTTTCACTTATTAATGACTTAGGGTTTTGTATGAGTCAATACAACACGTCGAGTAACAAGCGCTAATTGTCCAAGATATTGGACGCCAAATATATGAACTTGTAAGTACTTATGTCTTTATTTGGCAAATGCATTCTTTTGCATATTTTCACTTATTAATGACTTAGGGTTTTGTATGAGTCAATACAACACGTCGTGTATCAAGCGCTCATTGTCCAATATATTGGACGCCAAATATATGAACTTGTAAGTACTTATGTCTTTATTTGGCAAATGCATTCTTTTGCATATTTTCAATTATTAATTACTTAGGGTTTTGTATAAGTCAATACAACACGTCGAGTAACAAGCGCTAATTGTCCAAGATATTGGACGCCAAATATATGAACTTGTAAGTACTTATGTCTTTATTTGGCAAATGCATTCTTTTGCATATTTTACACTTATGAATGATTTAGGGATTTGTATGAGTCAATACAACACGTCTAGTAACAAGCGCTAATTGTCCAAGGTATTGGACGCCAAATATATGTACTAGTAAGTACTTATGTCTTTATGTGGAAAAAGCATTCTTTTGCATTTTTTACACTTATTAATGACTTAGGGTTTTGTATGAGTCAATACAACACGTCGAGTAACAAGCGCTAAATGTCCAAGATGTTGGATGCCAAATATATGTACTAGTAAGTACTTATGTCTTTATTTGGCAAATGCTTTCTTTTGCATATTTTACACTTACGAATGACTTAGGGTTTTGTATGAGTCTATACAACACGTCGAGTAACAAGCGCTAATTGTCCAAAATATTGGCCGCCAAATATATGAAGTTGTAAGTACTTATGTCTTTATTTGGAAAATGCATTCTTTTGCATATTTTACACTTACGAATGACTTACGGTTTTGTATGAGTCTATACAACACGTCTAGTAACAAGCGCTAATTGTCCAAAATATTGGACGCCAAATATATGAATTTGTAAGTACTTATGTCTTTATTTGGCAAATGCATTTTTTAGCATATTTTTCTTTTATTAATGATTTAGGGTTTTGTATGAGTCAATACAACACGTCGACTAACAAGCGCTTATTGTCCAAGATATTGGATGCCAAATATATGAACTTGTAAATACTTATGTCTTTATTTGGCAAATGCATTCTTTAGCATATTTCACACTTATTAATGACTTAGAGTTTTGTATGAGTCTATACAACACGTCGAGTAACAAGCGCTAATTGTCCAAGATATTGGACGCCAAATATATGAACTTGTAATTACTGTTTTTATTATTTGGCAAATGCATTCTTTTGCATATTTTACACTTAATAATGGTTTAGGGTTTTGTATGAGTCAATATAACATGTGATGTAACTAGCGCTGGTAGTCCAAAATATTGTACGTCAAATATATGAACATGTATGTATCTCCACTTTCTCTGGCGAATCTGCAAAATTATATCTAGCTGTCCTGTTCGCCTGCACAGATCTTCCTTGTTTATGATATCTGACCAGGGAATGCCTATTTTTCTTCGCGGACTCTTGATGAAAGTTGGTAATTTGGCAGTGATATGTTTAGATATTTGCTATGTTTCACAGGCGAACAACAGTTCAGTTTGCATATTAGTGTTGAAAATCTTTAGGTTTTCTGAGAGAATAGTGGATTTCCGTGTTTGTTAGTTGGGCAAACAAATGTCTTGATTTGTTAATTCTAGCTTTAACATCTTCTAGGATACCCTCATCTGGTGTTACCTGGCTGCCGGGGTAGCAAATATTACTTGGATGGGCCAGTGTTTATTCGATTAGCGTCAAAGGGTAGTGTTAGGGGTATTAATTTTAATTTCCTCTGTTTTTAGAATGTTGACTTTTAAACCAGAGCCTAATGCTTGTTCTTGTAGCTCGTTAATTTTTTCTGCATATCGGTGTGTGTGTGTGACAGAACATATGAACTACGATCATATTATACTACTAAAGTGACACTTATAAGTCGCAGAAATGTGTAGAGACATTTTCGATTTCGTATCATGTGTATGGTGATCTTTTGACACCATGGTGTCTTTCAGATTACAGCTTACAGATTACAGGGAGAGAGCTTTCTCGCGGAGAGCTATTCGAATCCCAGGGAATGTTAAATAAAGATCCGACTGTAAATACAAATTTATTGAATTGGGTAAATTAACATTCCCATCCCTTTACATCCTTGTATGCCTCATGTACGTACATGAAAACCAGGGCAAGTTCTCTTTACAAAGCTTTGTCCATAGACACGACACGAGAAATAAGAACGAAATACGCCCTGACTTTACGAGGTTAGAGAAGTTAAGGTACAGCTTAAATTACCTGGCTATAAAATTCTATAATGTTCTCTCGCTCAGCATCAAACTTTTTCCCTCCTTAAAATTCAAAAGGGTTTTAAAGAGATATTTAATACCTAGATAATGACTTCAGTGATTTAGATTAGTGTTCTTCAACCTTTTTGTCCCCGCAGACCGATGAAAATGGGATAAATATTTCGCGAACCGGCTGAAAGCTAAGACACAAATAAAAACCATATATATATATATATAGTATTTTATTATTATATAGGTTTATGTTATACAGTTATATATTTACAATTTTTATTGCGAAATCTACTGCTGCTTCTTTGTTAGAAAATTTGAAATATGTGGCTGCAGGGTTGTTTCTGAGAGACAAAGCGCTGCGTTAACCTCCTTCGATTTCTTTGTTTGACATGGCTGAAAAAATCTTTTCGCACAAATAGGAAGTCGAAAAATTTACTAATAATTTAATAGCTTTGTAACTCAAAGATGGATATTCTTTTTCTAACGATTTCCAAAATTGAGACAATGATTGCATTTTATGTCTGGACACCAGAGTGACATCACATGACAACTCGATCAGCTTTTCTTTTTCACGAGGATTAAGTGCACATGACTTTATATCTTTCAAGAATGGATTATTAATCCAAAGGTTACTTACGAGGATCCTCATTTGCAAGGAAATTATTATTAATATTTTCAGCTAATGCTCTTAAATGTTGACTTATTCTGCTGAATATGACTTCCTGGTTGACATCAGCAGCAATCAAAACTTCGTCCAAACGTGGAAACATTTATATATCTTCCTCTTATAAGCAATATTTCAAAGAGCTAGCTTCTTCAAATGTATGAAAAATAGCAAATTGTATAGGTGCTAGTGAATCTTTAATAAATCATGGTTCGGACAAAAGTTAGCTTCTGCGTCGACTAAAAAAACGTGCTTTATACTCATGAATAGAAGTGTGCATCTACATGATTCGGTCGAAATATTTCGCGGACCGGCAGGAATTTTCTGCGGACCACGGGTTGAAGAACACTGCTTTAGATGGAGTAAACTATAGTATGCCTCCCTGTCACAATTTTTTACCCACCTTGTACTAGGATTATAATGTAATGTACCGATTGATGACTGTAAAAATGTTAACATTTAATGCATAATAAATATTATTATGATTATTATTAATATTATTACAAGATTTTCGAATATTTTAACCAAAAGGAATTTATAGATCCATAACGTTTTTTGGCGTTGAAAATTTATATATTGTAATTTACTTGTCGTTTGCCATTTAGAGATGTTTTTCTTTGTTTTAATACCGTAGTGCTCCTGTTGTACTGCTGACATATATGAAGAATAACCTTTAGATAACTTTTTATTTGTAGAACTAGTGCACCCATTGCCAACTGTATTGGCAAACAAATCATTACCTTAATATGGAACTTGCTCGACACCTCAGACTTCTTTCTCTAGCCATACGCCTAACTTCATCCAATTCAAATTGAATCAACTCTTCGCCCATTATTAAACCTGGACAAATAATGAGCATTATTCCGAATTATTAATTCATTAACTTTTTAAGATGGGAAAACGATTCATTTTCAGTCAGTGCATTATATTTATAATGTTAAAGCTAAAAATGATTTGAGACGTTAAATTTAAAATATATTTATTAAAATTAATTTTCCATTTTCTTATATAATATAAAAATACGCACACGGAAAAAACGCACACGGATTAATACGCACACGGAAAAAAGCACACATGAAAGAATACACACACGGCAAAAAGGGCACACGGAAAAAAGCATACTTACACTATATCTCAAATTACGGGGTAGATTTACAATATCCCACTGAACACTGCGCATGCGTCACACACACGTCATTTGTTCAATATACAGAGATTCTAAACAGGTGGGACTGTGCAGAACATTTAAAACACAATTTATTTTCAGGTGGTTTATAAAAAAAAAAACAAAAAACAGTTATCAACCATAACTTAAGATAGTGCTTTTAAGGTGAATCACTGTCCCTGGCCCTGCACAGAACAGTTAAAATACAATTTATTTTTAGGTGGTTTATAAAAAAACAATAAACAGTTATCAACCATAACCTAAGATAGTGCTTTTAAGGTGAATCACTGTCCCTAGCCCTGCACAGAATAGTTAAAATACAATTTATTTTTAGGTGTTTTATAAAAAATAAATAAACAGTTATCAACCATAACCTAAGATAGTGCTTTTAAGGTGAATCACTGTCCCTAGCCCTGCACAGAACAGGTAAAATACAATTTAGTTTTAGGTGGTTTATAAAAAAAAAAATAAACAGTTATCAACCATAACCTAAGATAGTGCTTTTAAGGTGAATCACTGTCCCTAGCCCTGCACAGAACCGTTAAAATACAATTTATTTTTAGGTGGTTTATAAAAAAAAAAACAGTTATCAACCATAACCTAAGATAGTACTTTTAAGGTGAATCACTGTCCCTAGCCCTGCACAGAATAGTTAAAATACAATTTATTTTTAGGTGGTTTATAAAAAAAAATAAAATAAACAGTTATCAACCATAACCTAAGATAGTGCTTTTAAGGTGAATAAATAAACAGAAACCGTTGTTTTAGAGCCACTGATAATTCTTGAATTATTTAGTGTAGTCGTTATGTGCTGCCATCTGTATAGAGTTTGCAGTGGGATATTGTAAATCTTGTCCTATAAATCGTAGAAACAAAAAAATAATAAAGCATTGAAAAAATAATAATAAAGAAAAAAAAGTCACATTTTTCTTACTTTCATCAAAACCAAATATTTTTTAAAATAATTATTTTTCTGCTAATAATAATTTTAATCAAAAATGTCGAATATCACGGAAGGATAACGTTTTTTTGTGTTTTGTTTCGTAAAAAAACCGATCCGTGTATTTCACAACTAAATTAATAATTGTGAAGTGATTTTTTAATGAAAAACACAACTGTCATTTTTACTAATTTAATGTCAACACTCAAAACAAAAATTCACAGCACACTACTGTCCAATACATAAACAATAATTTCTTACAATTCTATCAATTATTATAAAAAGTGTTCGTAGAATATTCACTATTATTGCATCTTATAATAATTATAAAAAGTGTTCGTAGAAAATTCACTATTATTGCATCAACAATATATTTGACATGAATAATTAACATATGCGCGCCTCTATCGGGGAATGAAGAAACGACCGGTCGAACATACCGAACATACGAACATACAAACAGGCGTATTATATTATAGGATAATTTACTACTTTTAAAATTTCGTTCTTCATATCAAGTATTTCAGTTTTTAATTTCATATGAAAATATCTTGAAATACAAAATTATATAATTATAAATTATGTAAGTGATTGCATAGTTTTTAATTTACAGCTTGTTTAGCAGGGTTTTAAAAGCTATGTGCTTAATTAAATTTGTGGTTTAAAAAAATGGAAGCCCATGCTTCCCGTTTACTCGTCGTTATATTCTAGACTTGATTAAAACATTTTCTGACATTATTTATATTCGTTCTGTTGCCGAAACAGTGATTTAAGTTATGCAACTTGAGCTATTGCTTTTATTGCTACATAAAATACATATTACTGAAACTATGTTGACATTTTTGGTATGTACTCGTATAGCTATAGCATCTCATATTTGATCGTCCGGGAATTTGATAGTTATATGTTTTACTAACATCCTCCAAGTTCATATATAAGAAGTGAAAGAAGCTATTAAACTCGTTAGCACCAAATATACTACTGGATTTGACGATATACCAAGTAAAATGCTAGCATCTTGTTCAGAATTAATAGCGCAATCTTTGACATTCTTGATTAATAAAAGTTTCTCTGAAGGTGATTTCCCCTCAGCGTTCAAAATTTGTAAAATCATCCCAGTATTCAAAAGCGGAAGTAAAACTGATATGAATAATTACAGACCCATTGCAATTCAATCTTGTGTCTCAAAGATATTTGAATTAGTATTTCTTCGTGGACTCTTATCTTTTATCAGCAAATATTCAATCCTCACTCCATTTCAACATGGTTTTGTTAAATCTAAATCGACCACAACAGCCATTTTTTCATGTATCACTTCTATACACAAGAACTTAGAGAATCACATTGTTTAGGCGTGTTTTACGATTTTTCTAAAGCCTTTGATTTAGTCAATCATTCCATTATGGCAAACAAATTAAACGACATCGGTATCGTGAGTCCACCGCAATCGTGGGTCTTATCATTTTTGTCTAATAGAGAGCAAGTTATTTCTATTAGCCAAAATCATAATAATTTCAGATCCCACAAGCGACAGTGTAACACTGGAGTCCCACAAGGTTCTATTCTTGGCCCAGTTTTATTTCTCTTATATATAAATGATTTGCCTACATTATTTCCAAATAATGCTATTTGTCTATATGCGAATGATACTTCACACTTGCTTCAAAATGCAGATGCAACTTTACTAGCTTCCGATGGTAAAAGTAACTTGGAAACAATGAGTCAATTGTGCTACGAAAATAAAATCATATTAAATACAAAAAAAAGTCATGGTCTGCTCTTCCATGGACACAAAAATGAACTTAATACCAGCCCATATATCCACTTACAAGGACAAAACAGTATTCAGTGTTCCGAGTCAACAAAATTTTTAGGTATAATGATAAGTGATAATCTGAGTTGGCAAAATCACGTTAGATATATGCTACCTAAACTTAGCAAATCTTGTTTTATATTAAAAAAACTTAAATATATGGTTTCTTCTGATATACTTAGAACTGCTTACTTTAGAACTTTTCACGCAACAATAAGCTATGGCATTTTGTGTTGGGGAAGTTCCTCTGAATCCTCAAAGGTTTTTGTACTTCAGAAACGTGCTATTCGCATAATAGCTGGTGCCCCCTTTAGATCATCTTGCAGATCCCTTTTTCCTGTTTTGTCCATATTAACTCTTCCATCTGTTTATATATTAGAAGCCGTAATGTTTGTTAAAAATAATCCGCACCTTTTCGCTACCAATTCTGACTTTCATTCTTATAATACCCGCAGTAAACACTCAATTGTATGTCCCTCTCATAGCTCTGCACTGTACAGTAAAAGCCCTCACTACATGGCTTTAACATTATTTAACTGTGTATCACCTACATTAAAGTCTATAACGTCCAGTAGAGCATTTAAATTAAAATTTAGACTTTTTTACAATCCAACTGTTTTTATAGCATACAGGAATATTTACACCATAAGGGATAATATTAAATTATGTAATCTCCTAACTGTACTATTTGTTAAATTTATTTGTATTGTTTAACTCATGTGGTTTCAATTTATATTATATGTGTCATCTTGACTAAAACCACAACATTTCTGTAATGTGTTATGGTTGAATAAATTCATTATTATTATTATTCATTTAATTTGTAAGCCAATTTATCATTATGTTAGTGTAGCGAACCAGTGGTTTAACGTAAACATCTCGAAATGCTTACTGTTCAATTTATATAATTATGATGATTTCATACTAAAATGAGATTTCGGAATCAGGGTTCAACATTATGATAAGTTAATTCAATGATATATTTTGGTACTTACCAAGCGGCGGATGGGCCATCTTGTGGTTAATCTCAATTGTTATTTACACTTGGATTTTATATAAGGAGTTACATCACATTCAATAAAATTCGATTCAGAATTAAGTTTGAGTTTATTAACACAAAATGTACAATTTAAATATATTTCAAAAGTAAAAGTTTTTGTATTTAATGTTAGGCTAGAATGAATCTTATAGATCACCGGATAATTGACCAAGAGTATCCCTCAAGAATTCAGAGTTCCCGCATGCTAGTCGCGAACCGAACTGCCGCTATCTATCTATCTAACTATCTCTGAACTAATCTAATCCCTTATTCTAAGTTGAAAGAAGTTTATATAGCAAGTATAACAATATTCCAGGAAATGACAGTGTTAAAAAATTTAAATGTATTAAATTTTTCTATTATCAGTCAAATTCTGAATAAAACAAAGAAACATTCAACAATGCACAATTCTAATAATTTTGAAACCCTAAAATATTTCCTGCATAACAAATGAAATTAAATGCATAGTGGGTTGACCTCTGAATTTTTAAATGTTTTGTCAAGGTGGTCTAAGAGATTCATTATATTAGCCATTAGCCATTAATCGAGGAACATCATAGTATTAAAAAATATGTAAAATCTGGAGTCCCTCAAGGTACAGTCATGGGCCCCCTACTTTTTATAATTTATATTAATGACTTGTTAGAATTAGATAATATCACAGACAGCATTACTTCTTACGTAGATGATACAGCTATATCTGAGAGGTGATAATTGGGATTACATTGAAAAATGTGCAAAAGAAGATATGCAAAATATAAAAGCTTGGCTAAATATTAATAAATTAAATTTAAACGTACATAAATCGGTGTTTCCTACATTAACCTCACATAGTACTATCCAACCTCACTTGTCAGAAATGACCATAATTGTACTAATATAATAACTTGTAGATGTAACTTTGTTATCAAAAAACAAGACAAAGTTAAATATCTTGGTGTGCTTATCGATTGTCACTTGAAATGTGATAAACATATTGAATATCTAAGATCCAAAATACGAAAAACAATTTTTGTATTTAAAAAAATCAGGAACATTTTCACTAAAATCCCTAAAAGTTTTCTATTACGAACTGGTCCAATCACTTTTGACATATGCAATTATAATGTGGGGCGGAGCATCTAATTGTTATATAGCCAAATTAGAAATTATTCAAAAATTAATATTAAAAATAATGCTACATAAATCTATGAGATTTTCTACAGTAATTTTATTTAAAGAATCAGGAATTTTTACGTTAAAAAGTTTATAGATACAACAAATACTATACTATATTACAAAAAAACCTTCAGCAATCGAAATCACCCAACACTCATATAACACAAGAAATTTAATTAACAAACAAGCCAAGCCTCCTAGGTTTCACAAAACATTAACAAAAAATCATTTCATGGGACAAACTATATAACTTATTTCATAAATACATAACCGACAACAATTTAAATGTTACTTTCATTAACTATGAAATAGTAGTAAAACTTTGGATAAAAAATAACACTCAAATAGAACGTATTTTGGATAAATAAAGAGAAATGAGTGAAAAGGGAAGAAGAGGAGAGAAAAACAAGAAAGAAAGATTTTTTCTCCTTGTCTTTTTCTCGCACCTCATCTCGCCACTACTCTAAATGTTACACACTTTGGTTCATGTTTACTAAATTTACAAACTGTTAAATCTTTCATCTTATATTATTACATATTCTAATGTGACATTCATTGTTTAAGTTTTAACTTGCTTCCACGCACAAAACACTTTGAGTTTTATGTTGAAAATATTGTATTGGCTACAAAGTAGTCACCTCAACTTTATTCACGTTTCTTATATGTACTGCATTTATTATCCTTATATTTGTAAAAAAAATGAATATTTGTTATGGGAAATTGGTGGAAATAAAGAGGGACGGAGACGTTGACTTACCTCCTGATAAAAATTGTTACAAATGTTGCAGGACTACGCAGTGCCGGACCGAGGCAATCTTGCACCCCGGGCGAACTCCTTGTTATGGCGCCCTAAAATTTTTCAAGATTCTAAAATTGGTTGACATAAAAAAAAATAATAAAAAATAAAATAATTAATAAATCAATTTTTATTCACAAATGTATTAAAAAACAAAAAATCAAAACTTAATAATTACAAAAAATAATTATTTCACTAATATTGATTTATTTCTAAGCAGGCGATACGCCTCAAAAATCTAATAGGTAGGTAATAATAAATCATTTATTCAAAAAAAATTTTTCTTGAAAGATAAAATGTGATCGCGAAAAGCAGAGGGCAAAAGAAAAGCCCACGTAGCTGGATCATTATATTGATAACTACTTTCAGAAATGTAGTCTACATTTTCCTCAGAATTTCTCAATTTTTCGAAAATTGTCATTTCTCTAACATCTGATAATTGAAATGATAATTCTTTAGTTTCGTTTGAGTTAATATCACTCAAATTTTTAACATCTGCATTTTGTGATGTACCTTCTCCAAAAGCATTGTTAAGCAAATTTGAATTAGATACATTTGATTGCAGATAGTTGGATAGATATGTTGCACTTTTAGAAAATTCATTTTCTCTTTCCAATTTTCTTTTACGGTTTTGTGATCCAGATAATTTTTTATGTGTCGAAAATTCAAAATAACTGCAAAAAGTTTAATAAGTAGAACATGTATTTTAAGTTTATAAAATGTAAAACTTACCAATGTTATTCAAATAAATTTCAGATATAATAACTAATAATGAAAGATAATTAAAAATAATTAACACAAAAGTACGATAATTTTTATATAAACAGGTTAGTTTTGCACATTTCGAAATATATGCTTGTTGTCACTAGCAGAATATAACAAAAACTGACGAAACTATATGAAATTAAACACGTTTATTATAAACGGATTTTTTTTTATAGCTTTCCATGGAAATCATTAAGTACGTATTGTAGCAAATAACCGGAATAACCTATTAAAAAAATTAAGTAACTTAGGGTGTTTTGATGTTGTAAGCAATATATTATATCGCAAATAATGAAATTTATTTTTACATTTTTCTATTGCAGAGAATAGTAATGCACTGAATAAGTGTGTTATATGATAAAAATATCAAATAATTGTCAATTTGGTATATCTAACTCATTTTTCACAAAAAGTGTACTTAGTGACCTAGTTTTGCTAATGACTTCTTAGGAGCGCCCTTATCAACGAAGTGTCTCGCTACTCCTCACCCTGCGCTTTTTTCCGCGGCACGGCGTTCACAAAAAATCGTATACCATGTCACTTTCTTTTCATATTCTTTGGTTACAGTTTATTTTTCAAAAGATAAGAAGCCTTTATTTTATAAGTATGCTATTGATATGAATGAATAAAAACATTGCCAAATTAATAAATAACAAATAATTTTATATATAAAACATAATACCTAAATCAAATACAATTTATTTTATTATCCGATTCTTATTTTGGCGCCCCTCTAAACCTGACAGCGGTCGCCCGGTCAGCCCGCCCGTTAATCCGCCACTGGGACTACACCATTTAAAAGTGTTTTATGTGTTGTGTGTGGTGAAGGTTTCCATACTAGTTGTGCCAAAAGAAATAAAGACATAAAGACTATTCATGTTAATTGAGTAATTTGTTGTAAAAAAGATTTAACCTTAAATGAGATTAAAAACTACAAAGTCAGTTTCTCAGATGAATCCCAAAACAGCGAGTCTGAATATATAGCAGCAAGAGAAAATGTTTTACTTAAGAAATTAATATCTGAATTAGAAGACAAAAATAAATTATTAACAGAAAAGATTCATAACCTACAAATTAGTACCCAAAAAAACGAAAATAATACAGAATCATATGCGAATATCGTAAAATCAGACAAAAATATAAATGTAAAACAAAGTAATACTCCCAGTCTAATTATTAAACCTAGAATTGAACAAGATTTATTAAAAACAAAAAATCATTTACAAAAAAAAACAACCAATTTGAAAATTGGAGTCAAACGTATTAAAGAAAACAAAAATGGTTCCATTATAATAAATTGTGAAAGTGAAAATGACCTAAATAAGTTAAAAACATAGTTGTCTCATAAACTGAGTGACAATTATATAATAAAATCAAGCGAAATAAAATACCCGAGAGTTAAAATTACTGGCCTTACAGAAAAATTTGAGAAAGAAGAACTGGAACAAATGATCATGGCGCAAAACAAATTTCAAGAAAAGGACTTATTAAAAGTACTTTATATAAAAAATATTAGATCTAAAAACTGTTATACAGTATATGCAGAAACATCACCATCTCTGTTCCATATACTTATGTACAATAAGAAACTATACATAGAATGGATGAGATGTCCCGTATATGAAGACTTGAATGTAACAAGATGCTTCAAATGCTGTGCAGGCAACCATGTATACAATGAATGCACAAAAAAGGTTCATGCAAAATGCATAAACTGTTTAAACGCTAATCATAAATATAACCTACAGCTTGATACTGACCATACAACATATGATAACAGCTGCCCAACATTTAAACATTATTGTAAAGTCGCAACCTCAAAAATCTTATATACTTCTAATGGATAATTTTGTTCAAAATTTTACTGATGCATCGATAAATTCGTTTGAAGTTCAAGAGGATTCAATAGATTTTTCTATTATACATCATAATATTCGAAGTATGGATAAAAACTTCAATGAATTTCTGATCGTAATGACAGAAAATTATGATAAAATATTTGACATGATTGTATGCACAGAAACACATAAAGTAGTAAACACTAATTTGCACAATATTGAGGGGTATACATTAATATATTATGATGGAAATATAAACCGAAACGATGGCACCATTATTTTTATAAAGGACAAGTGGAACTATACCTACTACAGAGGTTATTCCAATTGGTAACATTAGGGCAATTCAAGTGACTGTATCTGGTGGATTTGAAGAAAAAATGTTAATAACCGCTCTTTACAGAGCCCATCCCGAACCAACAGAAGTATTTCTAAGCAATTTTCGAGAGTATCTAACAGAATACAATCAATTTAATCACACAATTTAATCACATTATAGTAGGAGATATGAACATTGATATTTTAAAGCAAGAAGCAGACTCAGAGGATTATCTCAATACACTGTATGAACACAGTGTATTGAGATATATCTCTTTCATATCTGCTTCATATCTGCGATAAATGGATACACCAGAGTGCAGAACAATAGCAAGACTTGTATTGACCATATAATGGTAAAATCCAAAGTAAGTATGGATAGATTTAAATCAATAATCCTACAGACTGCTCTTACAGATCATTACCCTGTTATCTTGAGTCTAAAAACCAAAACATTAAAGAAAGAAGTTGAAGACAAGCATCTCAAGTTTGCAACTAAAATAGACTATAACAAAATGAAAACTTTATTATCTCGAGAAACCTGGAAAGATATTTATAGCAGTAATAATGTAAACTATTGCACAGATAAATTTGTAAAAAAGCAACAACATTTTAGCACGTTAGCATCTATTAAGAACCAATACAAATACAAGAAAAGGAAACCATGGATCACCAAAGGGCTGATAAATTCTATAAACCACAAGAATAAAGATGAATCATGAAACTTTAAAATACCCAACTGATCTAAACTTACTAAATCGCTACAAGTCTTACAGAAACCAACTTACTTCGTTGATATAAAAAACCAAAAATTGCTTCTTCAAAGCCGCTATAGAGAAAAATGGAAAAAATAACCAACATATATGGAAAACAGTGAACTCTTTTATAGGCAATGATATTAAACAACAAACTGTCATTGCTGAATTGATAGATGAAAACAACGAACTTGTTTCTAACAGGCTTGCTATTGTTAACTATTTCAATAAATATTTTGCAAATATTGGAAAACTATTAGCTTCAAAAATAGACGCAACAAATGGAACAATTAACAGAGAAGTTAATGAACCTGATGTGAAAGATTCACTCTTTCTGTCACCTGCTGAAGAGAATGAAGTGAGAAACATCATCTCGTCATTGAAAAATAATAAAGCACCGGGTCCTGATAAAATTACCACTAGACACTGAAAGAAGTAGCAGAATTCATAGTTAAACCACTTACATATTTAATTAACATAATTTTTACCTTTGGAACATATCCATCTCTATTCAAGGTGGCCACCATAGTTCCATTACACAAAGAAGGTGGTAGAAGACAAATAAGTAATTACAGACCTGTATCCTTTACTTCGTATATCTCCAAAATATTTGAAAACTGTCTTAAAAAGAGAATGTATGATTTTACCGAAAAGCACGCAATCCTAGGAGATCATCAGTTTGAATTCAGGAAAGGTGTGAGCACTGAAAACGCTATAGCAGAATTAACTAAATTAGCAAACTACGCTCTTGATAGATCCAAACCTGCTCTGGGAGACCTTAGTAAAGCTTTTGTTTCGCTCAACCATGAGTTACTACTAAATAAACTAGTAAATATAGGATTTAGAGGTGTTACACATAATATCTTAAGATCCTTCTTAACTGGCCGTCAACAAATGTCTAAAATCGGAAACTTCACAAGCAACGAAGAAACAGTGGAATATGGTGTACCGCAGGGCACAATTCTAGGTCCCGTTTTTTTCATTCTGTATGTGAATGACATCATGTATGTGCCCTGTAAAGGAAGAGTGCTCTCATATGCTGACGACAAAGTAGTCTTCTATGAAGATGATGAGTGGAACACCCTAATTAATTTAGTCAGTCGAGATCTACCGAAATTAACCCATTGGTTCGAATTAAATTTACTAATGGTCAACATCAAAAAAACAAAATTTTTACCTTTCGGATGTTACAAAGACAGCATTCCATATATAGGGAAAATCAAAATTCACTCCCCTACTTGTGATAAGACAGATAGCAATTGTTTGGAAATTGAAGAGTGCAATACGACAAATTATCTAGGAATACACTTCGACAGACATTTAAAGTGGAATGTACATACTAATAAGTTAGAAAAAATAAAACTGAGATACATAATGTTTACATTTAGCAAATTAAAACAGATCCTAAAAAAGAGCCAGTTAATAATGTACCATACACTTTTTCTTTCAATACTAACATACGGAATTGTAGCCTGGAGACGAGCATACAACAATATAATAACACCAATTAAAGTAATACATAAGAAGACCCTAAAAATACTTCTTTTCAAAAAACGTATATAACCATCTGATACGCTCTACAAAGAATTAGCTCTGTTGGACGTCAGAAGGATTTATTGCAAGTCTATTGTTGTGTTCCTGACCAGGTATAATAAGTTTTCAGCAATAGAGCATAGTTATTCTTCTAGAATGAGAATGAAAAATAAAGTGCAAGTACCTAGAAGAAGCACCTCGATAGGACAACATTGTTTTGATTATATAGGTGCTAAAGTAATCAACAATCTACCAGACGTCATTCGAGCAACATCCTACATGAAAAACTTCAAACTGTTAATATATAAATGGTTATGTGAAGAAGGCTGTGATTGTGTAAAAAAATTATTCTAATGTTAACTAAAGTCTGATTAATCTTTAAAAACAGAAAAGTACTGCATAGTTCAATTATATATAAGATACATTTTTATTAAGTTTATAAACCCACGCACAAGTATCTTCAGTACTTCCGTAAGTATATTATATTTTATAGTTAAATTGTTAAATTATTTATAAAAATTCTAATTAAATTGATTCATCATAAAATATCAATATTCAAATATTGTATTGTATTATTATATTGTAAAATAAAGATTATTATTATTATTATTATTTTGTTTGTTTGTTTTTTATTAGCAACATCGATGACGGTGCAAGAAAGCTGTGGACTTTACTAAATTAAAAATTGTTGTTATTCGTTTAAATATGTTTTTTTAGACAATTATTTTGGAAATCATGTTTATTCATAGTATATTCGTTTAAATATAAAGGAATTCTGTATTTATACTGATATTTTAAATTTAGATACTTAATCTCCAAATTGTTAACAAATTGCACAAATCTCAACAGTTTGAATTATAACGCGCGTGATTAATGTGTCTTAATATACTAAAATACACTATTATTTTATGTTGCGACCACTTGAGTCGCAAAACTATTCAAAATTACCGCTTGCGGTAATTTTTATAAATTCTTATTTTTCATATATAATTCTAGCTTTCATTGCATGAACTTCTAGAATCTTGTATAATTCTGTCTGAGACGGCGATTACTCGATTGTCTTTCATCGAGAACAGACGTCTTTTGAGTTTTTTTGCATAATATCTAATATACTGTGTTTCGAGTTTACCAAGACGAGGCTGCGAGCTATGTGGTAAACTAGAATTTGTGCTTGACCACATTCGGGATCTACGTTTTTTACAAGGAAAAAACCCCCGTTTTGGATCGCGTCAAGAAGAGTTATTTTGATATTTTTCATCAAAAGGATATCTACATATCTATAAAGTTCTCAAGTAGCGTCTATTTGGAACTACCAAATATCCAGACGAGAACCAGGAGAACCTAGACCACTCCAGAAGTTGGCCAGTAATCAACCGACATCGGCGATTCCACCAGGATATTGTAGAGTCCGATTGTGGATAACTGAAGCCAACTTCTGTATCTGTACTCCACGCTAAGTATTTTTCCGTATTTTCATACGGAACGCGTGAGTACACATTTCAATTCATATTTTTTCATTGTATTTTGACGCGCCGCACAGTTCAGTACCTGTGCGTGCGCACATTGTTATTTGTGCCACTTGTTAATTTAGATTCTGAAAATTGTAAATTGAATATTAATTTGTGTATAGTTTCTCACTCCAATGTATCTGGTTGTGTCGGGGAGAAACATATATTTGTAAAACTTTATTTATACTAATTTCCGCTACATTTTCCCCAATTAATTTTTGTTTGTTGAATAAAAATTATTCAAAATAATTTTTCGTGTTACTCAGAGCAGTTCTACGATATCAACGGCTGATTAGGGATTCAAGAGGACATAATTGTGTTATTACTCCTCCAGAATCACTGTGTGGGCCCCTTCGAATACCTCTACTCCCAGGGAAAACCAAACCACATGTAATAAGTCTCCAAGCATAACCCCTTGGAGTGAAATACGTCTGAACCCTGCCTGTCCTTTTGTTTGTTTGTGAGTATAACTCTGCTCTGAAGTAACGCGCCCCCATTTTCAACGATTTACCTGCAATTCTGCTGCAGGTTAAATCCGCACATCACAAATTTCTCAGCAGAACCGTTTATTGGTCACCACGTGTGGCGGGTCCTACGATCTTAGTCGTAGACCTATGTGACGCCGCGACGCCTGCGTCTCTCCTACGAAACCAGCGCAACGGGCGCCACATTTTAATTGTGTTAAAAAAATATTAAAGTTAACTACAACACGTCGAGTAACAAGCGCTAGTAGTCCAAGATATTGGGCGCCAAATATATGAACTTGTAAGTACTTTTGTCCTTATTTGGCAAATGCATTCTTTTTGCATATCTTACACATTTTAATGACTTAGGATTTTGTATGAGTCAATGCAACACGTTGAGTAACAAGCGCTAATTGTCCAAAATATTGGACGCCAAATAATTGAACTTGTAAGTATTATGTCTTTGTTTGGAAAATGCATTTCTTTTGAAAGGCTTACTTTTATAAATGATTTGGGGTTTTGTATAAGTCAATATAAAACGTCGAGTAACAAGCGCTAATAGTCCACAATCTTGGACGCTAAATATATGAATTTTGTAAGTATTATCTCTTTATATGGCAAATGCGTTTTTTTTTTTTTTTGAACATTTTACACTTATTAATAACTCGGAGTTCAGTATGAGTCAATATAATACATCGAGTAAGAAGCGCTAATAGTCCAAGATACTGGACGCCAAATATTTGAACTTGTAAGTATTATGTCCTTATTTGGCAACTGCATTATTTTTGCAAGTTTTATGGTGAGTTTAGTCAACACTTAGCGATAGCTTTAGTCTTACTCCTATATTTTAATTTTATCCTTAAAAGATAAACTATCGTATCGCTACGAGCAAGTTCATACAACACATTTCTTTAATTTTAGTCCTATGGTTCTGGCCTTGAAAGATAACTAAATTCTAACTTTCCTACGGCTGGGAGTAAATCACGTTAAAACGCACCACGCGCGTGCGCGCACCCCGATTTAAATTCTAAAAGCACCCATCGTGGCCAACATAAGGCCATAAATAGCAGCAACACTTCTAGACTTATTTCGGTACATGTTTACACACAATGTTATATTTGTCAATAACCAAAAATTTTAATTTTTTGACATTTAGAAAAATGATACTATGCGCGTGCGTTAAACTCGACGTCTCATTGGTTACTTGTTAAAAGTTAAAACTCGTTAAAACATTGTATAAACCCGTACTCATTCAAGACGATGAAAGCCAAGACTAAAACTAAGAGTAAGATTCAAATTAACGCAGCAGCTATCGCTAAGTGTTGACTAAACTCACCATTACTTTCATAAATGACTTGGGGTTTTGTATGAGTCAATATAACACGTGGAGTAACAAGCGCTAGTAGTCCAAGATCTTGGACGCCTAATATATGATTTTGTAACTATTATCTCTTTATTTGGCAAATGCATTCTTCTTGTACGTTTTAATTTTATAAATGAATTAGGGTTTTTGATATAAGTTTTTTTATGAGTTTTGTATGAGTCAATTAAAAAGGACGAGTAACAAGCGCTAATAATTCAAGATATTGGACGACAAATATTTGAACCAAATATTACGTATTTATTTGGCTAATGCATTATTTTTGCATATCTTGCTTTTATAAATGACTTGGGGTTTTGTTTGAGTCAATATTGTCACGCAGTGAAGTCAAGAACGGAAATTTATAATAGTTTTACATCAGAATACAATTAACAGTCAGAATGGTTGCTGGTGTTGTCCGTTAGTAGCTGATGTAAGTCCCGTTCTTGCCCCGGCTTCTCCAGGATCGGTCGAACCACCCCAGTTATCCGCACGAGGCGAACACGTGGAGAAGCCCTGTAGACGGCACTCACATCTCGCGTTGGTCACTTGAACAGCTGGGCTGGTACTTGGGCAACGTGCTCACAAAAATGACTACTGCTTGACTACTAAGAAAGGCTAACTTAAATGACTCATTCAAATGACCGACTACTCTATTTCCTAAGACCATTTTATAACTGTTAACCAGGACACTATGACGGCAGGTCCTACCTCAATTGTTTTGGAAACATCATTCACTTGTGAACTTGTCTGAATAAATCCCCCAATCAAAAGTAGAACGCATACCATCTCAGTTCTCCCCACCACCTAAGGAGAAGTCTCCACAAACTTCTCCAAAAACCAGAAGCGATCAGAGTGTGGTCGCTTCTGCGAAACCATTATCAGCCACTCCATTATCGAAGACTGATAAGGGAACTATTGGCTCTCAGTGGATACCAGTGAGAGCCAAAACATCAAAAAGGGAGTCCATTGTGTCCTCGGTACCTGGACAAACAAGTGAAACCGTGAAAAAAAAATGGCTGTTGACCCGCAACCTAAGGGTAAACCAAAGACCATTAGGTTGCGGGGTAACTCCCCTAAACAAAAATGAGTGGTCCAGCAATGCAGTGGAACTGTAATGGTATATTTCAGCGGTACGAAGAACTGCGGCTCTTAATGTCGGATTTTGCGCCTTCATGTGTCTGCCTACAAGAAACAAATTTCAAGGAAACTGACACATTCTCTCCTCGAGGATACTGCGTGTTTCGCACGGCTTTCCTTACGGGGTTAAGAGCATGTGACGGCGTGGCAATTCTCGTTAGAGACACATTGTACCACGATCCTGTAGACATTGACATTGAGTTGCAGGTCGTAGCAGTTCGTGTTGCACTTCCCCTCCAGGTCACGATTTGTTCCATCTACCTTCCCCCTGGTGTTCGAACTGACATCCGCGATGTCGTGAATGTCATCGATCAACTACCACCACCCTTCATACTACTAGGCGATTTTAACGCCTACAATGTGTGTTGGAGATCGGTGCGGAATGATCGACGGGGACGTCACCTGGAGAATATGTTCAATGATTTGAATTTGAGCTTTTTAAACGACGGCAGACCCACGCACTTTTGTGCAGCTACGGGTACATTCAGTGCTATAGATCTTAGCGTCGTTTCAGGAGCCATAGCTCCTTTGTTCAAATGGGATGTGCATCACGACCTATGCGGTAGTGACCACTTTCCAATCCTCTTAAGGCCTCTGTTTAATTCTATTACCGAATCCCGCTGGCCACAGTGGGTTCTTCGGAAAGCAGATTGGACCAAGTTTGCAGAATCTTTCCTTCCTGAGAATACTCTGAACTTGACCGTAGACGAGGAGGTGAATCATTTCACGGATTCCATCACGAGCGCGGCTAAAAGCAGCATACCGCTGTAATCCACTCAGCCCCGTCGAGTGCCCGTTCCCTGGTAATAATAATAATATTTATTTGGGTTTGAAATTTTACATTTTACACACGTCAACATAATCGGCCGTTTAAGTGTTTACCCCTTGTCTCATATCTATGGAGTTCTTGTTGGCTATTGAACTTATTTTTATTTATGTGCATGTAAATCAGGCAGTGAAAGATGTACAGGCACGGGAATGTCATCACTCCTAAAATGTTAAAATATTTTCGAAAGTCCTGCCTATACTTTAGATCACAAATAATTCTAACACTCGTTGCTGTAAGCGAAAAATTCGCTGGGTATGAGCAGAATGTCCCCAAGCATGGTGGAATGAGGAATGCGACTTGGCCCTACGTAAAAGGAGACACCTCCTTAATACATTCCGTCGTTGTCCAACAGAGGAAAACTCGTGCTAAGAGGATTGTGAAAGTAAGAAAGCGTGAATCATGGCGCAAATATGTGTCTACCATTACAGTTACCACTCCAGTGGCCAAATTTTGGGAGAAGGTCCGGAAATTTCCCGGTCGAAATACAACTACAGCTATTGCTGGTCTGTCAGTAAATGGTAACGTAGTTACCACAGCGGTCGAAATTGCTAACACTTTGGCATCTAATTTTACGTTCAATTCTAGCTCTGAACATTATCTACCTGAGTTTCTAACTCGTAAAGCAGGTCTAGAATCTATTTTCTACTCTCAATATAATCTACCTCTCAATTTCTTCTCCAGAAATGACGAGGTATATAACCTGCTTTTTTTCTCGTAAAGAGCTAGATAGCGCGATGTCAAAGTGTAAGGATAGCTCTCCTGGTCCAGATGCGATACATTATCGTATGATCCGGAACCTTCCGGAATCATCTAAGTGTAGGCTTTTGAATGTCTATAATAGGATATGGACTGAGGGAAAGTGCCCGACCAAGTGGAAGGAATCGCATATAATTCCTATCCCCAAAGTCGGGGAAGATAAACACTTGCCCTCTAGCTATAGACCTATATCGCTGACCAGTTGTCTCTGCAAACTCTTGGAGCGTATGATCAGCAAACGTCTGATTTGGTTTTAAGAATCAAACGTCTTGCTGGCTAACACACAGTGCGGCTTTCGCCGTCACCGCTCAACAGCAGATCATCTGGTCAGACTAGAGACAGCTATCAGGAATGTTTTCGTTGAAAACAAACACCTGGTAGCTGTGTTTTTCGATATTAAGAAAGCCTATGACACAGCATGGATTTATGGTATTCTCCGTACTCTGCATTCCTAGGGTCTCCGAAGACGCTTGATGTTCTTTATAAAAGACTTTATGTCGAACCAGCGCCAGGGTGCGGATCGGAAATATCCTGTCACAAATGTTCGCATTGGACAATGGGGTCCCACAGGGCTCCATACTGAGCGTTACGCTATTTTTGATTGCCATTAACGGTGCAGCTTCATATATTCGATTACCTGTACAGAGTTCGATATTTGTCGACGACATTGGTATCTTTGTCGCTGGACAAAAGACTAGTACAATCAAACGTCAGCTTCAGCTGACTATCAATCGTCTCGATACATGGGCAACCGAAAATGGCATTAAATTCTCGACCAGCAAAACTGTATGTATCCATTTTAGTAGGAAAAGGGGTGTCCATCTCAATCCTACACTCACACTAAATGGAGCACAGTTACCCTTTACCGATACTGCTAAATTTCTGGGTCTCGTGTTTGACATTCGTCTTACTTGGCGGGCACATTTTTTGTCCGTCAAGAAAAAATGCCAAAAGTCGCTCAATTTGTTGCGGGTATTTAGTCACAAAACATGGGGTGCAGACTGCACTGTCATGTTGCGTTTATATCGTTCTTTAGTGCGCTCTAAGCTAGACTATGGATGTCTAGCTTATAGGTCAACTAAACACCTAAAGATACGAATTCTTGACACTGTACATCACACTGGGGTTAGATTGGCCACAGGTGCATTTCGCATCAGCCCAATACCAAGCCTGCTGTGTGAAGCAGGCGAACCGTCACTGTACAATCGTCGTAAGATTCTATCCCTGCGATATTTGGCTGCACTCAGTGCCAAGCCAAATCATCCCGCGTAAGACCATGTTCTACAAAATAGGCATACAGAGATTTATGACAGAAAACCAAAAGCCAATAGGCCTTTTGGTCTGAGGACTTTTGACATTTTGGGCGATATTGATTTTAATATGCCTGAAATGGCAAGTTTCGTTTGTGTGCTGTTCCACCGTGGACGCTACCGCGTCCGCTTGTGAATCTCACATTAACTAGGTTTGATAAAGATACTACGTTGCCTATCGAATACCAACATGAGTTACAAAGAACTCTGGTCCCTAGGTTCGAGGATACTGTCATATTTACTGACGGATCAAAATCCGGAACCAGGGTTGGGTGTGCGTTCGTTGTCCTGAACCCACGTCAACAGTTTCAGTACCGTCTGCGCTCCATAACGAGTGTTTACACTGCTAAGCTGTACGCTATTTTCAGAGCAAAGTCGGTCAAGTGTTATCTTACACCTTTAACTGAATGCGTACAGTTCGAGGATGTCAGGGAGAGGTTAGGCCTGTGCTATGACCTGTCAGTTGCCTTAGGTGACACCAGAGTACTCATGGACAGGCTGATACTCTTCCTGAGAGAATCGAACTCACTGTTTTATGTGTGAAGTCTTGCACCTTATTTTAATGTGTTATGTTTTTAAACTGTGATATTCGATGGTAATTGGCCCCTTTACATCTTCTTACCATCACCCTGAGTGTTCAAATTTTCGAACAGACCTTTTTATCTTATTTATTTGTGTTTGTCGGTGCAAGATTTCTTTTATTGAGTATGCGTAATTTTATTGGTTTTATCTATTTATTGGTTGTTTAATTTATAGTTTTTAATATGTAGTGTAGACATTTAAATGGGCTGCGTTAGGCGCAAATAGCTTTTGTTGCTGTGCGCCAAAAATTTTAACCAACTAACTAACTCATTCACTTGTGTAATTGTTGGCAGCAATTAAATACCATAGTCGGCACAATTGAGTAATGTTTATCAACACATTAGAAAGTAGTTCAAAACTTATGTTGACAAACACGCAACACTCTGCACATTCTTTAATTCCCAAAACCGTAAGTCAGCAACCGCGACCTACACCGCCAAAAGGCCGCTCAAGGAATTGGGACATTAGCATACAATTATATCATGATTGTGACAATATAAATTTTTCGTTTTTGTAGTTCTGATAAATTATCTCAGCAAATGCTGCAGCATCGCTATTTTCTTAAGTATAGAAGCCTATAAATCTTTCCACAACCTGTCCTGTCACAACCCTATCCATAGTTGAATCAATAATTAATGAAAAAAATTGTGCAGACTTAATTTCATTATCAATTGTAGCCGATATTTCAGAAGCGAGTGATTAATGAGATTAGTTTGTACATTATGACTTAAATACAGGTCATTTTTAGGGTTTTGTAGGTATGACCAAAAAACCCTTATACCGTCATTTTGTCGTCTGTCTGTCTGTCTGTCTGTCTGTCTGTTCGGTAAAAATTGTAGCCAAACGGCTAAACCTAGAGAGTTGAAATTTGGCATGCTTATACAACTCTTTGACCCGCACATAGGAAAAATACTAAAACATCTAAAAAACATATCCCCCTAAAAATCTAAACAAATATGTGCTCATCGAAAAAAAAAAATATTTTTTTAAAATTCTGAGTAGGGTATTAAATTAAAGCCCTTAGTACGTGGATTAACGATCAAAATTTTATTTTTGCAAAATAAATTATTTTGACGCTATTTTTGCCAAAATTGTGCACAAAAAATTTTGTCCCACACCCTGTAGCCCAGATGGTTTAAACTAAAAATCTGAAAAAATTCCAAGTAATGTACATTTGTGTGAACCGGAATAGTACAACGGGGATTTTTGATCAGATTATGTTTTCGGAAAATAACGCATTTTTTGTGTTTTTTGGTTGACGATGCATATAGCTTATACTCATATAACACGCTGAGTTGTTAAGCGTGTGGTGGTCTAGAGGCTCTGTTGCGCGCCAACTACACAGATTTGTTATACACCACACAGGTTCGTTCCTGGCTTGTGGAGTCAATTTTTTTGTTTGTTTTTTTTTTTTTAATTTTTATTTTGTTTAAATTAATTTGTTAAAATTCTAGTTATATTTTAGCAAATTTTGAATTTAATTTTCAAGAGCGTAAATTTAATAACCAATTAACCGTTTAATAACGAATTATATTTTCATTCTATGTGTCATTTATACGAAACCAGAGGGGCGGAGCGTATTATTTAAGACAACCAATGAAAGCCATAGGCGCAATTTTCAAAATTGCACCTTGTTATATAAAAAAATACTGCACTTATTTAGAAACCTAAATATATTAGGTATTCAAATTAAAATTAACAAAAAAATATTTTAACATAAAATTTGTTTTTAAAGCTCTGAGATTAACAGACGATAAATTATTTTAAAAAGATCGTTCATTTTGCCGTGGTTACTACAAAGCAAAATTTTTCCTACACACTCAGCATGCCGCCTTCACTTATTATATACCTGCAAAACCCTGCAATGTGTGAAAATTCACATTTCACATCAATTTTTCTTTTCTAACTTTAAATGATTATTCAAAGTAAGATCATATTTGGCTAGTAAAGATAACAATTCACGAAAATTGCCAGCGTTTGTACTACTACGATCACCCATGCAAGATTATTGTTCTCTGTGTCCTCTGAATGGCAAACCTTGTTTTGCTAAGAACAACGTCACAATTTAAAAAACGTCAAAATTTCTCTATTCTTTTCCACTTGGCTACGCTCCTTGGTGATCAACCCTGATATTACAGCTGTCTCATTTGAAATGCGATATTTAGTAAGTAAATATTGACGTGCTGCATCTTGATGTTGTTTAGAAGATTCATGTTTAACAATTTTTTCCATGCCTTTTTTCCATTTACAAACTCCTTATTCTGAGTCAGATCATTCCTTGCTATAATGATCATATTTGCGATCAGCGAATAACCAGCAAACTTGGCAGTACATCTTTTGATTTGTTGGTGAATAGACAAGTTAATTTCTTGTTTCTTTCATACTACCGTTTCCGAAACTTTTGGTATACCAAGAAATAAGAAATTTGCGGTAAAATTCCTCTGTCGGAAATTGAAATGGTTTATTGAGGCTTGGTTGGCATGGTCCGATTTCACACAATTTTTGTATCAGTCTTGTGGTTAAACTCTTATTAGTTTAGAGTCTTGGATCTAACGCCCCGTTAGATCACTGTACGTTGTTGCTTCTCGGTTTACAAGTGTATAAGAACGAGTTAAGATTTTAAAACGGGTAAGACTAATTTATATTGCCGAATATCGATTCGGGTGCGATCAATTAGCATTTTTCAGTGTGGGCTGTTTGTCGATTTTTTCATTTTTGTTTAGTAATATTTGGATCCCAGTATAAATGAGCCGAGAGGGGCGCCATTCGAGTTCCAATGGGAGTCCGGGGGCGGGCCGCCCCCCCCCCCCCCGGGCCTGGGCTAAATCCGCCACTGCTTACATGCCGTTGAAAAGTTTCTTTGAACACAAAGTTTCCCTCTGGAAATTTTGCTTCCAATTCTTCAAAACAACGTAGCATAGAATATTCATATGACCCATCTTCTCTACGTTCACCGTTTCGATAGTATGCCTCTATGATGAGCATATCGTGGCTTAAACTGAACGCCCTTTTGCTTGAAAAATAACGACACATTTTAAATCATTCATTTACTTGTAAATTAAATATTTCACTTACCTCTAAGAGCTAACCTCGATCACCAATCGTCTTCCAAATACAATCTTAATAACAATAATACCAACAACAATAATAACGATAAAAACAATAATATATTTTTACAAAAACCAATTAATTATGAAATGAACACTGTTTTTCTCTACACGCCAATGAGTTAATAAACAACATGAAGTTATCAATGCAATATCGTTACTGCTCGGGTGAGATCGAGCAAACGAAGTAATGTGATTGGTTCTTTGTTAAATTTGGATTTTCAGATGTAAAATAGAATACATTTTTGACATTTTTAAACTCATTGTTTACTCTTTTGTAACTGACAAGAAATTATGATCACACGGTATCTAGCGCCACTGCTAAATGATACAATGGAAACTTAAACTACATTTCTACCTCAGTGATGCATTTGAAAGAAAGTAGCAACCATTTCATTCATTTTCGTTAAGGCCAATTGAGACAGGCCAATTAAAGCACATCTATTACAATTAATTTAGAAATAATTAAAACACAAATGCGTTTAGATATATCCGTTGTTTTAGAGCGATCGCAGTGCCGCCATCGGCTATTGTTGAGTCCAATAATGTTAACTGTCGTCTGGTTCCATAATCGGCACGGACTGTTACATATAGAATTTTTATTTAATAAACCATCTGGATAGAATATCAATTGTTAGAAGAATCTGCAATATAATGTACTTTTTAACAGGTATTTGTTGTATCTGTCTCAAACATAAGAAACCTTTACGTAAACTTTTCAACAGCAGTGAAAATGTAAACTACTATTCCAGGTTACACTTAATATTTCCGGAAATGGTAAGAACTTATTTTGTTATTATATATACCTATGTAGAGCCACTAGCTAATTGATACAATGGAAACTTAAACTACATATATTTCTACCCAATGAGGTAGTAATAATATAGAGACAGAACGAGAACGGCGTGTTTTGAAGCCAACATTCTCTTTGGCGGGAAGCGGGAATATGCACCAAGGAGTTGTGCGTGTTGCATATATCCAATGACGTCATATAAACCATACGTCGTAAAACCTCATTGCTAACATCCATGTTTTGCTGATAAGAATTGAAACTAAAAATATGTTTTTAAAACAGTAAACTGCAAATTTTAATAAAATAAATTTCATAAATAATATTAAATTAAACTTAATTTATTAGTATATTTTTAAGATAATTATGAAAAAAATAGTAGTTTTTTTTAGCCATGTCAAGTTAGCCATGGATCCAGCCAGCCACTAATCAGCACGGCACGGTAAATACAGCGGACCAAATCAAGTACCGCTGTTGGATAAACTGCATGGTTTTTACAGATAATGTCAAGTTACTCTTAAAAATGCAACATAATTAAACATAATTAATATTATTTTTAATAAACGAATCTGTTTTACCATAATAAACATTTAAAAATATATATTTTTTTTAAATTCAAAACCACTTGGCTCCGCATCACGTTATTAGCAATATTACGGGAAATATAAAATGTGTCACCTAGAATTTTTTACCAATTATGTAGATGTAGAATAGAAATCGAACAAAAGTCGAATGAAAAATTTCCCGATATTCAGAGGCGCGCAATTAATTTTTTTCTCTCAAAACCACTGGCCAGCAACACGTTTTTGGAAATATTACGGGAAATATAAAATGTGTCACCTTGAATTTTTTACCAATTATGTAGATACAGAATAGAAAACGAACAAAAGTCCAATGAAAAATTTCCCGATATTCGGAGGCGCGCAATTAATTTTTTTCGCTCAAAACCACTGGCCAGCAACACGTTTTTGCAAATATTACGGGAAATATAAAATGTGTCACCTTGAATTTATTACCAATTATGTAGATACAGAATAGAAAACGAACAAAAGTCGAATGAAAAATTTCCCGATATTCAGAGGCGCGCAATTAATTTTTTTCTCTCAAAACCACTGGCCAGCAACACGTTTTTGCAAATATTACGGGAAATATAAAATGTGTCACCTTGAATTTATTACCAATTATGTAGATACAGAATAGAAAACGAAAAAAAGTCGAATGAAAAATTTCCCGATATTCAGAGGCGCGCAATTAATTTTTTTCTTTCAAAACCACTGGCCAGCAACACGTTTTTGGAAATATTAGGGGAAATATAAAATGTGTCACCTTGAATTCTTTACCAATTATGTAGATACAGCATAAAAATCGAACAAAAGTTAAATGAAAAATTTCCCGATCGTCAGAGGCGTGCAATTAAATTTTTCCCTCAAAACCAAGTTCTTTCCGAAATGGATCGTGTAACCTCGGTTTTTATCGATGAAGACAGTCGACGAAGCCATTTCAACAATTCTTTCGTAAATAGTACTTATCCGTGCCGAGCCGAGCCGTTGTTACTACATATTTAACCTGATTTAAACTAAACGATATAACTAGGGTGACCAGATTTCAGTGAAGGAAAACCGGGACACAGGAAAAAAAAGAAGGTCCTCACCTCCCAAATCCGAAGTGAAGAGCAAAAAAAAAAAGGTCCTCACCTCCCAAATTCAAAGTGAAGAGCAAAAAAACAAAAGGTCCTCACCTCTCAGATTCAAAGTGAAAAGCAAAAAGATTCAAAAACCGGGACAATCCAGCGT
This sequence comes from Liopterus haemorrhoidalis, assembly GCA_963971575.1. Taxonomy (NCBI): domain Eukaryota; kingdom Metazoa; phylum Arthropoda; class Insecta; order Coleoptera; family Dytiscidae; genus Liopterus; species Liopterus haemorrhoidalis. The sequence continues at coordinate 27,870,756 of OZ020623.1, forward strand.
CCCGAGAACAGTTTTCGGGACCTGGGACAATTGACCGAAAACCGGGACGGGTGGTCAACCTAGATATAACTGACATTTACGTGCCTGTAGTAACTATCCTTGCCTATTTTGTGTCGGGTCATATTTTTAACATTTCAGTAAATGAAATGTAACCACTACGACCCGGAAAATAGGCACGGATAGGTACTACAGGCATGTAAATCGGTTAGTATGGTAGATATGTAACGAGAGTCTCGCGACAGGACGAACTGTCAAAAATAAGCGAGCTGGTTGCCTACGTTCCATCACATATGTTCTGAAATGTCAGAGACAAATATAGACAAATATAATTATAGGAATTTTGTTTTCAATAGTTTGCACCTTTGAAGCTGTATGTCAAGTTGGTATTAAAAAATGTCACTTTTTTAAAATGTTGATCCATTTGACATATGTCATATTGAAAAATGATATCTTAATTATAATGATCATAACCTTATCAACCTAAAGTCGGTTTTACAGCATAAGGAATATTTTTAATTGACATTTAAAGTCAGTAACACACCATAAAAGTAACCAAAATAACCAGATTTAGTGTGTTCTTACAAAAGTGAACAGCTTATACCATGCGTTCGTAACTTAAGGATCGCAAACAAAATGAATAAAGAGAAAAAATTTGCGCAAAAGCGATTGAATTTAAAACAGATAAAAGTATTTGTATAAACTGTTATCAGATATTGTTCAATAAATCACTTAAAACGGCATTTTAATAAGAAAAATATTTAAAAAAAACATTCGAATTAAATTGTTCCATCATCACGGGGAAACTGTTGAAATGATTTTGTATTTATCTGCTGAATTATTTTCACTTAATGTAGCCTATAATATAACAACTCATGATCAACTCAACTCAGTATCGAATTTCATGATTTGTAAATATCTTTGGGGCACAATCTAACACATAATGTGAAAAAATCTTTTTTTCATATTATTCTTTTCAGTTTACAAAATATGAAATTCACACTGCAATTTACAAACAGGTTTTTCTTTACTTTACAGTTAATAAAAACTTATCCTTAAGGGAATCAAATTTCAGGATAAGGCATTCTAATTTAGTTCTATAAAGTTGTTTAATATGATGCCTCTATTTTACGAAATTAATAAATTGTACGTCACAGCTTATTAAAAATACCGTGCACATTTGCAATGTGCCTTTTCAACGAAGATTTATTACAGTATAAACAAATATCTTTATTAGTTACTGTTTTATTCATTTTATTTACATTTACATTATACACACGATATTACTGACATTTTACCGAACATTCGCAATGGAATGTAGGCAACCAGCTGAACATAAGTTTGAAGGTTCGTCCTGTCGCGAGACTCTCGTGATATGTAGTAACAACGGCTCGGCACGGATAAGTACTATATACGAAAGAATTGTTGAAATGGCTTCGTCGACTGTCTTCATCGATAAAAACCGAAGATAGACGAATCATTTCGAAAAAACATGGTTTTAAGGGAAAAATTAATTGCGCGTCTCCGAATATCGGGAAATTTTTCATTCAACTTTTGTTCGATTTCTATGCTGTATCTTCATAATTGGTAAAGATTTCAAGGTGACACATTTTATATTTCCCGTAATATTTCCAAAAACGTGTTGCTGGCCAGTGGTTTTGAGAGAAAAAAAATAATTACGCGCCTCTGAATATGGGGAAATTTTTCATTCGACTTTTGTTCGTTTTCTATTCTGTATCTACATAATTGGTAATAAATTCAAGGTGACATATTTTATATTTCCTGTAATATTTGCAAAAACGTGTTGCTGGCCAGTGGTTTTGAGAGAAAAAAATTAATTGCGCGCCTCTAAATATCGGAAAATTTTTCATTCGACTTTTGTTCGTTTTCTATTCTGTATCTACATAATTGGTAAAGAATTCAAGGTGACACATTTTATATTTCCCGTAATATTTCCAAAAACGTGTTGCTGGCCAGTGGTTTTGAGAGAAAAAAATTAATTGCACGCCTCTGAATATCGGGAAATTTTTCATTCGACTTTTGTTCGTTTTCTATTCTGTATCTACATAATTGGTAAAGAATTCAAGGTGACACATTTTATATTTCCCGTAATATTTGCAAAAATGTGTTGCTGGCCAGTGGTTTTGAGAGAAAAAAATTAATTGCGCGCCTCTGAATATCGGGAAATTTTTCATTCGACTTTTGTTCGTTTTCTATTCTGTATCTACATAATTGGTAAAGAATTCAAGGTGACACATTTTATATTTCCCGTAATATTTCCAAAAACGTGTTGCTGGCCAGTGGTTTTGAAAAAAAAAAATTAATTGCGCGCCTCTGAATATCGGGAAATTTTTCATTCGACCTTTGTTCGTATTCTATTCTGTATCTACATAATTGGTAAAGAATTCAAGGTGACACATTTTATATTTCCCGTAATATTTCCAAAAACGTGTTGCTGGCCAGTGGTTTTGAAAGAAAAAAAATAATTGCGCGCCTCTGAATATCGGGAAATTTTTCATTCGACTTTTGTTCGTTTTCTATTCTGTATCTACATAATTGGTAAAGAATTCAAGGTGACACATTTTATATTTCCCGTAATATTTCCAAAAACGTGTTGCTGGCCAGTGGTTTTGAAAAAAAAAAATTAATTGCGCGCCTCTGAATATCGGGAAATTTTTCATTCGACCTTTGTTCGTATTCTATTCTGTATCTACATAATTGGTAATAAATTCAAGGTGACACATTTTATATTTCCCGTAATATTTGCAAAAACGTGTTGCTGGCCAGTGGTTTTGAGAGAAAAAAATTAATTGCGCGCCTCTGAATATCGGGAAATTTTTCATTTTACTTTTGTTCGATTTCTATTCTGTATCTACATAATTGGTAAAGAATTCAAGGTGACACATTTTATATTTCCCGTAATATTTCCAAAAACGTGTTGCTGGCCAGTGGTTTTGAAAAAAAAAAATTAATTGCGCGCCTCTGAATATCGGGAAATTTTTCATTCGACCTTTGTTCGTTTTCTATTCTGTATCTACATAATTGGTAATAAATTCAAGGTGACACATTTTATATTTCCCGTAATATTTGCAAAAACGTGTTGCTGGCCAGTGGTTTTGAGAGAAAAAAATTAATTGCGCGCCTCTGAATATCGGGAAATTTTTCATTTTACTTTTGTTCGATTTCTATTCTGTATCTACATAATTGGTAAAGAATTCAAGGTGACACATCTTATATTTCCCGTAATATTTCCAAAAACGTGTTGCTGGCCAGTGGTTTTGAGAGAAATAATTAATTGCGCGCCTCTGAATATCGGGAAATTTTTCATTCGACTTTTGTTCGTTTTCTATTCTGTATCTACATAATTGGTAAAAAATTCAAGGTGACACATTTTATATTTCCCGTAATATTTCCAAAAACGTGTTGCTGGCCAGTGGTTTTGAGAGAAAAAAATTAATTGCGCGCCTCTGAATATCGGGAAATTTTTCTTTCGACTTTTGTTCGTTTTCTATTCTGTATCTACATAGTTGGTAAAAAATTCAAGGTGACACATTTTATATTTCCCGTAATATTTCCAAAAACGTGTTGCTGGCCAGTGGTTTTGAAAGAAAAAAATTAATTACGCGCCTCTGAATATCGGGAAATTTTTCATTCGACTTTTGTTCGTTTTCTATTCTGTATCTACATAATTGGTAAAGAATTCAAGGTGACACATTTTATATTTCCCGTAATATTTCCAAAAACGTGTTGCTGGCCAGTGGTTTTGAGAGAAAAAAATTAATTGCGCGCCTCTGAATATCGGGAAATTTTTTATTCGACTTTGGTTCGTTTTCTATTCTGTATCTACATAATTGTTAAAGAATTCAAGGTGACACATTTTATATTTCCCGTTATATTTCCAAAAACGTGTTGCTGGCCAGTGGTTTTGAGAAAAAAAAAATAATTGCACGCCTCTGAATATCGGGAAATTTTTCATTTTACTTTTGTTCGATTTCTATTCTGTATCTACATAATTGGTAAAGAATTCAAGGTGACACATTTTATATTTCCCGTAATATTTCCAAAAACGTGTTGCTGGCCAGTGGTTTTGAGAGAAAAAAATTAATTGCGCGCCTCTGAATATCGGGAAATTTTTTATTCGACTTTGGTTCGTTTTCTATTCTGTATCTACATAATTGTTAAAGAATTCAAGGTGACACATTTTATATTTCCCGTTATATTTCCAAAAACGTGTTGCTGGCCAGTGGTTTTGAGAAAAAAAAAATAATTGCACGCCTCTGAATATCGGGAAATTTTTCATTTTACTTTTGTTCGATTTCTATTCTGTATCTACATAATTGGTAAAGAATTCAAGGTGACACATTTTATATTTCCCGTAATATTTCCAAAAACGTGTTGCTGGCCAGTGGTTTTGAGAGAAAAAAAATAATTGCACGCCTCTGAATATCGGGAAATTTTTCATTTTACTTTTGTTCGATTTCTATTCTATATCTACATAATTGATAATGAATTCAAGGTGACACATTTTATATTTCCCGTAATATTTCCAAAAACGTGTTGCTGGCCAGTGGTTTTGAGAGAAAAAAATTAATTGCGCGCCTCTGAATATCGGGAAATTTTTCATTTTACTTTTGTTCGATTTCTATTCTGTATCTACATAATTGGTAAAGAATTCAAGGTGACACATTTTATATTTCCCGTAATATTTCCAAAAACGTGTTGCTGGCCAGTGGTTTTGAAAGAAAAAAATTAATTGCGCGCCTCTGAATATCGGGAAATTTTTCATTCGACTTTTGTTCGTTTTCTATTCTGTATCTACATAATTGGTAAATAATTCAAGGTGACACATTTTATATTTCCCGTAATATTTCCAAAAACGTGTTGCTGGCCAGTGGTTTTGAGAGAAATAATTAATTGCGCGCCTCTGAATATCGGGAAATTTTTCATTCGACTTTTGTTCGTTTTCTATTCTGTATCTACATAATTGGTAAAGAATTCAAGGTGACACATTTTATATTTCCCGTAATATTTCCAAAAACGTGTTGCTGGCCAGTGGTTTTGAAAAAAAAAAATTAATTGCGCGCCTCTGAATATCGGGAAATTTTTCATTCGACCTTTGTTCGTTTTCTATTCTGTATCTACATAATTGGTAATAAATTCAAGGTGACACATTTTATATTTCCCGTAATATTTGCAAAAACGTGTTGCTGGCCAGTGGTTTTGAGAGAAAAAAATTAATTGCGCGCCTCTGAATATCGGGAAATTTTTCATTTTACTTTTGTTCGATTTCTATTCTGTATCTACATAATTGGTAAAGAATTCAAGGTGACACATCTTATATTTCCCGTAATATTTCCAAAAACGTGTTGCTGGCCAGTGGTTTTGAGAGAAATAATTAATTGCGCGCCTCTGAATATCGGGAAATTTTTCATTCGACTTTTGTTCGTTTTCTATTCTGTATCTACATAATTGGTAAAAAATTCAAGGTGACACATTTTATATTTCCCGTAATATTTCCAAAAACGTGTTGCTGGCCAGTGGTTTTGAGAGAAAAAAATTAATTGCGCGCCTCTGAATATCGGGAAATTTTTCTTTCGACTTTTGTTCGTTTTCTATTCTGTATCTACATAGTTGGTAAAAAATTCAAGGTGACACATTTTATATTTCCCGTAATATTTCCAAAAACGTGTTGCTGGCCAGTGGTTTTGAAAGAAAAAAATTAATTACGCGCCTCTGAATATCGGGAAATTTTTCATTCGACTTTTGTTCGTTTTCTATTCTGTATCTACATAATTGGTAAAGAATTCAAGGTGACACATTTTATATTTCCCGTAATATTTCCAAAAACGTGTTGCTGGCCAGTGGTTTTGAGAGAAAAAAATTAATTGCGCGCCTCTGAATATCGGGAAATTTTTTATTCGACTTTGGTTCGTTTTCTATTCTGTATCTACATAATTGTTAAAGAATTCAAGGTGACACATTTTATATTTCCCGTTATATTTCCAAAAACGTGTTGCTGGCCAGTGGTTTTGAGAAAAAAAAAATAATTGCACGCCTCTGAATATCGGGAAATTTTTCATTTTACTTTTGTTCGATTTCTATTCTGTATCTACATAATTGGTAAAGAATTCAAGGTGACACATTTTATATTTCCCGTAATATTTCCAAAAACGTGTTGCTGGCCAGTGGTTTTGAGAGAAAAAAAATAATTGCACGCCTCTGAATATCGGGAAATTTTTCATTTTACTTTTGTTCGATTTCTATTCTATATCTACATAATTGATAATGAATTCAAGGTGACACATTTTATATTTCCCGTAATATTTCCAAAAACGTGTTGCTGGCCAGTGGTTTTGAGAGAAAAAAATTAATTGCGCGCCTCTGAATATCGGGAAATTTTTCATTTTACTTTTGTTCGATTTCTATTCTATATCTACATAATTGGTAAAGAATTCAAGGTGACACATTTTATATTTCCCGTAATATTTCCAAAAACGTGTTGCTGGCCAGTGGTTTTGAGAAAAAAAAATTAATTGCGCGCCTCTGAATATCGGGAAATTTTTCATTCGACTTTTGTTCGTTTTCTATTCTGTATCTACATAATTGGTAAAGAATTCAAGGTGACACATTTTATATTTCCCGTAATATTTCCAAAAACGTGTTGCTGGCCAGTGGTTTTGAGAAAAAAAAATTAATTGCGCGCCTCTGAATATCGGGAAATTTTTCATTCGACTTTTGTTCGTTTTCTATTCTGTATCTACATAATTGGTAAAGAATTCAAGGTGACACATTTTATATTTCCCGTAATATTACCAAAAACGTGTTGCTGGCTAGTGGTATTGAATTAAAAAATATATATATTTTTAAATGTTTATTATGGTAAAACAGATTCGTTTATTAAAAATAATATTAATTATGTTTAATTATGTTGCATTTTTAAGAGTAACTTGACATTATCTGTAAAAAGCAAGCAGTTTATCCAACTGCGGTACTTGATTTGGTCCGCTGTAATATACCGTGCCGTGCTGATTAGTGGCTGGCAAATCCATGGATAACTTCACACGCATGTTTTTTTTTTTTATTTCACGTTTATGGTCTTTGATACTTAGGCAATTAGCCAAATATATAAAGGTTTTTAAATTACATACATTTAAAATGTAAAGTGTAACCACCTTAATTTTTTTAATGTAAGTGGACAATTCTGTTAATTTCTAAATTTGATGTGGGCAGATATATAATTTATTCAATGATAAATTAAAAATTATCTGACAAATTATAAAGTTATACATCTATAGATATACATGTAAGATTATAATTAAACTTTACTTTTTAGTATCGGCGATTAGCCTTGTTGCAGAAATAAAGGCCGATGTAAAATAAATATATTACTTTTTAGTATTTGAAATACATTTATAAATACTTGTTAGAGTTAGTAACGAACAACAAAACAATAGTAAACATAAAATGGCGATCAAAGAACATCTATGATGACGATTGTTCCTAGCGGTAATTTAACAAAATAAATATTAGTTAGGCAACTTGTTAGACTCCTGGGGGCAAATCCCCCTTTCGTCTCCACACGATCTTGGCTTCATAACAAACAATGCTAAGGTATAGAGCGTGCTGCGTCTATATTATATGACGTCAATGTTTCTACCTCACTGATGCATTTGAAAGAAAGTAGCAATCATTAGCAATCATTTCATTCATTTTCGTTAAGGCCAATTTAGATATTAAAATGAAAGCAAATCTATTTAAATTATTTTACAAATAAGAAGTTATCAATGCAATATCGTTACTGCTCGGGTGAGATCGGGCAAACGAAGTAATCTGATTGGTTCTTTGTTAAACTGGAATTTTCAGATGTAAAATAGAATACATTTTTGACATTTTTAAACTCATTGTTTACTGTTCTGTAACTAACCATAAATTATGATCACACGGTATCTAGCGCCACTGCTAAGTGATACAACAGAAACTAAAACTACATTTCTACCTCAGTGATGCATTTGAAAGAAAGTAGCAACCATTTCATTCATCTTCGTTAAGGCCAATTTAGACTGGCCAATTAAAGCAAATCTATTACAATTAATTTAGAAATAATTAAAACACAATAGCGCTTAGATATATCCGATTTGCCAAGTAAATTAGTCAGATTTGAGGATGTATAACCGCACCTTTTCACAAGACATTTATCAATATATGTCTTATTAATTTAATGAAGACTTAGATACGAAGCAAGTGTAGAAAAAATCGCTGGGGTCTTTTAATGTAAATTTTATCGTGATATAGTTTAAAAAAATTAAATGGAAGCTCTTAGTACTCACATAACAAATAAAAATAATTATCAAAAGACTTTTTATCAATAAGATATTCTTATACATCCAGTATTCTGTTGGCTTCTTACATTTATTAAATATCTACAAAACCCTGAAATGTGTAAAAAATCACACTTCACAAACATTTTTGTTAGTATTATGTTCCAAGCTACAGATACCTTAAGAGTAAGATGCGTCAGTGTTTATATCAAAATGGAAGACACTTTGGACACTTGTTAATAACAATATTTTACTTCGTCGTTTTAAAGAATATAAATACAAAAAATTTCTCCTAAGCCGTAAAAAAATGTGTAACTCGACATATGAGACTATTTAAAAAATCGTAGTTTTCCTTCATATCCTGTACTTCCTGTTTGTTCCGGTAATTTTCACTACTACCATCCGATTCTATGGCTAGACTTTGTTCATAATTTTTTTGTCAACTTACTGCCACTTTACGTTTCGAGAAAAACTGGGTGGACGATAATATTTTTTCCTAAACCTATCTAAGTCGGACAAATCTCTGAACAATGTTAACAATTATTTTCAGGTCTCCCCAGTGTTGTCCAATCAGGGATCGATATGTTCAGAATGTTGCAGTAAAGTGGATGATTTCTATGAATTCCGTGAGCAATACTTGCGGAACCATCACATATATATCAATTACACAACACAACTGAGTTCTGTCTCTGAAACTAGCGGAGAGTTGTGTGTTTATTTGACGGATTTCAAAAACGAACAGATTCAATCTTTGGAGGCCTTGGAAGAGCACTACAATGACACAGTGAAAACAAAAAAGGAAGACTGCACAGGTATTGTAGCAGCTGTCCCATTTAACTGGGAATGAATGGCGATCTATAAAACTAAAAAGAATACGTCTTCAGTTTAACTACACTAAACTATCTCTATAACTAGTGCATCTCAATGGCACTTAATTTGTTTTGATAAAAGGCAAAGCACACTAGATATAAGCAAAAAACTAGTATTCGCCAAATGGAAATTTCCATTATAATTTTTGCTATATTGAACAATATTTTAAACCAAACTTTCTTCAGTCAACTATGTACTTAATTTCCAGTACCAGAGTAAAATTGCTATTGCTTTATTTTTAAAATTGTAGGAAGTGTAAAAGAGGTTGAATAATTAGTAAATACATAAATATTTGCTAACTTGATGAATTAAACATTGATTGGCATACTGATTAAAACTGTAATAATATTGTTTATTTCGTATTCCGTTATTTATAGAAAAATACTAGTTGTAGTTCCTTTAAATGACAGTACGTGTTTGTTCTAGAAATGAATGTGAATGATGGGGCAGGTGGTGATAAACATCCTGATATCACCAGAGACAGCGAAGTTAGTGATATTATTGATGAAGATATGAACATTAAGACAGAATTGGAAGTGATTTCTGATGACTACATAGTAACGGCAGGCACAGAGCTTACAGCTGAAAGAGAGACTGGTAAGTATCTGGCACATTTACAACTAGTGATTCTTCTCGAGAATTTCACGAGAAAAAGTTTTAATTCTCATTTTTCATTTCTCGAGAAATGTAAAATTTGCTCGACGCCTTTACTTTAGTACTTTAAAGGTGACTATAATTTTAACATGTTTTTATCCTCTACAATATTTTCAACATTAAAAAAAGAAGTATATTCTAATAATTATATAATTATCTTTCTCGAGATTTCTCGAGAATTCTCGAGAAATCGAAAATAAGTCTAATGTCGAGAAATCAGAAACACTATTTACAACTAACTTCTACTTATGACTGATATTCATATTTCATTGTCAGAGTTCTGTTTATTTCAAACATCTTAATGTAAACATCTTAAATAAGATATATATTTTCCAGTGAGCAATTCGTTTATATTTCACTGATGATGTGTTTATTTCAGGTATCACAGATGGAGTTACAGTTGTCGTTAATCATGATGACATGAACACAGCAGGGACTGTCGTCAAGTCTGAACCTGTGGACAGCAGTGAATGTGAAGGAGATGTACCAGCAAGTACAGCTGTTTCAAACATTGGTGAGCAGGTCTAGCTTTATTAACAGCCTAATGCGTAGCACCTTGTCCATCACGGGCGTCTAGTACTGCATCTAGTACCACATATTTTCAGTAACTATGAGTGTATATATTTCAGAGAGTTGCGAAATTGGGATGACATGTATCATATCGCCTGCTGACGACATGTCCCAGTATAACTTCAAAACAAATATAATCATCAATGAGGAGATTGACATCAAAAGTGAATGTGGAGATGACGGTGAATATGAGGAGAGTGCAGCTGCGCAAGATACAGGTCAGTTAATAATTTAATATTATTGTGCCAGTTGTGAGCTTCCAATACTGATATTCCCAGTTTCTATTTACTGAATACATGCACGGGATCACAATGGGTAATAGTTTGCTAGTTGTAGTAATTCGTTAATATAATTTATCCAATAAATTTTTTAATTCATATCGACTTGTCACAAACTCTCAGACTACAGTTTGATATTTGAAACATTATTCCTTCGGAGAATCTTATCTTTCATCAGCAAATATATAATCCCTATACATTACAATATAGTTTTGTTAAATATAAATCGACCACAATAGATGTTTTAACATTTTTCTCAGTTACATACACAAAACTTAAGGCAAAATCACATTGCTAAGGCATGTTTTACGAATCCAAGACCTAAGTCTTGGATTTAGTCCATGGTTCCATAATAGGAAATAAATTAAATGACATCGGTAGTGTAGGTCTGCCGTAATCGTGCCTCTCATCATTTTTTTCTTATAGAGAGCAACTTGTTTCTATTAGTCCATAAAACCATAATAATTAAAGATCTTTCAAGCGACAGTGTAATACAGGAGTCCCACAAGGTTCTATACTTGGCCCAGTTTTATATCTGTTATATGTTAATGATTTGCTTTCATTATTTCCAATACTGCTATTTTAAATACTGCTATTTGTAATACTATTTTGTATGCGGATGATACTTCACACTTACTTCATAATGTAGGTGCATCGCCACTAGCTCTGAATGGTAAAAATAACTTAGAAGCAATAAGTCGATGGTGAAAAAATACACGCACGGAAAAAAGCGCACACGGAAAAATATACATGGAAAAACCGTACTTACACTATATCTCAAATCAGTTTGAAATAAATCGTGAGAAACTATTACACAGTAAAATTTAATTGTTTGCCCGCTTTAATATATTGCGTTCATTTTTGTAAAGTTAAACCAGATCTGGTTTACTTTATAGTGTAGTTGTTGCGACCGAAACGCTTATTGGGCGGAAAAACTCGAAGAACAGTGTCTTTTGTGTTCGCTAGACACAGAGCGATAGTGGACTGTATATTTACGCGGGCTGGTATTAGATAATGGCGGTGAACGGCAACTATAGCGGGAAGGTGAGGTATTCTGGACTCTTCACTGACGCGGCATGTACGCCAGTCTTTACACAAAGGGATACGTTAGCCTTGGGAGAGATAGGTTCCCATTGAGGTCCACATAACAATAATGTAAGGATGATCCCTATGCGAAAGACGTCCTCTTGAGTCCCTAACGAGAGAGTTGGGGGGCGTAACGTGTAGTTACCAGCGCGCAGTGAAAGTGCACCAGGAGAGCTCCTAGTGCGTAGGACTGCCTGGACGGCAGCGTGCAAGGGCACTAAAGCTAAGTGGCTAAATAAAATGTGCTACCTTACCAGACTTGCAGCTGAACGTCCATGTACATTGATGTTGTATGTGTCAATCCTACTCACTGTGGATGCAATTGTCATGTGAAGCAAATACCATGCAAGCGTGTTATAGGTTCCAATCCAAGCAGGTGAAACAGGATGCGAAAGTAGCTCAAGCGGAAGCAAAGCGGCAAAGTGCAGTAGAAGTTCCTTGATCCGTTGGACTTGGAGTACCTAAAAATGTTGCAAAACACAGTATTGCTCTCATACAGGTGAAGATGATGAAGAATACTGTAGTACTCAGCTACCAAAGGGCGTGCTGAGGTGCTACAATAAATATTACAGCTACTCGTGGTAGCGCTACGTAATACCACGTGGACCGTGGGTGCAAAATAGCAACTAAAAAGATAAGTAATTAGAATATGTGAGAATATAACTAAATACTTATCTTTTAGTGCTGGATCGATGTAAGAACCGAGTAGCGAAGTGGTGCTGGAGACCTGATGTACACTGTCCTCGAACGGTGTGTGTAGATACACAATTTTTTAGAGGAAAACTGTGGCAAAACTGTACGTTTTGTAGAGAGACTTGTTGGTTTCACAAAGGTTTAATTAATACTGTTGTAATGCATTTGCTAGTGACGAGTCGAAAAGATTCGAAACGAATTCCAACCGGTCGACTAGCAAATGCAGTGGCGTAGAAGTTATGAAGGGGTTTGCCGTGAAGCGGCTATGTGCGTTGTCCAAACAGTAGTACTGACTTTTAAATGTAAATTTGTCATTTCAAAATATTCCTTACGCTGTAAAACCTACTTCAGATTTGTTGGTTTTGATCATTATAACTATGATATCATTTATCTTTATGACATATGTCAAATGGAATGACATTTTAAGTGAAATTTTTTACCATGTTTTAATACCAACATGACATACAATTTCAAAGGAGTTTGCACCTTTGAATGTATCAATTTGTAATTTTTAGCAAAATATTTTAAATATTCGCAACCAATTTTAAATTCACACAAATAAGTTGTCACCTAGTGACGCTGATATGAATGACATAACTCGGCCGGTAATTCTTGACAAAAATTATAATTTTTACCAAGGCGAGTTTTACTCAATGCATTACATTTACATTTTTGAAAATGTAAGACGCTAGATAATTTAAAACGTTAATCGTAGAAATAAAAAAAAATAATAATAAAACATTGAAAAAATAATAATAAAGAAAAGAAACTCACATTTTTCTTACTTACTTTCATCAAAACCAAATATTTTTTTAAATAATTATTTTTTTGCTACTAATAACTTTAATTTATATTATTTTTGTGTAAACATATCAATTAACAACTATTATTAACACGCGTTATATGTTAATATATACTTCGGTAAGCATCGGAATATTTCGTTACAGTTCGGAATCTCGCTTCAATTGCTTTAGATTTTAGACGACAAACACGCACATGCACCCACGTAAGGACACATGTTGGCGTTTTATATTATAATGGGTGTTTTTTTTAGAGGTATAGAACTTTAAATTGCAATAAAACAACGATGGATTATTCGATTGACATGAATTTTTTTTTATTCGAAAGATAATCTTGTGGCATTACATTTTAAATATGATTTCTGGCATATGACCGCCACGGCTGGCTCGGATGTAGTCCAATCTGGACGTCCAATTTTCGATGACTTTTTCCAACATTTGTGGCCGTATATCGGCAATAACACGGCGAATGTTGTCTTCCAAATGGTCAAGCGTTTGTGGCTTATCCGCATAGACCAATGACTTTACATAGCCCCACAGAAAGTAGTCCAGCGGTGTTAAATCACAAGATCTTGGAGGCCAATTCACAGGTCCAAAACGTGAAATTAGGCGGTCACCAAACGTGTCTTTCAATAAATCGATTGTGGCACGAGCTGTGTGACATGTTGCGCCGTCTTGTTGGAACCACAGCTCCTGGACATCATGGCTGTTCAATTCAGGAATGAAAAAGTTAGTAATCATGGCTCTATACCGATCACCATTGACTGTAACGTTCTGGCCATCAGTACGCTCTACAGTACCAATAGCTTCTTCTGTACGCACCGTACGGCGTCTCTGGGGATGCGAGTTATCAATAAGAGTAAACGTGGTGCGAAAACGTTCCATTGTTAATCGAATTAACTGCTCTGATGGACGATTTTGTCGACGATAAAATGGACGTAGTGCGCGATACGTATTCCGCACAGAACCATTATTTTTGAAATAAAATTGCACTATTTGCAAGCGTTGTTCAGGCGTGAGTCTATTCATGATGAATTGCCAAACCAAACTGAGAATAAATCACTTGACAGCTGTTAAATCGGTCGCCATCTTGAACAGTAATGCCAACTTAAAGTTCTATACCTCTAAAAAAAACACCCGTTATATATACAGTACCTAGACAAAATATTATAACCACTTTCAAAAATAACTGTTTATTAAAAATGCCGACATATAATCATATGCTACTTTATTTATTTCTTTAACATATCGTGTATTTATTAAAAGATAAGCTATTTTAAACATCTTCAACTCTGTATTTTTATTCTGAGACTGATTTGCAAGAACAAAAAGTACCGATTTTGTCCTGGCCAGGTAATTCGCCAGATATCAGTCTTATCGAAAATGTATGGAACCTCCTGAAAAGACTTGTTCATGATTTAAATAATACTAATAAACAAGTTTTAATAGATAATATTAAAAAAGTATCGCATGGCTCTCCAGAAATTGAAAATTGTATTAGGGCATGTATTGAGAGTATGCCTCAAAGAATTGAGGCAGTAATAAAAGCAAAAGGGGCCAACACAAAATATTAAAAAACATTTTATAAATGTACTAAAATAATTTGAAATAAAAAATAGAAAATAAAAATAAAATTGGTGTATTACTATTTTGTTGATTTTGTGTAAAATGATGAATTTTTAAAAAATCATAAGTGGTTATAATATTTTGTCTAGGTACTGTATATAGATTTGCTAATTTTCATCGACTTTTCACAAACTCACAGACTACTACTTCATATGTCTAGTTCTAGCTGGACTCAAGCCACCTAATTGTCTATAATTTTACATTTAATGGGCAGCGCTTATAACACGCCAGGCAGAGTAGCCGTGACTGCGCGAGTCCGAGGTTAATTGCTTGCTGCTGAAGCTGGTTCTATTTCAGTAGTCTTATATGCAGTTGTGACACTATTTATAACTATGTCTAAAATTTCTTTTATCTATAAAGCTAAGACACTCGTGATGAAATTAATTTTAAAGATTCAAGCAAAACTACAATCTAGATCAGGCATATGCAACCTACGGCCCGTTGCTTCATTTTATCCGGCCCGCGATAACTATCCAAAATCCCATTGCATCTGGCCCGCGAGTATATCTATGTTTTCAGAGACCAAATGCGGTTAAACGTTTGATGTTGATGTGGCACAAGTGCCTCTTTCTCTGCAAATGGAAGTACTTGAACTACAAGAGAACCCAGATTTGAAATCAAAAATGAACGATATGTCACTAATTGAGTTTTACAAGAAATATTTCCTAGTTGACAAATTTCCGAAACTCACAGCTTTTGCTCAGAAGAAAATTACACTCTTTTGAAGCACTTACAAATGTGAGCAGTTTTCTCGGTTGACGTTTGTTAAATCAAAAACAAGGACGCGAATAACGGATTCATAGCTATAAAACACGTTGCGTCTTGCTACATCAGCTGTTTCCCCGCAAATTGACAAACTTGTGAGCAATATAAAGTCCCAACCGTCCCATTCCAATTAAATTAACATTTTGTTCTTATTTAACAATATTTATGCATTATAGAAGATTTTATATTTTTTTCTTGTTTTTTTTTCTTTTCTGAATGTTATAAAGTTATATCATATTTGTATAGTTTAGAAAATTTAGAATGTTTTATTTTTTTATAATGAAGACAATTTCAGTGAAGTAATTCTAAAAAAAAGATTCTTAAAAAGTTCTGGCCCGCGAATGTATTTCATATTGCTATCTGGCCCTCGGTTTAAGACGGGACTCAAGACATACAAATACTATTGCCATGCAGTAATAGTTTGTGTTCGTAAATAAATATATTTCAATAACTGATTTTTGTCTTAATAATCAATACAAATTTGTTTGCAGCTAATAAAACATCTTCCAGTGAATCAGATGAGGGCTCGAAGCCGCTAGCCGTTAGCACACGTGAACAACCCACAGCGACTAAGTCATTACATTTCATAAAACACAGGAATATATGTTCCGAAGAAAAACCATTCAAATGTAATGAGTGTGATAAAGCATATATATGGTCATCAGATCTCACTAAACACAAACGATCACATTCTGGAGAAAAACCATTTAAATGTGATGGATGCGATAAATCATTTTCTGCGTCTTCAAATCTCATAATTCACAAACGAGTACATTCTGGAGAAAAACTATTCAAATGTGATGAGTGTGATAAAGCATTTTCACAGTCATCACATCTCAATGTACACAAGAAAATACATTCTGGAGAAAAACCATTCAAATGTGATCAGTGTGATAAATCGTTTTCTGTGTCTGCCAATCTCATTAGTCACAAACGATCACATTCTGGAGAAAAACCATTTAAATGTGATGGATGCGATAAATCATTTTCTGTGTCTTCAAATCTCATAAGTCACAAACGAGTACATTCTGGAGAAAAACCATTCAAATGTGATGAGTGTGATAAAGCATATACATGGTCATCAAATCTCACTAAACACAAACGATTACATTCTGGAGAAAAACCATTTAAATGTGATGGATGCGATAAATCATTTTCTATGTCTTCATATCTCAAAATTCACAAACGAGTACATTCTGGAGAGAAACCATACAAATGTGATCAGTGTAATAAGACATTTTCTGTGTCTTCAACCCTCTATAATCACAAACGATCACATTCTGGAGAAAAGCCATTCAAATGTGATGAATGTGATAAAGCATATGCATGGTCATCAGATCTCACTAAACACAAACGATCACATTCTGGAGAAAAACCATTCAAATGTGATCAGTGTGATAAATCGTTTTCTGTGTCTTCCAGTCTCATTACTCACAAACGAGTACATTCTGGAGAGAAACCATACAAATGTGATCAGTGTGATAAAGTATTTTCACAGTCGTCGCATCTGAATATACACAAGAAAATACATTCTGGAGAGAAACCATTCAAATGTGATCAGTGTGATAAAGTATTTTCACAGTCGTCGCATCTGAATATACACAAAATGTCACATTCTGGAGAGAAACCGTTCAAATGTGATCAATGTGGTAAAGTATGTTCTCAGTTAGTAAATCTAATTAGTCACAAACGAGTACATTCTGGAGAGAAACCTTTTAAATGTGATCAGTGTGATAAAGCTTATTCACAGTCATCAGATATAATTAGACACAAACGATCACATTCTGGAGAGAAACCATTCAAATGTGATCAATGTACAAAAACATTTTCAATGTCTTCACATCTGGTTATTCATAAACGAGTACATTCTGGAGAGAAACCATTCAAATGTGATCAGTGTGATAAAGTATTTTCACAGTTAGCAAATCTCACTTCTCACAAACGAGTACATTCTAAAGTCAAACCATAAAAATGTGATCAGTGTGATAAAGCATTTACAGGTTCATCAGATCTCATTAAACACAAACGATCACATTCTGGAGAAAAGGCATTCAAATGTGATCAGTGTGATAAAGCATTTTCAGTGTCTTCAAGTCTCATTTATCACAAACGAATACATTCTCGAAAGAAACCATACAAATGTGATAAGTGTGATACAAAATTTTCCAGGTCATCACATCTCATTTCTCACAAACGAATAAATTCTGGAGAGAAACCATTCAAATGCGATCAGTGTGATAAAACATTTGGACAGTCCTCAAGTCTCAATACTCACAAACGATTACAGTCTCGAGAGGAATCATATAAATCTGATCAGTGTGATAAAGAATTTTCAGCGTCCGTATGCCTTGCTTTTCACAAAAAAATACATTGCGAAGAGAAACCATTCTAATGTTATGTGTTTGATAAGACATTTTGTTACTCATCAAATCTCCATAGAAACAAACAATTACATTCCGGGGATAATCCCTTCAAATATATACAATGTTCCGTAACTGCACACCTAACTACCGCGGTCTCAGTTACGGTAAAGTCGTGGTAAGTTGTACTTACCCAGGGGTTACCTGAAAACGTGTGTTTTACGCATCGGTAGTCGCATCTCACAGTTGATCAAACAGAAAACAGAACTGTCATTTTATGGACGTTATAGGTTATACATATTCTCTTACAAACTAATTAATAAAAATATTTGTTTTATTAGTACTTGTTTACAATGGCACATTATATAAGAACATATGTGATTTTTCCCGATATTATTTTTCACGACTATTTTGCAGGTTGATTCTCTAAGAATCTGCGGATAAACAACGTATAGAAATGTCTAGAGTTTCGTAGGCATAAACGACAAACTCTACACATTTATATATCCTTTTATCGATATGAAAAATAATTTGCAGATTTATTATTTAAAAATCTGCGGATAAAATAACCTATAGAAATGTCTAGGGCAGCGGTTTCCAAACTTTGTTCAGTAACGACCCCCTTAGAAAAAATCTCATCTCTGCCCCCCTCCCCCTTATTTAGGAAATTTATAAACAATTTTTATATAATTTCTTTATTGAAATAATAATCACAAAAGTAGCAAAAATATGTGATAATAAATAGTTTCTCTAATTCCTAAATATTTATTTTCACAACATAAATCACGAAAATCATATAAAAATAATTTATATTAATATTAAATATGTAATAAAAATTAAAAATGCAATAAAAATCAATTTTATTGTGAAGTATGGGCTTGTTTCTTCGCACATAATTCGTTAAATCGTGGTTTATATGAAGAAAGAGCCACTCTTATTTCGTCTTCCAATATTAACCGTGCGCGATAGTTTGTTTTAATAACAGCTAATGTGGAAAATCCTGCAACCCGCGACCTTGGTGAATCTTGTACGACCCCCAGGGGGTCGCGCTTCCCAATTTGGAAACCGCTGGTCTAGGGTTTCGTAGGTATAAACAAGAAACCCTAGGATAAAGATCCTTTGACCGACATGAACAGTATTTTGCAGATATCTACAAATATAATTACACACATAAATGTCTAGGATTTCGAAGGTATTAACAAAAAACTCTAGACAATCCTATATCCTTTGACCGATATGAACAATATTTTGCTGTTTTATTTTCTAAGAAACTGCGGATAAAAATTACATATAGAAATGTTTAGGGTTTCGTAGGCATAAAAGAGAAACTATAGACACGCCTATATCCTTTAACCGATATGAACAATATTTTGCAGATTTATTCTCTAAGAATCTACGAATATACTTCTATATAGAAATATGCATGATTTCGTAGGCATAAAAAAGAAACTTTAGATTCTGTTATATCCTTTGACCGATATGAACAATATTTTACAATTTAGTCTCTAAAAATCTACGAATATTATTACATTCATAAATGTCCAGGGTTTCGTAGGTATAAATTAACGTCTCAAATTATTTTTAGTTTTAACAATATAAATGTAATGTACTGATTAAAAATGAATTGTTTTCCCATCTTAAAAAGTTTATGACTAAATAATCTAACTATATAATAAGTGTCTGCATGTAGTGTCGGTAACATAATGACGTCAATTTTTTCTAAGGCTCTCATGATTGGCTAACTGGGTACACCCTGTCCCTTGATTGGCTGACAGGTGACACCCTCTCCCGTGATTGGCTAACGGGTGATATCCTGTCCCGTGATTCGCTGACCGGCGATGAAATTAAGATGCGTTAAAAAATAAAACCAAATACACCTACAAACAATTGAAATTTTTATATTATAAATCTGTCATAGTTGACGGGTAAAAACCTAGTAGTAAAATAATATTATAATTTACTACTTGCACTACAAAGAAACGATTAATTTCCTCCACTTAACTCTCGCCTTATAGTAATTGTTCTGAAATTTCCGCCTTTTGTAGTTTACATTAGACTTGAAGTTTTTAGTAGGAGGAAATAACCACACTAAACGCGACGTTTCCACGATTAGTTTAGTTACAAAAAAGTAACCAACATTTTCAGGAACCGCGTTCGGAAACCTAACAATTTTCCTGAAAGGTTAATGTCGTACACTTTCGGAACGGGAAACTTCAACCGCGGTTAGTTTATCGAGTAATGGGACATTGTAATAGTATGTACCAAATGTAAGAAGACATTTGCAGAGTTAACAGTGTTCATTAGCCACCAACGTATTCTGCAGAAAGGCCTTTCCAGTACGCGTATCCGTATGCGTTTATGGTGGCGTGTTCAAATGCCTGTGCCTGTGCGTGTTCCTTTTATTTTCGCGTGGAGCATAGGGCCCCTATTATATCGATTTCAGAATATACGATTTCGCGTAGGCAAAGATTCACAAAAACTTGTATGCGATACGTCAGTTCTTTGGTTATTTTCCATGATTCGCATCCGTAAACCAATACGGATTTAACATGTACATTAAAGAGTTTGATATTTGTTACCTTCGTACAGTTTGAAGATCTCCAGATGTGAAGCATAGTAAATGCGCCCAGTTGTGGTGAGGGATAAAGCCTAAGATAGTATTAAACAAACGATCAAATGCGTTAGATACCTGAAAAATGACGCAAAATATTTTGGTCTAGAAACTGCTTTTAAAACATGTATTTTTTGTTTTAATAAAGACATTTCAATTAAATCGTTACAGACATGGTTTTTAGGGCTTTGTTGGTATAACAACAAAAAAACCCTTATAGCGTCACTCATGTGTCTGTCTGTCTGCCTCTACGGTAGAATTGTCGGGAGCTACGATTTATAAATATGAAATGTCACGGTTGGCTGATTTATTTCATTGTTACTTACTCTGTACATCCCTCAACTTTAGGTCTCTCTCACATTATGGGTTCCAAGACTTGCGAGCGGATCAAGTCTGGACCCCCCCCTATTTGTCCGCTAGCTGGTTGCTATGATTCTTGGAAGGATTATGGGTTGTTTCAATTAAACTCAACATTTTAGCTAACCTACTTTAATTACGATTAATGTTTAAATATTTACACTAATTACAATAGACTTACAATTACGTCGATACAGCTAAATCCAAAAGAACACACATTCGCACACACTAGACACACTTTACACCAAACACTAATTTGTCCACTGGACACCACAGTCCTGACTGACATCCTCTAAAACCATTTATCTCTCACATGTCTTTAGCTGGGTACTACACTAACGTTCATATGGAATTACTTGTTACATTTTACTTGTCCGACCGAACACACTAAATGTCTCTAACCCATGACTCTTAAAAACCAACTCCAAAACATGACTTAACTTTACGACGGTTTAAGCTCAACTCTTTTTTAACATCTTAACGTTATGAAGGTTTTCAATCTACTCTTTTTAACATCTTAACGTTATGACGGTTTAACATCAACTGCCTTTAAACATGACTACTCTGAATGCTTAAATCGCCCAACTGTTAAATGTCATTTAACACCTCTTGATTGTCGGTCTTGTACTATCTTAAAATTTATAATTTATTGGTGATAACTCAGATAAATATCCCATTAGAAAATAGCCGAATCATAATATTTTTATCTCAGACAGAATTAATTATTATTTATTTGCTTATGGTTGACGTATATTTTTTTAACACAATAATTTACGATTCACTTTTCATGTTACATTGACAAAGTGTCAAGTTAAAATAATAAACAAATCTACCGTTATCTTAAATGCCCTTTCTAAGCAATAGATTATTTTTTTATCGTTTAATAGATTAAATATTTTACTCTAATTGAATGATTATAATGAATTTATTTATGAAATTTTATTTATGAAATAATACCAAAATTACCTCCCTTACAGAAAATGCCAAATGGCTTAGCATAGAAAGTTGAAATATGGCACGCTTATACAACTCCAAAGATACAAGTATAAGGAATATATTAAGAAAAATACTGAGAATGCAAAAAAAAACATATCTTTAAATAAATATAAACAAATATATTTTTAATGAAAAATATATATATATATATATTTTTACATTTTGCGTGGCATATCACCATGATACCTCTTAATGCGTGGATCAATTTTATAAGGAAAATAAATTCACAGACCTTCAATTTTAAATTTATAATTATTAATTCATACAAAAGATTCTAAGATTAAACAAATAATCGCCGATACAAAAACAGACACGCCGTGTTTTTTTCTCTAAGATCGCAGATGATAATAATAATAATTTATTAAAACCAAAGAGTGTACATTAGCACAATGGATAAGTCAAAACATATGAAATACAAAAAAGAACAGAATAACAATAGAGGATTACATAATTATAATAATTTCTTGCATATATTGCAGAATTCTTCAATGTTATATATAGCATGGTCAAGAAGTAAGTTTTTGAGATTATTTTTAATTTTTCTATTGTTTTGAGTGGATTTATATTTGTCAAGTAACATATTAAATAAATATAAACCAACAGATTTATATGTATTTTTTATAAATTTTTGTCTATGTATTGGTGTACGAAACTTATTTCGATTTCGAGTGTAGTATTCAAGAACATCAGAATTAGTTTGCAAATTATGTTTTATTTGTATGTATAGCACAGTACCTCTATTATGAACATACTGGGCAGTGTTAAGATCTTATATTGAGTAAAATAATCCCTACAGGAAGTTCTAGTATTTATTCCAGCAATGCATCGTATTATCCTTTTTTGAGCAATGAAGACGTCATTAGATAATTTTATTGAACCCCAAAAACAAATTCCATACAATAAATTCGGATGTACATGGCCAAAATAAAATGTATTGAAGTAGTTGTAATTAACATGACTTTTTAAAAACCTGATTTGAAAGCATAATACATTTAATTTGCTGATGAAACTTTGACAGTGATAAGACCAATTAAAGTTCTCATTAATTAATAGACCTAGAAACTTTGTATTATTTACCTTAGTAATGTCTTTGGTACCAATATTTAATTTAATATCTGGTAAGTTTTTATTATTAATAATATGAAAAAGTAAGAAGTTAGTTTTTTCGAAATTAATATACAATTTATTAAATGCAAACCAATTATTCTTATCATGTAGTAATTTGTTGGCTTTTTCTTGTATTCTTCTACTACTTTGTCCACATATCAAGGCCGAAGTATCGTCAGCGTATATAGTTACGAAAGATTTTATAAGAAAGATCAAATCATTTACAAAAAGTAAAAATAAAATTGGACCTAACACCGATCTTTGAGGCACACCAATATTTATGGGTAAAAAATTAGACTTGGTATTTTTCATTGTACCATTGCCTGATTTGTATGAAATTTTAACAAATTGCGATCTATTAGATAAGTATGAGGAGCACCAATCAGTGGCAACTCCACGAATTCCATAGCAATTAAGTTTTTTTATTAAAATTTCATGACTTACATAATCAAAGGCACGGCTTAAATCAACGAAAATACCAACAGGTTTTTCTCCCTTGTCAAGCAAATCATATACTTCATTTAAGAATTCTCTAATAGTTATTGTTGACCGTTCAGACATAAATCCGTGTTGACTATCATTTATAATATTGTATTTTTCCAAATATTTTACCAACCTATTTAACATCGAATATTCAAAAAAATTTGCAAAGCTAGAAGAGAGATATGGACCGTTTATTTTGAAAGTGGTGTAAGTCCATTTTTGAAAAAAATGAGATAGCACGTAATTCATGCTTAATTTAATGTAAATTTTTTATGTATAACTAGTCCCATGTTTTGTACAACTTAAAATCGGTCGGTAAATGAAATTGCATTATCATCGATTGTGAAAGTGGTGTAAGTCCAATTGACAGAGGTAGGTTGATCACAAATTTTTACTCTCGGGGCATTCATACCTTCCGAACGATGCAGATTTTGGAATTATAGAAATGGCATTGCGAAAAATAAATTTTCTTTATACACCACAAGATTATTATGATGTAATAACACAATGTAGAAAACATGACAAATTCATTTTACATGAAATGAAACGAGAGAATTTCTTTTCAATAAAAAATCTTCAAAATGCGATTAAAATGCGATTAAAGTAATAGAAGTGCAGCATACACTATTTTATATAAAACATCGATGAAGGACAAAGAATTTAAAACTGTAAATTTATTACCTACACGTCCTGAAAGACCGCTAAAATTTGAGAAAATCGCCCTGACGCCTTTGTACCAAAATGCCAGGCCTATTACTTATGAAAAATATAAAGACATCAAGCAGTTATTACCTTATATACCTCCGGTGCATCATGCATATTTCGAAAATCGAAACACTGCCACATGCAGAGCATAAGTAAATACTATCAAGATCTTGTAATTTTTACGATGTAATTATCGTCTAAAATTAAAAATACTACTATTTTATGTCATGTCATGCGTATTTATAAACAAAATTGGTATTAAAATGAAGTATATTTTAAGTGATATTTCATTTTTCAAAATTGAAATTAAACGATTTTTACAATTGTCTAATTTTGAAAGTGGTGTAAGTCCATTTACAGCCTATAAATACATATTATTATTGTCTAATTCGCCTAAAACAAATTTATATAATCAAATTCAATATTGATAAAACAGTAGAAACATTGCCAGACTTCATATAATTTGCCTAAATTTTTTAATTAAAAGATATGCTAACCTTTAATTTTATCGAAACAAGAGAAAATGGACTTACACCACTTTCAAAATAAACGGTCCATATATTGGTCTATAGTTACAGACATTATTAGCACAGCCTTTTTTTGTATTGGAATAACACATGATGTTTTTAGAGAAGTAGGAAAAGTTCCTTTTTCAAAAGATAAATTTATAAAGTATGTGAGAGGACTAACTAGATCAGTAGAAAGTAATTTCAAAATGTTACTTGGAACATCATCTGGACCTGCTGATGATTTATTATTTAATTTAGATCCTACCAAAAGATCACGTAATGTGTTTCTTCTTCATATCGCCGCTCGAAACACGGCACAACAGATCGTCCGCTCGTCCAGTGCTGCCCTCACACCTATTCTCAGCGCGCCCTCTTTGAAAACTTCCCTAACAATTTATTTTTAAAAAATTATTCTTTTTATAATGTGATATTCGCCAAAAATACATCAAGAACCTCCCACCCTATCTCCCAGAAGGGTTGATCTAATATTCAGAGAGAATCTCCACAATGTACATTGATAGAAACTTAAAATAAAAATGTTTAAAATATAAATAAATATATAAATTAGATCATTTGATTTTATCTGCAATGAACAACATTTACGAAAATAATATAAATTTATTAAATTATTAAAAACAGATATAATTAACAGTGATTTACCATAGATAATGATTTAATTTTATTTATAAAATGTGTGAATAATTTTTATTAAAAAATTAGATTACATTATGTAACAAATTTAAACAGAAGTATCATGCATAATTCAGTATTATCTAAAGTAACGAGGATTTTAAAAATTTGGCACTATTGTTTTTTCCAAAATATGGATACTCAGACAACACTGTAGGTTAGTTAATGAAATCAACTCCAGCTTCTTGATATCGTTCCTGAAATTGAAAATAAACAAAACAGGAAACTAGCTTCCGAATGTTAAACTTTATTATGAAAATTAAGTATCATTTTAGCGGGCCGAAATATAAGCACATTAAATAAAAATAACTGAAACATATTAAAACAAAACTAGTCAAGTGTTAATAGTTTATAAGGAATATTACAAGAAAATAGTTATGAATTAACTATTCTCTTTTACTTTTACCCGCTCGCAAGTATGTACAACTTTATCTTCATCCTCTACTTGGTGTACCTGTAAGTGCACTTGTTTGCAAATATAGTTAATATTACGTTATTTTGCTCTAAAATTCCACATAAAATAATATGGCCAGCATTTATAACCTGTTCACCTAAAATAAATCGATTAAAACGGGATAAATCCTAAGAAATATAACGTTTATATTTACTTACCTAACTGCAATTATAATTCTAGAAGTAAGCACTCAGAAATCTAAAAATTTCGCTATTAGTTACCCTCATCCCTATTTTTGTGAGAACTACCTCTACCTCTCTTCGCATGTTATACAAATGGTTTATATTATAGGTCTAATAACCCACTTACAGCTACTTTTTCCTTTTCCGAAAGATCTCGCAATGATATATTCTCCTCCGATAAATTGTTTATCAATGGTTGATCATGAAGAATTTCGTTTAAAACTGGGTCATCAAAAAATTTCCCATGTTTTTCCCGTAACAATTTTTTTCTTTCGAATCTTTCTTGATGATTTTTATCATACAAACAGTGTTGCCAGATGTACGATTTAAATCGTACAGAGCGGTCATAATTTCTTATCAGTTATGCAATAGTTGACAGAAACATTTTGTTATCAAATTTGTTTCCAAGGACATGCACACATAAACGTAGTTTCGATTTTTATATTGGGTTATGTATGTTCAATATTTTACTTACCTCTAAGAGCTAACCTCGATCAACAATCGTCTTCCAATTACAATATTAATAACAATAATATCAACAACAACCAATAATAACGAAAAAACAATAATATATCTTAACAAAAACCAATTAATTATGAAATGAACACTCCTTTTTCTCTACACGCCAATGAGTTAACGAACAACATGAAGTTATCAATACAATATCGTTACTGCTCGGGTGAGATCGGACAAACGAAGAAATCTGATTGGTTCTTTGTTAAACTGGAATTTTTAGATCTGAGATACAATACAGTGTTGATATTTTTAAGCTCATTGTTTACTGTTATGTAACTGACAAGAAATTATGATCACACGGTATTTGTACGATTATTTTTGATTGTGTACGATGTACGATTTTATGGTAGCCGATGTACGATTTTATTGAAAAACATATATATTCATATATTTTTTAGTTTTAAGTTAAATATTTATATTATATAATGCGATATATTGAATATTTTAGCCGTCTGGTTTCAAATCGACGCGCTCGGTTGGTTTTGCTATGATCGGTAATGCTCGGGCATATTCGAATTATCAAATATACAAAGCTCACTCCTCATTGGTTAGAGTACTGTACTATAAACTCAAATTGGCCCGGTCTTTTCATGTTCGTGTTGAATGTGAATGTAGTAAAAATATGTTGAAAAATACCCTTTTTACGACTGAGATTTGTTCTGTTGTGCCAAGGATAATGGATACCCATTTTGATAATTACAATACGTTTGATAATGAGGAACGTGCTACAGACTAATTAATAATTATAAATATTTAACAGCTCTAATAAGGCAGATGTAAAGTTTATTTGGTTCATTTCAAACAGTTCGAGGAAATATTATACATTTTTTATCTTTTTCTGTTACATATGATTGTGCAATACAAAAAATTGTACTTATTAATTTTCAAATTAATTACACAGCAATTTTTTTATACGCACATTAAAAAAAAAGATTTGTACGATTTTTTTCTTGAAAGTACGATCATTTTGAAGTGTTTGTACGATTTTTTCTTCTACCACATCTGGCAACACTGCACACAAACTTTCCTTCTTATAAAACGATTTCATTGGTAAATTTAATGATGGAATTGAAGTACTTTTAGACAAGATTTACAATATCCCACTGCAAACTCTATACAGATGGCAGCACATAACCACTACACTAAATAATTCAAGAATTATCAGTGGCTCTAAAACAATGGTTTCTGTTTATTTATCACATTAAAATATCATTTACCTTTTAGTTCAGGTTAGATTCACCTTAAAAGCGCTATCTTAGGTTATGGTTGATAACTGTTTATTTTTTTTAATAAACCACCTAAAAATAAATTGTATTTTAACTGTTCTGTGCAGGGCCAGGGACAGTGATTCACCTTAAAAGCACTATCTTAGGTTATGGTTGATAACTGTTTATTTTTTTTTTTTTTATATACCACTTAAAAATAAAATGTGTTTTAAAAGTTCTGCACAGTCCAACCTGTTTAGAATCTCTGTATATTGAACAAATGACGTGTGTGTGACGCATGCGCAGTGTGCGGTGGGATATTGTAAATCTACCCCCGCGTTTTATACCTGACATATTGATGTAATCTGTAGCTTTAAAATGCTTTGAGCCCACCTTCATACTTTTTGTCACCCTTTTTCCCGTATTTATAGCATTTTCCCATGCTTTTTTCCTATTTATCTCTTCCACAACACCAAATTTATTTATTATTTTCACAAATTGTTTTTCATTTGGAAAATAGTGGAAGTGAATATTTTTGTTACTTCCTTTTCTAGAGTGACAGCCAAACACACAGCAATTTGTGTTATGATAACTCATTATAACATAAAGTAATGTAAAAAAGAATAATAATTGCTATCAAAAGTTAATATAACAAACAAACTGCAACACTAACGTTTAAAAGCAATACAAACTGCACGAGAAAACACATGTAAACCAGATGTAAACAATAAACCATTACTCGTTTCGCCTAGTTCAGTTTTTGTCCGCTTGGCGTCACTTCATAGCGCTGTTGAGCCCATTATTTTACAGTGACTGTATAAAGACAGTGTGGCCATACGATGGTCTCATTTTCTATTGGTCGAGCTGAAGTCCGCCATGTTTCTACCAACTTTGTTACAGATTATATATGGTTTACATGTGTTTAGCTTGTGTTTCAACAGATTTAAGTGATATTTTCAAATATTATACGTATATTTAGACGTTTTTTTTTTTTAAGTAGACTTTATTTTACGACGCTTCAACAACTTGGTTTTTAGCGTCTTACATGTTACAAAATACTTATTTCTAAATTACATGTAGTTTTCTTATTTAATACTTAGGAGTGTAGTATTACTTTATAAATATATTTAAATTTGTTGGATAAGTTTTGAGTCTGTCAGATAGTTCCATAGGTTACTGATGGCCTCGGGTGTGTTCTTCAGTGCTTCTCTTAAGTTGTCTGGTATGCTGTATTTCTGGCGAACGGACCTATACTTCTCACATTCAGTGATGATATGTTCTACTGTCGTAATTTCATTGCAATGATCGCAGATATTGGCGTTGCTTCCATTTAGAAGGTGTTCATGAGTAATTTTTGTGTGGCCAATTCGCAGTCTTGTAAGGGTCGTTTGCGTTTTTCGGTCACAGGTAATGTTCCATATATTAACGTCTTCTTTGATATTTCGTAGTTTATTGCTGTTATCTATTCTGTGCCATCTTTGCAGCTGTTCCTTGTAACTGGTTTTTGAAATAATTTCGAACACGTACCCTTGTGGGATGGTTGGCTTTGCTTGTGGTGCATCATTTTCTGTCCTGAGGAACTGATCAATTTCTTCGTTACCAGGGATGCCCTTGTGGCTTGGGATCCAAAGAAGAGTTATTTTGTATCCTAAATTTAGCTGGGTGTTATGGATTAATTCTTGGATATCCTGTATGCTTTTTTCCTTGGTTTTTGTGTTCATGATATCTGTTATGGCGTTTAGGGCATCTGTGCATACGATAAACGTATTTGTGGAAGCGTTAGTACTTATATCTTGTATAGCCATTTTTATGCTTGTTATTTCAGCGATTTTGACTGTTGTTTCTGAAGGAAGACTGTAGCATTTGGTGATGGAGTTAGTCTTGAATCCTACGATGTATTTATCACGGTGTTGAGAGGCGTCTGTGTAGTAATAGGCTGCGTTTTCTGGTTGTTCTTCGCAGATTTTCTTGAACTCTTCCACGTATTTGGTGTTAGTCGTGGAACTTTTCTTAAACTTGTTGAGTCGAAGGTTTACAGATGGTACTTGTATGGTCCAGGGGGGCAAGTTATGGTGAGTGGTTGCATCTATCATTATGAGGTTGAGGTTTAGGTCTTTAAGGCTATTGTAGATGGTTTTCTGGATAGGTGTTTTATATCTTGGGATTATTTTTCTATTAGGATTTTGCTCGAATAAAGAATTGAAAGTTGGGTGTTTAGGGTTAGTGGCTATTTTGGCAGCATATTTTGTAATTAGCATTTTTCTTCTGCTCTCTAGGTCGGTTTCTCCTGCCTCATTGAGGATACTACTTATTGGACTCGTTCGATATGCTCCTATGGCTATTCGTAATGCTGAGTTTTGTATGATTTTTAGTTTTTGGAGGATGCTTGGTTTGGCTGTTCCATATATTATACTTCCGTAATCTAACTTTGAGCGCACTACCGCTTTATATAACATTAGCAAGGTTTTTTTATCGGCTCCCCATTCATAATGTCCAGTTGTTTTCATCAGGTTGATACGTTGATTACAGTCTTTGCGTAAGTCTTCAATGTGGGGTTTCCAATTGAGTTTCTGGTCGAATGTAAGTCCAAGGAATTTTTTGGTGGGTACAAATTTGATTGGAACGTTCTCTAGTGTAAGATTCGGTGATGTATTATTTAATTTTTTCTTGAATATGACTGCCTCTGTTTTGGAAATAGAAAACCGGAACCCTACTTCGTGTGTCCATTTTTGTAGTTGATCTATAGTAGTTTGCAATATTTTCTCAGTGATTTGAGTGCTTCTGCCCTTGGCGTAGATTGCCAAGTCATCAGCAAACAAAGAAATATTGATGGGTTTCTCGACAGATTTTATGATGTCGTTAATCGCTATTAAAAATAGAGTCACACTTAGTATTGCTCCCTGGGGGATTCCATTCTGTTGGGTTTTTATTTCTGAAACGGTACCATTCGCTCGAACCCGAAATCTTCGGTTCTTAAGGAAACTGTGAATAAATTGTAACATATGGCCTTGGATATTGAGTTCTTGCAACTTTGTTTCTATATTCCATTTCCAGGTCATGTCGTAAGCTTTCTCAAGATCAAAGAAAACTGCTATGACATGTTGCTTGTTGAGAAAGGCGGTGTGAATATCGTTGGTTATGTTTATGAGATGGTCTTGTGTTGATCTGTTACTTCTAAAACCACATTGAAAGGTATTTATTAATTGGTTTTTCTCTAGATACCACATTAGCCGGTTGTTTATCATTTTTTCCAATATTTTTCCCGTGGTATTAGCCAGGGCAATAGGGCGGTAGCTGCTCGGGCAGGTTTTTTCTTTTCCTTTTTTGTATATCGGGATAATTTCTACTTCGTTCCATGTGTCGGGATACTTGTTATTTGTCCAAATGTGATTATAGATTTCAAGTAGTTTGTCTTTGGTCACTTCAGGGGCTTCAGTTAGGAATGAAAATGGGATGTTGTCTGGGCCTGGGCTGCTGTTTTTTTTAATAGTATTGAGGACTGAGTTCAATTCATTTCTGGAGAAGATATGGTTTATGGGTTCTAGATTATTAATTATTTCAATTGGTTTTTTCTCCTGTTCAAATTTGAATTTTTGGAATTCTCGACTGTAGTTGGCATTGCTACTGGTTTTCTCAAAGTTTCTGGCTAGTAGATCAGCTATCTCTTGTGGTTCTGCAAATGTATTTGTTCCTTCTTTTAAAAGTGGTATGTGTGGAGAACGATCATGTCCTTTGATTCTGTTTATAGTTTGCCAGATTTTTTTTAACG
This sequence comes from Liopterus haemorrhoidalis, assembly GCA_963971575.1. Taxonomy (NCBI): domain Eukaryota; kingdom Metazoa; phylum Arthropoda; class Insecta; order Coleoptera; family Dytiscidae; genus Liopterus; species Liopterus haemorrhoidalis. Next base: position 27,902,357 of record OZ020623.1, read on the forward strand.
GTGTATCTTTATTCAGTTCGTGTACGTATTCTTTCCATGAATTATTCTTAGCTTCTCTAATGATTCTTCTTGTAGCAGCCTTCATCTTTTTGAAGTTTATTAAATTATCTATAGTTTTATGACGTTTGTATTTGTATAACAATCTGTTAGTATCACGTTTAGCTGTCTCGCAGTTTTTATTCCACCAAGGTGTGTTTTTCTTGTGTATTGTGGATTTGTATCCTATGCTGTTTTCGGCCGCTTCAGTTATTGTGCTTGTCAGTTGTTCTATAACAAGATTTATTTCAGTGCTATCATTTAGCAAGATGTTGGGTGTTTTCTGAGCAAGTATTATTCTATAGTACTCCCAGTCGGCTTTGGTTAAATTCTATTTTTTTTTAGGTTTTTCTTCGTTCGTTATAGTAGAAGGTTTAATGTTGTTATATGTTGTTATAGTTGGTGAATGTCCACTTCCATATTGAAATATTAATGTTTCGTGTGATATATTCGGGTATAGTCTTGGTGAACAGAAGGTGAGATCGATGTTAGATGAACTTCCTGTTCTAGAACAGAAGTGTGTATAATATACAAAAGCCCATCAATATTGTCTGTGTATTCTCTTGCAGTTGGTAATGGATCTGTGCTAGAAACATTTTCTATAAAACTGTAGAAACGTTCAAAACTTAAAATAAATTTAGGGGAGCTGAATAATTTTTTGGCGGGGGTTAACCACTCTTCTATGGATCCACAAGGGCTAAGATTTCTTTTGGGCTTTTTACTTTTATTTTTATTAATTTGATTGTTACTTGTTCGGCTGTTTTCTTTATTTATGTCTTCGGTATTTTCTTGAGGCGAGTTCAAATCTTTAAGTGATTCAAGACTTCCTTGACTACTTAAAGATGGGGCCGGGCGTTTGTTATTTTGCAAGTCGTTTGAAGTTTCCTGTTGGGTTGTGTTACTTCCTTCTGGTTTTTTTTTGGTATTTTGGGTGTTTTCTTTTTTACTGACTAGAGTACTACCATTTTCATTTTTTGGAGCAGCGTCTTGCGTGAAATTTTCTATGTTCTCTTGAGAGCTTTCTTCCATATTTTCCTGTGAGTTTTCTAAAGTGTTGTCTAATGGTTTTTCTTTTTCGTTTGATTTTTCTACGGTATGGCTGAGGGTTTCTATAGGTTCATTTCTAGTTAATATGTCAGGATTATTTTCTGATGGTAATTGGGTGGCTTTAAATTTACATCTTTCATCCTTGTGTCCCGTTTTTTTACAATAGGTACAATAAAACGAGTCATCAGATATAAAGAGTCTGTAGGAGGTGTTTTCATGTGAAATTTGTATTGATTCCGGTATTAAGGTGTTTTCATTATCTTCGATGTAAACGTGTCTTCTGAAGCTGAGTATATGTGTATAGCCTTCTGTCTGTAGCCCTGCTCGTAGGAAGTTCATTTCGGATGTGATTTTTAATCCCAATTCCTTGAGTTGATTTTCTATTATAAAGTGCGGTATACTCGGACAGGCGTTAGATATTATAATTCGTTTGTGCGGGGATATAAGATGTCTTACTGTTATTAGATTTTCTTTTACCATAATTGTTTTATATTTCTTCACAAAATTGTCGGCTGTAAGTTTATTTATAAAATAAATGTTAATTCGATTTTTAGAAAGTTTAGAGAAGTGTGAAATTTTTTCTGGTCCGACAATGGATCCAACTGCTATTATGTAGTCCTGTGTGGTAAGTCCTTGGATGGTGTGGAGTATAATTCCTTGATTTTTACTTGGGAAGAGGTTGGTATTCCTTTTAAGTTTTTCTGCATAATTCATGCCATTACTATTTGTTTGTGGTGTTTGTTCATTGTTATTATTTATTTTTGTGCTGTTTTGATACATATTTTCTTTGAATTTATTTATGTTGGGAGTGTTATTAATATCTTGAGTTGACTGTATATTCATATTTCGCGCTGCCATAGCGGCGCTATGTTCTTGCGGCTTTTTCCAGTAGATGCCGGTAGTGACATTAATCTATGAATTAATCAGCTGTGAATCGTTGACCGATGACAGCCGATAGCCGGCACCGAACAGGTGTTGGTGTGTTTTGAAAAGGATGATTCTTGTAATAATGTGGTTAGTGATGGGTGAAATAATATGTGAAGTGATTAGAATATTAGCTAAGGAGAAAATGTTTCCACTCACCGCTTACTCGGAGTAAGTAAATAAATAATTATTAATTTATTATTACGGAGCACGTGTAAAACCACTTTTCTTAACTGTTATCTTCTTCTTTTTTTCCTTTAGACGTTTAATAGTGAATATTGTTGTGTTTGTGATGAGTAATGTAGATAATGTAAACTGTGCACATATTTTAAATTGTTACAAATTAAAATTAAAAATAAGGAAACGTTTTGTTATGTTTAGGTTAAAAATTGCTGGGAAAAAAGGCTAAATGAACATAAAAAAACATTATGCCAGTAAATCATGGATAAATGGATGGTTTCACAATTATAAGAAGTATTTACTTTCATTAATTTTAATGTTATTCCATACTGATTTCATTTTATTTTTCACCTGACCATAATTTTAGTTGAATAAATGCATAATTGATAATATATACATCAGTTTTCTTTATTAATATTTATACCATGAGTTCAAAAAGAAATTGCATAAGGGTTGGCTATGGAAAATAAAAGTAATGTCAACAGAAAGCTTTAGAATTAATTTACTGTCTGAATTAATTAAATCACTCTTGTTGTCATAAGTTATTTATTGTTACATAAAGCTTGTAGTATACATTATTTTATTTTTCCATAGCCAACTCTTATGTAATTTCTTTTTGAAGTCAGGGTATATAACATGTTCTGCTTATTCTTTTTTAATATGAAAATATCCTTTTTTTTTTTTATATAAACATGCGTTTTTCAATACTATTTCGAGATATTTTAAAAAGACACATTTGTGCAAAAAAGAAATTGTATAACACAACAAACACAGGAAATACGACGGGATGTATAATTCACCCCGTTTGTAGATTCACACCTTCAGGGGTTGATTAGGCAAAATCCTGAAATAAGTTTTTCGGCATTTGTATGAGTAATCTTTGTAAGCAAAAACCAAGTCGGTATCTTATTGGTCCTAAGAGATATTAAGGAATCCTTGAAATCACATGTCACCCTTTTTCCCCCTTTGGGGCTGAAATTTATAAAACTGTCATTTCGAAATATTTTAAAAATACACCTATGTGCCAAAAAGTAATGTTACATCTCAACAATCACAGGAAATACGACGGGATGTATAATTCACCCCAATTGTAGATTCACCCCTTTAGGGGTTGATAAGAACAAAATCCTGAAATTAGTTTTTCGGTATTTGTATGGGTAATTTTTGTAAGCAAAAAGCAAGTCGATATCTTATTGGTCCTAAGAGATATTAAAGAATCCTTGAAATCACATATTACCCCTTTTCACCCTTTAGGGGTGAAATTTAAAAAAACTGTCAAAACCATTTCGAAATATTTTAAAAATACACCTATGTGCCAAACAGTAATGTCACATCTCAACAATCACAGGAAATACGGCGGGATGTATAATTCGCCCCAATTGTAGATTCACCCCTTTAGGGGTTGATAAGGACAAAATGCTGGAATTAGTTTTTCGGTTTTGTATGGGTATTTTTTGTAAGCAAAAAGCAAGTGGATATCTTATTGGTCCTAAGAGATATTAAAGAATCCTTGAAATCACATATTACCCCTTTTCACCCTTTAGGGGTGAAATTTTAAAAAACTGTCAAAACCATTTCGAGATATTATAAAAAGACACCTATGTGCCAAAAAGAAACCTTAGAACTCAACAAACACAGGAAATACGACGGGATGTAAAATTCACCCCGATTGTAGATTCACCCCTTTAGGGGTTGATTAGGGCAAAATCCTGAAATAAGTTTTTCGGCATTTGTATGGGTAATCTTCGTAAGCAAAAACTAAGTTGATATCTTATTGGTCCTAAGAAATATTAAGGAATCCTTGAAATCACATGTCACCCCTTTTCACCCTTTGGGGCTGAAATTTAAAAAAACTGTCAAAACCATTTCGAAATATTTTAAAAATACACCTATGTGCCAAACAGTAATGTCACATCTCAACAATCACAGGAAATACGGCGGGATGTATAATTCGCCCCAATTGTAGATTCACCCCTTTAGGGGTTGATAAGGACAAAATGCTGGAATTAGTTTTTCGGTTTTGTATGGGTATTTTTTGTAAGCAAAAAGCAAGTCGATATCTTATTGGTCCTAAGAGATATTAAAGAATCCTTGAAATCACATATTATCCCTTTTCACCCTTTAGGGGTGAAATTTTAAAAAACTGTCAAAACCATTTCGAGATATTATAAAAAGACACCTATGTGCCAAAAAGAAACCTTAGAACTCAACAAACACAGGAAATACGACGGGATGTAAAATTCACCCCGATTGTAGATTCACCCCTTTAGGGGTTGATTAGGGCAAAATCCTGAAATAAGTTTTTCGGCATTTGTATGGGTAATCTTCGTAAGCAAAAACTAAGTTGATATCTTATTGGTCCTAAGAAATATTAAGGAATCCTTGAAATCACATGTCACCCCTTTTCACCCTTTGGGGCTGAAATTTAAAAAAACTGTCAAAACCATTTCGAAATATTTTAAAAATACACCTATGTGCCAAACAGTAATGTCACATCTCAACAATCACAGGAAATACGGCGGGATGTATAATTCGCCCCAATTGTAGATTCACCCCTTTAGGGGTTGATAAGGACAAAATGCTGGAATTAGTTTTTCGGTTTTGTATGGGTATTTTTTGTAAGCAAAAAGCAAGTCGATATCTTATTGGTCCTAAGAGATATTAAAGAATCCTTGAAATCACATATTATCCCTTTTCACCCTTTAGGGGTGAAATTTTAAAAAACTGTCAAAACCATTTCGAGATATTATAAAAAGACACCTATGTGCCAAAAAGAAACCTTATAACTCAACAAACACAGGAAATACGACGGGATGTAAAATTCACCCCGTTTGTAGATTCACCCCTTTAGGGGTTGATTAGGACAAAATCCTGAAATAAGTTTTTCGGCATATGTATGTGTAATCTTTGTAAGCAAAAACTAAGTCGATATCCCATCGACCCGAAGAGATATTAAAGAATCCGTGATAACCCAATACAAATCTGGAATAAACATGGCGGCTACAGTTCATATGGCCACACTGTCTTTATACAGTCACTGTACATTATTTATACTGGCTTCGGTTGTATAATCTGCACGGACTGTTACATATCGAATTTTTATTTAATAAACTATCGGGTTAGAATATCAATTGTTAGAAGAATCTGCAAAATAATGTACTTTTTAACAGGTATTTGTTGTATCTGTCTCAAACACGAGAAACAATTACGTAAACTTTTCAACAGCAGTGAAAATGTAAACTACTATTCCAGGTTAATATTATTATTTCCGGAAATGGTAAGAACTTATTTTTATATAACATTTACATATCTAGCGCCACTGCTAAGTGATACAATTGAAATTAAAACTACATTTCTACCTCACTGATGCATTTGAAAAAAAGTAGCAACCATTTCATTCATTTTCGTTAAGGCCAATTTAGACATTAAAATTAAAGCAAATCTATTTCAATTATTTTAAATATAATTAAAACAATAGCGTTTAGTTATATCCGATTTGCCACTTAAATGGAAGTAAATTAGTCAGATCTGAAGATGTATAACCTTACCTTTTCACAAGCCATTTATCAATGTATGTCTTATTAATTTAATGTAGCAGACTTAGATACGAAGCAAATCTAGAAAAAATCGCTGAGATCTTTTAATGTAAATTTTATCGTGATATAGTTTTAAAAAGTGAAATAGAAGCTGTTAGTACTCAAATAACGAATAAAAATAATTATCAATTGATATTTTATCAATAAGATATTCTGAGACATCCAGCATTCTGTTGACTTCTTACACTTATTAAATATCTACAAAACTTGAAATGTGTAAAAAATCACACTTCACATACATTTTTGTTAGTATTATGTTCCAAGCTACAGATACCTTAAGAGTAAGATGCGTCAGTGTTTATATCAAAATGGAAGACACCTTGAACACTTGTAAATAACAATATTTTACTTTAGAGTTTTAGAGAATATGATAGGGCACTCCAGAATGCTGTCACTTTAAGGCGTAAGGTGTGAATTATGTTCCGTGCGTGATATTCTGTGAATATCACATTGTATTTATAAAATAATGAAATATAACGGCTAAAAACTACTATATCACTTGTTACTGTTATGGCAACCAAACTTTGCTACCCTCCAGAGACTAATCTGATCAGCTGTTTTGGAGTGCTCTATTGCAAAACATCTCTCCTAAACCCTAAAAAAGTTTGTAAGCAATAGTTGTTCCTTTTCAAAAGCTCAATTCAAGGACGCCTAATTCAACATACGTCACTATTTAAAAAATCGAAGTTTTCCTTCATTACCTGTACTTCCGGTTTGTTTCGGAAAATTTCACTACTACCATCCGATTCTTTGAATAGACTTTGTTCATATATATATATATATATATATATATATATATATATATATATATATATTATTTATTTTTTTTTTGTCAACTTACTCCCACTTCGCGTTTCAAGAATAACTGGGTGGACGAGTGGTGTGATACACCTGTATAATATTTATTCCCAAACGTATTTAAGTCGGACAAATCTCTGAACAATAATAACAATTATTTTCAGGTCTCCCCAGTGTTGTACAATCAGGGAGCGATATGTTCAGAATGTTGCAGTAAAGTGGATGGTTTCTATGAATTCCGTCAGCTATACTTGCGGAACAGTCAAATATATATAAATTACACATCACAACTGAGTTCTGGCTCTGAAACTAGCGGAGAGTTGTGTGTTTATTTGACGGATTTCAAAAACGAACAGATTCAATCTTTGGAGGCCTTGGAAGAGTACTACAATGACAGTAACACAGTGAAAACAAAAAAGGAAAACTGCACAGGTATTGTAGCAACTGTCACATTTAACTGGGAATGTATGGCGATCTATAAAACTAAAAAGAATACGACTTCACTTTAACTAGACCAAATTATTTCTATAACTAGTGCATATCAGCGGCACTTCATTTATTTGATAAAATACAAGGCATACTAGATATAAGCAAAAAACTAGTATTCGCCAAATTAAAATTTCCCCTATAATTTATGATATATTGACAAATATTTTAAACTAATCTTTCTTCAGTCAACTATTTGCTTAATTTTCAGTGCCAGAGTAAAATTGCTGATCATTTTTATTTATTAGTAATAACTTAATAAATTTTTCTCGTATCAAGTCGTGCCTCCTGAAGTTTTTGAGATCCCTATACGTTCCCGGTTAAATGGGACACCCAGTATCACAATATAAAACATGTTTATTATATCATCAGCCTTATTTATTTATCTTTGCTTTATTTTGAAAATTGTAAGAAGTGTAAAAGAGGTTGAATAATTAGTAAATACATAAATATTTGCTAACATAATGAATTAAACATTGATTGGCATACTGATTAAAACTGTAATAATATTGTTTATTTCGTATTCCATTATTTATAGAAAAAGACTAGTTGTAGTTCCTTTAATAGACAGTACGTGTTTGTTCCAGAAATTAATGTGAATGATAGGGCAGGTGGTGATATACACCCTGATATCACCAGAGATAGCGAAGTTAGTGATATTATTGATGAAGATATGAACATTAAGACAGAATTTGAAGTGATTTCTGATGACCACATAGTGACGGCAGGAACAGATCATACAGCTGAATGGGAGAATGGTCAGTAACTGGCACATTTACAACTAACTTCTACTTATGACTGTTATTCATATTTCATTGTCAGAGTTCTGTTTATTTCAAACATCTTAAAGTAAACATCTGAAATAAGATATATATTTTACAGTGAGTAATTCGTTTATATTTCACTGATGATGTGTTTATTTCAGGTATCACAGATGGAGTTACATTTTTCGTTAATCATAATGACATGAACACAGAAGGGACTGTCGTCAAGCCTGAACCTGTGGACAGCAGTGAATGTGAAGGAGATGTACTAGCAAGAACAGCTGTTTCAAACATTGGTGAGCAGATCTAGCTTTATTAACAACCTAATGGGTGCCTAGTACTGAAAAATTCACAGGCACAATATGAACTAGTTCAATTTTTCAGTAACTATGAGTGTATATATTTCAGAGAGTCGCGATACTGGGATGACATGTATCATATCATCTGCTGACGACATGTCCCAGTATAACTACAAAACAAATATAATCATCAATGAGGAGATTTACATCAAGAGTGAATGTGGAGATGCCGGTGAATATGAGGAGAGTGCAGCTGCGCAAGATACAGGTCAGTTAATAATTTAATATTATTGAGCTAGTTGTGAGCTTCCAATACTGATATTCCCAGTTACTATTTACTGAATACATGGACAGGATCACAATGGGTAATGGTTTGCTAGTTGTAGTAATTTGTTAATATAATTTATCCAATAAATGATTTAATTCATATCGACTTGTCACAAACTCTCAGACTTCAGTTTGATATTTGAAATATTATTCCTTCGTAGACTCTTATCTTTCATCAGCAAATATATAATCCCTTCTACATTACAATATAGTTTTGTTAAATATAATTCGACCGCAATACATGTTTTAACATTTTTCAGTTACATACGCAAAACTTAAGGCAAAATCACATTGCTTAGGCATGTTTTACGATTCTACTAAAGTCTTGGATTTAGTCCATGGCTCCATAATAGGAATTAAATTAAATGACATCGGTTGTATAGGTCTGCCGCAATCGTGGCTCCCATCAGTTTTTTCTTATAGATAGCAACTTGTTTTTATTAGTCAAAACCATAATAATTACAGATCTCACAAGCGACAGTGTAATACAGGAGTCCTAAAAGGTTCTATACTTGGCCCAGTATAGGGAAAAATTGCTAAGCGATATGACATCTGGTGAGATTTTAGGAACTACAGAAATGACAGACATTCTATCGCGCTTTTTTTAATAAAAAATGTTTGCATAAAAATATAATTGCATAAAAACAAGTATTAATATTGTAGCAAAATTACAAAAACCACCAGTAAACATTAAAATTCACAATATCTTTGAAATTATTTTGCAATGGTCCAATATTAATGCAGACACCTTTATTTTGGACGTTTGCCATTGCTGATAGTACTAGGCTAGAATAGTACAATATAATGAGTATTAGTATCAAAAAGATATAATACTTCAAGAGTAATATAAAAAAAAAAAATTCGGACGTTTCGGAAACTGCTCAACAATCTGTTTCCGTCTTCAGCGATCACGAGAAGTGATAAACATTTCAGTTTTCTTCGAGTTTTTATACCTAGTATTGTAAGAATGGGAGCAGGTTATAGGTGCGTTGCTATTGGTTGGGTGGTTGGGATCAGGTATGGGTAGGGACGCGACTACCTGCTGAGGATTAACGACCGGATTAAGGTTGTTTGTCACATTATTGTGTGGTAATGAGTTGTTTGTTACTGGATTAGTGACTTGAGGATTAACAGGATTGTTTTGAATAATGGAAAGCCAGAGTTGAGGAAATTCTATGCTGGCTTGGCTGACAGCATCTCCAGAGTTTTCGATCAAAGCAGACTCTTTCAATTTTCTCTTGAACTTGTTTTCCTCATACATTAAGGGTTTAGCATCTTTCCATTGGAAATGGTGTTCATTTTCCCAAGCATGTTCAGCCAGTTTGGAACTGTAAATTTCGCCCTGTTGAACTTTCTTCTTATGCTCGTTTACCCTAACATGTAGAGGTCTGCAAGTCTCGCCAATATATTGTTTCCCGCACTGGCAGGGAATAGAGTAGACACAGTTTTTGTTTAGGACAGATTTGGGTTTTGTACATGATAGGATAGATCTTAAAGTCGAACTCGATTTGAAGGCTACTTGGATATTATGCTTCTTTAGTATCTTACCAATTTTCTCAGATACTCCTTTATAATAGGGCATAGAGACATATCTCACTTCGTCAGTTCTAGGTGTGTCATTTTTCTTATGATTGATAGCATCAGTAATAATTTTATGACTGTAGCCATTATCCTGTAAGGTGGAACGGATGTTCTTCAATTCGACTTTAAGAAGCTTTTTAGAAGAACAAATTACTTTGGCTCTATTAACTAGACTCAGTGCAACAGCTCTCATAGTGCTATTATGGTGGAATGAGTTGAAATTAAGATATAAACCTGTATGTGTTGGTTTTCTGTAGACCGTGGTTGCTAGAACCCCCTTGCTATTTCTGATTATCAATACATCTAGGAAAGGCAGTTGATTGCTAACTTCCAGTTCAACAGTAAACTTAATGTTAGTGTGTACTGAATTTAGGTATTGATGGAATTCGTGGAGTTTATCTTTACCATGTGGCCATATGACAAAAGTATCATCGACGTATCTTAACCATTTATTCGGTTTGTACTTGGCTTCTTTTAAAGCTTTCGCTTCAAAATGTTCCATGTATATATTAGCAATAATAGGTGACAGTGGAGAACCCATAGCCATGCCATCCTTTTGTTGGTAATAATCGGTTTCCAGTTGAAAATAGGTAGTTTTCACACAAAGTGTTAATAACTCCATAATGCAGTCAACTGAATGATGTGTTCGAGTAGTAGTTTCTGAGAAATAGCAAGGGGGTTCTAGCAACCACGGTCTACAGAAAACCAACACATACAGGTTTATATCTTAATTTCAACTCATTCCACCATAATAGCACTATGAGAGCTGTTGCACTGAGTCTAGTTAATAGAGCCAAAGTAATTTGTTCTTCTAAAAAGCTTCTTAAAGTCGAATTGAAGAACATCCGTTCCACCTTACAGGATAATGGCTACAGTCATAAAATTATTACTGATGCTATCAATCATAAGAAAAATGACACACCTAGAACTGACGAAGTGAGATATGTCTCTATGCCCTATTATAAAGGAGTATCTGAGAAAATTGGTAAGATACTAAAGAAGCATAATATCCAAGTAGCCTTCAAATCGAGTTCGACTTTAAGATCTATCCTATCATGTACAAAACCCAAATCTGTCCTAAACAAAAACTGTGTCTACTCTATTCCCTGCCAGTGCGGGAAACAATATATTGGCGAGACTTGCAGACCTCTACATGTTAGGGTAAACGAGCATAAGAAGAAAGTTCAACAGGGCGAAATTTACAGTTCCAAACTGGCTGAACATGCTTGGGAAAATGAACACCATTTCCAATGGAAAGATGCTAAACCCTTAATGTATGAGGAAAACAAGTTCAAGAGAAAATTGAAAGAGTCTGCTTTGATCGAAAACTCTGGAGATGCTGTCAGCCAAGCCAGCATAGAATTTCCTCAACTCTGGCTTTCCATTATTCAAAACAATCCTGTTAATCCTCAAGTCACTAATCCAGTAACAAACAACTCATTACCACACAATAATGTGACAAACAACCTTAATCCGGTCGTTAATCCTCAGCAGGTAGTCGCGTCCCTACCCATACCTGATCCCAACCACCCAACCAATAGCAACGCACCTATAACCTGCTCCCATTCTTACAATACTAGGTATAAAAACTCGAAGAAAACTGAAATGTTTATCACTTCTCGTGATCGCTGAAGACGGAAACAGATTGTTGAGCAGTTTCCGAAACGTCCGAATTTTTTTTATATTACTCTTGAAGTATTATATCTTTTTGATACTAATACTCATTATATTGTACTATTCTAGCCTAGTACTATCAGCAATGGCAAACGTCCAAAATAAAGGTGTCTGCATTAAAATTCACGTTGTTTATATGTAACGAATGTCTATATTGAAGGTTCCAAGTTTTCCACAATAGCGCTGCGATCTTAAAATACTTCCCCTATTATATCTGTTATATGTTAATGATTTGCTTTCATTATTTCCAAATAGTGCTATTTGTAATACTATTTTGTATTCGGATGATACTTCACACTTACTTCATAATGTAGGTGCATCGCCACTAGCTCTGATTGGTAAAAATATCTTAAAGGCAATGAGTCGATGGGGCTTTGAAAATAAACTCATTCTAAATACCGAAAAAATCATCCTCTGCTCTTCCATGAACACAATAATGCATTTATTACCAGCCCATATATTCATTTGCAGGGACAAAAAAGTATTAAGAGATCTCAATCCACAACATTTTTGGGTATAATAACAAGTGATGATCTAAACTGGCAAAAACGCGTGGACTATTTTCTACCTAAACTTAGCAAATCTTGTTTTATATTGAACAAGCATAAGGATGTGGTTTCTGCAAATATACTCAGAGCTGCTTATTTTGGAATGTTTCCCTGTTTTTTTGGGTAGTTTCTTTGTATCGTTCAATGTTTTTTCAGTTCAAAATCGTGCTATTCGCATAATAGCAGGTGTCCCCATTGGCCATCTTGCAAAGATCTTTTCAAGTTTTGTCTGAATTAACTCTTCCATCTGTTTATATATATTAGAAGTCGCAATGTTTGTTAAAAATAATCCGTACCTTATCGCTACTAATTCAAATTTCCATACTTATCATACCCGCAATTAATAGTACTGCACTGTACAGTAAAAGTCTCCACTATATGGCTTTAACATTATTTAACTGTATACCAACTGCATTAAAATCTATAGCATCCAGTAGTTTTACAGTATAGAGGAATATTGAAACCAAAAATGGTAATATTGACTAATTTAACTACACTCTTTGTTTATTTATACGTGTTGTATGTAAACAGTATATTGTTATACGAGTTTTATAAGACGATATATTATCACACGAGTTCGAACAGCCAAGCGAGGAGTGCTCCAAAGAAACAAGTGTGACAATACGTCGTATAAAACGGGTATAATATACTAATTTTTATACTTTGCATCACTTATTTCACAGAAATTTTAAAATTTTAATTTATAAATAATATCGGAATACAATCTAGGGATATTCGTGAAATGCGGTCACCATAATAACAATGTATAATAAAACAATTTTTATGATAACACAACACAACAGTAATTTGACAGATGCAAAACAACAATCTTTCTTTTTGAATATTCTTAATAATAATGTTATAAAATAATTATCTGCCACGGAAATACTTACAAATTGTGTTAAATAAACATTTTAAAATATTTCAAGCTATCAATGATACATCGTAGACGAGTAGAATTGACAATCTCTCAAAATAAAAAGTCGCCAAAAACAGTTTAACAATAGCTTCTATTGCTAAACTGTTTTCAGTGTAACAATGATATTATTGTGAACGCAAAGTATAAAACCTATTTTGCTAACTCATGTGGTTTCCGTTCGTATTATATGTGTCATCTTAACTAAACCACATCATTTAGGTAATATGTTATTGGTTAAATAAATTTATTATTTATAAGAAAATTTATAAGAACATTGATGGGGATCGGAATAGTTCAACAGGAATTTTTGATCAGATTAGTTTTTCGAAAGATGTTGATTTTCTTGTCATCGATAAAAAAAAATATTTTTTAAAAACGTATTTTGTGGTATTAAAAGAAAGCTCTTAAGACGTAAATTAAAGAACGAAAAGTAGATTTTAAGATTCCATTTTTTAACACGGTTTTAACCAAAAATGTGCTAAGTTCTTGTCTGCACCCTTTTACCCAAAGAGGTTAAACTAAAAATCTGAGAAAATTATAGTTCATGTACATTGATCTGAGCCGGAAACGTTCGAGAGGAATTTGTGATCCGATTGCGTTTTGATAAATATTGAAGTTTTTGTGTTTTTGACAAAATTAATAATTTTTTTTAAATTCATGGCTAATAATGTTTTGGATTTTTTGTACTTATGGCTAGGATAGAAAGTGTGTCTTTTTATGAAATTAAAAATAAAATTAAAAATTTAACAGCTGAGGACCGAATTTTGAAGGCAACACCAGCACATTGTTATTAGAACAAATATTCCTAGACATCCAGTATTATGTTGGCTTCTAACACTTATTAAATACCTACAAAACCTTGAAATGTGTAAAAATTCACACTTCACATCAATTTTTTTTTGTTATTTTGGTAATATCACTGTTCAGGTTTAATTTCAATTGACATTTGATGTTCGAATTTGAGGTTATATTTAAAACAATCATTTTTTGACAAAATTATGTGTTATATGAAAATACTAAATATTATGAAAAAAACAAATTTGTGTTGCATTTGAGAAAATGTTACGATCACAAGCATCTAATGTACAATAAGTGCACAAAATCTTTTTCAAAAAGTAACTGTCGATAAGGAATATTTAATGATTCTGGTCAAAGACTTGGCTGAAACTATGTTACAAGCTCAATTTGCTACAGATTAAAAAAAAAAATGGATAAAAATCACAGAATTGCCAGCATGCAAAATATTTCAAAATAAATCTAAGGCCTAATACGAGGATTCCCCGCCCGGCTTCGTTCGGGAACAGTTCGTTATTATTGACCTACATTTAAAAATACGTAATTTAAATTAATAAAAATTAAAAAAAACATTGACGTAAATTTTTAGGCTTTCTTGGTTTTCTAGGGATAACTACATTTTTGCCTGTACCGCATCGCCTTAATGGTTGCCTACATCGTTTTTTAAACTTTTCAACTGTAAGCGTGTACTACTACGTAGTTTTTGCGGACTTATTTTCCTCAGCAATATTATTGGTGCATCAACGTTCAAAGTAAAAGCAAGGTGAGGTTATCCTGATCGGTTAACAATATTCAGGAATTGGTCTGGCTAGTGGCGCGCATCTTGTTCATCCACAACCGTGTCAACGGGCACGTAAGTACGGGAGAGAAATTCAAACCGAACCAAGATTACGTTCCCAGTAATTACTGAACCGATTTTTAATTTTTTTCAATTCTGATTAGTGTACAAATTGTGTTTCAAATTATCTACTGAAGAAATGCATATTTTTGCTGATAATTTCAAGAAAATGAGTATGACAATAACCGAATATATATAAAACTTTATTACACGCACGCATAAATATCATTATATCTTTGAAACTACTGAACAAATTTTAAAAACGCTTGTAATTCTGAAGTGTATAAATTGTGTACTAACCTTGCCGCTGACGAAATCTATTTTATCGCTGATAATCTATAATATAATACGCCAACGTGTGTCCTTGCGTGGGTGGGTGTGCGTGTCTGTCGTCTAAAATCTAAAACAATTGAAGCGAGATTCCGGATGTAACGAAATATTCCGAAGCTTACCGAAGTATATATTGACATATAACGCGTAATAATAATAGTTGTTAATTGATATGTTTACACAAAAATAATATAAAATAAAATTATTAATAGCAGAAAAATAATTATTTTAAAAAATATTTGGTTTTGATGAAAGTAAGTAAGAAAAATGTGACTTTCTTTTCTTTATTATTATTTTTTCAATGCTTTATTATTATTTTTTTTTATTTCTACGATAAAGGTTTTAAATTATCTAACGTCTTAAATTTTCAAAAATGTAAATGTAATGCATTGAGTAAAACTCGCCTTGGTTAAAATTATAATTTTTACCAAGAATTACCGGCCGAGTTTGGTCATTATATCAGCGTCACTAGGTGACAACTTATTTGTGTGAATTTAAAATTGATTGCAAATATTTAAAATATTTTGGTAAAAATTACAAATTGATGCATTCAATAGTTTGCACCTTTGAAATTGTATGTCATGTTGGTATTAAAACATGGTAAAAAATTTCACTTAAAATGTCATTTTATTTGACATATGTCATAAAGATAAATGATATTATAGTTATAATGATCATAACCAACTAATCTGAAGTAGGTTTTACAGCGTACGGAATATTTTGAAAT
Source organism: Liopterus haemorrhoidalis (assembly GCA_963971575.1). Taxonomy (NCBI): domain Eukaryota; kingdom Metazoa; phylum Arthropoda; class Insecta; order Coleoptera; family Dytiscidae; genus Liopterus; species Liopterus haemorrhoidalis. The sequence goes on from OZ020623.1 coordinate 27,918,226, forward strand.
GACAAATTTACATTTAAAAGTCAGTACTACACTATAAAGTAAACCAGATCTGGTTTAACTTCTCTAATACCAGCCCGCGTAAATATACAGTCCACTATCGCTCTGTGTCTAGCGAACACAAAAGACACTGTTCTTCGAGTTTTTCCGCCCACTAAGCGTTTCGGTCGCAACAACTACACTATAAAGTAAACCAGATCTGGTTTAACTTTACAAAAATGAACGCAATATATTAAAGCGGGCAAACAATTAAATTTTACTGTGTAATAGTTTCTCACGATTTATTTTAAACTGATTTGAGATATAGTGTAAGTACGCTTTTTCCATGTATATTTTTCTGTGTGCGCTTTTTTCCGTGTGTGTATTTTTTCACCATCGACTTATTGCTTCTAAGTTATTTTTACCATTCAGAGCTAGTGGCGATGCACCTACATTATGAAGTAAGTGTGAAGTATCATACGCATACAAAATAGTATTACAAATAGCAGTATTTGGAAATAATGAAAGCAAATCAGTACTACACTATAAAAGTAACCAAAATAAACAGATCTGGTTTGACTTTACAAAAGTGAACGCAATATATTAAAGCTGACAAACAATTAAATTTTACTGTGTAATTTACGCTTTTTTCCGTGTGCGCTTTTTTCCGTGTGTGTATTTTTCATGTGCGCATTTTTCCGTGTGCGTTTTTTTCGTGTGCGTATTTTTATATAATATAAGTAATTGGAAAATTTATTTTAATAAATATATTTTAAATTTAACGTCTCAAATCATTTTTAGTTTTAACATTATGAAGGTAATGCACTGAGTGAAAATGAATCGTTTTCCCAACTTAAAAAGTTAATGAATAAATAATTCGGAATAATACTCATTATTTGTCCAGTTTTTAATAATTGGCGAAGAGTTGATTTATTTTGAATTGGATGAAGTTAGGCGTATGGCTAGAGAAAGAATTCTGAGGTGTCGAGCAAGTTCCACATTAAGGTAATGATTTGTTTGCCAACACAGTTGGCAAGGGGTGCACTAGTTTCAAGAATATGCGTCCAATATGAACGGAAAGTATGGATTTCGTTTGACATGTACGGACAAATTTCATTAAAACTTTGGAACTAGTGCACCGATTTTAATGGAACACAGCCTTAAACCTGACAAAATGATGATGTAGCTACAGATAGAAAGAAACCGCATGAAAATCGGATAAGCAGTTCTCGAATAATGGGTTAAATAAAATCCGAAAAGTTGGATTTTGAATTAACCGTTCGCACAAATGTCATTAACTTTTTAAACTAGTGAATAGATTTTAAAAATTCTTTCAATTCTGATTAATTATGATGAGTATATAAATCATGTACTAATTTGGCCGCTGATGAAACCTGTTGCAGATGTTTTTATTTAATATAAAATAATCTACAGGAATCGAAGAAATGTACAGTGATAACGGAAAATAATTAACTGTCAAATATGACGTCTATATACACCACTACATATGTAACCCTAACAACAAGGGTAATTGTTTATAACACACATACAGGGGCGTGCCACTTAATTTCTTACTAACAAAACCTATGTTGTTGCTGACAATTTCAAGAAAATGCTTAAATATCAAGGGAAAGCATGGATTTCGTTTTACATGTGCGCATAAATTTCATTATAACTTTGGAACTATTGAAGCGATTATAATAAAACAGCCGAAAACCGGACTAGATGATGTAGCTACAGATAAAAGAAAACTGCATGGAAATCATGTCAGCAGTTATCGAGTGATAAGCACGCATACGAACATACAGATAGACAAACAGAAACATTGCCTTTTATTTTTAATATACAGTCGATTCCGCTTAATTGGGACACATCGGGGCTTAGCCATTTTGACCCAATTAAGCGGCTGCCCCAATTAAGCGAATTTCACATAAAATTAAACTATGCATATTTTTCTTTTAATAATTTTATTTTATAAACTCTTGGACAAAACTATAAATTACATATAACCAAAAAAATATAAACTTTTACGAAAAAATAATAATAAATTCCAAACGGTTAGGCGGAACTAAATGGGAATTTCGTTCTTTTAGGTTGTCACGAGAAGGGACCTTGCTTGGGTTATTTCATTTTTCACGCTGGAATATCAAAATTTAAAATTCCAACAAAGATGCCATGGAAACGAATGACATTATGATTATTTTTTTTACATATTTTAATGACAAAAAAATAAATAAATGGGAAATTTGTATTAAGAATGACACAAAAAATCTAAATATAAAGAAAATGACATTTTAAAATGATATTAACCTTAACCAAAAAATGTTTATTGTAAGTAGGATTTACAAAGCTTAAACCATACGGCCGAAAAGCACTATTTAAACGATGAAAGTAACTAGATTCCAAAATCTAGTTCCGCCTAACCGTTTGGAACAGACTTTAGGTACATACAGTTTAATTCAATGCAAAAATTTGTCAAGTGTAGTCTGTCTTTTGTTTTTGTAACATTTCACTTCTACAAAATCAGCACAGGTATTCAGTGCGGATATAGGGCTCCCTTCATTTCCTTCCTGCATAAAATAACGCTGTAATATTAAATTCTTTGTACATTTTCTTGAGAACATGTACATAATATGTAACATAATATGTAACATAATATGTACTGTGATCTTAACTGTCCCAATTAAGCGAAATGTTGTCCCAATTAAACATGTAAATTTACTGTTGGTTCCTTGGTTTGGTTTCTGTTTTTTTAGATTTGTCCCAAATAAGCGGCTGCCCCAATTAAGCGGTGGCCCAATTAAGCGGAATCGTCTGTATATAGAAATTTGCTAATTCTCATCGACTTTTCACAAACTCGCAGCCTACTACTTCATATGACTAGTTTTAGCTAGGCTCAAGCGACCTAATTAGCTATAATTTTACATTTAACATACTTTAGTTAAACCAATTTTCAAAAAGGGCGATAAGAACAACTTTAATAAATACAGACCTATCAGCTTAATTTCTTCATTTTAGAAGTAATTGTCAATAAACATCTGTTATCTTTTCTTTCTAATTTCAATTTACTTTCGTCTACTCAACATGGATTCTTAAAAAACAAATCTGTCGACACTGCCCTTTTCAGTTTTACAACAGATATTCTCAACTCAATAGATCGTGGAAACTTGGCTCTGGGAATTTTTGTGGATTTAAGTAAGGCATTTGATTGTGTCGACCACAAAATACTTCTGGCAAGAAATGGAACGATATGGCATACGAGGACAATCTCTGAACTTGTTCAACTCATATCTAACTGATAAATCTTAATATAATCGAGTGAATACCCGAATCAACAGTTGGTGTTCTAATACTAGATAACTAGATCTAGGAGTTCCCCAGGGTAGCGTTCTTGGTCCTACATTATTCCTCATTTACTCAAATGACCTTCCAAATCACTTTAGAAATATTCACAACCTAACCTTAACAACATTTGCCGATGATAACAACTTCCTCGTTAAATGTAATCCATCCGATGTAAACACCTCCTTTGAAAATGTCATGTTTGAAATTGACACTTGGTCAAATAAAACTAAATTAACATTAAATGTCAATAAAACTGCATGTGTCATTTTCAAATCAATCCAGAATAAAACTGACATCCCAAAATCTCTTACTTACGATAGCCAGATTATTTCCATCACTGGAAAAACTAAATTGCTGGGCATTACACTGGATGAGAATATAAAATGGACTGCTCATATCGATAATCTTGGTCAAAGACTTAGCACCTGCCTATATGCCCTTAGATTTATCAAGACTCAATGCAGCAAAAAAGTATTAAGAAGTCTTTATTTTTCTTGCTTCCATTCTCACTTAAAATTTAATATTATACACTGGGGAAAATGCACTGACTGCAAACGCATTTTAAAACTTCAAAAATCCGCAATAAGAATCATAGATTCAATATAATATAGAGACGCTTGCAAAAATTCATTTAAATCCTTGGAAATACTTACCATGCCATGAGAATATATATTATCTTTGTGCGTTTAAAAACAAACATTTATTTTCATCAATTGCTCATTCATATAGTACGCGAAATAAACAAAAACTTATACCCGCTACCCACACTACTTCGAGCTACCAGAAAGGAGCTTATTTCAATTGTTGCACATTCTATAGTGCACTTTCTGACGCTATGAAAGATATTACAAATTTACATAAATTTAAGAATCAAGTAAAGCATCACCTTATTGAAAAAACCATCTACGATGTCAATGATTTTATTAATCAACAGATATTATTTTATTTTCATTTTATTTATTTTATTAACTCCCCTATCTCTCTGTGACTACTATTCACATATGTATGTGACACAATATTGTAATTGTATGTTCAGTTGTAATGTATTGTATATGTATGTGAAAGTGAACTAAAATTATTATTATTAATGGGCAGCGCTTATAACACGGCAGGCAGAGTAGCCGTTACTGCGCGAGTCCGAGGTTAATTGCTTGCTGCTGAAGTTGGTTCTATTTCAGTAGTCCTATATGCAGCCGATGCAGCGGTGACACTGAATTTTAATAATCGCGTACGTTGATTACATTATTTATAACTCTGTCTAAAATTTCTTTTATCTAAAATCCGTATTTTTGTAATCTTATAACGATTATCTATAAAGCTAAGAAGCTCGTGATGAAATTAATTTCAAGGTTCAAGCAAAACTAAAATCTAGATAATTAGGTTTTGTTTCTTGTGAATCCACGAATTCTCGTAAAAGACATACAAATACAGCCCCATGCAGTAATATTTTATGTTCGAAAATAAATATATTTCAGTAGTAAGTATAAGTATATGCTGTAGTCTCTATACAACAATGTTTTACTGGAATTTATATCATTTTTGCATTAAGAAAAAACTATGTTAAAGCCTAAAGCTAAATGATGAGATAAATGAGAATTTATGACATTAGTTTTAAAAGAACCTTCTTCTAAGTTGGTAATAAAATTGGAGCACCAAAATAGGAGTACCTAGTGGGTTCAAAATTTGTCATATAAAGACCAAAGCTCGATATTACATCTCAAAATCTAAAATATATATTATCTTTCAAAAATATATTTATCTTTCTTTTGTTTCTTGTCGATCCACGAATTCTCGTAAAAGACATACAAATACTATTGCCATGCAGTAATAGTTTGTGTTCGTAAATAAATATATTTCAATAACTGATTTTTTGTCTTAATAATCAATACAAATTTGTTTGCAGCTAATAAAACATCTTCCAGTGAATCAGACGAGGGCTCGAAGCCGCTGGTTTTTAGCACACGTGAACAACCCACAGGGACAAAGTCATCATATTTCATTAAACACAGGAATATAAGTTCCGAAGAAAAACCATTCAAATGTGATGAGTGTGATAAAGCATATACATGGTCATCAAATCTCACTAAACACAAACGATCACATTCTGGAGAAAAGCCATTTAAATGTGATGGATGCGATAAATCATTTTCTGTGTCTTCATATCTCATAATTCACAAACGAGTACATTCTGGTGAGAAACCATACAAATGTGATCAGTGTAATAAGGCATTTTCTGTGTCTTCAACTCTCTATAATCACAAACGATATCATTCTGGAGAAAAACCATTTAAATGTGATGGATGCGATAAATCATTTTCTTTATCTTCATATCTCATAATTCACAAACGAGTACATTCTGGAGAGAAACCATACAAATGTGATCAGTGCAATAAGGCATTTTCTGTATCTGCAACTCTCTATAATCACAAACGAACACATTCTGGAGAAAAGCCATTCAAATGTGATGAGTGTGATAAAGCATATGCATGGTCATCAGATCTCACTAAACACAAACGATCACATTCTGGAGAAAAACCATTCAAATGTGATCAGTGCGATAAATCGTTTTCTGCGTCTTCCAATTTCACTAAACACAAACGAATACATTCTGGAGAGAAACCATACAAATGTGATCAGTGCAATAAAGTATTTTCACGGTCATCACATCTCATTAGACACAAGAAAATACATTCTGGAGAGAAACCATTCAAATGTGATCAGTGTGATAAAGCATTTACCGGTTCATCAGATCTCATTAAACACAAACGAGTACATTCTGGAGAGAAACCAGTCAAATGTGATCAGGGTGATAAAGCATTTACCGGTTCATCAGATCTCATTAAACACAAACGAGTACATTCTGGAGAGTAACCATTCAAATCTCATTAAACACAAACGATCACATTCTAGAGAAAAGCCATTCAAATGTGATCAGTGTGATAAAGCATTTTCAATGTCTTGAAATCTCATTTATCACAAACGAGTACAATCTCGAGAGAAACCATACAAATGTGATAAGTGTGATACAACATTTTCCAGGTCATCACCTCTCATTTCTCACAAACGAATACATTTTGGAGAGAAACCGTTCAAATGCGATCCAGTGTGATAAAACATTTGCGCAGTCCTCAAGTCTCAATACTCACAAACGATTACAGTCTCGAGAGGAATCATATAAATGTGATCAGTGTGATAAAGAATTTTCAGCGTCCGTATGCCTTGCTTTTCACAAAAAAGTACATTGCGAAGAGAAACCATTCTAATGTTATGTGTTTGATAAGACATTTTGTTACTCATCAATCTCCATAGAAACAAACAATTACATTCCCTTCAAATATATACAATGTTCCGTAACTGCACACCTAACTACCGGTCGCAGTTACGGTAAAGTCGTGGTAAGTTGTAGTTATCCAGTGGTTACCTGACACGCGTTCTTTTTACACAACTGTAGTCACACCTCACAGTTGATAAAACAGACAACAGAACTGTTATTTTATGGAAGTTATAGGTTATAGATATTCTCTTACAAACTTTGAAAAATATTTGTTTTATTAGTACTTGTTTACAATGGCACATTATATAAGAACATATGTGATTTATCCCGATATTATATTTCACGACAACGATCGATATTACTAAAAATCAGTTACTTACACTCATTCTTACTGTTTTAATTATAGAATATAGTAAAATAATATTATAATTTACTACTTGCACTACAAAAAAAAAAAAACGATTAATTCCCTCCACTAACTCTCGCCTTATAGTAATTGTTCTGAAATTCCCGCCTTTTGTAGTTTACATTAAATTTGAAGTTTGTAGTAGGAGGGTATAACCACACTAGCCGCGACATTTCCACGGTTAGTTTAGTTACAAAAAAGTAACCAAAATTTTCATGAACCGCGTTCCGAAACCTAACAATTTTCCTGAAAGGTTAATGTCGTACACTTTCGGAACGGGAAACTTCAACCGCGGTTACTTTTGTCGAGTAATGGGACTTTATAATAGTATGTACTAAATGTAAGAAGACATTGGCAGAGTTAACAGTGGTCATTAGCCACCAACGTATTCTGCAGAAAGGCCTTTCCTGTACGCGTGTCCGTATGCGTGTGCGGTGGCGTGTTCAAGTGCCTATGCGTGTGCGTGTTCCTATTATTTTCGCGTGGAGCAAATTTTATCGATTTCAGAATATATGTAGGATTTCGCGTTGGCAAAATTTCTCAAAAACTTGTATGCGATACGTCAGTTCTTTGGTTATTTTCCATAATTCGCATCCGTAAACCAATACGGATTTAACATGTATATTAAAAAGCCTGATATTCGTTACCTTCGTATAGTTTGAAGATCTCCAGATGTGAAGCTTAGTAAATGCGCCCAGTTGTGGTGAGGGATAAAACCTACGATAGTATTAAACAAAGGCGCAAATGCCTATTTATAGATACCTGAAAAATGACGAATACCTGAAACATATATTGCTCTAGAAACTGCTTTTAAAACATGTACTCTTTGTTTTTTATTTATATTTATGATATTTTTTGTTTTAATAAAGACATTTCACTTAAATCGTTACAGACATGGTTTTTAGGGCTTTGCTGGTTGGTATAACAACCAAAAAAACCCTTATAACGTCACTCATGTGTCTGTCTGTCTGCCTCTACGGTAGAAAATGTCAAATGGCTTAGCATAGAAAGTTGAAATTTGGCACGCTTATACAATTCCAAAGATACAAGTATAAGGAATATATTAAGAAAAATACTGAGAGTGAAAAAAAAACATCTTGAAATAAATATAAACAAATATGTTTTTAATGAAATATATATATATATATATATATATATATATATATATATATATATATATATATATATATATATATATTTAAATTTTGCGTGGCATATCACATGATACCTCTTAATGCGTGGATCGTGGATCAATTTTATAAGGAAAATAAATTCATAGACATTCGATTTTAAATTTATAATTATTAATTCATACAAAAATATCTAAGACTAAACAAATAATCGCCGATACAAAAACAGACACACTGGGTTTTTTTGTTCTAAGATCGCAGATGATAATAATAATAATTTATTAAAACCAAGAGTGTACATTTGCACAATGGATAAGTCAAAACACTATGGAATACAAAAAATTGATGTGAAGTGTGAATTTTCACACATTTCTGGGTTTTGCAGGTATTTGGTAACTGAACGATGATTATTTGGGATGCCAAAACAAATTTTACGTCAAAATATTTTTTTATGAATTTTAATTCGAATGCCTAATACCATTATTTGAGTTTCTAAATATATGCAGTATTTTTTTTTTATAGCAAAGTTCATTAAGATTTTGAAAATTGCACCTATGGCTTCCATTGGTTGCTTACATCATAAGTCCCGCCCTTTGATTTCGTCAAACATAGAATTAAATTATAATTTCAACACTTTCCACTGGTTATTAAATTTACGCTTTTAAAAATTAAATGCACTATTTACCAAATATAACTAGAATTTTAACAAAATAATTTAAACAAAATAAAAATGCAAAAAATAAAATCAAACAGGATTCGAACCCTAGTTTGCAAGTTAACTTATATTATTAGGCGCACGACGAATCCAACCACGCCACGAAAGTTACTGACGTGGTATGTTACACAACGTATTAAATAGTTAACATATTTTAGTTAAAAACACAAAAAATGCGTTGTTTCCGAAAACATAATCTGATCAAAAATTCCTGTTGTACTATTCCGGTTCACACCAATGTACATTACTTAGAATTTTTTCAGATTTTTAGTTTAAACCATCTGGGCTACAGGTGTGGGACAAAAATTTTTTTGCACAATTTTGGCAAAAATCGCTTCAAAATAATTTATTTTGCAAAAATAAAATTTTGATCGTTAATCCACGAACTAAGGGTTTCATTTGATACCCTACTCAGAATTTAAAAAAAATAATTTTTTTTTCGATGAGCACATATTTGTTTATATTTTTATAGGGATATGTTTTTTAGATGTTTTAGTATTTTTCCTATGTGCGGGTCAACGAGTTGTATAAGCATGCCAAATTTCAACTCACTAGGTTTAGCCGTTTGGCTACAATTTTGACCGAACAGACAGACAGACAGACAGACAGACAGACAGACGACAAAATGACGGTATAAGGGTTTTTTGGTCATACCTACAAAACCCTAAAAAGAACAGAATAACAATAGAGGATTACATAATTATAATAATTTCTTGCATATATTGCAGAATTCTTCAATGTTATATAATGCTCAAGAAGTAAGTTTTAGAGATTATTTTTAAATCTTTATCTCAATGTTTTGAGTGCATTTATACTTGTCAGGTAACATATTAAATAATTATAAACCAACAGATTAATATGTATTTTTTATAAATTCTACTCTATGTCTTGGTGTACGAAACTTATTTCGATTTCGAGTGTAGCACCCATGAATATCAGAATTAGTTTTTAAATTATGTTTTGATTTGTATGTATAGTACAGTACCTCTGTTATGAACATACTGGGCAGTGTTAAGATCTTATATTGAGTAAAATAATCCCTACAGGAAGTTCTAGTATTTATTCTAGCAATGCATCGTATTATCCTTTTTTGAGCAATTAAGACGTCATTAGATAATTTTATTGGACCCCAAAAATAAATTCCATAAAATAAATTGGGGTGTACATGGCCAAAATAAAATGTATTGAAGTAGTTGTAATTAACATGACTTTTTAAAAACCTGATTTGAAAGCATAATACATTTAATTTGCTGATGAAACTTTGACAGTGATAAGACCAGTTAAAGTTCTCATCAATTAATAAACCTAGAAACTTTGTATTATTTACCTTAGTAATATCTTTGGCACCAACATTTAATTTAATATCTGATAAGTTTTTATTATTAATAATATTTTATTAGGAAAATAAATTCACAGACATTCGAATTTAAACTTATATTTATTTATTTATTTAACAAGTTTTTGCCATACAACAGCACAAACGTCCCAATAAAAGTATGGCGACAGATACATAAATTAAATTTACAAACACAAATATGTTCTGTGACGGTTGGGGAATTTATGTACTGGCCATTTTGTTCGTCTTGCCCTACGTTGTGTTTTTTAGGATTATTTAGTCGATTCGTTCTTGGAGCGGGAAGCTATGTCTACAAAGAAACGCTGGGACACATTTCAGTCAAATAGTTTATTAACGGTGTAGTCATTCAGAAATAGTACAAACAACCTATGTTTATTAAATTGTCTGATTGTGATGGCTGTAAGATAAATTCAGTTTAATTTATCTGATATTTAAGTTTCTACTCAAATATTACTATCAAATATACCCTTCCAAACTAAGCATGCGGTCCATATCATGCCATATCATTGTTAAGCTCACTAGTGCTGTCTAGGATCTTATACCTTATTATTTGCAATCAATAATGAGTTGCTAGATCACCTAACCGCTGCTGAATACGCATAACGGTGTCTTCGGTGAGATTCGACGGACGGGTCTGCTACCCGCCAATACAGTTTTGTTGGGTCTGCCACGGTGGGTGTGTGGGTTTCTACGGTTGTGAATCGTAGAGAACCGGTCAAGCGTCGCGGGCCCCTACGGTTGTGAGGCGCAGGGCCCCGGAATAATATTGCGGGAAGGATGATCATAATCACCCGACACCGCGGTAAACGAATTTATGATTAATTCAACGTGGCGTGCAAATCAAGCCTTTAATGGTCTTTGGATTCACATCTGGTCCACGTAGAGATTACTTACGGCGGAGACAACCCGATGGACGTTTGCGAGTGCGCGCGGAATGTGAGTATTTCCGACGTGGCGTGCAAAACAAGCCCGTAACGGTCTATGTATTCACAGCTGGTCCACGCAAAGATTACTCACGGCGAAGAAAACCCGACGGAGGTTCGCGAGGACGCGCGTAGCGTAAGCAATCTCAACGTGGCGTGCGAAACAAGCCCGTAACGGTCTATGTATTCACATCTGGTCCACGCAGAGATTACTCACGGCGAAGACAACTCGACGGAGGTTCGCGAGGGCGTGCGGAACGTGAGTAATTTCAACGTGGCGTGCGAAACAAGCCCGTAATGGTCTATGTATTCACAGCTGGTCCACGTAGAGATCATTCACGGCGAAGACAACCCGACCGAGGGTTGCGAGATAACCCAGCGGAGATTAAGTTCACGAGTACGTAGTGCGCGTTGTGACGGGCTCTCTCTGCCCTTTGAGCTGGAATCTCAGTCTTATATATGGCTTAAATTCTAGACGAAGAAGTCTTCTCTCTCTCCCTCTCTCTCCAGTTGTCATAGAATTGTTCATAAAAGATTTACAAAATCCAGACACATAAAATGGTTACTAATTTCTCACGACACATACCTGTTAAATCTATTTGACACATTTGGGTTGTAACCCTCACAAAAAATGGTTTCTTAGAATTTTAAGTTAAACACTAGACATATTTAAAAATCAATATAATATATATCAATCGGTGAACAGATGTAAAATATCACCACTTGCGGTCAATGTTTATGACGCCTACTAAGCTAGTTTTGTGTGTATGACACTCGAGAAATTCGACCCTTGTGACCGCACATCTGGTACCAGGTATAAGAAACACGCTTAAGTTAATCTGTTTCAGTTAAAACTTTGGAATTTATAATAAATGAAAAAAATAAAATAAATAAATGGGGTATCAGTGACTTTATCATCACAGTAAAAGTACAAAATACAAAAACAAACAAAAATGTATTTACATATATACGATTGTAATAAACCCTCGTTATAAAATTTTTTTGCTGTTGGCAACATTGTGAGATTGTAAGCGAGACTGTGTAAGAGTCATGGCAAGTGACGCTGTAAGATTAACTATTGTAGTGATTTATATTCTGACAAATAAATTATAGTGATTTATGAAGTTTATTACATATTCAGAAGTGGGATAAGCATATCTATGTTCACGCGGAAGGCTATAATAACTGACAGTGAATGTTGAAAGTATTGTGAAAACGTGTTGCGCCATTGTGAGCTGCGAATATCACCTAAAATACTGTCGGTAACAATTTTAACGCATAGAGCGGTGATAAAGTGCTTCTTAGTTCGGGTATTGAACAGGTGGAAGATTTTAGAAAACCGATGGTGTGGTTAAAAGTGTCAGCATTTGGAGGTTGGAGACATATTCAGGCGGGAAAATGGAAGACAGCGTTCTCGACGTGTCAGCGGATAGCAGCGCGCAGCCAGCTACGGTGGACGGAATCCAAACCACACGGCCGGTAAGTGGACAGGAGTTGTCAGCGGGGTCTACAGTGGTGGCCGGTAGCGGAACTACAGTTCAGGTAGGAGATGGCACTGTTGTGTCAACTTTGTTGGCGCAAAAGCAACAAATGTTAAATATCATCCAGCGAGATAGAGAAACAATGGCCGCAGGATCAAATGTGATTACTCAGCATGCAAATTTGACTGATATTATTAGTAAATTCAACGGTGACGAATCGTATGTTGAAGCCAAGGATTGGCTAGACCAGTTGAAATCTGCTGCGGTTATGAATAACTGGGCTGATTCGTACGTTGTAGAGGTAGCGCGGATTAATCTACGAGGTGGGGCTAAATCTTGGTACGCAGCGCGTAGGGAGCAAATTAAAACGTTCAAAGATATCGAACTTGCTTTCCGTCGTACTTTTCTAACACCAATGAGTCTTGCGGAAAAATGGAACACTATGGGTAAAAGAAAGCAACGCGACGATGAAACGCCTAACTCGTACGTTCACGAGAAATATTGGCTATGTAAAGCGTTTAATATGCCGTTTTCCGAAATAAAAGAACAGATAATCGTAGGATTAACCAGCGCGGACAACGCGAATGGGTTATTAGTCAAGTCACATGCGGATGTCGACGAATTAGTCGACGATTTACTTGTCCTAGATCGTATTAATCGGGAGAAAACGAACCATAAAATGAATGTAATGCCTGTACACTCAACAGTAAAGCCAAAGAACCGGGTAGGAACCAGGGAAACAGCGAAAAACGAACTTGCAAGAGACACGAGTCCGAAAGAAAATGTTTTATCAAACAAACAAAAGCGTTGTTTTAAATGCAGGGAAGCAGGGCACGCAGAGATTGCTTGTACCGTTCCGGTAAAGGATTTATCTTGCTTTAAATGTAAAGAAAAGGGTCATTATAAAAGGGATTGTCCTCAGAATAGGTCAGCGGTGATGCAGATCGAAGAAAATACACAACGCGAGGGAATTGAAAAGTTTTTACGCGAAGTGCTAGTAAATAAAATGCAGGTAACTGCGCAAATAGATCCCGGATCATCGGTAAATACAATCACAGAATCTGCGGCGGCTAGATGCAATTTGATGGAGGAACCTAGCAAAAAGAAATTATATGGTTTCAGCGGCTCGAAGAGTACAGCGGTCACGGTACTTGGATTAGTACGAGCGCAAATAACGACAGATGACGTTAGCGCGGATACGGAACTTTATATGACTTGTCACAAACTCTCAGACTTCAGTTTGATATTTGAAATTTTATTCCTTCGTAGACTGTTATCTTTCATCAGCAAATATATAATTCCTACTACATTACAATATAGTTTTGTAAAATATAAATCGACCATAATAGGTGTTTTAACATTTCTCAGTTACATACACAAAACTTAAGGCAAAATCACATTGCTTGGGCATGTTTTACGATTCTACTAAAGTCTTGGATTTAGTCCATGGCTCCATAATAGGAATTAAATTAAATGACATCGGTAGTGTAGGTCTGCCGCAATCGTGGCTCTCATCATTTTTTTTTTTTCTTATAAAGAGCATCTTGTTTCTATTAGTCAAAACCATAATAATTACAGATCTCACAAGCGGCAGTGTAATACAGGGGTCCCACAAGGTTCTATACTTGGCCCAGTTTTATATCTGTTATATGTAAATGATTGGCTTTCATTATTTCCAAATAGTGCTATTTGTAATACTATTTTCTATGTGGATGATACTTCCACTTACTTCATAATATAGGTGAAGACAAAAAAGTATTCAGAATTCTTAATCCACAAATTTTTGGGTATAATAACAAGTGATAATCTAAACTGGCAAAAACACGTGGACTATTTTCTACCTAAACTTCGCAAATCTTATTTTATATTGAACAAGCATAAGAATTTGTTTCTTCAAATATACTCAGAGCTGCTTATTTTGGAATGTTTCCCGCAACCATGTGCTATGGCATTTTTGTTTTTTTGGTAGTTCCTTTGTATCTTTCAATGTTTTTTCAGTTCAAAATCGTGCTATTCGCATAATAGCAGGTACCCCTATTAGATCATCTTCCAGAGATCTTTTCTAGTTTTGTCTGAAATAACTCTTTCATCTGTTTATATATTAGAAGTCGCAATGTTTGTTAAAAATAATCCGTACCTTATCGCTACTAATTCAGATTTCCATACTTATCATACCCGTAATATATAGCACTGCACTGTACAGTAAATGTCCCCACTATATGGCTTTAACATTATTTAACTCTGTACCAACTGCATTAAAAGCTGTAGCATCCAGTAGATTTACAGTATAGAACAGGGGTCGGCAACACGTGGCGAGATCGAGAAACACACTGAGACCAATATCCACATCGCATCTATTGGTAATTCGACTTAAGCGATCAGCGCTAGATTAGACGACCTTGCGAACCACGAGTGTTTATTTATTTTACGTTTTTATGCGCCCTCAATAATATTTGAATTTATATTGCACCCTTATTGACAAAAAGGTTGCCGACCCCTGGTATAGAGGAATATTCAAACTATAAATGGTAAAATTGAATAATTTAACTACACTGTTTGTTTATTTATACGTGTTGTATGTAAACAGTATATTATTATACGAGTTTTATAAGACGACTAGCTGAAAACCCGTGCTTCGCTACGGTATATTGACGGTCTCATTGGCATAAAATCCGCAGTTTGTTTTTAAACTTGTGTATGGGTAACCTTTGTAACAAAAAATCTAGTCGATATCTCATCTGTCCTAAGAAATATTGAGGAACCCGTGAAAAAACATTTTACACCTTTTCACCAGATAGGGGTCGAACTTGAAAAAATCCTTTCTTAGTGGGTTCTTACTTCATACTGAAAAATGTACTCTCCGAATTTTTTATTTTTAACAAAAAAATACTAATTTACCCTTTAGGAGTGAAAGAAAACTGTCAAACTGTGAAAAATATATGCCAAAATGGAATGTTATAACTCAACAACCGCTGGAAATACAAAGGGTTCTATAATTCACCCCGAATGTAGATTCACCCCTTTAGGGGTTGATTAAGATAAAATCCTGAAATACATTTTTCGGCATTTGTATGGGTAATCTTTATATGCAAAAACCAAGTCTATATCTTATTGATCCTAGAAGATATTAAGGCGTCCTTGAAATCACAATTCCCTCTTTTCACCGTTTAGGGGTGATATTTGTTAAAGGTAAAAAACTGTTAAAACCATTTCGAGGCATTTTAAATAGACACAGGAAATACGACGCGATGTATAATCTACCCCGTTTGTAGAATCACCCCTTTAGGGGTTGATTAGGACGTAATCCTGAAATAAGTTTTTCGGCATTTGTATGGATAATTTTTGTAAGCAAACACCAAGTCGATATCTTATTGGTCCTAAAAGAATTAAGGAATTACTGAAATCACATTTCACCCCTTTTCACCCTTAAGGGGTTAAATTAAAAAAAAAATGTCAAAATCATTTCGAGATATTAAAAAAAAAAACACCTATGTGCCAAAAAGTAATGTTGCAACTAAACGAACACAGGAAATGCGACGGGATGTATAATTCATCCCGATTGTTACGTTAATTTAGTTTTAAACATTCCTAGTGATATTATAAACCATAAGATATTTGTTTATTTTTATAAATATAAATTCGTAGTTAACAATTTATCCACCTCTTAAGGGGCTGATTAGGACAAAATCCAAAAATTGGTTTTTCGGTATTTGCATGGGTAGTTTTTGTAAGCAAAAACCAAGTAGATATCTTATTGGTCCTAAAAAATGTTAAACAATCCTTGAAATCACATTTACCCCTTTTTACCCTTTAGGGGTTAAATTTAAAAAAATTGTCAAAACATTTCGAGATATTTTAAAAATACGCCTATGTGCCAAAAGAAACCTTATAACTCAACAAACACAGGGAATACGATGGGATGTATAATTCACCCCAATTGTAGATCCACCGTTTAGGGGTTGATTAGGACACAAATCCTGAAATATATTTTTCCGTATTTGTATGGGTAATCTTTATAAGCAAAAAGCAAGTCGATATCTTATTGGTTCTAAGAGATATTAAGGAATCCTTGAAATCACAATTCACCCCTTTTCACCCTTTAGGGGTGAAATTAAAAAAAAAACTGTCAATACTATTTCGAGATATTTTAAAAAGACATCTATGTGCCAAAAATTAATGTTGCAACTAAACGAACACAGGAAATACGACGGGATGTATAATTCACCTTGATTGTAGATCCATCCCTTTAGGGGTTGATTAGGACCAAATCCTGAAATAAGTTTTTCGGTATTTGTATGGGTAATCTTCGTAAGCAAAAAGCAAATCGATATCTTATTGGTCCTAAGAGATATTAAGGAATCCTTGAAATCACAATTCATCCCTTTTCACCCTTTAGGGGGTAATTTTAAAAAAATGTCAAAACTATTTCGAGATATTTTAAAAAGATACCTATGTGCCAAAAAGTAATGTTGCAACTAAACGAACACAGGAAATACGGCGGGATGTATAATTCACCCCGATTGCAGATCCACCCCTTAAGGGGTTGAATAGGACAAAATCAAAAAATTGGTTTTTCGGCATTTGCAAGGGTAGATTTTGTAAGCAAAAACCAAGTCGATGTCTTATTGATGTTAAAAAATATTAAACAATCCTTGAAATCACATTTCACCCCTTTTCGCCCTTTAGGGGTTAAATTTAAAAAAGTTGTCAAAACCATTTCGAGATATTTTAAAAAGACGCCTATGTGCCGAAAAGAAACCTTATATCTCAATAAACACAGGGAATACGACGGGATGTATAATTTACCCCGATTGTAGATCCACCTTTAGGGGTTGATTAGGACCAAATCCTGAAATAAGTTTTTCGGTATTTGTATAGGTAATCTTTGTAAGCAAAAAGCAAGTCGATATCTTATTGGTTCTAAGAGATATTAAGGAATACTTGAAATCATAATTCACCCCTTTTCACCCCATAGGGGTGAAATTTTAAAAAACTACCAATACCTTTTCGAGATATTTTAAAAAGACTCCTATGTGCTAAAAAGTAATATTGCAACTAAACGAACACAGGAAATACGACGGAATGTATAACTCACCCCGATTGTAGGTCCACCCCTTTAGGGGTTGATTAGGACAAATTCCTGAAATAAGTTTTTCGGTAATTGTATGGATAATCTTTGCAAGCAAACAGTAAATCGATATCTTATTGATCCTAAGAGATATTAAGGAATCCTTGAAATCACAATTCACCCCTTTTCAACCCTTAGGGGTGGAATTTTAAAAAACTGTCAAACCCATTTCGAGATATTTTAAAAAGACACCTATGTGCCGAAAAGTAATGTTGCAACGAAACGAACACAGGAATTACGACGGGATGTATAATTCACCCCGATTGTAGATCCACCCCTTTAGGGGTTGATTAGGACAAAATCCTGAAATTGGTGATTCGGTATTTGTATGGGTAATCTTTGTAAGCAAATAGCAAGTCGATATCTTATTGGTCCTAAGAGATATTAAAGAAACCTTAAAATCACAATTCACCCTTTTTCACCCTTTAGGGGTGAAATATCAAAAAACTGTCAATACCATTTCGAGATATTTTAAAAAGACACCTATGTGCCAAAAAGTAATCTTGCAACTAGACGAACACAGGAAATACAACGGGGTGTATAATCCACCCCGATTGTAGGTTCACCCCTTTAGGGGTTGATTAGGGCAAAATCCCGAAATTGATTTTTCGGCATTTGTATGGGTAATACTTGTAAGCAAAACCTAAGTCGATATCCCATCGGCCCTAAGAGATATTAAGTAATTCGTGAAATCACATTTCACCCCTTTTCATCCCTTAGGAGTGGAATTTCGAAAAATCCCTTCTTAGTGGGTGCTTGCGTCATGAAGGGAATATACTCTCCGAATTTCAAGTTTCTAGGCCCAGGGGTTCGGGCTGGGCGGTGATGAGTGAGTCAGTCAGTCAGTCAGTCAGTCAGGACACTGCCTTTTATATATATAGATATATTGTCACACGAGTTGTTTGGAGTACGAAGAGCGAAGCGAGGAGTGGTCCAAAGAAACAAGTGAGACAATACGTCGTATAAAACGAGTATAATATACTTCTTTTTATACTTTGCATCACTTATTCTATAGAAATTTCAAAATTTCATTTATAAATAATATCGGAATACAATCTAGAGATATTTGTGAAATGCGGTCACCATAACAACAATGCATAATAAAACCATCTACTATTATATTGTACAAGTGTTGTTATGTATGTTCTATTCAACTTCTGGTGTATCTTCATTTTCCGGTAACGCGGAGAGAGAAAAATGAACCGCAGTCTTATCCCGGTGATATTTTTTTAGTGCTTAGGCTTAATTTTATTTCGACAGGGGGTACTGACTAATTTTTATTGATAAAAATAGACGATAAAAGATGTTTATTCATATTTCTACTATTTAGGAGACGATTTCAGACCAAAACTGAATTGAAAAACTACAGTTGAAGGTATTTTATTAATAAAATTGATGATATGTGTAAAAAATACATAAGAGTTGATAAAGATAATGCAGTTTTTTAAGGTTTTATCACATTTTCATAAATTTTGAAAATTTTTGCTGACCATAAAATTGCTTTCAGTTAAAAATGCTATTGAACGGAAAAGAAAGTAAGAATTAAGAAAGTAAGAATCAGTTTTGAGTTATCAAAATATCTTTTAAGGGTCGTTCGAACGTTTTAAATGTTAAACCTATCTGTAGAATACGTTCAAATAAGTTTTCAGGGTGAGGATAGATCTGTTAAGCAGTTTTGTTATTTTAATTCTGGAAACTGTATGTTATTAACTATTTTACTAACTATATTAACAAAAGTATAAAGTACAATGTATTAGAAGGATAGATAAGACAGAATAATATTCGATATTTAGTAATCGCGTAATTTTAATTGTGTTAAATCTTGAAGCATTAAATATCCAGATGTCATTTTAATATATTAATGTTTATATAAGTGATTATTATAGGATGAAAGTGTTTTTTTTTTATCATCGTGAAGGTCTTCCGCTGTTTTTTTTTTGCAGTAAAAATGCTTATTTTAAGACTTATTTCAAAAAAACTTAAAAATTATAATAAAAGTATTCATCAGCGCCTCTCTCGAACAACGAAACAACTACCGCAGTTCAAATTTAGGAGGCAATTCCTTCGTATTATTGAATTATAACAAGTATAGTTGAAATTTTAGTGATTATATAAATTAAAAACGACTATAATATATTTACAAAAAAAAAATTAAATTATAAATACCTTTTTAAATAGTTAAACAAAATACTAAATTTAATAACGTAAAATATTACTACAACGAATATATTATTACAACGAAAATCTGCAAATTTCGCATCTATAAGTGTTACTCAAAAGTTTTTCTAAATTTCCAAGTGACATAATTAATAGTGAATTCTATGCAATAATATTTAACTATTTTATTAATTTTTCTCTATTTTATTCAGAATCCATGTATTCTTTATAGTGAAATAAAATATTATTGTTACGTTTAAATGGTACAAACGTAAATTAATTAACCGATTTGGATAATCCTTTGAACATTGTATGTATAGATTAGAACTTCCCGAGTGTTATTGGCTATATCAGTGATTCTCAACCGGGGTGCCACGACACTCTCACCTGGGTGCCACCATTTTGAAAAATTATATATCTATGACATTATATCAATGACTCGCGTAGACGAGTAGTATTGCCAATCTCTCAAAATAAAAAGTCACCAAAAAGAGTTTAACAATATCTTCTATTGTTAAACTGTTTTCAGTGTAACAATGATATTGTGAACACAAAGTATACAAGCTATTTTGTTATCTTATGTGGTTTCCGTTCTTATTTATTTATTTATTTATTTATTTATTTACTTATTTGACACTACAGACATAAATAAAAATTCATGCATACAAGTTTTAACAGCAAATTCAACAAAAACAAATTATTTCTTTGATAAGACCAATGAATTTCATCATTGGCAAGACAGAAATTCATTGACAAAAAAAAAAAATAAAATAATAATAAAATAGAAAAAATTCATTATCAAAACAAGACATTTATTAACACGACAAGAAATTCATTCACAAATTTAGTATTACACAGACTTGCATATGTAAGAACCTACTTGTTAGCTTTAGATTGATACTACGGTGAGCATTAGTTATATCATGTTTAATACAACCTTACGGAAACCTTCGTAACTTGTATTGAAAATGTCTATAGATCTATCCTTTGCTAAGAGATCGTTGAATCATTGATCGTTGATCATTTTATGTAGTGGACTCATTCCACGATGCTCCATGTTGGCCCTTTTACATTCAAAGAACGCGTCCCTAATTCTCTCGTCCCTGAGGTCACGAGATCGTACCTTTATGGATATCCTGGATAGGATATAAGAACAGTTGAACAGATCACTAAATATTTTGTATAAAAATAGAAGGGATGCCAATTTCCTTCTCGCGGCCAAAGTTCTGACACAAAATGTTTGTTACTAGATGTGTATTTTGTATACACCCCTGTCATTCTAAATTTTACATTACAGTAATATCGCGTTTGCACATTTTCAATTTTCTTTATATATTTTGCTTGATATGGTGCCCATATAATGGAACCATATTCAAGTATAAGGCAAGGAATTGAATAAGGCAATGTATGAACTTTCTTGACGAAAATATTTTGTCAGACGTAGGACATATCCCAGCCTCTTTAACGAACTTGAGGCTGTGTCCAATTTGTTGTTGAAATCTTAATTATATATGTCATCTTGACTAAACCGTATCATTTAGGTCATATGTTATTGGTTAAATAAATTTATTATTTATTAAAAAATAACTGTATTTCTACAACTGAATGTTTGTCTCAATAATTAATGCAAAATTGTTTGCAGGCAGTGGGACATCTTCCAGTAAGTCAGATGAGATTTGGGAGCCGTTGGCCATTAACAAGCGTAAACAACCGACAACAACAAGGTCAGCACATGTTATTAGACACAAGAAAATGCATTCTGGAGGGAAACCATTCAAATGTGATCAGTATGATAAAGCATTTACCGGGTCATCAGATCTCATTAGACACCAACGATCACATTCTGGAGAAAAACCATTCAAATGTGATAAGTGTGATAAAGCATTTTCAAGGTCATCACATGTAATTTCTCACAAACGAATACATTCTGGAGAGAAACCATTCAGATGTGATCAGTGTGATAAAGCCTTTACAATGTCGTCAAGTCTCTATAGTCACAAACGAGTGCATTCTGGAGAGAAACCATTCATATGTGATCAGTGTGATCAAACATTTTCAAAGTCATCACATGTAATTTCTCACAAACGAATACATTCTGGAGAGAAACCATTCAAATGTGATCAGTGTGATAAAGCATTTACAATATCTTCAGGTCTGATTACTCACAAACGAGTACATTCTGGAGAGAAACCATTCAAATGTGATCAGTGTGATAAAGCATTTTCAGCGTCTTCAAATCTTATTACTCACAAACGAATACATTCTGGAGAGAAACCTTTTAAATGTGATCAGTGTGATAAAGCATTTTCACACTCATCAGTTCTAACTAGACACAAACGCATACATTCTGGGGAGAAACCATTCAAATGTGATCAGTGTGTTAAAGCATTTCCCGGTTCATCAGAACTCGTTAGACACAAACGATTACATTCTGGAGAAAAACCATTCAAATGTGATATGTGTGATAAAACATTTTCAAGGTCATCACATGTAATTTCTCACAAACGAATACATTCTGGAGAGAAACCATTCAAATATGATCAGTGTGATAAAGCATTTTCAGTGCCTTCAAATCTCATTACTCAGAAACGAGTCCATTCTGTAGAGAAACCTTTCATATGTGATTAGTGTGATAAAACATTTTCAACGTCATCCAATTTCATTAAACACAAGAAAATACATTCTGGAGGGAAACCATTCAAATGTGACCAGCGTGATAAAGCATTCTCATCATCTTCATATCTCATTACTCACAAACGAGTACATTCTGGAGGGAAACCATTCAAATGTGATCAGTGTGTTAAAGCATTTACTGGTTCATCAGATCTCATTAGACACCAACGATCACATTCTGGAGAAAAGCCATTCAAATGTGATCAGTGTGATAAAGCATTTACACGGTTATCAACTCTCATTACTCACAAACAAGTACATTCTGGAAATAACAAATCAAATGTGATCAGTGTGTTAAAGTATTTACCAGTTCATCAGATTTCACTAGACACAAACGATTACATTCTGGAGAGAAATCTTTTAAATGTGATCAGTGTGATAAAGTATTTTCTGTGTCTTCAACTCTTATTACTCACAAACGAGTATATTCTGGAGAAAAACCATTTAAATGTGATCAGTGTGATAAAGCATTTTCTGTGTCTTCAAATCTCATTTATCATAAACGATCACATTCTGGAAAAAAACCATTCAAATGTGATAAAACATTTTCAAGATGATTACATCTAATTTCTCACAAACGTTTACAATCTCTAGAGAAACTATACAAATGTGATCAGTGTGATAAAGAATTTTCAGCGTCCGTATGCCTTGCTTTTCCCAAACAAATACATTCATTTTACTTATCATATCTCCATAGAAACAAACAATTACATTCTGGAGACAAACTTTTCAAATATGGTATGTACTAAATGTAAGAAGGCATTTTCAGAGTTAACAGTTCTCATTCGTCACCAACGTATTCTGCAGAAAGGCCTTTCCAGTATGCGTGTCCGTGTGCGTGTGGGGTGGCGTGTTCGAGTGCCTGTGCGGTGGCGTGTTCGAGTGCCTGTGCGTGTGCAGTTCTGTGTTCAAGTGCCTGTGCGTGCATATAAATTGCATTGTATTTTTTCTCATGTTTATTTATTTATTGATATTAGAGTTGCAAACGGGTACAACCCAATAGCCATTACAAAATTAACATTATTTACAATATTTACTATAAGATTACATCATTATAAATAACAATAATGTATTATACTATATTGACATATTTCAACAAGAGAAATTAAAGAAAAAAAGAAGAAGAAATAGAATAAATATTTTACAATTTACAATTTTGCAATCAAGCGATCGAAGAATAAAGTGAATGATGGTAACAAAGATGTCAAAATTCGCGTCATTTGTGTAGTGGTTTACGGTTGAAAGAATTCTTATAAATGGACTATTATTATATAGATCAGTGTTCTGCATCCTTTTGTCCCCGCGGACCGGTGAAAATAGAATAAATATTTCGCGGACCGGCTGAAAGCTAAGACACAAATAAATACCAATGTAGATAGTATTTTATTATTATATAGGTATATGTTATACAGTTATACAATTACAATTTTTAGTGCGACATCTGCGGCTGCTTCTTTGTTAGGAAATTTGATATACGTGGCTGCAGAGTTGTTTCTGAGAGACGAAGCGCTGCGTTAACATCCATTCGATTTCTCTGTTTGGTTTTTGATATTGACATGACTGAAAAGGTCTTTTCGCACAAATAGGAATTCGAAAAAATGACCAATAATTTGATAGCTTTACAATTAAAAGACAGATATTTTTTCTAGCGATTTCCAAAATTGAGACAATGATTGCATTTTATGTCTGGACATCAGAAAACAATTCGATCAGCTTTTCTTTTTCACGAGGATTCAAGTGCACATGATTTTAAATCTTTCAAGAATGGATTATTAATCCAGAGGTTACCTTTATGAGGATCCTAATTTTCAGCTAATGTTCTTAAATGTTGACTTATTATGTTGAATATGACTTTCTGCTTGACATCAACAGCAATATAAAATTCTTCCAAAAGTGGGGACATTTCTATATCTTCCTCTTAGAAGAGATAATTGCAAAAAACTAGCTTCTTTAGAAGTAAGAAAACTAACTGCGAGAGGCGTTGTATTGGAGCTAGAAAATATGAAATAAATCATGGTTCGGCCAAAAATTAGCTTCTGCGTCGACTAAAAAAATGTGCTATATACTGATGAACAGAAGTGTGCATCTACATAATTCCGTCGATTTTTCGCGGACCGGCAGGAATTTTCTGCGGACCACGGGTTGAGGAACACTGATATAGATTACTTGTAAATGGTCGGTATAGTATGTCATTATATATCTCAAATTCCTGGTCGGTATATTTATATTAATTAGAGGTAGAAGCTCTATACAATCGGACAGATTTTTAAGAATAAGATAATATCACATGTTAATCTTTTGTCTTTAAGAGTTAACAACCCGAAGTAATGATAAGTACCCTTGTAGGTATTGCTAGTGCAGTGGTGGCGCGTTATTTAGGGCCGGGGGGGCCGGCCTCACCAATATTTTGAAGGATTTTTGTTTTTTAATATTTCATCTTTAATATAATAATAAATATCATTTAAATAAATAATGTTCAGTCAGAAAATAAAAATAAATTTATTAACTTCGCTAACGTTTCGATTTTAATTTAAATCTTCATCAGAGCTACAAAGACATGGAAATATAGAATTATTAAATTGGTAAGTTTACATGTATAAAATTATGAAAGTGTTCAAATTTAACAAGTCAAGTAGTTAAAATAAGCATTACAAAATTGTCGGAATTTAAAATATAACATAAAATAATTATTAAATAATAAAAACATATCAAATATGAGTTAAAGAATAAAAAACAATGTTAAATTTACATTACCTTAGTTAATAGTCACGATATAAAATAACAATTTTAAAATTAATAAAGAACACATCATATTGTCCGGTTATTGAACTCAGAGATAAGCATATGAATAAGCCACATATGAATTTGAAAAAGGGTTTGAGATGGTTGAAACAAGTAAGTAACGCTATCTATTAATAAATTAGAATTTGGTTATTAGGTGAAATATGTTAGATTTAGAATTTTTTTAATATATTACAATAGATGGCGCTTATATTATCACAGTCGGTTTTAAAGTTAACTAATTTAGGGTTCTGAATTATATGTATGCTCTCAGTAATCAACCTTTTACTGAGATTGTCTACTTTATCTAAGATTTTAGTTTGGACAAAATTAAAATTGTGATTAGTGGTGAAGAAATGGGTACTGAGTGCCGTGTTTTCTTTTTTATTTTTAAATTTATCCTGGCAGCTATTTTTATGTTGATATACTCGGTTTTTAAGATATTGTTTAGTCTGTCCAACATAGCCTAAATCACATCCTCCACAAGGAATGTGATAGACTACTGACGACATTTTATTAAATTCGGTAGGTTGTTTAATTTTTGAGTGGAGTTGATTAATAGTTTTAAGATTATAGAATGCTAATTTTATATTATAGGTTTTAAAAAGTTTAGCAATTTTAAATGAAATATTTTTGATATGTGGATATTTTAAATACGAACAATCAGTGTTGATATCTGGAAGTGAATTATTATTGGTGGGATTATTGGGATTGTTATAAAAAATTCTATTAATGATATTTCTAAGGTAGTTATGAATAATTAGATTGTCAGTGGCTTTTTTAAAATTTTCCCTATGGAATTTAGGGTCACTCAAACTGAGTATTTTATGTTTACATGATTTTATAATGGCAATTTTTTGTTTATATGGATGTTCTGATAAGAAATTTAAAGTATTAAGCATTAACTAAGGTAATGTAAATTTAACATTGTTTTTTATTATTTAACTCATATTTGATATGTTTTTATTATTTAATAATTATTTTATGTTATATTTTAAATTCCGACAATTTTGTAATGCTTATTTTAACTACTTGACTTGTTAAATTGGAACACTATCATAATTTTATACATGTAAACTTACCAATTTAATAATTCTATATTTCTATATATCTTTGTAGCTCTGATGAAGATTAAAATTAAAATCGAAACGTTAGCGAAGTTAATAAATTTGTTTTTATTTTCTGACTGGTCCGAATCCCATTACCTTCAACTATAATTACTAACTTACGGACGTAACTCATCTAATCAAGGTTATTATTTAATATTAATAAGAAATAGCTATAGCGTCTGCCGTCTGGCATTTCTTAATAATATTAAATAATAATACAGAATTGAGATGGCAATAATGAGCTGTCAGCGTCTGGCCCAGGCCTAACCGACTACATAACGAAGGTTGTGGGTGGGGGAAGCACACGTCTCGCAATGCATTTAAATGGATAAGCTTTGAGCCAGTTCAGTCTTGCCCGAAACCGTATTTTTAACTGTATATTGTAAACGAAACGTTTTGCGTTATTTTTAATTTCATAAATGTTTATGTTTGTCTAAAAGTTAGTGTTTAGTTTTGTTTTAACATTAATATTATATAGTTTACAAAATGAATGAATTTACAAATTTTATAGTTAAGTCTATATTTTATTTTATTACGTCGAAAGACGAAAATTTATTACAGTTCGTCGATTAGTTTAGAGAGTTAATGATGAGTAGGGCCTAATCACTCATCCGAGAAAGATTTTTAATAAATAAATAACGTTTAATTTAATAACAACTGACTGCCCAACACTACCTATAAATAGAGCCCTGCAAATCCGCCATTTTTCTATGGATGCGGATAAATTATCATTTAAAACGTACGAATGCGGATTATATCATATCCGCTAATCCGCAATATCCGCGTGCACATAAAAATCTTCAGTTGGACGCCTCTTCTTATGGAAGACGCGTTTAGAACCCCATAAATGTATCGCTGGCATTTGTATTGTGCTTATGGCATGAGAAATAATAATACGTTACGGCATTTTTTACTTTTTTTACTCTTCCCATAAAGACCTACTTTACGCTTACTTAAATAGTTAAATCAACAAAATTGTTGTTTAAAAAAAACAACAATTTCTTTGGATTTATTGCGTTTATTAATTTAAAAATAATTATGTTTCGCTTTATTTTGCATTTTTTGAAATATTAGTAAAAATTAACCATGGTTATTTGCCACATTTAAAAACATAGAAACTCATATCAAATTAAAAAAAAGAAAAATATCTTAAAATTCTTGAAATCGTCATATAACTTTCATCTTTTAATAATAGGATGAATTTAAGAATTTAGTTTTATTATTAAGAAATTATTTTTTAAAATTTGCTGATCTTATAGGACTTTCCTTGTTATTTATTGGTCATAAATGTGATAAATTAATCTGTTTAATTATTTCTAAATATCGCTGCTGTAAAATAATAGTGAGATATCTTAAAAAACTAAGTTTCTGAGATATTGCTGCTTAAAGCGTTACATTTTATATAAACTTGGTTTAAGAGTCAAATAACTGTAATTTCCATCTTTATTTTTTAATCTATATAATCTCAGTACGACGTTAGATAGAAAACATATTTATGGACCAAGTAATATTAATTTGATAAAATTTAAAAAACTTAAGTTGTGTTTTTGAACAGCGATATGCCAAATAAGGTGAAACAGGTAGCAAATTCTGTGCGGATGCGGATTTTATATTTACAAAGGCTGCGGATGCGGTACAGAAAAACGTATCTACACAGGGCTCTACCTATAAAACACATGTTTTTTAGGTGGTGTTGGACTGGCCCACCCAACGACAAATGTCAAGCGCCGCCACTGTGCTAGTGGCTGTAGCTTTTCTCGAAATATAATTTATGAACCTTATTTGGGATCGTTCTATACGCAATATATGTTTTCATAATTAAGATTCCAAACTGGGCTACAGTAATTTAGAATACTAAGGACGTATGCATTATACAAAATTATCATAGATTTTGTGTTTATAAAATATTTTATTGTCCTTATAATAAAACCAAATTTTTAGATATGATGTCAATATGTAAGGAAAAAGATAGTTTTAGTCGAAGGTTATCCCCAAATCTTTAGTTGGATCGACCGATTCAATAATGTTGTCCCGCAGTTTATGCAGGGTGGGCCATGGGAACCTGACGATTTTGAATGAACATTACCAGTGCCGGAACAAGGGTGGTGCGAGAGGTGCCGCCGCACCAGGCGCCGGACTAATAAGGGCGCCAAATTGCCAAATTTAATATACTTTTTTAAATATATATTAATAAACTATAATCAACACAAAATTGATTTCATAAAAGAATTTTTTTTTTTTTTAGAAACTTGTTAGTTAAGAAAAGTAAATTCAAACTATATTATTTCGAATAGTACATAAAACTTGTGTATTGGATGAAAAGGCAGAGGACGACACGCACCTAGCAACATCCAAAGATATTTTGATAAAGAGTGTTACATGGTAATTGATACTATATTATCTCAAATCAATTGGAGATACGAATCATTTCGAGACGTTTGTTCTGATTTTACTTTCTTGACAGGATATTCTCTTGCAATAATGTCTACAGAAGAATTTTTAAAAAATGCTGCAAATCTTGCTGCCAATTGTAAAGATTTAGATCCAATCGAATTTTCATTTGAAATCTTAAGTTTCAAATGCCAGGCAAGATCATTAATTGATGACTGTACACTCCAATGCAATTATTAGAAGTGATCCACACTTACGATTTAAAAGATGTGTACCCTAATATTGGCATTGCGTTGCGCATATTTTTAACGCTCCCTGTAACTGTTGCCTTGAATGAACGCAGTTTTAGTAAATTAAAGTTAATAAAAAATTATTTGCGTTCTACAATGGGCCAAGATAGATTGTCAAATTTAGCTTTAATATCAATAGAAAATACTATAGCGCAGTCATTAAATTATGAAGACTTAACTAACGAATTCTCACAGTTAAAAGCCAGAAAAGTTCAATTAATTTAATTTTCCATTTCGTTATGTGATTATATAATATATTATTAAAATACTAAAATATTTATTATTTGTTGTTTAAATATTCCATTTTTTTTTTTTTTTTTGTCATTAAATCTATATTTTGTTATTTAATATGATTTTCAGTTATGTAATATAATATTTCTTTAGCCCTTTTGTGTTTCATTTTAGGTGTTTTTCATTTTGTGTTTCATTGACCTAGAGTTTATATTTTGTCCCTTTTTATATTAGTTGTTTATCATGAGTTTTGAGTTTATTAACATAATTTGTTAATATAATCGTTAATATTGCAATTTCAACCAAACCAAAGAAAAACCAAAAAAAAGTTAAAACCAAACCAAAAAATAATACCAACGAATGTTTTTTATAAATTCATTGTTAAAAAATGACTTTATAATATATATTTTTGTATTTTGCTTTACTGGTAATAAGATAGTTCCTTTATTAGGAGTAAGTGTTCCTTTACTGGTGATTTTGTGATTTTTATGAATTAAGGTATGTTTTTTATTTCCACTTGCATCATCAAAATAAAACAATAAGATTTTAAGGATTCTCGATAAAATATGGAAAGTAAATATCTTAAATAACATTTTGGTGAAGAAAACAACGTAAGTAAATGTCTTAAACGTTCCCTTACTGATGCAATCAGCCTACCACGAAATTTTAAAAATTACGTATGTAATTAGAGAGGGGCGCCAAATAATTTTAAGCACCAGGCGCCAATTTATGTTGTTGCGGCACTGAACATTACACAATGATTCCTCAAGACAAAAAAAATTTATTGACATACATTAATAGTAAATTATATGCCATTTTAATTTTTAAAAATTATGTCAGTTATGTGATGACCATTCTGCTCATAACATGTTTCAAGTCTGTTCATACATTCTTGGTGAACGTGGTCCAGTAGAGCTTCGTCAATCGCCCGGACTTCTGCACGAATGGTATGCTTTAGTTCATCCAATGTTCTGGATTTGTTCTCGTAAACACGAGCCTTTAGATATACCCAGAGGAAGAAATCGAATGTTATCAAATCTGGTGACGTCGGAGGACAAGGCAGGTCTCTAAATCGTTTGGTTTCAGCTCCTGGACTAATGTCAACTTATATGGATGAAACTTGAGATCTTGTTTAAGAATACGACGGACTGTGGAACTTGTGTTTTCGTGCAGAACGTCTTGGGCTTCTTTGGAAAGCCTCCCTCACCCCCCTCCACATTTTCGTGGGTCCATTCCGTACGAGCGGGTCCAGGCGGTTTTTTATTCATGATGTTCCCGGTTGTTCGAAAGCCGTTGACCCATTTGAGAATTGTGTTTCGGCTTGGGATGCTTCCCCGGCGCCCAACATTAAACTCAATTCGAAACGCTCTTTGCGCCGCTATTACTGATTCACCGTTTTTGATAAACGCGTCTTACACAAACACTCGATGTCTTACACCCCATTCAGCCATGATGTACACTAAACTGCACGAACTGACGGTTGGAATGGAACCTACCGCTTGCTTCTACCCCTCCTACCTGCAGAGTATTGCCCATTTCAAAAACGTCAGGTTCCCGTGGCTCACCTGTATAAGAAAAATATTTTAGTTAGGTTTTTAGTAAAACTTATTTTAGCAAATTTTGAAAAATTTATTAATTGGTTTTCACCACAATAGTTATAAACACGTGTCAGGTCACTCTGTAACTGGTGGCAGTGATCAAGAGTAGAAATACTGAGTAAAATCTGTAAGTCATCGGCGTATAAGAGTATGTTGCAATAATTAAAACAAGTTACTATATTAATGATGTAGATTATAAAAAATAGTGGGCCCAGGTGTGTTCCTTGAGGAACTTTAGAGGTTGTTAGAAAGAATTTTGATTATAAGCCATTGACTGTCACCGCCTGTGACCTATTTTTAATGTAGGAACAAATCCATCCCAGCAGGTTGCCATTTACACCGTCTGTTAATTTTCTTAATAATATGTTGTGATTCATTTTGTCAAAAGCTTTACTGAAATCGGTATAAATAGCGTCTACTTGAATACGTTGGTCCATTGATTGGGTAATTTTATGGGTATAATAGAGTAGGTTATATTCTACCGACTTTTTTTTTGACAAATCCATGCTGTTGTGGAATAATAAATTGTTTAACGGTTCCAAGCAAGTCATCGTAAGTTATCTGTTCAAAGATTTTGCTTATTGTTGACAGCTGTGAGATTGGCCTATAATTTTTAATATTTTTTGCATCCCCAAATTTATAAATAGGCACGATCAAAGCTTTTTTCCATACCGTTGTAAATATCCCTGCAGAAACTGATTTTTTTAAACAGAATAAGAAAGCAAGTAATAAAGCCATCGCGACAATTTTGAATAAAAGCGGAGGATTGCCGTTAAATTCAGGAGCTTTGGATACATCTAAAGAATATAATCTTTTTCGTATGTCTGATTCGGTAATAATTTGGTCGCATAAATTAGTATCGAAGTGTGTACCGAATTGATCTAAAACGTGAGGATTGTCGTCATCCACAAATACCGAGATGAAGTAAGATACAAATGGGTGATAAGCCAGCGTCATAACCATTACACCAGGATAGACCTAAGATTTAGAGACCAGGATAGACCTAAGACCATAGAAATAAGATTTTCGACTTCGGTCAAATATCAAATACAAGTGAATAAGTAATGAAAATGAAACTCCTGAAAATGGAAGTAAGATACAAATGATTCAACAATAGCTTCACCACCGCTAACTTCAATACCGTTAATAGTCATAACATTGGGAATATTCGAAGATGAGTCTTTTTTATTTTTGTAAATTTCCAAAAATATTTGGGATCTTTTATGATACTGTTTTCAGATTTTGATACAAAAAATTTATAATCAGCCTGAATTAAAAATTTGCATCTATACCTTAACATGTTATATAATCAAGGAGGTTGTAATACATTTTCCATTATTTATTTATTTTTTTTTTTTTGAACTTTCTTTTTTCCGTGAAAACTTTAATAGTTGCATTACTGTACCAAAATGGATATCTTAATATCTTTTTACTAGTTATCTTAAGCGGTACATGGGTATATAAAATACTACGTAATTTATTGTAAACATATTTACTGCAGATTCTACGTCGAGATTGTTTAGATTATCGTACCAATTTGCGTTCAAAAGATCAATATTTATAAAAATTTAATTTATTGATAGAATCATATTGATTTTTGAGATTGACAATTTTGTATTTTATATCTATAATAAATTCTAAGGTTGGATGGTACCTATCTTCCATGATAAATGTTTCAAAAGGAAAAAAACTAGAAGTAAACAGGGACAAGACGAAGGTAATGGTATTCGGTAAAGGACGAGGGAGACGAAAGAAGATAAAATAGGAATGGGGAGGCAGAGAAATAGAAGAGGTGAAGAGTTTAAAATACCTGGGTTATGTACTAGCGAGGAACAATGGGGCTGAACTACACATAAGGGAAAGAGTAAAGAAGGCAAGAATAGTCATGGGGACGCTGTGGAGTATAGGAGAGAGAAAATTTAACGATGATATTAGATAGAGACTGAGGGTGTTTGACGCCGTGGTGAAGAACATCCTGCTATATGGGGTGGAAATATGGAGATGGAAGGAATGGGACAAGGTAGAACGAGTACAGGAGAGGTATTTGAGATGGATCTTAGGGGTACATAGAACAACACCAGGGTATATTGTAAGGGAGGAACTGAAAAGGGATAAGATAAAAGTGGGTACAGGAAGGAGGACGGTTAAGCACGAGGAGAAAGTTAGAATAGAAACAGACAAAAAAATAGTGAGGGAATGCTGGGAGGAAAGAGCCAGAGAAGAACAGAAAGGAAGATGGTACGCATGGGGGATGAGAAAGGAGTATTACTGGAGATGCGGAATGGATGCGACAGAGGTGGAAAGGACAAGAAAAGAAGGTGTTACGGCCTATTCTAGCTGACAACACTGCTTATAAAACTACCTTAACGTGACCTACCTTAACGTACAAAAACTTATGCTATTCTCATTAAAGGATACAGTATTGTGTATTTTTGCGAAACCAACTGACTAGCCTCCTGACAATCTACTTAAAAGTAGCCGTTCTTGCTACAGGAATATAAATTAACATCTGAATTCTCGTATTCTGTCAAAAACTTTTAGGTTATGTCATTTTGACACATGGGAATAATCACATTCTTTTGCATTTTGGAGTATGAATACTTCATTAGAACCTGGAAATTACAGAAATATATAACGTATATTACGGCCAGACTCCAGCGTTATATAGTTGGCATACGCCAGCGTCCGCTCAGCTCTCTGATCGGCCGCTAAAAACCTAAATGGGGAAAAATATGAATTCCGTAACCACTGTGAAGTGACTCCAGTGGCTATCAGCTGTCCAGGGCAAGGTAGAAGGCCGCCAGCCCAGTCTAGAGGTAAATGTGACTATGCAGGGTGGTCCTGTAATTATCAATGTCGATGTGCGGCCTAAAATTTATACGGCGCCAGTCACTTCGCTTCTATTGCCCTAAATTCTGGAAGAAAAATAAAACCCCAGGGGAAGGAATAGAGTTCTCGTAATAGAAACACCAAAATTCTCAATAACTAGATTTATTAACAAAAAAAAAATCAGTAACTAACAATATTAATAACAAAATAACTAATATTCGTTAAACGAATATTCAATACGCAAAATCTATAAACAAAGTAAATTATTCACTAAATGAATACTCAATACGCAAAATCTATTCTTCATTTAATTAATCCGCGTCAGGGGTACGCGTGATTGAGGAGTTGTGGAGGAGGGATAAGGAAGTGGGGGAGCAAGAAAGGACAGTCAGAATAGACAAATCAAGGAGCGCATGGCGATATAAGGAGGTCAGAACTATAGGGGTACCAAGCTAGTTGAAGGGAGAAAGAGGAAGGTTAGGAGGGAGGGTTAGGAGGATTGCGAGGCTAAGGTGCGGGAATGAAGAGAGAGGAAATAGATATTGGAGGAAACAGGAGGATAAGATGTGCGGGGAGGAGGAAGAAGATATAGAGCACCTAGCAAAGAGATGTAGGGAGATGACAGTGTGTTCTGGGAGCACATTAAACCTGTTGCACGAAGATGGAAAGGGGGAGAGGTGGGCGAGGGAATTAGAGGCAAGAAGGATTGAGATTGGGGAAGGATAACAGGAAGGTGTAAAGGAAGGAAGGAAGAGGTTCGGTTTAATAGGACGTTGGGATGTTGATAAGAGATATATGTTTTGTAATTTTAGTAAATACCCAAAATACCGAAAAGGGGGGAAATAAAGCATCATATATGGTACATATCTTCCACAATCAAGTAAAATTCGCTTTTTTTGACATCCTTAATGGCTGCTCTGTTATTAAGTAAGTATTAAATCTGAGATTTTATTGCTTATATAATTAGGTATGTGATTACATTGAGTAAGATTGCATAATAATGCTGTGTCAGTGTAAGATGTTGAACGCGTGTCTTGGTGAGGGACTAAATATTCTACATCATCTACATCAACCATTTAATATTTGGTAGATTGAAATCGCCACAGATATACACAACATCGTCATCGTTATCACCCATAATTATGCTTAGTTTTTCCGAAAAAACATGCACAATTGTCATCTGAAGGGAGGTACACAACACAGAAATGAAATTTGTTACGTCCACTACCAATAATTACCCATAAATCCTCCGCGAAACTGTGCCAATCAACACGACACTCAACTGCTAGGTGATTTTAAACAGCGATTAGTCATCCGTCGCCACTCCTTTTAACGGACGCCGAATATTAATAACACTGCCCAACAAAATAATTTTTTTATCTTGGTGCCGGAAAAGTAAGAACTGATTTTGAATATTTTTGATGTGCTGATTCCGAAAATACCTGACTCTTTTTCGTAGCAGCTCTAATTTTTGAGATACAGGCTAATTGATTTTAGTTTTTTATCTAAAAACGGTAAACTTCCTCCTTGGACAGCAAAGTCTTTGGGACAGCAGAGCTAAGGATCAGCACTGGGTTAACAGAAATTGGGTGATTTCCATTAAGAAATGTCATAATTCAAGAAAAACAAAACGTCAACGAACCTTTGGTTGCGAGAGAGATAATTATTTTTCCACCCTTGCATATCAAGTTTGGGCTTATGTAGCTATTTTTGAAGGCTTTAAATCGAGATGGACTTTGTGTAGGCTACTTGACACGTAAATTTCCTGGGATTAACTCTGAAAAACTGAAAGCCAGAATATTTGTTGATCCTCAGATAAGGCAACCTACTGAAGATCCACAATCCAATACAACCGCATCAATGAACGAGATTGAATCTAATTCTTCATGTTCATTTATTCAAGTAGTACAGAATTTTCTTGGAAATCATAAGGCAGATAATTAGTGGAAAATATGCTTTCCAACTTTAATATTCTCGGTTGTATTATGACCACTTACCAGAAAACCTAGGAGATTTTAGTGAAGAACCGGGGGAAATATTCAATCAGGACATAAAACTATGGAAGATAGACATCAAGGAAGATAAGATAACCACATGATGGCCTACTACTGTTGGAGTCTTCAGAAATACTGTTCTGCTAAACTCCATGCTAGAAAGTCTTACAAGAGAACATTTTTAAGTGATAAGTGATGAATGTATATTTATCTACTTTGTGAAATAAATACCTAACTTTGTCTCTTTTATGTTTATAACTGGCAGTTGGAGCAAATAGTAACAGTAATAACGTGAAAAATACTCAAGTTAAGGAATAAGATTTTATTGTAAAAGAGATAGACCAAATCTGACTGCTATTTTGGATTCTGTGCCCAAAAATTACCTAGAGACAGTTAAAAACTCGCATGCACCAAAATGTCTGTTGGGCGGTGTAATAATAATAATAATAATAGTTTTATTGACCAAATAACAAATGCAAAGAACTGCTTTCAGTCAGTCAATACAATATTGGAGGACAAAGTCATACAAGTTCATCAAAATGAACGTTGTTAAACTCATCAATTGCGTAAAATGGATTATTTATAAATATACGTTTAAGTTTGAATTTATATAGTGGTAGTGTAGTAATACTCTCTGGTAAAAGATTGTAAAATTTCACAGCAAAGTAATTTGAACCATTCCTGGATTTATTTAAACCCAAAAATTTACCACGGATGTTATTTTTACAACGCGTCTTGTGCTTGTGTGTTTCACTAAAATTGATATAATTGTGTAAGTTTTTACATATAAACAACAGACACAAATAAATAAATAGGGAAGGCAATGACATTATTTTGCGCTTCACAAAAAGACCTATACAATCCGCTCTAAAATGAGCACTGGCAATTATTCTTACAACTTTACGTTGTAAGCTTAAAATTCTATTGGCTGCAAGTGAATGTCCCCAGGTTATTAACCCATAGGTTAGGTGAGACTGAAAGAGGGAGAAATAGACTTTTAGTACAGCATCTATGCTGACTTCATGCTTCACATTCCTTATTAGATACACGGTCGATCTCAGTTTACGACTAAGTACATCCATGTGCTGGTCCAAACGAAGGTAAGGATCAACGTGGATACCAAGAAATTTAACGATAAAGGGATTGGCAAAATCATGTTTGCTTGTGCTCAGTAGTAAGGTCTGGAAAATTAGTTTATTGCTAGAAAATCAAGAGTTTGCACTGTTTACCAGAGAAACATTTACCGTAATAAGGGAATCTATATAATGGTTGCAATTTAGTAATATTGTATCGTTAGCATAAAGGATTGATTTCGATGTCATAGTGAGAGGCAAGTCGTTAACATATATTAAGAATAGTAGCGGAGAACTGAATCTTGGGAAATACCAAAATGCAAAGGAAGATACTCAAAAACGCTACTTTTAAATTGGGTAAACTGTTTTCGGTTAGATAAGTATGATTTAAGCATGGCACGGCCCATGTCGTCAAAACCATAAAAAGACAGTTTGGTTAATAAAATATTATGAGATATGCAGTCAAAAACCTTGATTAAATCAAGAAAAACACTTGAAAAAGAACACATTAAACAAGATAGTATTTTCATGATTCTAATGCATCCGAAACATGCGCGAAAACGTCAAAAACTGCATCTATAGTGCTCTTATCACTTCTAAAACCAAACTGACTATTGGAGAATAAATTTTTGCTTGTAAAATACTGCACAATTTTTTTGTACAACACCTTTTCAAAAGTCTTTGAAAAAACTGGCAATATTGATATGGGTCGATAATTATTAACATCATCGACATCTCCTTCCTTAAAATGTGGCAAAACTTTGGCAAGTTTAAGCTTTTCAGGAAAACAGTTGTTAGTGATGCAAGAGTTTATTACTCCTGGAAGAGGTTGAATAATGGGACATTTTACAGATTTCAGAATGTTTACTGACAGTTCATTCACGTCAGGAGTATTGCTTTACTTCAAAGAATTGATGACATCTCTAATCGTGAACTCACTGACAGGTTTAAAGGAAAAAATTGTATTGGGAGTTTTATTCAAAATAAAAACATCTAGTGAAATGTTAGAAACGGGGACTTTATCTATAAGTGTTTTAGCTATGGTCGAAAAATGTTCAATAAATTGGTTAGGGGTAATAATTTTGTCGGTGGAGGATTCTATTGTATTGTTCCTGCGTTTATTAATAATTTTCCATGCAGCTTTCTGGATTTATATTCACGATCACGTCTACATACACTGTAATTGGAAGGAAACAGCTCACTATTATATATGCTTGTTAGTAAGTTGGTTTCTGTTATGCAGATAATGTCACTGTCACTGGTTAATACGTTGGAGAAAAATTCATGAGTTTTAGTTCGCAGTCCTTTAACATTTTGATATAAAACAGAAATAGCCATTTTGATTATATAGTGTAATATAAAGTATATAAGTATATGTTTAATGTAATTTACATTTTGAGGACACCTGATTCGCATTTAATTACTCTCATTGGTGAAGTTTCATTTTTACGAGCGAGAATTAAACAGTTTCGAACCCATATGAATTTATAGCCACGGTTTTTAGCCATGCCTTTGGTTTGTTTTAGCAACATTTTATTATTAGTAGAAAGGTGCTCGTTTATAAAGATCGCTTTTTCAAGCCCTTGGATTTTAAAGCCCGGGCCACCAACATGAGGGGAACTTTGTTATATCCTTTTTGAAGCGGCTAGTATCTCGTGTAACGAATCGGTCACTCTGCCAGTTAGGCGAGGAAACGAAGCAGTGAACTTCCGATTTTTGGCGCAGTAAGATGGATTTACATGCGGTTTGGTGCATTCGATTCGTTAGAGCCTCAGGAAAATTTGTGAACCAACGCGATCAATCTGGCCAATGGTCTATAGTTACCAAGGCCAAAGAAAGAAGAAGAAAAAAAAAAAAAAAAAAACGCGATCAATGCAAAATGAAAAACTGCATTTGTGCATAAGAAAAATGTATTGGAAAAGTGCATTTTCCAGAGTTTTATTTTATGAGAATTATTCGAGCTCAGCGACCCCAAAAACCCCCGAGTAACGTGATTCAACTGCTTTTGTATCAAATTTGCATAAAACTCTAGGAGACGATGTACGTAGTGTCCACCCTGGGCACCAGGTACCTCGGACACTTCTCTCGTCCCGATATTCGTGTTCAGCGACCCCAGAAACCCCCGAGTATCAATATTTGACTTATTTTAGTGAATTTATACCAAGTTATAAATTTTTGATTTTGCAACTCTGGAAAATGCACTTTTCCAATGCATTTTTCTTATGCACAAATGCAGTTTTTCATTTTGCATTGATCGCGTTGGTTCACAAAATTTCCTGAGGCTCTAACGAGTCGAATGCACCAAACCGCATGTAAATCCATCTTACTGCGCCAAAAATCGGAAGTTGGGCTGATTTTTGTGCTTCATTGCCTCGCCTAAGTATAATGAACTAACTTTTACAATCCACCCGTCGCGAGGATTTCTTTGAAAGGGGTTGCCATCGTTTTTTCATGATTTTACAAGAGGTATTTTAAAATAACATTTTTTAAGAATTCAGATAATAAAATTAAAATTAGAAATCTAACCTTACAGCACGTTTCTTTAGAAATATATTTTTTAAATGGTTCATTGTTCAATAAGACAGTTGTTCAGAGTTATTGCTTAATAACTTTGAACACTAGCATCTTCTTTAACAATTTTAAATCTTGTTTTATAAATGCGACTAGACTGCTTATATAAACTCCCATCTCTCTGAAAAGGAGATCAGACAGTATTCGGTCTGGTTACCGAAAAGATCTAATTTGTTGAATTCTGAGAGGCACTGTGTCAGCATTCTGGTGGACTATCCGATTCTATTTGTTTTAATCATTTCATTATTTTAATATCTATATTTTAATTTTTTTGTAAATATTACTTTTAATAAATCAAATTCATTAATTTTAAACCGTCTTAGTTAACGTGTGTGAACCTTCTCCTTTAAGAACTTAAGTGAACAGCAAAGATCCAGACTATTAACAAGATGCCTGATCAGTCGGTTGGTAAGTATACTATTACTTATCATTTATATATATCGTAATGATGAACCCTGGATACTTCAACTTCAAAGGTAAATACACATTATATACTTACTGTTTTGGCTGCTTTCATGTAATTTTGTAATTTAATTAATACATTGTAATTGTTTTAGAATTGAAGATATAAAATTACCAAGTTAGATTGGACTTCCAAGAAGTGAGCAGGTGGCGAGAAAGTAATACTGCAAAAGTATTATTATTTATTTTTAATTTAGTTTTAAGTTTTCAGTTTTCAACTTTCAATTTTCCATTTTCAATTCTCAATCAAATAATTTAGTTTTTAATTTTTAAATTTTAATTTAGTTTTTAGATAAGTTTTAATTTTTTATTTATAATTTAGTTTTCAATTTTTAATTTAATTTTTTATTTATAATTTAGTTTTTAATTTTATATTTTTAATTAAGTTTTTAATTTTTAGTTTAGTTTTTAATTTAGTTTTTAATTTAGCTTTTAATTTTAATTTAGTATTTAATTTAATTTTTCAGTTTAGCTTTTAATGTAGTCTTTAATTCAGTTTTAATTTTTTATTTTTTATTTAGTTTTAAATTTTTTATTTTTAGATATTAATTTAGTTTTTAGTCAATTTTTTAATTTTTACTTTTTAATTTAGTTTTAAATTTTTTACTTTTAGATATTTAGTTTTAGGTTAATTTAGTTTTTAATTTTAAATCTTTCTTTTTTTCTTTGAGATGGTCCTGGCCTCAGGACATTGGGGTTCGGCACACATGAACCACACATTGTGCTTGTTTTATAATGGAAGAAATAAAATTAACAAGTTAGATCGGAATTCCTAGAAGTGGGCAGGTGGTGGGTTTGCCAGGAGATACTACTGCAAAAGTAAATACACTTTTGTTTACTTTCTATTATGACTGTATTGAGTATATTTTGCATTTTAATGTATTGTGATTGTTTCAGAATGGAAGAAATAAAATTACCAATTTAAATTGAAATTCCAAGAAGTGGGCAGGTAGCGAGAACATAATTCTACAAAAGTATTATTATTTATTTGTAATTTTGTTTTAAATTTTCCATTTTCCATTTTCAATTCTCAATTTTAATTTTTAATTTTCAATATTTTATTTAGTTTTCAGTTAAGTTATAATTTTTTAATTTTTATTTATAATTTAGTTTTTAATTTAGTTTTTAATTAAGTTTTAATTTTTTAATTTAGCTTTTAATTTTTTATTTTTAATTTAGTTTTTAATTTAGATTTTAATTCTTAAATTATAATTTAGTTTTTAGTTTAGTTTTAATTTTTAAATTTTTTATTTTTAATTTAGTTTTTAATTTTTAATTATTAATTTAGTTTTTAATTTCGATTTTAATTCTTAAATTTTAATTTAGTTTTTAGTTTAGTTTTAATTTTTTAATTTTTTATTTTTTATATTGTGGGCTTGACGCCCGTGATCGTAGCAGGTTCATATTTAGCAGAGTAAAATGCACATTAATCATTCACAATATATATTTTTACATGAACGTCATACAAAATAATAAATAACAGCTATCATATATTACTGTCGTTACCTTAGTAATATGATATACTAGATGAAAACCCGTGCTTCGCTACGGTATATTGATGGTCTCATTGGCATAAAATCCGCAGTTTGTTTTTAAACTTGTGTATGGGTAACCTTTGTAACAAAAAATCTAGTCGATATCTCATCTGTCCTAAGAGATATTGAGGAATCCGGGAAAAAACATTTTACTCCTTTTCACCAGATTGGGGTCGAACTTGAAAAAATCCTTTCTTAGTGGGTTCTTACGTCATACTGAAAAATGTACTCTCCGAATTTTTTATTTCTAACAAAAAAAATACTAATTTACCCTTTAGGAGTGAAAGAAAACTGTCAAAACTCATATATGCCAAAATGGAATGTTATAACTCAACAACCGCTGGAAATACAAAGGGCTCTATAATTCACCCCGAATGTAGATTCACCCCTTTAGGGGTTGATTAAGATAAAATCCTGAAATTCGTTTTTCGGCATTTGTATGGGTAATCTTTATAAGCAAAAACCAAGTCTATATCTTATTGATCCTAGAAGATATTAAGGCGTCCTTGAAATTACAATTCCCTCTTTTCACCCTTTAGGGGTGATTTTTGTTAAAGGTAAAAAACTGTTAAAACCATTTCGAGACATTTTAAAAAGACACCTATGTGCCAAAAAGAAACGTTATAACTCAACAAACACAGGAAATACGACGCGATGTATAATCTACCCCGTTTGTAGAATCACCCCTTTAGGGGTTGATTAGGACGAAATCCTGAAATAAGTTTTTCGGCATTTGTATGGATAATTTTTGTAAGCAAACACCAAGTCGATATCTTATTGGTCTTAAAAGAATTAAGGAATTACTGAAATCACATTTCACCCCTTTTCACCCTTAAGGGGTGAAATTAAAAAAATGTCAAAATCATTTCGAGATATTAAAAAAAAACACCTAGATATTAAGGAATCCTTGAAATCACAATTCATCCCTTTTCACACTTTAGGGGGTAATTTTAAAAAAATGTCAAAACTATTTCGAGATATTTTAAAAAGATACCTATGTGCCAAAAAGTAATGTTGCAACTAAACGAACACAGGAAATACGGCGGGATGTATAATTCACCCCGATTGCAGATCCACCCCTTAAGGGGTTGATTAGGACAAAATCAAAAAATTGGTTTTTCGGCATTTGCAAGGGTAGTTTTTGTAAGCAAAAACCAAGTCGGTGTCTTATTGATGTTAATATAAAACAATCCTTGAAATCACATTTCACCCCTTTTCGCCCTTTAGGGGTTAAATTTAAAAAAGTTGTCAAAACCATTTCGAGATATATTAAAAAGACGCCTATGTGCCAAAAAGAAACCTTATATCTCAATAAACACAGGGAATACGACGGGATGTATAATTCACCCCGATTGTAGATCCATCCTTTAGGGGTTGATTAGGACAAAATCCTGAAATATATTTTTCGGTATTTGTATGGGTAATCTTTGTAATCAAAAAGCAAGTCAATATCTTATTGGCCCTAAGAGATTTAAGGAAACCTTGAAATCACAATTCACCTCTTTTCACCCTTTAGGGGTGAAATTTTAAAAAACTATCAAAAATTTTCGAGATATTTTAAAAAGACACCTATGTGCTAAAAAGTAATGTTGCAACTAAACGAACACAGGAAATACAACGGAATGTATAACTCACCCCGATTGTAGATCCACCCCTTTAGGGGTTGATTAGGACAAATTCCTGAAATAAGTTTTTCGGTAATTGCATGGATAATCTTTGCAAGCAAACAGTAAGTCCATATCTTATTGGTTCTAAGAGATATTAAGGAATCCTTGAAATCACAATTCACCCCTTTTCAACCCTTAGGGGTGAAATTTTAAAAAACTGTCTAACCCGTATCGAGATATTTTAAAAAGACACCTACATATGTGCCAAAAAGTAATGCTGCAACTAATGAACACAGGAAATACGACGGGATGTATAATTCACTCTGATTGTAGATCCACCCCTTTAGGGGTTGATTAGGACAAAAACCTGAAATATGTTTTTCGGTATTTGTACAGGTAATCATGTAAGCAAAAAGCAAGTCGATATCTTATTGGTTCTAAGAGATATTAAGGAATACTTGAAATCATAATTCACCCCTTTTCACCCTATAGGGGTGAAATTTTAAAAAACTACCAAAACCTTTTCGAGATATTTTAAAAAGACTCCTATGTGCTAAAAAGTAATGTTGCAACTAAACGAACACTGGAAATACGACGGAATGTATAACTCACCCCGATTGTAGATCCACCCCTTTAGGGGTTGATTAGGACAAATTCCTGAAATAAGTTTTTCGGTAATTGTATGGATATCTTTGCAAGCAAACAGTAAATCGATATCTTATTGATCCTAAGAGATATTAAGGAATCCTTGAAATCACAATTCACCCCTTTTCAACGCTTAGGGGTGGAATTTTAGAAAACTGTCAAACCCATTTCGAGATATTTTAAAAGACACCTATGTGCCAAAAAGTAATGTTGCAACGAAACAAACACAGGAATTACGACGGGATGTATAACTCACCCCGATTGTAGATCCACCCCTTTAGGGGTTGATTAGGACAAAATCCTGAAATTGGTGATTCGGTATTTGTATGGGTAATCTTTGTAAGCAAAAAGCAAGTCGATATCTTATTGGTCCTAAGAGATATTAAAGAATCCTTAAAATCACAATTCACCCCTTTTCACCCTTTAGGGGTGAAATTTCAAAAAACTGTCAATACCATTTCGAGATATTTTAAAAAGACACCTATGTGCCAAAAAGTAATCTCGCAACTAAACGAACACAGGAAATACAACGGGATGTTTAATCCACCCC
Source organism: Liopterus haemorrhoidalis (assembly GCA_963971575.1). Lineage (NCBI taxonomy): Eukaryota > Metazoa > Arthropoda > Insecta > Coleoptera > Dytiscidae > Liopterus > Liopterus haemorrhoidalis. The sequence continues at coordinate 27,962,457 of OZ020623.1, forward strand.
GATTGTAGGTTCACCCCTTTAGGGGTTGATTAGGGCAAAATCCCGAAATCGATTTTTCGGCATTTGTATGGGTAATACTTGTAAGCAAAAACGAAGTCGATATCCCATCGGCCCTAAGAGATATTAAGTAATTCATGAAATCACATTTCACCCCTTTTCATCCCTTAAGAGTGGAATTTCGAAAAATCCTTTCTTAGTGGGTGCTTACGTCATGAAGGGAATATACTCTCCGAATTTCAAGTTTCTAGGCCCAGGGGTTCGGGCTGAGCGGTGATGAGTGAGTCAGTCAGGACACTGCCTTTTATATATATAGACTAGCTGAGAACCCGTGCTTCGCTACGGTATACTGACGGACGCATTAATGTAAAATCCTAAGTTTGTTTTATGGATGTCTAGCTTATGGGTCAGCTAAACACCAAGAGATAAGAATTCTTGACACTGTACATCACACTGGGGTTAGATTGGCCACAGGTGCATTTCGCACCAGTCCAATACTAAGCCTGCTGTGTGAAGCAGGCGAACCGTCACTGTACAATCGTCGTAAAATTTTATCCTTGCGGTATATGGCTGCACTCAGTGCTAAGCCAGATCATCCCGCGTATGACCCTATTCTACAAAATAGGCATACAGAGATTTATGACAGAAAACCAAGAGCCAATAGGCCTTTTGGTCTGAGGACTTTCGACATTTTGGGCGATATTGATTTTAATATGCCTGAAATGGCAAGTTTCGTTTTGTGTGCTGTTCCACCATGGACGCTACCGCGTCCACTTGTGAACCTCACATTAACTAGGTTTGATAAAGATACTACGTTGCCTATCGAATACCAACATGAGTTACAAAGAACACTGGTCCCTAGGTTCGAGGATACTGTCATTTTTACTGACGGATCAAAATCCGGAACCAGGGTTGGGTGTGCGTTCGTTGTTTTGAATCCACGCCAACAGTTTCAGTACCGTCTGCACTCCATAACGAGTGTGTACACTGCTGAGCTGTACGCTATTTTCAAGGCCCTGTGTTTTGTTTCGTCAGAGCAAAGTCGGTCAAGTGTTATCTTGACGGACTCGCTGAGCGCTTTGAACAGTATCCAAGATCCAGATCCAGTGCATCCTCTTGTACTAAAGATCCGGTTGCTACTCTACAATCTGAGTGCTCAGAATGTGAGGGTAGAGCTGTTTTGGATACCGGGACATGTTGGTATTAAAGGCAACGAAGCGGCAGATGCAGCTGCAAAAGCCGCCTCTCACAGACCTATGATTGATGTGAGTTTCGTTTTTCCAGATGACGCAAAGAGTCATCTCAAACATCTGGTTTTAGACATGTGGCAACATGAGTGGAGCTGCACACAGAACGTTAAGTTACGACAGATTAAGGGAGACGTTAAACCATGGGGTTCTTCCTGCAGGATTAGCCGCAGGGAGGAAACCGCCATCACACGCCTCCGTATAGGTCACTGTTGGTGGACCCATGGACACCTCCTTCGAGGAGAAGAGTCCCCTATCTGCGAGACGTGTAACACAGATTTGTCTGTGTTACACTTTTTAACTGAATGTATACAGTTCGAGGATGTCAGGGAGAGGTTAGGCCTGTGCTATGACCTGTCAGTTGCTTTAGGTGACGACAGGGTACTCATGGACAGGCTGATACTCTTCCTGAGAGAATCGAACTTATTGTTTTATGTGTGAAGTCTTGCACCTTATTTTAATGTGTTTCTAGTTATTGACTGTGATATTCGATGGTAATTGGCCCCTTTACAGCCTCTTACCATCACCCTGAGTCTGTTCAAATTTTCGAACAGACTTTTTATATTATTTATTTGTGTTTGTCAGTGCAAGATTTCTTTTATTTATTTTATGAGTATGCGAATTTTTAATGATTTTATCTATTTATTTATTGTCTAATATATTGTTTTTAATATATAGTCTAGTCATTTAAATGGGCTGCGTTAGGCGCAAATAGCCTTTGTTGCTGTGCGCCAACAATTTTTAACTAACTAACTTTTAACTAACTAAGTTTGTTTTTAAACATGTGTATGGGTAACCTTTGTAAGCAAATACCTAGTCGATATCTCATCTGTCCTAAGAGATATTGAGGAAACCATGAAAAAACATACTTTTTTCACTATATAGGGGTCGACTACTGAGTAAAAAAAACTTTTTAAACATTTTAGAAAGACATATATACAGTTACGGTCAAAATAATAAATACACCTAATACACCAACCTTATTATTTGTAATTGGAACACTAAATAAATTTATATTTTTATTCTAACTGGCATAACCAATAAAGCACTTTATGATGTATTGAAACCATAATATTTATCAAGAAATATTATATGGTGATAGAAATATTTTGATATTTGTGAAAACACTACCTGAAACGGTTGGTCAAAATAATAAATACAATCGAGAAAATTTAGTCAAATATAAAATTTATTATTCATTTTACTGTTACTAATTACATAATACTAATATTTATAATCTTAGTAATCAATAACATGCCTTTTATTTGCAAAAACGGCCCGACATCGTTTGGGTATCGACTCAATGAGCCGTTGACAGCTCTCTACAGGAATGCTGTACCAAGCTTCTTGAACAGCAGTCCATAATGCATTTTTGTTCCTTGGTTTTTTTCTGCTCAACCCCATCCTTTACTAATTTCCAAAGATTTTCTGTTGGATTCAAATCGGGTAATTGAGCAGGCCAAGGTAAAATTTGAAAATTGTTTTTCTGGAACCATGTTTTTGTTGCACGAGCCGTGTGTTTAGAGTCGTTATCTTGCTGGTAGATCCATATTAGTGACATATTCCATTCCGCATAGGGTAACATAATAGTTTCCAAAATAAGGATGCAAATTTCTTTCGTCATTATCTCATCTATGCGAAATAAGGGACGTATACCATATCCAGAAAAACAACTCCAAACTAAAATCTTACCTCCTCCATGTTAAACGGTTTTTTTTTTTTCGCGTACTTAGGGTTAAACGCCTGGTTTGGAGGACGCCTAACAAATTTTTTCCCATCATTTCCAAACAACATAAGTTTACTTTCGTCACTAAACTCGTCACTAAACGAAATATTTCTCCATTTTTTTATACCTTCTGCACCATACCAGTAAATGTGTTCTTGAGCATATTCCTTACGGGCTTGTAAGTGTCTTGGTTTTAATAATGGCACTTTTCTAGGCGAACATGATCTTAAGTTATGCTCTACCAACCTCCTTCTAATGGTTCGTGCAGAAATATTCAGTTGTAGTTCGGTTAGTAAATTAGTTGATGACATGAAATGATTTTTTTCACTTCCTTTACCAAGCGTCTATCTTCGTTCTTTAAAGTTTTGTGTGGCCTACCCCGGGTTTCTTCTTTAAAGGAGTGACTGATGACATTTTGTACCATTCCCAAAGAGCAACCCATAATATTAGCAAATCTTCTAAAAAAATTGCCATCATTTTTAATTTTTTAATTAAGTTGCTCATTTCACTACCACAATGCTTATTCTTACCCATATTTGCAATAGTCTGAACAAAACTAAATATTTTTTTTTTGTAAAACGTATACTTATAAATACATTTTGCACTTGTATGAACCTGTCTTAACTCTGTTATCAAATTATTTTTATGAGTTTTAGGAAATGTATTTATTATTTTGACCACCATGTCAGGCAGTGTTTTCACAAAAATCAAAATATTTCTATGACCAAATAATATTTCTTGATAAATATTATGGATTTAATAGCTCATAAAGTGCTTTATTGGTTATGCCAGTTAAAATAAAAATATGAATTTATTTAGTGATCGAACTACAAATAATAAGGTTACTATATTAGGTGTATTTATTATTTTGACCGTAACTGTATGTTAAAAAGGAATATTATAACTCAACAAACGAAAAAAATGCGAAGAGTTTTATAATTCTCCCTTTTAGGGGTTGATTAGGGTAAAATTTTGACTTAAATTTAAATTTTTATGGGTAACCTTTGTAAGTAAAAACCAAGTCGATATCTCAATGGTCCTAAGAGATATTGAGGAATCCGTGAAATCACATTTCAGCCAATTTCACCCCCTTAGGGCCGAATTTTGAAAAATTCCATATTAGTGGATGATTACGTCATGGAGGAAATATATTTCCAGAATGTCTGTATGTCAAGGGACGTTCTATCGAATAAAAATACCAATTTATCCCGTTAGGAATGAAATTAAAAAAACTGTATAAACGCTTTCTAAATATTTTAAATAGAAACCTATGCACCAAAATGAAATGTTATAACTCAGGAAATATAAAGGTTTCTATAATTCAACCCGAATGTAGATTCACCCGTTTAGGAGTTGATTAGGGAAAAATCCTGAATAAAATAAATGTATGGGTAACCTTTTTAAGCAAAAAGCTATATCTCATTAGTCTTAAGAGATATTGAGGAATCCCTGAAATCAAATTGCATCCCTTTTCACCCCTTAGGACTGGGATTTCATAAAATCCCTTCTTAGTGGGTGCTTACATCATGGAAGGAATATACTTATCGAATTTCATGTCTCTATGTCCAAGAGATGTTCTATCGAATAAAAAATACCAATTTACCACTTTTACCACCAATTTACGCTTCCTAAAGATTTTGAAAAACACATATATGCCAAAAAGGAATTCAATAAAGATTGGAACTAAGTAACTGGAAATACGAAGGGTTCAATTTAGAGGTTAATTAAGACAAAATTCTGAATTCCTATGTTATTTAAACATATGTATAGATAACCATTGTAAGTAAAAACCAAGTTGATATCTGATTGATCCTAAGAGATATTGAGGAATCCCTGAAATCACATTTGACCCCCTTTTCAGCCCCTTAGAGTGCAACTTCGAAAAATCTCTTCTTAGTAGGTGCTTACGTCATGGAAAGAATATACTTTGCGAATTTCATGTATCTATGTCCAAAAAACGTTCTATCGAATAAAAAATACCCATTTACCCCTTTAAGGGTGAAATTTAAAAAAAAACTGTCAAAATTATTTCGAGGTATTTTAAAAAGACATCTATGTGCCAAAAAGGAATGTTATCACTCAACAAACACAGGAAATACGACGGGATGTATAATTCACCCCGAATGTAGATTCACCCTTTTAGGCGTTGATTAGGATAAAATACTAAAATAAGTTTTTCGGCATTTGTATGAGTAATCTTTGTAAGAAAAAACCAATTCGATATTTTATTGGTCCTAAGAGATATTAAGAAATCCTTGAATTCACATTTCACTCCTTTTCACCCTTAAGGGATGCAATTTTAAAACACTGTCAATATTATTTGGAGATATTTTAAAAAGACACTTATGTGCCAAAAAGAAATTTTCTAACTCAACAAACTCAGGAAATACGACATGTTTAATTCACCCCGATTGTATATTCACCCATTTACGGGTTGATTAGGACAAAAATCTGAAATAAGTTTTACGGCATTTGTATGAGTAATATTTGTAAGCAAAAATTGGTCCTAAGAGATATTAAGGAATCCTTGAATTAACATTTCACCCCTTTTTACCCTTTAGGGATTAAATTTTAAAAAACTGTCAATACCATTTCGAGATATTTTAAAAAGACACCTACGTGCAAAACATTAATTTTATAGCTCAACAAACACATGAAATACGACGGGATCTATAATTCACCCCGTTTGTAGATTCACGCCTTTATGGGTTGATTACGACAAAATTCTGAAATAAGTTTTTCGGCATTTGTATTAGTAATTATTGTAAGAAAAAACCAAGTCGATATCTTATTGGTCCTAAGAAATATCAAGGAATCCTTGAAATCACATATCACCCCTTTTCTCCCTTTGGGGCTGAAATTTTAAAAAACTGTCAAAACCATTTCGAAATATTTAAAAAATACACCTATGTGCCAAAAAGTAATGTTACATCTCAACAATCATAGGAAATACGACGGGATGTATAATTCACCCCAATTGTAGATTCACCCCTTTAGGGGCTGATAAGGACAAAATCCTGAAATTAGTTTTTTGGTATTTGTATGGGTAATTTTTGTAAGCAAAAAGCAAATCGATATCTTATTGGTCCTAAGAGATATTAAAGAATCTTTGAAATGACATATCACCCCTTTTCACTTTTTAGGGGTGAAATTTTAAAAAACTGTCAAAACCATTCCGATATATTATAAAAAGAAACCTATGTGCCAAAAAGAAACCTTATAACTCAACAAACACAGGAAATACGACGGCATGTAAAATTCACCCCGATTGTAGATTCAACCCTTTAGGGGTTGATTAGGACAAAATCCTGAAATAAGTTTTTCGGCATTTGTATGGGTAATCTTTATAAGCAAAAACCAAGTCGATATCTTATTGGTCCTAAGAAATATTAAGGAATCCTTGAAATCACATGTCACCCCTTTTCACCCTTTGGGGCTGAAATTTAAAAAAACTGTCAAAACCATTTCGAAATATTTTAAAAATACACCTATGTGCCAAAAAGTAATGTTGCAACTAAACGAACACAGGAAATATGGCGGGATGTATAATTCACCCCGATTGTAGATCCACCCCTTAAGGGGTTGATTAGGACAAAATCCAAAAATTGGTTTTTCGGCATTTGCAAGGGTAGTTTTTGTAAGTAAAAACCAAGTCGATATCTTATTGGTGTTAAAAAATATTAAACAATCCTTGAAATCACATTTCACCCCTTTTCACCCTTTAGGGGTTAAATTAAAAAAAGTTGTCAAAACCATTTCGAGATATTTTAAAAAGACGCCTATGTGCCAAAAAGAAACCTTATATCTCAATAAACACAGGGAATACAACGGGATGTATAATTCACCCCGATTGTAGATCCATCCTTTAGGGGTTGATTAGGACAAAATCCTGAAATATATTTTTCGGTATTTGTATGGGTAATCTTTGTCAGCAAAAAGCAAGGCAATATCTTATTGGCCCTAAGAGATTTAAGGAATCCTTGAAATCACAATTCACCCCTTTTCACCCTTTAGGGGTGAAATTTTAAAAAACTATCAAAATCTTTTCGAGATATTTTAAAAAGACACCTATGTGCTAAAAAGTAATGTTGCAACTAAACGAACACAGGAAATACGACGAAATGTATAACTCACCCCGATTGTAGATCCACCCCTTTAGGGGTTGATTAGTACAAATTCCTGAAATACGTTTTTCGGTAATTGTATGGATAATCTTTGCAAGCAAACAGTAAGTCGATATCTTATTGGTCCTAAGAGATATTAAGGAATCCTTGAAATCACAATTCACCCCTCTTGAACCCTTAGGGGTGAAATTTTAAAAAACTGTCAAACCTGTTTCGAGATATTTTAAAAATACTCCTATGTGCTAAAAAGTAATGTTGCAATTAAACGAACACAGGAAATACGACGGAATGTATAACTCACCCCGATTGTAGAACCACCCCTTTAGGGGTTGATTAGGACAAAATCCTGAAATTGGTGATTCGGTATTTGTATGGGTAATCTTTGTAAGCAAAAAGCAAGTCGATATCTTATTGGTCCTAAGAGATATTAAAGAATCCTTAAAATCACAATTCACCCCTTTTCACCCTTTAGGGGTGAAATTTCAAAAAACTGTCAATACCATTTCGAGATATTTTAAAAAGACACCTATGTGCCAAAAAGTAATATTGCAACTAAACGAACACAGGAAATATGACGGAATGTATAACTCACCCCGATTGTACATCCACCCCTTTAGGGGATGATTAGAACAAATTCCTGAAATAATTTTTTCGGTAATTGTATGGATAATCTTTGCAAGCAAACAGTAAATCGATATCTTATTGATCCTAAGAGATATTAAGGCATCCTTGAAATCACAATTCACCCCTTTTCAACCCTTAGGGATGGAATTTTAAAAAACTGTCAAACCGATTTCGAGATATTTTAAAAAGACACATATGTGCCAAAAAGTAATGTTGCAACGAAACGAAAACAGGAATTACGACGGGATGTATAATTCACCCTGATTGTAGATGCACCCCTTTAGGGGTTGATTAGGACAAAATCCTGAAATTGGTGATTCGGTATTTGTATAGGTAATCTTTGTAAGCAAAAAGCAAGTCGATATCTTATTGGTCCTAAGAGATATTAAAGAATCCTTAAAATCACAATTCACCCCTTTTCACCCTTTAGGGGTGAAATTTCAAAAAACTGTCAATACCATTTCGAGATATTTTAAAAAGACACCTATGTGCCAAAAAGTAATCTTGCAACTAAACGAACACAGGAAATACAACGGGATGTATAATCCACCCCGATTGTAGGTTCACCCCTTTAGGGGTTGATTAGGGCAATATCCCGAAATTGGTTTTTCGGCATTTGTATGGGTAATACTTGTAAGCAAAAACTAAGTCGATATCCCATCGGCCCTAAGAGATATTAAGTAATTCGTGAAATCACATTTCACCCCTTTTCATCCCTTAGGAGTGGAATTTCGAAAAATCCCTTCTTATTGGGTGCTTACATCATGAAGGGAATGTACTCTCCGAATTTCAAGTTTCTAGGCCCAGGGGTTTGGGCTGGGCGGTGATGAGTGAGTCAGTCAGTCAGGACACTGCCTTTTATATATATAGATTGATTGAAGCCTCAACACTTCCCCTCAATCAACATGTACGTCAGAATATTTTCTTATTTTCTTATTTTGGGATTAAATTGTCACTGTCAGACAAAAATGTCAAATTTGAAGTTCCTGAGGTTATGTCAAATTCATTTGTATGACACACGATTCGTGTTTTTTGTGTGTCAGACTTTTTGTCAGGATATCAGCTACCATATTTTCGGTACTGACATGTTCCACCTCTATTATTCCTTCTTCCACAATCTATCTAATAAAATGATGCCTTATGTCGATGTGTTTGGTTCTGGAATGGTATACATTATTTCTGGCTAAAATTCCAGCACCAACATTATCGCAATAAAGCTTTATATCGTATTCTATGTTAATTTCTTTTAGCACATTGTTCAGGAACGTAGCTTTCTTTGCTGCATCGGCCAATGCCATATACTCGGCTTCTGTGGAAGACAGTGCTACTGTTCTCTGTTTCCTGGCTTCCCATGTGATTGGTGCTCCCGCTAAAATAAACGTGTAACCTGTATATGACTTCCGGTCTTTCACACAGGCGCCCCAGTCTGCGTCTGCATAGCCAAATAAGTTTTTACCTGTTTTTCTGTACTTTAAGTGAATAGTCAGAGGTTCCCTTAAGATATCGAAGTATTCTTTTTGCCGATGTCCAGTGTTCCTTGGTATATATTATGTTAAATTGACTTAAATAATTCACAGCATACAATATATCTAGTCGTGTTCCAATTCCCAAGTATATGAGTGACCCAATTAAATTTTGGTAAGGATATTTCTTCATCTCTTCTGTTGATATAGTTTCAGGTTTCCGTAATTGACTATTTGGCTCAATTGGAGTTTTGACAGATTTTGGATTTTCCATACTGAAAGTTTCCAGGAGTTTTTTAATATAACATTTTTGTGACATAATTATACTTCCACTTTCGGTGTGTGAAAATTCAATTCCCAAATAGTGAATAATTTCTCCCATATCTTTTATTTCAAAATCTTGACAAGACAATTATTTTTTTTAATGTCTTTTATTTTATATTCATTACTGCTGGCTATGATTATATCATCTACAAATATGCTGATAAGTGTCATATCTTTTCCATATTTGTCAAAAAACATACAGGGCTGGTTCAGAAGCGGTTTTAGATTTGTTTTCAATTTTTCGTTTAGTTTTTTATACCACTGACGTCCAGATTGCTTAAGATCATAAACAGATTTTTGCAATAAGCAAGAATTATTTTTCCCTCGCTGCAACTTTTCCAGCCATTGTTGTGCTGTGTGCTTGATACTTTCCTTTATATTCTTGTTTTCAATAATAGTGTGTAGAGATTCTTCTAGTTCATCTGGAATTTTCATATATATTTCTTCTTCCAATTTAGCGTTCAAATATGCTGTTTTCACGTCTAATTGGTCAACTTTAAGATCATATTCTGCAGCTAGAGCCATAATTAGCCTAACAGATTTTAATTTTGTTACAGGTGCGTATGTTTCGTTGTAATCGATTCCAGGGATTTGAGTAAAACTCTTTGCTACAAGTCTTGCCTTCCGCTTGGCAATACTTCCGTCTACCTTATATTTATTTGTTAATACGAGACGATTTTCAACTTCTTTTCTGTTTTTAGGCAAATTAACAATTTTCCATACTTTATTTTTTACCATTTGTAAAAATTCTTCTGTAATTACTCTTCTCCACTCTTCTTGATCGTCCCCATTTAAGGCTTTTTTGGGAGATATTTCAATAGCACCAGTAAATTCTGGTTCGTTTGACGTTCCTGCTTCAATTACTTTAAATTCCTTCCTTGGTCTTCCAACTTTTCCAGTTTAAGACAATTTTCGGTCTTCCTCTTCCTCTTTTATATTCTTTTTCTTTTTCAGTTTCAATATCTTCATCTGAACTATGTTGCTCTTGGTCTACTTCCTGTTCTTGTACAGTTTCTTCATTTATGTTTTGTCTTATAATTTGGTTTTCTGATTTTTGTTCTTGAGGCGTGTACAATATTGTTAAATACTTTTTATTTTTCTTTTCGATTACTTCTTTTTCCTCGTTATTCCAAAAATCTTCGTACTTCGTACTGTTTTCGGAGAATTTATTTATAATTTTCACATCTCTACTTTTGATTATTCTCCTTGAATTCAATGACCACAGTCGATATGCCTTTGTTTCTTCGGAGTAATCAACAAAGAAACATTTTTCTCCTCTTTCGTTAAATTTTCCCTTTCCAGGTTTTTTATTCAAAACATAAGTTTCAGTGCCAAATATTCTAAAATAATGTATTATTGGCCGTTTTCCGAACCATCCGTTGTACGGCGTATCCTTATTTATACTTCTAGAACTGCAACGATTTCTTATGCGATTAGCAGTTGAAACAGCTTCCGCCCAGAATGATGGCCGCAGACCAGATTCAATTAATAAACATCTTGCCATCTCAGTTAGCGTTCTATATTTCCTCTCTGCGATACCGTTCTGTTCTGGCGTGTATTTTGTAGTTAGACGACATTTAATACCATTTTCTTTAAAAAAATCTTCGAATTTTTTGTTGCAAAATTCCAAGCCATTATCTGACTGAAGATATTTTATTCTCTTACCAGTCAGATTTTCCACTAGCCGCTTGTATTCTTTAAATATTCGAAAAGCATCACTTTTTTTCCTTTAAAAATCTCACCTCACACCATCGTGATTTATCATCAATAAATGTGATAAAATATTTACTTCCGCCATTGATGTTCTCATTGGACCACATATGTCTGTATATACAATGTCTAACAGGTTTTCAGAAATTCTTGATGAGCTTTTAGGGAAAGTTTTTTGTGTCATCTTTCCACGCAAACATACTTCACAAGTTTGAAGTTTTTCCTCTTTGTTAAAAGCCAATAGCTGCTTCTTTACTTAACATGTCGACTAAAGTTTTTTCATTCAGGTGTCCTAACCTTTGATGCCATAGGTTTATATTTGATTTTTCTTTTGAGGTATTGACTTCTTCATGACCTTCATCTATAATATAAAGATTATTTATTCTTTTGGCTGTTGCTATTACTTTACCATTTCCATTTCGTATTACTGCTACGTCCTTTCGAAATTTAACGGTACGGCCATGATCTGTAACTTTTGCTACAGACATCAAATTAGTTCTAAGGTCAGGCACAAATAAGGCATTTTTCAGGGTGACCTTATTTATTTTATTGCCTGTACTTAAAAGTAATTTCATTGACCCTTTGAATTCAATGACCACAGTCGATATGCCTTAACCCTTCTATTTTCGTTGATGAATTTTTGCAAGATTCGCATAATCTGTATTTTGAGTAAAATTGTCAAATTTTTCCTTGTCGCTACACATATGTGAGGTACACCCACTATCCAGACACCACATTTTCTTACTTATATTTCCCTGATTTATATATTCCTTAAATATGGTGTGGCGCCCGCACCGTTCCGGTTCGTAAGAGAAAGGTGCCGGACGTCCACATGGGCAACGAAAAATATTCGTGTGACCCCCCCGCACGTGACGGGAATTAAAGAACTGTACAGGAGGCGTAAGGTGGCTGTAGACGCACCGAAAGACCTCAGACTAATGAGAGATCTGGCTAAAAACAGGCGAGTTACTCCAGTGCAGTTCGCGAACACAAAAAAGGGAGACAGGTAGGTTGAGACGTACTTCACTTCAAGGGGTTACTCTCGAAGACTTACACAAGTTGGAATGGTGTAAGCCCTCGGAACATATAGGTAGAAACGGCGAGGCCCACAGTGTGAATAAGGAGGAATAAACGACCACCAACCTCTCCTCTTGAGTTCCTAAACAAACGAGGAACCTACGGGCTGCACTTGAGTAACCGGAGAATATATTGAATTAATGTTACTAACAAAATTAAATTATGAAAAAGTATTGAATTTATTTTAGCCAGTCTCATTTGAATATTACCATAACAGGCGTGATAGATAAAATAATTTACAGAAATTAATAGATCACCCGGTAGACGTGTGATATAAATTCTACAAGTTTAAAGGTGCGAATTGTAGTCGAAACACACATACATTTCTGGGCGTAGATAGTTTCTCCCCGACACAACCAAATTACATTGGGGTGAGAAACTTAAGACACAAAAATTATTCTCAATTGTAAACGGTTATAAATATACAGTATTTACAAAAATATGTACTAAACAGGTACATGTAAGCGAACCAACAGTTTGTATATGACAAAGAAAATATTAATAATTAAATTCGAACAATTAAACCCTAAAATACAAGAAATATACAAATATATACAAACTGTTGACTAGCTATAGCCAAACTGGCATGCGTAACAAATAAATTAACCCCCAATTGCAAATGTAATAATAGAAATACAATATATGGGCAGGTTAGCTAAATGTGAAACAATTTATAATTAATTATCTAAATGAAAATAATAAATAAGTACGCCACTGGTGTTGTCTAAAACACGCTGTGGGTTAAACATCTAGTCTCAAACGACTAGAAATAAGAAATTAATAATAATTACTGAATAATAGTTAAACAATTAATATATAAATTATCTTAACAGAGATAATTCTGTAGGACGCCACTGGAATTAACAATTTATACCAGTGGGTAAAATCGGCTGTTCTAGGCGATTATAACACATGAATTAGACAATAATAAATATATGGACACTCGTAGAAAATGCTTAATAAATAATTATTATATAAACAATTAAGATATTTGAAATAAAAATGTATTTACAACACTAAATACATTAAAAAGATGCCGTAAAAAACGGGCAATCTGCTAGAGTGTATCAGATACAGACACACACAAATATTTAGGGGTTGTAAGGCCCTAAATAGCAAAAAATAAACTATCCTTTGTTCAAAACACGTGGTTTTGGAAACAAAGAAAGCTGTATATTAAAGTGAAAATTAATATGATTTTCTACTTACGCGTATCTTATTTACAAATAAGATTAATAAAGAGATACTTAGGTGATCGCAGGGGTTGTAGAAATTCCCTTGGGATGCTGTGATCCAGGAAGAATCTGGAACTCGTCCGAAATTCTTCTGGTTTGCTGGCAGGTAGCCAGATAATCGCGCGGATTATAGGAAGTCAGAGATCCGCAAATCTTCTGACGATATTTGGCGCTAATGGCCCACAATGTTCGATAATAACGTAAGAAAATCACAAAAAACACAAACTTCGATGTTTACTGTTACAAGTTTTTTGCAATAATAATTGTTTTTGCGGGCGAAATGACCGCTTAACGGAGACCGACCAGTCCAAACTTAGAATTAGTAGGAAATGTTCGGTCTCGTAAATAATATAAAAATTATATACTGGATGTTTCGAAAATAGCGCACAATATTTTCCACCCAGGAAATAATATTTTTTGTTTTGCGCTCGACGGGCGCAACATATGGTTTGACATTTCTGGTCCTCGATCGTTGTCATAGACTCATTTAGACAATTTTTGTTCCAACTTTTCTTGAACATTTTACATTCCGTGCACTTATGGCCAACTTTACCGCAATGATGACATTTAAAAGGGAAAATAGCTTTATTCTTTGTAAAATCTTTTTTATTCTCTTCATATTTTGGAGAATATTTTCTATTTTTTTTTTTTATTTACAAGGAATGAATCTGACGTATTCTTTGTTCTGTTTAATCGGGCTTCGTACTATTCAGTTATTTTAATGCTTAGAGTTTCAATACTTGGTAGTTTATCCCTCGATTCGATTGCACATCTAAAGTTATCAAATGTATCAGGCAAACAGGCACAACAGAATAGTTACTAACAAATCTTTATTAACTTCTAAGTTTATTTCATTCAACTTGTCAACAATTTCCATAAATTTTCGCAAATATTCATGCATAACTTCATCCTCACCCATTTTACAGAACAATAATTGTTTTAAAAATGTTACCTTACGTGCAGGATTCTGATTGATAAATTTCATGTAATTTTACCCAAATTTCTCGAGATGTGGAACATCCCTTAACTTGCTTTAATTCACTGGGACTTATGGCTAATATCAGATCAGATTTAGCTTTCCGATCTGTCCATGTTTTAATCTCGTGTTTGCTAGCATCGTCTCCTTCAATTTCTTCCGGTCTTTGGTTCGTACCGTTGACGTAGTCCCACGTATCATTTTTTATTAGCAGTGCCTCTACTTGTATTTTCCACGTCTCAAAATTTGTGTTTGCCATAGTTTCAATTTTTACATTTGAATTCATGTTTCCTCGGAATTTTTCTAGACGGTAAAAATTATACTAATACTGATTTCCAATTATTTATTACCTGGACCCATAACCTATTGTGGGCTTGACGCCCGTGATCGTAGCAGGTTCATATTTAGCAGAGTAAAATACACATTAATTATTCACAATATATATTTTTACATAAACGTCATACAAAATAATAAATAACAGCTATCATATATTACTGTCGTTACCTTAGTAATATGACATATTGATTGCAGCTTCAACATTTTATTTAGTTTTAATTTTTTTATTTTTTATTTAGTTTTTAATTAAGTTTTAATTTTTTAATTTAGCTTTTATTTTTTTATTTTTAATTTAGTTTTCAGTTTTCAATTTTCAATTTTCCATTTTCAATTCTCAATTTTCATAGTTTTTACTTTCAATTTTTAATTTTCAATTTCCAATTTAAATTTTCCTCATTAAAATTTCCAATTTTCAATTTAAAATTTAGTTTTTAATTTTTTATTTAGTTTTTAATTTAGCTTATATTTTAAATTTTTATTTGATTTTTAGTTAAGTTTTTTTTTTATTTATAATTTAGTTTTTGATTTCAATTTTTAGTTAAGTTTTTAATTTAGTTTTTAATTAAGTTTTAAGTTTTTAGTTAAGCTTTTAATTTTAAATTTTAAATTTAGTTTTTAATTTTTTATTTTTAATTTAATTTTTAATTTAGTTTTTAATTTAGTTTTTAATTAAGTTTTAATTTTTTAATTTAGCTTTTAATTTTTTATTTAGTTTTTAATTTAGTTTTTAATTAAGTTTTAATTTTTAAATTTAGCTTTTATTTTATATTTTTAATTTAGTTTTTAATTTAGCTTTTAATTTTTTATTTTTAATGTAGCTTTTAAATTTTAATTTAGTTTTTAGTTAAGTTTTAATTTTTTATTTTTAATCTAGTTTTTAATTTAGTTCTAATTTTTATTTTCAATTTAGTTTTAAATTTTTTATTTTTAGGTATTAATTTAGTTTTTAATTTAAAATTTTTCTCTTTTTCTTTGAGATGGTCCTGGCCTCAGGACATTGGGGTTCGGCACACATGAACCACACATTGTGCTTGTTTTAGAATGGAAGAAATAAAATTAACAAGTTAGATCGGAATTCCTAGAAGTGGGCAGGTGGTAGGTTTGCGAGGAGATACTACTGCAAAGGTCAATACACTTTTGTTTACTTTCTATTATGACTGTATTTAGTATATTTTGCATTTTAATGTATTGTGATTGTTTCAGAATGGAAGAAATAAAATTAACAAGTTAGATCGGACTTTCTAGAAGTGGGCAGGTAGTGGGTTTGCCAGGAGATACTACTGCAAAGGTAAATACACTTTTGTTTACTTTCTGTTATAACTGTTTTTAGTATATTTTGCATTTTAATGTATTCTGATTGTTTCAGAATAGAAGAAATAAAATTGACAAATTAGATCGGACTTCTTAGAAGTGGGCAGGTGGCAAGTGTGTCAGGAGACTTTATTGCAAAGGTAAATACACTTTATACACTTTTTATTTGGACTGTTATTATTGTATTTTACATTTATTTTGACAATATCTATTATATTTTGCATTTTAATGTATTGCAGTTGTTTCAGAATGGAAGAAGTAAAATTCACAAGTTACATCGGACTTCCTAGAAGTGGGCAGGTGGCGGGTTTGCCAGGAGACTTTATTGTAAAGGTAAATACACTCTATAAACTTTTTATATTGACTGTTTTTTATTGTATTTTGCATTTTAATGTATTGCAATTGTTTCAGAATGGAAGAAATAAAATTAACAAGGTAGATCGAATTTCCTAGAAGTGAGCATGTTGACGGGTTTGCCAGAAGATACTATTGCAGAGGTAAATACACAGATATAGAATAGATATATACATAGATATTTTTGTTTCATAAAACAGTTATTATAATTTTATCTTGGGGACCGGTACTGGGTCAGTTTGGGAAATGCTGAAATAAGGAATGCTTCAGTGATATTAACAAAAGTTTAATATAGTAGATATTTTGTGATTCGTAATAATTATCAGGTTTCTATTTTACTGATTAGTAATGCATTTCTGTGGTAAATAATTTATTTACCGATTTCAGGTTGGGGTTGATATCCTGTGCTGTTCAGCGTTATGTCAGTATTGTATGTAAGAAAAAATTTACAAATTACGATCCTATGTATCCTGTTATTACTAGTCTTTTAGAAACTGCTATGAAAAAATAAAGATGTATATTAAATAGTTTATTTTCTATTTGAAAATTACAAATTAAGAGCTTCAATCACTATTTATCGAGCTCGAGAGTACCAACAATTTATTCTTCATGTAGAAAATATTTATCCTTTTGTGATTAAATTTTGAAAACAGTATTCCAGATTCCATGCATTCTTTCATACTAAGAATCAAGTTACCGCACCACAGTATGCAGGGCCGTATTTACTTACATCGAGGCCCGAGGCGCAAACTTTCTGAAGCCCTCTCCCATAGCTTTCTTACACAGAACAGATCCTTGTTGCATTACACATTTTCCTCCGAGCAATTCTAGGGGGCAACTTAAGGCCAACGCTATTTGGGGGGGGGGGCGAGCTTCGCTACTGTTCCTTATCCTAAACACGTTTTTGATGTTAAGTAAATAACAAGTGAGATATTTTAAGATTTTATTAATCCCCCCGTAACTCAAATATGTGATGAATTGAAAAAGTGTATAAAACAAAAAATATTTCTTTTCTTATTACTTATGACAAAAAAATTTATAACAATTTTAGTCATAATCGTTTTTGCTGTGAAGTCAGTAATATGGGAGATATTCCAAGAGTTTAGATTTGGGGTCCCTCCCTGAATCTCTGTTTTACAGACTTCGGCGTATCCGTCTGAACTTCACAGGATCCGCGTGAACTTCACACGGATACGCCAAAGTCTGTTTACACCACAACAGTCACCAAAGTAACCGGATCTAGTTTCGTATTACAAATTGAGACGGATTATATATATAAGTAATAATAATAATAATATATATTTAATCATGAACTATACAGAGATAGTAGAATTTGTCATGTACGTACATAGTAAAATAATAATACTTAAATATACATATATAAGAAGATAAGACAAGAGAATGGAAAACATAATTTTAGACAATTTTTTCACCGGGAGCAATAGTCCACATGTAACGTGTCAGATAGAAAGTCCTGAACAGAGTAATACGCTTTCTGTAATAGGAAGGATTTTACTTTATTTTTAAAGGTAAGGATCGATGATATATCCTTCAATTTTTGCGGCAGTTTGTTATAGAGGACACAAGACATATAAAATGGACTTCTTCTACTTTTTGATAGTTTATAATATTGTACTCTTATATCATTGGCATGTCTGGTGTGGTAGTTATGCAGATCTTTGTTTAAATTGAACATCCTAGGATTTTCTTTTACAAAGGTAACCGCTTTTAGGATAAATATTGAAAAAAATGTTAGGATGTTATTATTAATAAACCAGTCTGTACAAGAATCACGACTATTTAGGTTAAAAATTAAACGGAGTATTCGCTTCTGCAAAATGAATACCCTTTTGCTCTCAATTGAATAACCCCAGACACAGACATTGTAGGCCAAATTTGAGTAGACCATCGCATAATATACCTGCTTAAGGCTATTTAGCTGAAGGAATTGTTTAAGCACTTTTATACAACAATATGCTTTCTGTAGTTTCTTGCATACGGCATCCACTTGCAATGTCTAGCTTAGGGAGTCATCAATAACTACACCAAGAAGTTTTGTTTCAATATTAGGTTCTAATGTAAAATTATTGAATGTTATTGAGATATCCGTTGGAAGTTTGTTTTTATTAAACAGAAGTAGTTTAGTCTTGGATTCGTTGACAATTAATTTGTTATTATAGCACCACTGGTTAAACTCATTAAGTGCGATATTAATTTTATGCTCAAGTACCCTCGGGTTGTCAGCCATAAGTAAAATTGAAGTATCATCTGCAAACATGATTAATAGATCAGATGATATATGATTAGGTAAATCGTTTATAAATAAACGAAATAAGAGTGGTCCTAGCACAGAACCTTGGGATACACCTAGATTTACTTGAGTGTTTTGAGATTTGTCACGACTAATTTTGACTATTAGCTGTCTATACTCGATGAAGGATATCAACCAATCATTAATTTTATCTCTAATACCAATAGCTTCCAACTTACTCTTTAAGATTTGCGCATGTAGGCAATCAAATGCTCGAGAAAAATCGAAAAAAATTGCAGCAACAAGCTTTCCTTTATCAATATTTTCATAAATACTTGTCGTGAATGATCGTATTGCTGTTTCAGTTGATTTCCGGGCACGGAAGCCATGCTGACATTCTGATAGTATCTCGTATTTGTCAAGATATTTGATGATTCTGTCTTTAATAATCTTTTCAAAAATCTTAGAAATAATAGGTAATAGCGAGATAGGTCTATAGTTTTCTATATTTAGACGGTCACCTTTCTTAAATATAGGTTTAACGAGGGCTGTTTTTAAGCTTGAAGGAAAAATTCCGGATTGAAAAGAATAATTTACTAGGTATGATAGTGGTTCTACTATGTATTGAGAATTTGAAGTATATTGTTCAGTGGCGCACCCAGGAATTATTGGGGGGGGGGAGTGCGGAAGACAAAAAAAATTCCTCGCTTTTGAAATACAAGTGATGACTTAAAGAAAAGGTCCTCACTTGTAAAATACAAGCGGTGACTAAAAAAAAAGGTCCTCATCTCTTTTTAAATTCATATATTTACCTAAGAAATAGTGATAAAAAAATAAAAAATTTGGTATTTCCCGCTTTCTTGGGGGGCGGTCCCCGGGCCACCCCCCTGGGTGCGCCACTGCCCAGATAAATATAAACAAATATACAACTAAAGAAGATTTAAATATATTTTTTTAAATTTTGTGTGGGATATCAAATGAAACCTCTTAATGTGTGGATAAACAAACAAATTTTTATTTTTGACAAATCAATTTATATTCATGTGATTTCGCTAAAAATATGTAAAAAAAACTTTTGTCCCCTCCCTTTTTTCGAGAGGGGTTGATATAAAAATCTGAAACAAATCTTCATAATGTACTTTGATGGGAACCGGAATAGATAGGGGTTTTTAATAAGGTTAGTTTTTCGAAAAATATCAATTTTTGTGTCGTTTAAATAAATAATTATTTTTATAAAATTTATTGTATATGGCAGTGGTTCCCAAACTTTTCATATCCCGGCGACCTTAAGGTATCAGAATTTTTCTGCGGCGCCCCAAGTCAAAACATTGGTCTAACTAACGCAATTGGAGGAATATTGGAATATTTCCGCTGCGCACAGTTTGGGAAATGCTGATATAGATAAGAAGTAAGTATTGGTTTACAAAGATAGTTAAAAAAAGGAGGCAGGATAAAATTTCTTTGGCTCTGAGCTTTATTGTGGACTGTTTTTTTTTATTTATTTATTTTTTTTTTTTGCAGCAAATGTCTAAATTTTAGGCCTTAACTAAAAAATGACCATATATTTATGATCTAAGGCTACAAATATATAAGTATAACAATTATCAACAAAATTTAAAAAAAAAATACTACTAAAATTTTGAAATTTAGGTCAAAAGTTTTTAGACTCCAATTTTAGCCAAAATATTGTTTTAAGCAAATTTTGGGGTGAGGATTATGAAAATAATATTTAAAAAATTCATACTTTCCTAGTTTTTGAGTTAAAGCCTATTTGGGTCAGTTTTTCGCAATAATTCCAAAATTTTTGCCCAATTTTCAAAATGGACCAAATTTTGATCTATTACCAAAAATACATATTTTTACAAATTTTCAATAAAATCGGAAGCAAAAATGTTTGACTTAAAATACACGATTTTTTTAAGATCTACCCCTTATTATTTTTTCGATTTTTGACCATTTTCAAGGGTTTTGGATAATGCCCATACAAAACTTAATAATCGGTTTATTAAAGCCCATTTTTTTTAGACAACAATCTAGGTGGATTTTAAAAATTCAAACCGCAGATTTCTATCCCTAACCATTTTATAATTAGGATTTATTAAAAATTTCAAGCTAAACACTTCATGGAGATATTAGAGGGAAGCGAAAAAAGGAGGAAGGAAGGCGGGGGGGATAGAATGAGTGAAGGAGGGACAGAGGACGAATCAGAAGGGGTGGAAGTGAGTGAAGGGGAGAAAGAGGGGGAGGAAGAGGTGGAGGGACCGTCAGGGGAAGAAATAGAGAGCATAATAAAGAACATGAAGGAAGGTAAAGCAGCAGGGATAGATAAGATAAGGAATGAGGCGTGGATAAATGGAGGAGAGAAAGCTAGGAATAAACTGGTAGAAATAATAAGAGGGATATTGAAAGGAGAGGGATACCCGGAGGACTGGGGGGAAGGGGTGATTGTACCGATATACAAGAGAGGAAACAAGGAGTTAGCAAGTAATTATACAGGTGTGACCTTGATGAGTTCAGCGTACAAGATATACGCGAAAGTGCTGAACGAAAAATGAGTGGATGATATGGAAAAGAAAGATCTACTGGAGGAAACGCAGTTTGGATTCAGGAAGGGAAGAGGGGCGATTGACGGAATATTCGCTGTGACTCACATAGTAGAGGAGAGGTTAAAGAGAAAAAGAGGGAAAGCGTATATGGCGTTCGTGGATTTGAAAGCGGCGTTTGACAGGCTGGATAGGGAGGAGCTATGGAAGGTAATGGAAAGGAAGGGGATAGGAAAGAAGTTGATAATGAGGGTAAAGGAATTATACAAGGGGACGAGCTGTAAGGTGAGGGTAGGCGAGGAAGAGACGGAAAGTTTTTGGGTGAATAAGGGGGTTAGACAGGGTTGTCCGCTGAGCCCGACCTTGTTAAACTTATATGTAGTGGATCTAGAAGGGAATATGAGGAAGGGACAAGATGGGGGTTAGTAGGGAAGATGAAATTGTGGACATTGGGGTACGCGGACGATATTGTATTGATGGCAGAGGAGGAACAGGAGCTTAAGAGAATGATTGAAAGGGCGGATAAATATTTCAAAAGGAAAAAATTAGAAGTAAACAGGGATAAGACGAAGGTAATGGTATTCGGTAAAGGAGGAGGAAGAAGAAAGAAGATAAAATGGGAATGGGGTGGCTGAGAAATAGAAGAGGTGAAGAGTATAAAATACCTAGGTTATATACTAACGAGGAACAATGGGGCTGAACTACACATAAGGGAAAGAGTAAAGAAGGCAAGGATAGTCATGGGGAAGCTGTGGAGTATAGGAGAGAGGAAGTTTAGCGACGATATTAGATGGAGATTGAGGTTGTTTGACGCCGTGATGAAAAACATCCTGCTATATGGGGTGGAAATTTGGGGATGGAAGGAATGGCAGAAGGTAGAACGAGTACAGGAGAGATATTTAAGATGGATCTTAGGGGTAGATAGAACGACACCAGGGTATATTGTAAGAGAGGAACTGAAAAGGGATAAGATGAAAGTGGGTACAGGAAGGAGGGCGGTTAAGTACGAGGAGAAAGTTAGAATAGAAACAGACAAAAAAATAATGAGGGAATGCTGGAAAGGAAGAGCCAGAGAAGAACAGAAAGGAAGATGGTACGCATGGGGGGAGATGAGAAAAGAGTATTACTGGAGATGCGGAGTGGATGCGACAGAGGTAGAAAGGAGAAGAAAAGACGGGATAAGCGTGATTGAGGAGTTGTGGAGGAGGGATAAGGAAGTGGGGGAGCAAGAAAGGACAGTCAGAATAGACAATTCAAGGAGCGCAGGGAGAATAAGGAGGTCAGAACTATAGGGGTACCAAGCTACTTGAAGGGAGAAAGAGGAAGGTCAGGAGGGAGAGTTAGGAGGATTGCGAGACTAAGGTGCGGGAATGAACAGAGAGGAAATAGATATTGGAGGAGACAGGAGTATAAGATGTGCAGGATGTGCGGGGAGGAGGAGGAAGATATAGGGCACCTCGCGAAGAGGTGTAGAGAGATGACAGTATGGTCGGGGAGCACATTAGACCTGTTGCACGAAGATGGAAGGGGGGAGAGGTGGGCGAGAGAATTAGAGGCAAGAAGGATGGAGATTGGGGAAGGATAACAGGAAGGGGAAACGGAAAGAAGAAAGAAAAGAGAAAAAATATTGTAAAATGTAAATTGTATTGTATGTTATTGTTATGTATTTTAGGATTGATTGTTTTATTTTTAATTTTATTTTTATTTTTGTAAATGTTAACACCCTGAACGCCGCAAGGCCTAGGGGAATAAAGAATAAAGAATTGAAAATTTTTCAAATATTTTGTATATTTCAAAATTACATTAAGCCTTAAATTTTTTTTAGTCTAAATAAACTACGAGGAATCCAGAAATTCTAACCTCAGGTTATTTTCTCTAACCGTTATTTGAGTTGTAATTTTTTTTAATTCACAATTTTCACAAATAATGTAAATTATGCCATTAAAAATATTTGTCATAATCTCATAACTCATTAAACGATTGAAGCCCCAAATTATTTACAGACTAAATAAATGATGCAGAATCCAAAAATTTCGACCGCAGATCGCTATCGCAAACTGTTATTGAGTTCTGCTTTTTTCAATTCACAACTTTCACAAATAATGTAAATTATACCATTAAAAAAAATTGTCGTAATCTCACAACGCGTTAAATGATTAAAGCTCCAAATTTTTTCTAGACTAAATAAACTACGGAGAATCCAAAAATATTAACCAGAGATCGCTGTCTCAAACCGTTTTTGAGTTGTACTATTATTTTATTCACAATTTTCACAAATAATGTAAATTATACCATTTAAAAATGTAATCTCTATCGGGTCTATTCTGTATCTTTTGTGGTTAAAAAGATTAGGTTAAAAATGATGGTTAAAAAGTAACATTTTAACTAGGCGTTAAAATTTGAACCTTGTTTCTTATTCTGTATCTCAGGTTATAACCCAAGCGTTAAGTTCTAACATTTTAACCTTATGGTTAAAATTATGTTGTGAAATTATCTACAAGGGAAGGTATTTTGCTAGTGTAAGTGTGGATTTAATGTAAACATGTGTTATGGTTGAATCATGAATGAACAACGATCAAATATAATAAATATATATTGCGGAAATGTACAATATTTTTACATAAATAATTATGGTTGGCATAAGCATAATAAGTATAGGCTTTTCATTCTTCTATATGAAGATACTTTTATTTTCAGGTTATGTTTACCTTATTTTTATTTTTAAACAGAGAAATCAAAATTTATAAATGTATCACTATTTTAAAGTTTTAAATATTTACTTGCAATATATTGGGAAATCTTTTGGTTCTTCTCAGATTTTCAAACAACATTTGTAAAACGAGATATTCCGTATAAGTTTTAGACAAATGAAAATATTTTAAAATGTTTCTTCTGGTAAATTAAAAGGGTCACTCATATCACGCAGTTGCCTTTGTTTAATTTGATCTGATCTCCTAAAAAGCATTTTTATATATTTTTTTTATTCACCTATATTACTTTTTTTACTTATTAACCTCTTGATGTTCAATTTGTTCAAGTAATAATTGGTTTAAAATAAACAGACTTGCCATGATTAATTCTAAAAATGCATTTTTTCTGGCTATTTGACGTTTAGAGGTTAGAATTACAGCTGGTTAAAAATTAACGCCATGTATTTGGCTGGAGTTAAAACTCCGAATATAACCTACTGAATTAACCACATTGAGTTTAAAATTTAAACGTCATAGAGTTACAGAATAACAAAATATTGTAAAGCGTGGTTAAAATTTTTTAACTTCGACCTTGAGGTTAATTTTTAACTTTTTAAGATACAGAATAGACCCGAATATGCGTTAAACGGTTAAAGCCCCAAATTATTTCTATACTAAATAAAGTACGGAGATTTTTAGATGCCTATAACCCATGTGCCCAAACCTTATCGGTTCCCGGCGCCCTTAATTGATTAGAATTTTTTCGCGGAGCCACAAGTAAAAACTGATCTAACTAACGCACTTCGAGGAATATTGTAATATTTTCGCGGCGCCCCTGTAACCCATCTGCGGTGCACACTTTGGGAATCGCTGGTATATGGTATCAAAAGAAAGCTCTTAAAGGTGCCTGTCCACTTGAGAGTACTCTCAAGAGTAACTCTCGATAGCAACTCTCACAGGCTGGTCCACTAGGGAGCTGATTTCGATCGGATGTACTCTCAAGCCTGTGTCCACTTGATCAGTTGTGGAGAGTAGTCAAGATGGCGTCGTACTATAGAAAGATCGCAGCAGCTGTAATAATTCTAACTATTTATAAAAAAATTGATGTGAAGTGTGAATTTTCACACATTTCTGGGTTTCGCAGGTATTTATTAACTGTGTGATGATTATTTGGGATGCCAAAACAAATTTTATGTCAAAATATTTTTTTATGAATTTTAATTCGAATGCCTAATACCATTATTTAAGTTTCTAAATATGTGCAGTATTTTTTTTATATAGCAAGGTTCAAAAAGATTTTGAAAATTGCGCCTATGGCTTCCATTGGTTGCTTAAATCATAAGCCTCGCCCTCTGATACCTTCAAATATAATTAAATTATAATTTCAACACTTCCCACTGGTTATTAAATTTACGCTTTTAAAAATTAAATGCAACATTTACCAAAATATAACTAGAATTTTGACAAAATAATTTAAACAAAATAAAAATGCAAAAAAAAACTGAAAAAATAAAAATTGACGGGATTCGAACACAGTTTCTTACAGTAGTTTCAACTCACTAAGCGAGAACGCTACCACTGTGCTATACAGGATCACTCGTTTACTATGTTAAATAGCGAATTAAATATATTACATATTTTACTTAAAAACACAAAAAATGCGTTATTTTCCGAAAACATAATCTGATCAAAAATTCTTGTTGTACTATTCCGGTTCACACCAATGTACATTACTGAGAATTTTTTCAGATTTTTAGTTTAAACCATCTGGGCTACAGGGTGTGGGACAAAATTTTTTTTGCACAATTTTGGCACAAATCGCCTCAAAATAATTTATTTTGAAAAAATAAAATTTTGATCGTTAATCCACGTACCAAGGGCTTTCATTTGATACCCTACACAGAATTGTAAAACAATATTTTTTTTTTCGATGAGCATATATTTGTTAAATTTTTAGGGGGATATGTTTTTTAGATGTTTTAGTATTTTTCCTATGTGCGGGTCAAAGAGTTGTATAAGCATGCCAAATTTCAACTCTCTAGGTTTAGCCGTTTGACTACAATTTTTACCGAACAGACAGACAGACAGACAGACAGACGACAAAATGACGGTATAAGGGTTTTTTGGTCATACCTACAAAACCCTAAAAAGAAAAAAGTTGAATAAGAAAAATCTGCTGGATTAAGTCATGGATTGATAGAAGAAGTGCTTTAGGTGCCTTCAATAATTTCTGGAAATCAAAAATGAAATGGTGCTGCATCTATTTTTAATAATAAAGTTGAATTAATTAATATTATAAAAAATTTATTTACTTTTAATAATTCTCTTACAAAATTTATTTTAAATATTATTAATAAAATTGCAAATAAAAAATAGTTGAAGCTATAGCTTGTACTAAAAAATGTTTAATAGAAAATTTAAAGGAATATGATTTTTCTTTTTTTTTAACAAAGGAATGTAAAGTAAAAGAAAGGAAAGTAAATTAATTTCTAATCCTATTCATGTCTCTATTCAAGAAATTGAAGAAATAGAGATTATTGTTCCTGTAAATAAAGTTGATAAAAAAAAAAATAGATATTAAAAAGAAAAGGGTTATTATACTAGCGTCGGCGAGTCAATGCAGTTACGAAACAAACGAATGTATTGTTTGGAACAATGCAATTGTTTGTTATGTCGTGTGACGTAACTGCACTGATTCGCCGACGCTAGTATACCTTTATATTTGGGGTATGTACCTAAAAGCTTAATTAGCATATGTTGTTATTAATTACTAGAGTCCGGCAAAAATATGCAACGGTACTTTAGTTAGGTGTTTTTCGATAAAAAGCGGCACATGTGTTATCTGTAGAAATAAAATGTAATCTATATATATAAAATCGTAACTAAGCTACCTACTCATAATCAACGCCCAGCCCAAACCACTGAACCTACAATCATGAAAATCGGCAAGTATATTCCTTCCATGACAAAAGCACCCACTAAGAACGGATTTTTCGAAACTCATCCTCTAAGTGGGTGAAAAGGGGGTTAAAAGGGGTAAAATGTGGCTTCACGGTTTCTTTAATATCTCTTAGGTCCAATAAGATATCGACTTGGTTTTTGCTTACAATGATTACTCATGTAAATATTAAAAAACTATTTTCAGGATTTTGTCCTAATCGACCCCTAAAGGGGTGAATCTACAATCAGGGTGAATTATAGAACCCTTCGCATCTTCTGTGTTTATTGTCTAATAATATTCCTTTTTGGCATATAGGTGTCTTTTTAAAATATTTAGAAAGTGTTTTGACCGTTTTTTTAAATTTCACCCCTAAAGGGGTAAATTGGTATTTTTTATTTCATAAAATGTCGTCTAGACAAAGAAACATAAAATTCGAGTAGTATACTTTTTATGACTTAAGAACCCCCTAAGAAATGATTTTTCGAAATTCGACGTCTCAGGGGTGAAAAGTGGTGAAAGGTGTTTACACGGATTCCTCAATATCTTTTAGGTCAATAATATATCGCCTTGCTTTTGCTTACAAAGACTACCCATATAAATGTAGAAAAACTTATTTTTCAGGATTTTGTACTAATCAACCCCTAAAAGAGTGAATCTACAATCGGGGTGAAGTATAGAACCCGTCGTATTTCCTGTGTGTGTTGTGTTATAATTTTTATTTTTTTTTTTGGCATATAGGTGTCTTTATAATATTTAGAAATTGTTTTGACCGTTTTTTTAAATTTCACCCCTAAAGGGGTAAATTGGTATTTTTTATTCGATAGAAAGTCGTCTAGACAGAAAGAAAAAATCGGGGAGTATATCCCTTTTATGACTTAACAACACCCTAAGAAATGATTTTTGTTAATTCAACTTCTAAGGGGTGAAATGGGGTAAAAGGTGTTTTCACGGATCCTTCAACTTCAATATCTCTTAGGTCCAATAATATATCGCCTTGGTTTTTGCTTATTAAGGTTATCCATATAAATGTTGAAAAACTTATTTTAGGATTTTGTCCTAATCATCCCCTAAAAGGGGTGAATCTACAATCAGTGTGAATTATAGAAACCTTCGCATCTTCTGTGTTAATTGTGTTATAACATTCCTTTTTGGTATATAGCTGTCTTTTTAAAATATTTAGAAAGTAATTTGACCGATTTTTTCTTAATTTCACCCCTAAAGGGGCAAATTGGTATTTTTTATTCGATAGAATGTCGTCTAGACAGAGAAACATGAAATTCGGGGAGTATATCCCTTTTATGACTTAACAACCCCCTAAGAAATGAATTTTGGAAATTCAACATAAAAGGGGTAAAATGTGTTTTCACGGACTCCTCAATATCTCTTAGGTCCAATAATACATCACCTTGGTTTTTGCTTATAAAGGTTATCCATATAAATGTTGAAGTACTTATTTCAGGATTCTGTCCTAACCATTCCCTAAAAGGGTGAATCTACAATCAGGAAGAATTATAGAATCCGTCATATTTCCTGTGTTTGTTGAGTTATAAAATTCCTGTTTGACATATAGATGTCTTTTTAAAATATCTCGAAATGGTTTTGACAGTTTTTCAAAATTTCACCCCTAAAAAGGTAAATGGGTATTTTTTATTTGATAGAATATTCCTTGGACAAAGATACATGATATTCGCAAAATGTATATTCCCTCCATGAGGTAAGCACCAATTAAGACGAGATTTTGCGAAATTCAACCTCTAAGGAGTGAAAAGGGGCGAACTTTAATTTCAAGGATTCCTCAATACCTCTTAGGACCAATAAGATATCGACTTGGCTTTTGCTTATAAAGATTACCCATACAAATGCCGAAAAACTTGTTTCAGGATTTTGTCCAAATCAACCCCTATAGGGGTGATTCTACAATCGGGGTGAATTATACAATCTTTCATATTTCCTGTGTTTATTGAGTTATAACATTCCTTTTTGGCATATCGGTGTCTTTTTAAAATATCTCGAAATGATTTTGACAGTTTTTTAAAATTTCACCCCTAAAGGGCAAGATACATGAAATTCGTAAAGTATATTCCCTCTATGACGTTAGCACCCACTAAGACGGGATTTTTCGAAATTCTACCCCTAAGGGGTGAAATGTAATATCAAGGATTCCTTAATATCTCTTAGGACCAATAAGATATCGACTTGGCTTTTGCTTATAAAGATTACCCATACAAATGCCGAAAATTTTATTTCAGGATTCTTTCCTAATCAACCCCTAAAGGAGTAAATCTATAATCGAGGTGAATTATACAACCCGTCGTATTTCCTGTGTTTATTGAGTTATAACATTCCTTTTGGCACACCGGTGTCTTTTTCAAATATCTCGAAATAGTTTTGACCATTTTCTAAAATTACACCTCTAAAGGGGTAAATGGGTATTTTTATTCGAAGAACTTCCCTTGGATATAGAGACATGAAATTCGGGAAGTATATTCCTTCCGTGATGTAAGCACCCACTAAGAAGAGATTTTTCGAAATTCGAGCCCTAAGGGGTGAAATGTGATTTGAAGAATTCCTCAATATACCTTAGGACCAATAAGATATTGACTTGGTTTTTAATTACAAAGGTTACCCAAACAAATATTTGATTTAAGGTAAATCAGGATTTTACCCTAATCAACCCCTAAAGCGGTGCATCTACATTTGGGGTGAATTATAGAAACCTTTTTATATCCTGAGTTATAAACATTCCATTTTGGTACATAATTTTCTATTGAAAATATTTAGAAAGAGTTTTGAAAGTTTTTAAATTTCATCCCTAAATGGGTAAATTGGTATTTTTTGTTCGAAAGAACGGCCCTTGACAGAGATATGAAATTCCTCCATGTCGCAAGCATCCGCTTATACGAAATTCGACCCCTACGGGATAGAAAGTGATAAAATGTTTTTCCTGGGAATCTTCGTTATCTCTTAGGTCCAATAATATATTGATTTGATTTTTGCTTACAGTGTTCTAACCATCAACCTGAAGGGGCGATTCTAGATTCGGGGTGAATTATAGAACCCTTTGTATCTTCCATCTTTGTTGTACAATAACTATGTTGTACTTTTTCGAATTTAGGTGTCTTTTTAATATCATTAGTTTCAAATCATTTCATTTTAACCATTTTTTTATATTTCACCCCTAAATTGCTATTCTTACATTACTTTACGTTACATTGGTACATTGGTATTTTTTAGTACACAAATGACGAATTTAGTAGACAAATTCGGGAACTATATTTCTTCCATGACGTAGACAACCACTAAGAACAGATTTCTCGAATTTCGACCCCTAGGGGATTTCTCAATATCTCTTGATGAAATAACGACTTGCTTATTACTTACTATGGTTACCCGTACGCATGTATCAAAATGTAATTTAAGATTTTGCTGCAAGCAACACTTAACGGGCGAATCTACATTAAATCAGGGAGAATTATATAATATTTCGTAACTTCTTGGTTTGTTGAGTTATAACATTCCTTTTTGGCATATCATTTTTTTCCAAAGTCTTAAACGTTTTTTTTTTTTAACCTATAAAGGGTTAAATTGATCTATTTTTGATTAGATACATGGAATTCCGAGAACATATTCGTTCCATAACGTAAGCATCGAACTCTTTATATCTCCTATGCTTCTTGAGTTATAACATTCCTCTCTGGCATTTAGGACTTTTTAAAATCTTTCGATAGTGTTCTGACAGTTTTTTAAATTGAGGGAAAATTAGTATTTTTTATTAGAAATTAGAAATTCCAAGAGTACATTTCTCGATATGACGTAAGAACTCACTAAGAAAGGATTTTTCGACCCCTATGGGTTGAAAAGGAGTAAAATGGTTTTTCACGGATTTCTCAATATCTCTTAGGAAAGATGAGATATCAACTAGGTTTTTGATTATAAAAGTTACCTGTACACATGTTTAGAAACAAACTGAAAATTTTACACTAATGAGTCTCCGTCGGGGTGAATCTACACTTGAGGAGATAGTAAGCAATGTGATCTATAGGGAACCATGATTTATAATGATTGCACGATGATCGCAGATCGTCAATATACCGTAGCGAAGCACGGGTACTCAGCTATTTATATATATTTGTAATGTGCCCTGCTGACAAATAGTGTAGCGTATAAAAATTTAATATCTTATCAAAAACTGACCAATGGCAAAGGAGTGACCGGAATTACCTATCTCGGATATAATCCCAAAATAATGAGGTGTCGTTAATAAGATAATAATTCATTGCGGTAGAAGTGTTTTATTGTTTTGTTTTTTGTTGGTTTTTTGTTAAAATAAAGTTTAAAATAGCACGCCTATGGCGAAAGTACCATTGTATATTTTTACCGGTCTCTATTATTTACATTTTAGTAGATGATGTACAAAGTTTTTTGATACTTTAAAAAATAGTTTAATTCAATTAAATGTAATTACTAAAATAATTTAATAAGTTTATTTTAGGCTCTACTTAATTATTTGGGGTAATTAGTTACTAACAAAGGTAAAAATTTACGTAATTTATTCTATCAAAATAATTCTTTTAATCAGGCACATAATGTTTTAAACTTTATTTTAATAAAAAAACATATATTTTTATTTTTAAATTGAATTAACTAGGGTTACTATATTTTTTGTACGCCAAACCGGGACACCCCCCCCAAATAATTTTTTTCTCATTTTTTATACTTTATTGATTGATGTATTTATCGATATTTTTCTATTACAAATGATTAATAAAAAAAACGTATATCAAAAAATCACAAAAATACATATTATAAAATTATAAATTTTGACTTACATAGTTGCACTATATAAATTATTTATTTGTATAAGAATATTTATCGGCAGATTTTACTTTTTTTAAAAAGTTTTTATCATTTTTAATATAATCATAAAATTCAAAACATTTTAAATCTATGTTAGTTTTACAAAATAATAATGCACCAACGTTATATTCAAGTAAACGATTTCTTTCAGGTGACCATATATTCCTCATTTCTGAAAATAATCGTTCAATTCGTGCTGAAGTACCAGGCAAACAGAAAATAAATTCGACAATTTTCTGCAAATTGTTAACAGAAATATTTTTGTCTGAAATTTTTTTAAACAATTGTACCCATTTCTCCTCGCTAGTTGTACCCTTTTGCCGCCACATATTATAGCGGTCAGTGTCGTTATAAAACTGTTTAGCATATACAACTTCGTCAAATAGAGTATCACAGTTAATGATCGGTGTTTTGGTCGTAAATTTGGAATTAAGTAATTGCATAGTTTTTTCAACATCGTTCCATGCATGCATATATATAAAATATGGAAAAACCGGGACATTTTTAACAAACGGCCGGGACGCCGGGACAAGTTCTTAAAACCGGAACTGTCCCGGTCAAACCGGGACGTATGGTAACCCTAGAATTAACTAATTTTTAACTAATTATTTTTAATAAATCGGTAATCGACACATTTCACGTTCCACAAAATTTCCCGAAGTTCGTACAAGCCGATTAATTTATTTATTTCCTCCGGTGACGAATTTTTGAACATCTTGTAAGCAGACAGCTCTCGATAGCACTCTCAGAAATTCAGAATTCAAATTCTTAGCACGTCAAAAACACAATTCGTATTTGGCAAGCTACTATCGGAGAGTGTAGGGAGTACGTGTCCACTAGCGAGTACGTTGAGAGTAGTTAGCTGTCGGAGAGTAGCTCGCCACTTTCTGCGAGTTTCTCTCAGATGCCTGTCCATTGGAGAGTAACTGCTATCGAGAGCTTCTCGCCACTATTTACTCTCAAGTGGACAGGCACCTTTAAAGACGTAGAAAAAATAGTTTTTAATTTTGTTTCATTTTAAAACGATTTTTTCCATTTTTAAAAAAGTATGTTTTAATAATCATAATAATCCAATCTGAAATAAATGCTACGCCAATGTATTGTCAAGGTTGTGCATGTTGATGTTAGCTAAAGAGTCTTCTCATTTTTAAGCCAATGTTCCCATGCAGAGCCATCGGTCGTGCCAGTGTAACGAAGAACGCCAAACCCAAGGCTATCAACTTTTGTATTAAAATAATTTTTAGCAGTTTCACTGAGTTGAGAAACGGTTCAAGTTGGACATTTCAATAATCTGGATTATGTTTGTTGGGTGGACGTAGCGTTTAATCCCGGAGTAAGTACTTTTCTAAAGATTTTATTAGACTAGTATAAATATCATGAATTGTTCACTATTTAAATCACGTTCAGAAAGAATAATACAAAAATGTCTTTTAAAAAATAGACTATATTAGTAACTACGTCAGTGGTCTCCAAACTTTTTTTACCGCGTACCCTTATGACGAAAATAATCATAAATTGTACCCCCTAATTATTAGGGGGTTAATATACGAGCCCAAAATCATATTAGTTCACCCGATCGCATTTTTTAAGATTTTTACTTGAAATATATAGAATAAGTGAAATAAAACAAAACATATTACTATATACTTATTAAACTACTTTATTATTTGATTAAATTTAAACATATTTACCCACAAAATAAGTTTATTTATATTCATTACTGTAAAAAAAAATGTAATTGTAAAAAAACTTTGAAAATGTTACTGAAATTATTACATCAATTTTCTCATAAAAAAACATATTTTTACCACTGTGTAACCGCACCCTTATTTTTTAAAATTGCATCAATTGCTCGTTGCATGGTGTCTACAAGTTTGTGACAATCCAGCTGTGAGAAATATTTCCATATTTTGTGTTAAAATTTACAAAAATATATTTGAAATTAATTAAAGTTTTCTAAAATTACATGAATTATTCCATTAAATTTGGTTTTTTACGTTTATTTAAACTTTTGTAAAAACTATTGATAAAATAGATACGGGCGAATTTAAGTGATTTTGGGCTATTATATATTAGGGCCTAATATTAGACCGGGAGCTCATGACATTTTTGGTCTCCGATTTCAGGCCTTTTGGAGAGAGTTTCGAAATCTACGATTTTAGTATACCCGAAATTGATATACAACTCAACAAATTTGATGTAAATAGCAAAATTCGATTTTCGAGCGTTATTTCGAAAGCGGCTTCATTTGAGACCGTGTGCTGCGAACAAACCTAATCAAATTGATGCAATCCGTATAAACATGGAGTATCTTACTTAAATGTCATAATTTACAGCCGTTCCGGCCAGATATGTCAAATTTTTTATTTCATTTCGGGCAAAACCCAAATAAAAACAAGTCATATCGCTTTTTTTATTTAATTTTTGTAATCTACAGGTCCGATTTGGTCGAGAGCGATATAAAAAGTGTCAAAATAATGCGAAGTTGAACCTTTACATATTTCGGCCGCTATCTTAATTTCGGCGCCCCTCAGAGAAAATTTCCGCACATATTCTTGTAGCCAAGGATATGCCCTACATATTTAGGAAGAATTAAAACAAAATATTAATAGACACAGATTTGCAGTGATTGAGTATACCATCATGTCTCCAATTTGGGAAAAAAATCTATCAAAATTTAAAATTTTCGCCATTTTGATAACAGATTCGTAATCTACGGCATTAAATTAATAGAAAACGAGCCATATCATACGAAATTCGTAAGCCATTTCGGAAATCACTTTTTTGCGTTTGGGAATGAATTATGGACGGTATCTTGTAAACTAAGTGACGAATATTCGCGTACGACGCGGCAAATTGTAGCTAAAAGTCCAATGTACAAATATGTATTTAGCTATCTTGCTCTATCATAAAAATAAGTTATCGTTATCGTAATTGGCGCGCTAGTTTCGCCGCCATCTTGAATCTGCCTCGATTCACAAATAGGTGCTGCGGGTCAAAATAATTTAATTGTTATAAAGAACATGTGTGCCAACTGGCATTCCATTATCATCAAGTGCAGTATCAACGTAAAATATGGTGCGTAGGCACCAGACTAATATAATTTTTCAGTATTTGCGTCAGGATTTTCATTTTTAAACAGTGAATTTTGAATTTATAAGTTTTTATGCACAATATATAGAATAAGATTAATGCTTAGAAAACGTTATTTATTTAAAGTCGAAGTAATAGAATACAATGATAAAACCGACAAATATACAAATAAACATATTTTTGTCCAGCAAAGCGAAATGAGAAATGTAAAAATAGCATAAGTCATAATTAATATATAATATTTAAACTTTCAATAACTTGTAAAATTTTTGCGAGGCCCCCTCAGCGCGAGGCCGTCGTCAGTCGCCGACTTCGCCGACGCCTAACGACGCCACTGCCAATTATGAATAGCTTTTTGTTTAAATTCGGATTGTAACATTGTCCTTTCTCTTATGTCGAATAATTTTTTTTTGAGCTGTAATCGGAAATGTGGCGTACCCCACATTGAGACCACTGAACTACGTCACAAAATGGGATTCAGTGTTTCCGCCTCGCGGTTGGTTCCTATTATTTGAGGTTACTGGTTTTACTCCTTTGAATTGAATTTAGCATGTTGTTTTTTTTTTTTTTTGTATTTTGAAGAATAAATTAAGTTTTCAAAGTAAGAAAATGCTTCACAACAAAACTACAAATTAATATTTATTAATTAAAATTCTTATTTTATACATTATAATTTAATATGTCATTGTTTTTAGGGTTTTGTAGGTGTGAACAAAAAATCCTTATACCGTCATTTTGTCGTCTGTCTATCTGTCTCTCTGTCTGTTCGGTAAAAATTGTAGCCAAACAGCTAAACCTAGAGAGTTGAAATTTGGCATGCTTATACAACTCTTTGACCCACATATAGGAAAAATACTAAAACATCTATAAAACATATCCCCCTAAAAATATAAACAAATATCTGCTCATCGGAAAAAAAATATTTTTTTAAAATTCTGAGTAGTCAGAACAAATGAAAGCCCTTCGTACGTGGATTGACGATCAAAATTTTATTTTTGCAAAATAAATTATTTTGACGCGATTTTTGCAAAAATGTGCAAAAAAAATTTTGTCCCACACCCTGTAGCCCAGATGGTTTAGACTAATAATCTCAAAAAATTCTGAGTAATGTACATTTGTGTGAACCGGAATAGTACAACAGGAATTTTTGATCTGATTATGTTTTCGGAAAATAACGTATTTTTTGTGCTCTTTGCTAGACCGTGTAAAATATTTAATAACTTATGTAAGACTGTAAACCAGCATACTTTGATAGTGTAATGGTTAGCATGCTCGCGTTCTAATTTACAATCTAAGGCTCGATCCCGTCTCGAGACAAATTTATATTTTGTTTTTTTTTTTGCATTTTTATTTTCTTTAAATTAATTTTTCAAAATTCTAATTATATTTGGGCAAATGTTGGATTTAATTTCTAAAAGCGTAAATTTAATAACCAGTGGAAATTGTTGAAATTGAATACACGAAATCAGAGGGCGGAGTTATGACTTAAAACAACTAATGGAAGCCATTGGCTTAAAATTTTCAAAATCTTACTGAACCTTGCTATATAAAAAAATAATGCACATATTTAGAAACCTAGATAATGGTATTAGGCATTCGAATTAAAATTAACAAAAAACATATTTTAATATAAAATTTGTTTTTATATCCCAAATAATCATCAATCACTTACTAAATACCTGCGAAACCCTGAAATGTGTGAAAATTCACGCTTCACATTAATTTTTTCAGAACAATAATATATTGCAGGTTAATTTTGAAAAATTTACGTTAATAATCGTTATTATGGCCAGTAACATAGCAATAAGTCTGTCTGACATTTCTAAATGGTTTGAAGGAACAATATATTGTTCTTATTTTATCCATTATTGATATTCATTTTCATCTGTCAATAAACGAAAAAAATTTCAATTCAGAATGTGGCTGTAATAGTTCCAGTTTAAAGCAATGCAATACACCATTATGCATATTGAAACAAAATATTAATTATTACTTAGTTTTAATTAAATAAATACTAAAGATATTTCGATTTTCATATTATTTAAAAGCGTAACCTATAAATATATCTTCGAATCCTTATTTATATGTTTATAAAAACATTATTCTATAATATAAGGTATCTGAACTGTATATATTAGTATATACTTATCAAAGATATATATTTTTAGCTCCAAAATTTTTTATTTTATTTTTTTATTTTTATTTTATTAGGGCAATAAAACGGAAAATATTCCTGTATGTCGCCACGTACATTGAATAGGTATACAGTTATATGAAGTTCAGGTACAAAGACATTACACGATAATGAATTTTACTATAATATACTGATAAATATAAAGTTAATTTGATTTTTATAAATTTATATTTTCGTTCAATATGTTATTTAGTTCTACTTTAAATTGGAAAAAACGAACAAAAAATATATCGCAAGAATTGAAAAATGAATCAAATGAAAGCATTAATCTATTTAGGGGAGAATTTTTCCCCGAATTTGTCTTTCTTTTATTACTGTAAAATGTTGATTTATTTCGTGAATTTACTTGAGATACATTAAAATTAATCAATTCGATAGCAGCTGGGCAGTCAATCATGTTGTTCACTATTTTGAAAACAGTACACAAGTCAATTTTTAATCTTCGGGTGGAGAGGCTGGTTAAGTTGTATACTTGGAGACTAGTTTTGTAATTGAATGAATGTGAATTACTGAAAAATTTATAATTTAGATACGAAACGAATCGTTTTTGAACTGACTCAAATCGGTCTATATAAATCTTATATTGCGGGTTCCAAATGACACTTGCGTAGTCCAAGCGACTGCATACCAATGACTTGAATAAAGTAATGAGGCTCTGAGGCTGTTTAAAGTCCTTACAAGATCTCAATATGAATCCAAGCATTTTAAATGCAGACCTCACAATATTGTCGACATGTTTGTTAAATATAAGTT
Organism: Liopterus haemorrhoidalis; assembly: GCA_963971575.1. Lineage (NCBI taxonomy): Eukaryota > Metazoa > Arthropoda > Insecta > Coleoptera > Dytiscidae > Liopterus > Liopterus haemorrhoidalis. The sequence goes on from OZ020623.1 coordinate 28,000,283, forward strand.
TGCTGTCAAAATATACACCCAAGTCCTTGATTAGGTCATAACGTGTTAACAAAGTATTATTTATAAGATATAAAAAGTGTACAGGGTGTAGTTTTCTAGTAAAAGATATAATGTTACATTTGTTTAAATTAAAAAAAAGCTTATTGTTATTACAATACTTGAAAAAATTTTGAATAAAATTGAAAATATTTATAAAATTAAGGTAAAAAAAGTAATGCCACATGTATTTTAAATCTCCCATAAAATTCCAAACGAAATCTTTGTCAGATGGCAGCACATGTATGTGACGTCACACTAATATGGTCCATTAATGTAAAGTGTGAATTTTTACCAATGAGGTCGTATAATATAGAGACTGAACGAGGACGAGTTGTCAACAACTCTTTGGGCGGGGAAACGGGGGCTGCCCCGAGGATTTGTACACTTTGCATACCTCAATGTTTTGCCGATAAGAATTGAAAGTAAAAATATATTTTTTTAATACTGTAAACTACAAATTTTAATAAAATAAATTTCATATATAATATTAAATTAACCTGAATTTATTAATATATATTTAAGATAACTAGTAGGTTTCTAAATTACATACATTTAAAATTTAATATGATCGAAAAAAAAGTTTAGTAGGCCCTGAATTTAAAATGTTAAGTGGACAATTCTGTTAATATAAAAATAAATTAATTCCATGTCTATCTAGACATCATATTGTAAAGCAATGCTTCAGACACTTTCTAAATTTAAAACGGGCATATATTACGTCATTTATTCCATGATAAATTAATATTTATCTGACAAATTATAAAGATGTATATCTATAATCAATGCTGGGTAAAATACTTTTCTGATGTATTTGAAGTACTGAATACAAATACTTTTTTTTAAGGAAAAACTATACAGTAATAGCCCGAAGTTACGCGATAGGTAGGTCCGTACAAGTTGGGGTACAACTTTGCATATTAATACATATAATACATTATTTTAAACTGGGACCAAGAAATAACAATAAAATTAATTTAGAAGAAAAATATTTAGTAAATTTGCAGTTCTTTATACATATTGTCACGTGGGTGGTTTGATTGAGACACAACTCCTGGTTTCAACATAACAAATTTATTAAATAAGTATATAACAATTACAAAATAATGTTGGAATTGGTCCATGGAGTTGGGGAAGTCTTCGGTCCACCCCGTGTTGGCCAGGATCGGCTTGGACCTATCTCCGAGGCGGGGGCTACCCATCCGGGAGTTGAGGAGCCTGGAGATGTCTTCTCCCACTCACATGGTCACTACTTGCTTTGGCGTCACTCTCGATACTAGAATCCGGCGTCGGTGTCGTGGTCGTCACCTTCGGGACTAATACGTGCAGTAGAGGTGGCTATGTTCTACTACCTCAATATTCTCGACATCCATCTATAAAGTACCGTAAGTTAACCCAGTTCCAATATTCATTCGTCATGACAAATATTTCCTCATTATGAAAATTGCAATGGTTGCATTTCTTAATCAGGCCACATACGTCAGACGCTGACGAATAGTTTTTAATCAGACAGCTGACCGTCACAATGTCTAGATGTCGTAATCCTGACCTAGGATTACCTATGTGACATTACCCCCTTCCCCATCAGCATGGCGCCCCGACATGCAACAAAATAAACAAAAATAAAAAAAAATATCAAAATAATAAAACCAATGGCAAAAAAATAAAAAGTTTTGAAGTTAATAAAGACTTAGACACTTGTCAGGTATTTCTACGCTGTTGGCTCATGTGACGTCTCCAGATGGCCACCAAAGTGCGTAGACACAGCTCCCCAATAGCTGACTGGCGGCTAAGGGCTCCTTGGTACATGGCTCATGAACCTTAGGAAATTTGGAAAATTTGAATTTTGATCGACATTTCTGATTCAGCCATATGTTTAAAAATGGAACTTCTGAAACTAATACCCAACGTATTAAAAAAATAAACATAACGAAAAACGTGTAGTGTTGTATTTTACGTGTTCTAAAACTCAAAATATATCATACTCGAAACCTGTAAAAATACAGTACATCTGGTTTTTACATAACTATTTACATACAATTGATTAATTTCCAGATGACTTGTATTCTTACTGGGTTGTGGTACTTGCAAAAAGGAAACGAAAAAAAATAAATAAATAAATAATAATAGATTAAAATTTTGATACCCGTTACGTTGGTTATCTGTTCACCAAGCATGCAGTTGCCTTGGGTAGTTGCTTGCCCTCGCGAACACTTCACTGCGCGTCAGTGTTTAGTGGGTCCTTCTTCATCCTTGGGAGGAATCACTGCTGCACGGCATCCCTCCAAGGGGTCTTCAGCATCCCGCCGGCCCCTTCACTGGCTCTACAGCATCCCGCTGAGGCCCAATATTGCGCGACTTATAATTTTGCAGCAGCTTTTTCCACGGCAGACGTCAGGACGGTCTCCACCTATAGGGCACAGTAAACTTACGGGGTTTATCCTATAGGGCTGACGTCTGGGATTGCTCCAACGGACCTGACAGCGCTATCATTCTACTCCGGGCCGCCTTAGTCAGGCGTACTGCTCTCTGCGCCCCATTTGGCTTGAGCAGTAACGCGGACTCGTTATCATTTTCTTCAATGATTTTCATATACACCTGACCCAGGTCTCCATCCTTTCTCACCACATTTGTTTTTCGACGCTTCAAATGTGGCTATAAAGATGGTAGAGCAAGCAACTCCCGCAGCCAATTCCTATAATTAAAATTAAATACATTAATAACGATGTACGATGTAACTGTCTATGAAGTATAAAGGTCTTCTGCGCCATTGGGTCCATAATAGATTGATACTTTTTGAATCATTTCTTCAATCTCGGCCGCTAGGAGACCCGTTGATTGGGTGACACTCGATTTTTCGAGTGTCAGGTCGTGTTTTCCAATAAGCCCCTGGAACTACTCTTACCGGTACCTCGGCATTGATTTTGGCTATCATCGTTATCATTCATATCCTAAAATAAAATTTAAAAAAAATATATATATAAAGTTTCTTAGTAGTATTTCCTTATGGTATTTATATGACGTCAGGGCGTATCATGTGCATTTTTTATCATTTGCTGTCCTCAGCATTTCAATGGTTCTGTAAATAGTTTAGTCTGTTGACATAGACAGTGTCGTATTTAGCAGTTTTTTTTTTTTCATTTAGGCATATTTTGTAGTTTACAAAACATAATGATGTTTCCTTACTATTCTGGTGTGAATCTAGTATAGTATATCTTGGATGATGACAAAAAAATTTGCCTGCTTGTCCTGAGTCCGATGTTTCCAAAATTCGGATCGTTGATTGCATTTTTTAGTTCTGATAATGATTCATCTTCTTCCTGTAGTTCTGCAATATCTGCTGATTCTAGCTGGAACGTGGGTACAGAAGTAGTATTATCTTCATCAGATTGCGTTGCCTCTCGACATGGATATCTTAACAGACAATCCGCATCCGTGTGGATGGCTCCACTCTTGTGTACTACGCTGTATGTAAAATCTTGTAATTTTCAGCTCCAGCGTGCTAGACGTCATGTAGGATCCTTTACAGAACGTAGCCAGCATAGAGCATGATGATCTGTAACAATTTTCACAGGTCTCCCAATGAGATACCCGGTATGGACGCTGGTGTACTGGTTCTGTACCCTATACGTATGATGTATCCTAATGTTGTGCCTTTGAAAATCTTCACTGCCTGTCATCCAATATTTTTAATTTTAAATACACATGATCCCTCCGTATGGTCCACAATTTCTAGTTTTTTAAAAATTCTGTTGGAATCTTTACAGGACAAACTCGCTCTCCATTAGGCTCGACTGTTATATTTTCCGTACATTTTATTTGGAATTTTGTACCTGCGTCGGAAGTACAAGATTCAGTATTTGGCAGTTCTTCCCACGTGGATCCGTGGCTTTTACAATATTAATACAATATATTAAAAAAAATAATGAGTTACGTAAAAAAGTTATTTCGATGTCGATGGCTTCATTAAGTTTAACAATACATTACATTATTTTTTTCACGCTGAATTTCTTCGTAGAAAGTTAATAATTTTTTCATTCATTGCTATGTAGCTATAACGCGTGCTTCATTGGAGTCTATGTTTCTAAAATTTTTAAGTACTTTTCAATTGAACTGAGACCTTTTGCCATTCTGTTATCAAAATCCTTGGTAATGTTGAGTTTACATTCTAAAGATATCGTTCTCATTTTCTTACTAGGTGCAGGAGAAAAAGATTTACTTCGTTTGGACGTCATGTTTTTTAAGGGTTTAGATAACGTATAACAAAACAATCTTAACTTTCGTCGATCGTAGAATCATAATCGCGCACATAGAGTTCGCGTGAAACGCGTCCAATATACAGTGACTGTATAAAGACAGTGTGGCCATATGAACTGTAGCCGCCATGTTTAACCATATATATGGAATAAATGTTAATAAAGTCTGTTCCAAACGGTTAGGCGGAACTAGATTTTGCAATCTAGTTACTTTCATCGTTTAAATCGTACTTTTCGGCCGTTTTGTTTAAGCTTTGTAAATCATACTTACAATAAACATTTTTTGGTTAAGGTTAATATCATTTTCTTTATATTTTGATATTTTGTGCATTTTTAATAAAAATTTCCCATTTATTTATTTTTTTGTTATTAAAATTTGTAAAAAAAATAATTAAATTTTGACATGTCATTCGTTTCTATGGTTTCATTGTTGGAATTTTAAATTTTGACATTCCAACGTGAAAAATTAAATATCCCAAGCAAGGTCCCCTCTCGTGACAACCTAAAAGAACGAAATTTCCATTTAGTTCCGCCTAACAGTTTGGAACAGACTGTATATCCTAATATATTATAATATTTCTTAAATTTTTAATAGTTTTACGTATTTATGTTTATATATATGTGAATATCAATTTATTATTAAGAAAAAACATGTATATGATTCAACATTTATTAAGATAAATATTAAAATTACCTACCGATGAAGGTATTTTTTTGAAATGTTTGCAACATAAAAAGAAAACAAATGAAAAAAAATCATAAAAAAGGACATGAAAGGAAATAAAAGAGATATGTTTTTATTTGAGGACCTATAAAAACTAAAACATTTTTTTTTATAAAAACGGGAGTTCCGTTTTAATTTGAATATTTTAAATTTAAGAAAACAAGTTCAAACAGGATATTAGAATTAGAATAAAAAGATAGGGAAAAAATGATGATAAGGTTCTATAAAAATTAGAGAACCCAGCATTCCTCTAATTTTTGAGAAAACGCATGTTTATATATATAAAAAAAAGGATATTTTCATATTAAAAAAGAATAAGCAGAACATGTTATATACCCTGACTTCAAAAAGAAATTACATAAGAGTTGGCTATGGAAAAATAAAATAATGTATACTACAAGCTTTATGTAACAATAAATAACTTAATATAATAATCTTATGACAACAAGAGTGATTTAATTAATTCAGACAATAAATTAATTCTAAAGCTTTCTGTTGACATTACTTTTATTTTCCATAGCCAACCCTTATGCAATTTCTTTTTGAACTCATGGTATAAATTATATATTAATAAAGAAAACTGATGTATATATTATCAATTATGCATTTTATTCAACTAAAATTATGGTCAGGTGAAAAATAAAATGAAATCAGCATGGTATAACATTAAAATTAATGAAAGTCAATACTTCTTATAATTGTGAAACCATCCATTGATTTGCTGGCATAATGTTTTTTATGTTCATTTAGCCTTTTTTTCCTTCAATTTTAAACCTAAACATAACAAAACGTTTCATTATTTTTAATTTTAATTTGTGACAATTTAAAATATGTGCACAGTTTACATTATCTACATTTCTCATTACTCATCACAAACACAACAATATTCACTATTAAACGTCTAAATATACGTATATTATTTGAAAATATCACTTAAATCTGTTGAAACACAAGCTAAACACATGTAAACCATATATAATCTGTAACAAAGTTGGAAGAAATATGGCGGACTTCAGCTCGACCAATAGAAAATGAGACATCGTATGGCCACACTGTCTTTATACAGTCACTGTAGTCCAATACTTATCACAGCCAGAGATACACTGAAGATAGGGGGTGGCAGTGTTGTCAAACGAAAAAAATCAAAAACCACGTAACTCCAAGTTCGCGTAAGTCGGGGTATTACTGTATGTAACATTTTAATTAAACATTACTTTTTATTATTTAAAATACTATGTAGTTGAAATACAGCTCGCAATTCTTAAAATGCAATTTACGGTAATATTATTAAAAGTTGAAAGATGATGAAAACGTAAAATAGTAAAATAGAAAAAATAACTCAACAAAACAATCATAAACACAATACGGCGCCTGCGTTTTTCTTAGCAATAGCTGAATAAAATAAATGTAAATTAGGAAACTTGTTATACTCCTCGGGGCAAATCCCCCTTTCGTCTCCACAGGGTCTTGGTTTCATAACAAACAATACTAAGGCATAGAGCGTACTGTGTCTATTTATATGACGTCAATGTAATTTTCACATATTCAAAGGTTCGTACGAATCTAGAAAGTGAAAACATATGTTGGATGCATTTTTGACTGTGATCGTTTTAAAATCATTTTCGTTTAATCAATACGCGTCCGTTTATTTAAATATTAAAGATAGTGTTTTTCAAACTAAAGTCCGCGGTCCGTCCTTACTATGTATTAAAGACCATATCCGTCATGTCCATCCAGGGCAGTAACGACGGTATGCAGCGCCTATGGCAAGTGCCTAACTTGCGCCTTTCTAAACCAAAGATTAATAAAAAAATAAAAATTATAATTATATGTAATAGGTTTACTAATGCCCGGTTGCTAAAAAATAAATTAAATGATTTAGTTCGAGTTATACCTACATAACTTGAATTAAGATAGTATATCGTCGGCTGAAAATAGTAAGGTTGTATGTGAAATTTTTTGTCAAATGCACTTTTCAATACTATAGAGTTATATGTCACGTAACCTACTTGTTCCAATAATTTCCGTAAGATAGCATTACCGGTGTCGGAGAAAAAAGCAGAAAACCATAATTGTATGTCTTAAAAAATAAAAAACTTACAAAACATAGTTGTATGTTAAAACATACACCCTTGTATTTTAATTGTTTTTTTTTAATTCATAATTTTTGGTTGTATGTTTGACATACAACATCTTTTATGTTAAATATAAAACATCTTTTTCGGGCACCTGGGTTACAAAAAATATTAAAAAGAATAAAACAAGGTCTTGAAGACTTGAAGAAATAAAAATCCGTTACCAGAAAACAAGGTAATCGCTTTAAAATCTATGCTGGATTGGATGCCTACTATGGATAAATCTTATTATGAAACAATATTGCCAAGAAAGTAAATCTCAAGAAAATAATAAAAATACAATTTATTTCGTTTAAATTTTTTTATTTCGAATGTTTCAGTTTCCGTTCAAATTAACTTAATTTATCTTAATTTTTTGTAAGATTAATGTTTAATTTGTTATTATTTTGCAAGCATATTGTTTAATTTGTGTTATCTATATATATAAAATCGTAACTAAGCTACCTACTCATAATCAACGCCCAGCCCAAACCACTGAACCTACAATCATGAAATTTGGCGAGTATATTCCCTCCATGACGTAAGCACCCACTAAGAACGGATTTTTCGAAACTCATCCTCTAAGCGGGTGAAACGAGGGTTAAAAGAGGTAAAATGTGGCTTCACGGTTTCCTTAATATCTCTTAGGTCCAATAAGATATCGACTTGGTTTTTGCTTACAAATATTACTCATGTAAATATTAAAAAACTTATTTCAGGATTTTGTTCTAATCGACCTCTAAAGGGGTGAATCTACAATCAGGGTGAATTATAGAACCCTTCGCATCTTCTGTGTTTATTGTGTTATAACATTCATTTTTGGCATATAGGTGTCTTTTTAAAATATTTAGAAAGTGTTTTGACCGTTTTGTTAAATTTCACCACTAAAGGGATAAATTGGTATTTTTTATTCGATAGAATTTCGTCTAGACAAAGAAACATAAAATTCGGGGAGTATATCCCTTTTATGACTTAAGAACCCCCTAAGAAATGATTTTTTGAAATTCGACCTCTCAGGGGTGAAAAGGGGTGAAATGTGTTTTCACGGATTCCTCAGTATATTTTAGGTCAAGAATATATCGCCTTACTTTTGCATACAAAGACTACCCACATAAATGTTGAAAAACCGTTTTTCAACATTTATGTGGGGAACATTTTCAGGATTTTGTACTAATCAACCCCTAAAGGGGTGAATATACAATCAGGGTGAATTATGGAACCCTTCGCATCTTCTGTGTTTGTTGTGTTATAACATTTCTTTTAGGCATATAGGTGTGTTTTTAAAATATTTAAAAAGTGTATTGACCTTTTTTTAAATTTCACCCCTAAAGGGGTAACTTGGTATTTTATATTCGGTAGAATGTCGTATAGACAGAGAAACATATAATTCGGGGAGTATATCCCTTTTATGACTTAACACCCCCCTAAGAAATAATTTTTGGAAATTCAACCCCTAAGGGGTGAAATGGGGATAAAATGTGTTCCTCAATATCTTACAGGTCCAATAATATATCGCCTTCATTTTTGCTTCTAAATATTATCCATATAAATGTTGAAAAACTTATTTCAGGATTTTGTCCTATTCATCCCCTAAAAGGGTGAATCTACAATCAGGGAGAATTATAAAACCCGACGTATTTCCTGTGTTTGTTGAGTTATTAAATTCCTATTTGGCATATAGATGTCTTTTTAAAATATCTCGAAATGGTTTTGACAGTTTTTCAAAATTTCACCCCTAAAGAGGTAAAAGGATATTTTTTATTTGATAGAACATCCCTTGGGCATAGATACATGATATTCGCAAAGTATATTCCCTCCATGAGGTAAGCATACACTAAGACGGGATTTTTCTAAATTTAACCCCTAAGGGGTGAAATGTAATTTCAAGGATTCTTAAATATCTCTACGGACCAATAAGATATCGGCTTGGTTTTTCTTACAAAGATTACCCATATAAATATTGAAAAACTTATTTCAGGATTTTGTTCTAACCCACCCCTAAAGTGGTGAATTTCCAAACAGGGTTAATTATACAACCCATCATATTCCCTGTCTTTGTTGAGTTATAAAATTCCTTTTGGCATATAGGTGTCTTCAAAATATTTTGAAATGGTATTGACAGTTTTTAAAATTTCACCCTTAAGGGGTAAATGGGAATTTTGTATTCGATTGAACATCCCTTGGACATAGATAAATAAAATTCGTGAAGTATATTCCCTCCATGACGTTAGCAGCCACTAAGACGGGATTTTTCGAAATTCCACCCCTAAGAAGTGAAAAGGGGTGAAATGTGATTTCAAAGATTCCTCAATACCTCTTAGGACCAATAAGATATCGTCTTGGATTTTGCTTACAAAGATTACCCATACGAAAAACTTATTTCAGGATGTTGGCCGAATCAACCCCTATAGGGGTCAACAGTCGGGGTGAATTATACAACCCTTCGTATTTCCTGTGTTTATCCTTTTTTGACATATCGGTGTCTTTTTAAAATACCTCGAAATGATTTTGACAGTTTTTAAAAATTTCACCCCTAAAGGGGTAAATGGGTATTTTTTACTCGATAGAACGTCCTCTGGACAAGATACATGAAATTCGTAAAGTATATTGCCTGTATGACGTAAGTTCCCACTAAGACGGTATTTTTCGAAATTCAACCCCTAAGGGCTGAAATGTGGTATCAAGAATTCCTTAATATCGATTGACCCAATAAGACATCGACTTGGCTTTTGCTTATAAAGATTAACCATACAAATGTCGAAAATTTTATTTCTGGATGCTTTCCTAATCAACCCCTAAAGGGGTAAATCTATAATCGGGATGAATTATACAACCCGTCGTATTTCCTGTGTTTATTAAGTTATAACATTCATTTTATAACTTAAAAGTTAACCGTGCAAATGTTTAGAAACATACTACGAATTTTACACAAATGAACCTCTAACGGGGTGTATCTACACCTGAGGAGAGAGTCAGCAATGTGATCTATAAAGAATCATGACTTACAATAATTGCACGATGATGGCAAACCGTCAATAAACCGTAGCGAAGCACGGGTACTCAGCTAGTTTAATCAAATAAAAATTTAATACGTGACTAACATTTCTTTTACCTTTTCTGGTACCTTTTTAACAATTTTCAGAAACCTAAAAACTGAAGCTTTACCTATAAACTGAATTTCCCCCCGATATTACTTTGAACTACAAAGCTGTATGTAACGTTAAGGTACTAAGTTTCGTGTTTTTCTTAATCACAAAGTTGTATGTTCATTTTTCAAATTATTAAAATGGTATTATTCAAATTTTTTTTTTCAATATAATGCGTTAATGACAATAACATATCAATATATAGTTATTCAAAAAATGTCTTCCTTGTATTGTAACCTTATATTGGGTTTTTCCATGTCAAAATTTTAGAAGCTTGTTTTCTCAAATGTAATACACTTCGACATACAACCTTATTATTTTCAGCCGACGATATATTAACATTCATCTTCCATTAATCTTTCCACAGAAACATATTATAACTCGAGTTAAATATTTAAGTCTCTTTAGCTATCGGCCATAAATGTATATATAATCCTTTATTTCCCCTCGACCTTTCGGTGTTTAGGGTATTCACTACAATTACAAAACATATATCTCCTATCAACATCCCAACGTTCTATTAAACATACATCATATTTCATTACTTTACATTACAATTTATTTTATTCCATTCTCTTCCCTTCCAACCATTTCTTCAGCCCTCTTCCTATATCCCTTCCTTCCATCCTACTTCCAGGTAACCTCAGCCCCTTTCTTCCTTCCTTTTCCCCCTTCTGCTTCCCACCGGGCCTCATCCTTCCTTTACCCTTTCCTGTTATCCTTCTCCAATCTCAATCCTTCTTGCCTCTAATTCCCTCGCTCACCTCTCTGCCTTTCAGTCTTCGTGCAACAGGTCTAATGTGCTCCCCGACCACACTGTCATCTCCCTACACCTCTTCGCGTGGTGCTCTATATCTTTTTCCTCCTCCTCGCACATCCTGCACATCTTATCCTCCTGTTTTCTCCAATACCTATTTCCTCTCTCTTCATTCCCGCACCATAGCCTCGCAATCCTCCTAACCCTCCCTCCTGACATTCCTCTTTCTCCCTTCAAGTAGTTTGGCAACCCCATAGTTCTGACCAGTGGCGGCTCGTGATTTGAAATCGCTGGGGTGCTGCAACTTTCGAAATTTATCAAACACATCATAAATGCGTGTTTGATAAAATTTCGAAATTATCGTCAAAATTAAACGAAAATTAAACATCAAAATATATTGTTTATTAACCATAAATTTACATTTTGGTATATTTCAAAATTACTTAAAAGTAAAATCCATTCATCTCGTCTTATTTCCAGCGAAAAGGTCAATAACATTTTCTTTGATGTCTGTGCGACTGTTGAGTAATTTTTTCTCAGTTGAAATCATTGCATTTAATTTATTCTGATTCATTTTTTTTTTTAATTTAATGGCCTTTGCTGCTTTTCCAATTAGCCAGGACAATTTTTATTTGAGAAAATTTCCATGCCTGAACGGGATTCGAAACCGAGACCTTCGCAACGCAGAGCACATGTGTTACCACTACGCTACGCCGGTCGGCACCCTGATTCATTACTACACTACAAACTTAGCAAAGGAACTGCTTGATGAACAGTGCCGCATTACGTATGTCACTGCGAGTGTAAATGATTGCGCGCGCATCAATGTACGTCATATTGCTGTATGATATGACACTGTGAAAAACACAGTTCAGCTAGCGTTCCTCGCTCTTCTTAGTGCTGGAACTTGTAGGGGCGGTTCATGTGCTGCTTGCAAGATGTATTTTTAATTTTTTTTTATATAAAGAATGATTATAAACAATTGTTGATGATAAAATTAATTATTACAAGCAAATATCAATAAATTAATAAATATATTTATATATATCGACAAAAATAGGGGGTGCTGCAGTTCCGCAGTGCCTATACACGAGCCGCCCCTGGTTCTGACCTCCTTATATCTCCCTGCGCTCCTTGATTTGTCTATTCTGACTGTCTTTTCTTGCTACCCCACTCCCTTATCCTCCCACTCTCCTCCACACCTCCTCAATCACGCTTATCCCTTCCTTTCTTCTCCTTTCCACCTCTGTCGCATCCACTCCGCATCTCCAGTCTCCTCTTCTCATCTCCCCCTTTACCCCCCGTCTACTCCTTTCTCATCTCCCCCCATGCGTACCATCTTCCGTTCTGTTCCTCTCTGGCTCTTTCCTCCCAGCATTCACTATTCTTTTGTCTGTTTCTCTTCTAACTTTCTACTCGTACTTAACCGCCCTCCTTCCTGTACCCACTTTCATCTTATCCCTTTTCAGTTATCTCTTACAATATACCCTGGTGTTGTTCTATCTACCCCTAAGATCCATCTCAAATACCTCTCCTGTACTCGTTCTACCTTCTCCCATCCCCATATATCCACCCCATATAGCAGAATGTTCTTCACCACGGCAACAAACACCCTCAGTTTCCATCTAATATCATCGTTAAACTTCCTCTCTCCTATATTCCACAGCTTCCCATGACTATTCAGCCCCATTGTTCCTCGCTAGTACATAACCCAGGTATTTTAAACTCTTCACCTCTTCTATTTCTCTGCCTCCCCCATTCCCATTTTATCTTCTTTCTTCTCCCTCCTCCTTTACCGAATACCATTGTCTTCGTCTTATCTCTGTTTACTTCTAGTTTTTTTTCTTTTGAAATATTTATCAGCCGTCTCTATCATTCTCTTAAGCTCCTGTTCCTTGTTCCATTTTTACCTTCAATTCTTATTGGCAAAGCATTGGCTTCATAACAACTCGTCCTCGTTCAGTCTCTATGTTATACTACCGCATTGTGTAAAGCCGACACGAGCTTCAGCTCACATATCGTACATTCCTGATTTGTTTGATTTTGATATTAAGGCAGTGTACTGAACAGCGGCGGTGAAAGGCAGGAGCGACAGGGGCACAGGCCCAGGGCGCCAAAACAAACGCTTAGATATACATATTCTAAGTTTTTAGATCAAAAATATAAATTTTCATTTCTATATCAGTCTTGTACATATTAAATGCAAAATTGGATTTAAAGAGGTACATATTTACTGATTATACTAGTGCATCCATTGGCAATTGTGTTGGTTACCTTAATGTGGAACTTGCTCGATACCTCAGACTTCTTTCTCTAGCCATACGCCTTACTTCATCCAATTCAAATTGAATCAACTCTTCGCCCATTATAAAAACTGAACAAATAATGAGTATTATTCCGAATTATTTATGCATTAACTTTTTAAGATGGGAAAACGATTCATTTTCACTCAGTGTATTACTTTTATAATGTTAAAACTAAAAATTATTTGAGACGTTAAATTTAAAATATATTTATTAAAATAAATTTTCCAATTTCTAATATAATATAAACATACGCACACGGATTAATACGCACACCGAAAAAAGCGCACATGAAAAAATACACACACGAAAAAAAGCGTACTTACACTATATCTCAAATCAGTTTGAAATAAATCGTGAGAAACAGTAAAATTTAATTGTTTGCCCGCTTTAATATATTACGTTCACATTTGTAAGATCAAATCAGATCTGGTTATTTTGGTTACTTTAATAGTATAGTACTGACTTTTAAATGGAAATTTCAAAATATTCCTTATGCTATAAAACCTACTTCAGATTTGTTGGTTATCATCAAGATATCATTTATCTTTATGACATATGTCAAATGGAATGACATTTTAAGCAAGTGAAATTTTTTACCATGTTTTAATACCAACATGACATACAATTTCAAAGGTGCAAACTATTGAATGTATCAATTTGAAATTTTTACCAAAATATTTTAAATATTTCGACCGAATTTTAAATTTACACAAACAAGTTGTCAGCTAGTGGCGCTTATATGAATGACCAAACTCGGCCGGTAATTTTTGATAAAAATTATTAACTTCTACCAAAGCGTGTTTTACATTTTTGAAAATTTAAGACGTTAATCGTAGAAATAAAAAAATAATAAAGCATTGAAAAAATAATAATAGAGAAAAGAAAGTCACATTTTTCTTACGTACTTTCATCAAAACCAAATATTTTTTAAAATAATTATTTTTCTTGTACTAATAAATAATAAATAAAATAAAATAATAGGTTCCCTAGATAGGCGTATAAGAGGCAGAGAAGGTAAGTTCTCCGTTTCTAGACCGCCGGTAATAGATATGAAAGCCATGTGGTCAGTGTGACGTTTCGACTGGTCCTATTATCCTTGAATGAACAGGTACTCATTTATAAGTATTAAATACTTGAGGCTGAGTCGACCCCAGAGCTGTCTGCACAATATCGGAAGATAAAAATCCGAAGGAGGTGGGAGGTATCGAACCAGCGTCCCTCTGCTCCGTAGACAACCGTCTTACCACGGAGTCACGGCAACTCATTTTTCTGCTACTAATAATTTTAATTTATATTATTTTTGTGTAAAAATATCAATTAACAACTATTATTATCACGCGGTATATGTCAATATACACTTCGGTAAGCTTCGGAATATTTCGTTACATTTCGGAATTTCGCTTCAAATTTGTTTTTGACGTCATAGCACGCAGCCATGCAGGGTCACACGTTGGCGTATTATATTATAGATAATAATATTCAGTCTTCTTTTGGACTTCTGCAAAATATATAAAGCATCATATATGCATAAATTTGTATATAAATAACAAAGAAAATCCATTTTTCAATCTAAGTTTGAAGACGCTGTTTCGGAGATAGTTTTTTAAATATTTTAACGTAGAAAATGATCGTTTAGCAGTACGTTGTTTACTGGTAACGTTACTGATATTGTTAACATCTTCCATAGAAATATATTTGATTAACTTTCTTAAACATCTGAAAACATCTATAACTGATTTTGGCACCTTGGCTTACAAACTTAATTTGTTCCTGACCGTGGTTCGTATCTTAAAAAGTATGTATCTAGAAACCCAATGGGAAATCATTTAACTCGTACCCAGATTAAAAAATAATAAAGCAAATCCAAAAAATTAAAAAAAACTATTTTTAACTATGTTACATGGAGATGTAACATGGAGAAGGAGTGAGAAGAAGCATTTTTAGGGTTTTGTAGGTATGACCAAAAAACCCTTATACCGTCATTTTGTCGTCTGTCTGTCTGTCTGTCTGTCTGTCTGTCTGTTCGGTAAAAATTGTAGCCAAACGGCTAAAGCTAGAGAGTTGAAATTTGGCATGCTTATACAACTCTTTGACCCGCACATAAGAATAATACTAAAACATCTAAAAAACTTATCCCCCTAAAAATATAAACAAATATCTGCTCATCGAAAAAAAAAATATTTTTTTAAAATTCTGAATAGGGTATCAAATGAAAGCCCTTGGTACGTGGATTAACGATCAAATTTTTATTTTTGCAAAATAAATTATTTCGAAGCGATTTTTGCCAAAATTGTGCAAAAAAAAATTATCCCACACCCTGTAGCCCAGATGGTTTAAACTAAAAATCTGAAAAAATTCTAAGTAATGTACATTGGTGTGAACCGGAATAGTACAACAGGAATTTTTGATCAGATTATGTTTTTGGAAAAAAAGCATTTTTTGTGTTTTTTTGCTAATAATGTTGAAAACTTATAGTTATATAACACACTAAACTGTAACGTCTATCTTGGTGTAATGGTTACGGTACTAGCGTTCTGCCCAAGAAAATGAGTTCGAATCCCACGAGAAGAGACAATATTATTTTTTATTTTATATTTTATGTTATATTTTGGCAAATGTTGCATTTAATTTTTAAAAGCGTAAATTTAATAGCCAGTGGAAATTGTTGAAATTATAATTTAATTCTGTTTGAATGTACACGAAATCAAAGGGAGGAGCTATGACTAGAAACAACCAATGAAGCCATAGGCGCAATTTTCAAAATCTTAATGAACCTTGCTATATAAAAAAAATACTGCACATATTAAGAAACCTAAATAATGGTATTAGGCACTCGAATTAAAATTAACATAACAATATTTTAACATAAAATTTGTTTTTCAAGCTCTTAGATTAAGAGATGATAAATTATTTTTAAAATATTGTTCATTTTACAGTGAATACTACAAAGCAAAATATGTCCTACAGACTCAGCATTCCGCCCTCACTTAATATTTTTAGATTATATATCTATCTTAGAGGAATTTTTTCAAAATTTTATTGAACCTTGCTATATAAAAAAAATACTGCACATATTTAGAAACTTACATAATGGTATTAGGCATTCGAATTAAAATTAACAAAAAAAAAAAAATATTTTAATATAAAATTTGTTTTGGCATTCCAAATAAGCATTATTCACTTACTAAATACCTGCGAAACCCTGAAATGTGTGAAAATTCATACTTCACATAAAATTTTTTACTATAAGTGTGCATTTTGTATTCCGTTACGTATTAATTTTTGTTTATGACATTTTCTGTTTCACAAGATTAGTATGAAAATCATCTTCCTTTAAATTGTAAAAAATGAACAATTTTCTTGTGTCTGGTTCTGGTTCAGAAGTTTTCGATTTGTTACATGTAGTAGTAGCCTGTTGGTAGCCTGTTTCTAGTAGTAGGGAAAAAAGTATAATGTAAAACGGGCTTTGATTCATTTAAAAAGAAAAATATCACGGTTCGTATTTAGAGGTCAAAATAGGATATGAAAATAGTTTGTACCTCGAAAAGTTCATATTTCTAGAGGTTTGTAAGTCGAGGTACCACTGTAACAGCAAATTTACTTAGCCATAATTAGTATTAGGTAAAAATGTAAAAATATTTAAAACGCAACCATCTAAATCAAAAGAATATGTTTGAAATAAGATTGCGAGTACTTACTCCCCCTTTCGGTACGCCACTGCATATTGTAACAAAAGGGCGCTGTTTGGCGGGTTTGCCCGGGCGCCAAAAGAGCTAGCGCCGGCTCTGTCATACCCTTTTCACACTAGAACTTTAAGACGAGTGAACTTAAAGTTCACCGATGTTTATCTGTCATCAGCTACAGTAATTTTGTCCTTAAGTTACCGTCATGAAATTATCAGTTTTGAACTGTCTGCGCAGACGCACATTTTGAATTATTATAAACAAATATGGATATTTCATTTCATTCTACAATAAAGACACTACAATAAAGAATATATTACACCTGTATTAACATGTAAGTCGATAAATTTTATCTCAATTATTGTAGCTCTGTATTTTATTAAACACATTATTAAAATAAATAATTTTATTATAACAATAAGTATAAACTTCTTATAACGTATTCATATAAAACAGTATTCTTGTTTATGATAATGTAAAATGTTGACAGCACAAATTCAAGGAGTATTTTTTTATAATAAAAATTAAGTTGGCAATGCGGACGATGTTTAAGACGCAGATCTCTGTCTTAAACATCGCTTGTATTTAGACGAGGCCATATGGTTTCACATTAGCGTTTAAAGATACATTCACTTTAACATCCGATCTTAAAGTTCTAGTGTGAAAAGGGTATTACTGAAGTGTATGGTTATTTTCAGAGGCAATCAGAACGTGTGTCGGTCCAGTGACGGGAGGCAGTCAATCCAAAATCGCCAGTCCGTTTCATAGTCCACAATGGATCAACCGGTGAGTCATTCATATTTCATGCTTTTCATTACTGGGGCTTGTTGGACAGGGCTGTGTGTCAGTGTTCTGGGGGTGTTTTCTCATTGGCTGTCGGGACTTGGGGATAACCTCGTCTTTAATTCATCTACTGTGTGACACAGTCAGGGCCAGCCCGAGAAAAAGCGGGGCCCGATGCAAGATGCTCGGGCGGGGCTTTCTTCTTCTAAAAAAAAAAAACACATTCAAAATATTTGTATTTTGCAATATTGCACTTATTATTTGTACATATTAGTTACACTAATAATTTATGAATAATTATAATTAGTATTTAACAAAATAATATAAATAGCTAAAAAGATCTATAAATACCTATTTCATAACGACCACTGCCCATAGAAAACCTATTGTTATGAAATCTCATTCTGAAAACAGTACTAAAATCATGACGCGACCCAGATGCCCATAGAACGTTTTAGACCGTATGCAAAAGTGACTTATTGAGATGCGGATATAATTTCAAACTGTTTAATCGGTATGAAGAAAAAAATTAATTAAATCAACTAGGATGGACTGGAGTCAATGAAATAAACCATGCACAAAGAGATTTTCGTATTGTGCCATTGTGCCAATAGGTAGTAGAATTGAGGTAGACCAAAGCTTAGGTGGGTTGATTGTGTAACACAGGATGCTCGGTCTATCGCTGCACACAACAGGAGGACAATAACACAAAATCGGAAGGAATGGCGGAAGACGATTGAAAGGGCTACGGCCTTCAAGGGCCTTGAAGGTCGAGCCAGTAATAATGACTAATTCCTTCTGGCATGTTTTATTGCATATTTGTTAATTATCTCGTTATAATTTAGGTTTCTTGCCAACTCGGACTCGAATGACAAAATTTCCAATGAAAAGAATCGCTCCTGACTTATACAAGATCGTAAATAATTTTTTATTATTTTCAGTTTTGAAAACGATCTCTCTGCAGATGCAACTGTTACTGGAATTGTCAGTATTACTTTCAAAACAGTTATAAAATTGGGGTACAATTCAGATAAATTGTTCTTATAAATATATTTATAAATTTCTAAAATTGTATTTCTAGGCGACAATACCCGACGAGACATTTTAATTTCATAAAAAAGGTCTGTACAATCAATGTCGTCTTTTAAACAGAAATTTAAATGTTTGCAACATTTGAGCAGATCGTCTTCAGTCATCTTTTGTATATTGTCCTGGCTGCATTGGTACTGGCTGCATTGGTACTGGCTGCATTGTTTATACATATTTACCTAGTAGAAATAAGTCCAATCGCGCCTTCCGAGGCGCGGGGCCTTGTGTGGTCGCACCGTTCGCATCGCCCTCTGGCCGGCCCTGGATACAGTGCTATCACTAGAGCTCTGCGTGGACAATGTTTAGATATTCGCATCCGATCCGCATCTGCAACTTTTGCAAATAACAATAGCCGCAAACGATCTGCATCCGCATTTATTAAAACTAAATTCGCAAATTTATTTTCATTAATTGTCCAAAGTAGTTTTAAAAAAATCAGCTGTGGCAACCACAGGACCGACCGCCATCACAAAGTACTTGTGTAAAATTCATTCTAGCAGCAGAGTAGAAATAACTTGGCCTAATATTTTCTAACAGAGATATTATTAATCATAACCATGGAAACGTTACATATAAGTATGAAAAAATATATACTTTTCAAAATTTTTTCGTTTCATCAAAAAATGTCTCAAATAAAAGTTATTATTTATTGCTTTTCTCTCAACTTTCGTTAAATACATTTTTTAGAAAGATTTTTCTGATATTAAATATTCGCAAAAACCTTAAAATCGACACGAGTAAACTCCCATTTCTAGTCAACCGATTTTTACCAAAAGTTGATCAATTTGTGCCATTGATGTCAAAAGCTGAATTACACAGAAAGAATTTTTAGCCGAATTTGCTCTGCACGTGCACACAGACAGTCGGACAGACAGACCGACAGACATCATGCTAAAAATAGTCAAAAAGTTATGTAGGGGCCTCAATTCGTGGAGATCCATCGAAATCTCGAAATGTCAAAATCGGTCACAATACCTCCCTTATGTACATATGTTGGCGGTCGGTAAAAAATACTGCACATATTTAGAAACCTAAGTAATGGTATTAGCAGTGATGGCATCCTAAATTTTCAGGTAGCGGTTCTATAAAGTCATGTGATATATAGGAATCTATTCTGTATTTTTAAGAGTGAAAACAAATCACTTACTTCCATTTATTAAATATAAGGAAAAAATTTTAAGAGCGTATTATTAATAATCTATAAAATAAACTTTACATTTGCAACACTGCAGGGCATGGCGCACGATTCAAAACTGAAGTCAGAGTAATTCATTTATTTTTAATAATTCTAACAACCGGTTCCCTAAGGTTTCAATAATTTTAAGAAACAGTTCGCGCGAACCGGTCCGAACCGGTAGGAAGCCATCACTGGGTATAAAGTATTCGAATTAATATTAACAAAAAAATATTTTAACATAAAATTTGTTTTTAAAGCTCTTAGATTAACAGACGATAAATTATTTTAAAAATATTATTCATTTTGCCGTGATTACTACAAAGCAAAATTTGTCCTACACACTCAGCATGCCGCCTTCACTTATTATATACCTGCGAAACGCTGCAATGTGTGAAAATTCACACTTCACATCAATTTTTTTAAATTAAAAATATAATTTTGAGATGAGTATATGTCTATCTGTATGGTATAAATTGTAGCCGAACGGCTTAATATAGAAATAAACAGATCCCCAGATAAATATAAACAAATATGTCATTAATAAAAAAAAAAATGTTATCGATATGCTAATGTAGATCCAGCTTACAAAAAATGTTAATTTTTTTGTAAGTCTTAAATGGTAATTTGTTGTTAAAATAGTAAAACAGGTTTACAAAATATTGTAAAACATATTTATTCCTATAATTTCACTTTCACAGCTATGTAACAATAACATTAAGTACCCTCTACCTACGTTCCAAAACTCAATACCGCGGCCCTACGATCTTAAATTTATTTCCCTATATATTGAAGTTGGTTTTTTTTAACAAAATGATCAAATGCTTCAATCAACCTGTAAAAATTACTAGATTTGAAAAGCTAATTCCGCCTAATCGTTTGGAATAGACTTTACGTTAATTAATTCATATTAATTTTAACAATTATTAATAAAAACTTTAAATTATACTAATTTTCATTTTCCCATTAGTATTCTTTTTAATTTAGACACAATTTAATTAAGACAATATTTAATTATAATAATTGTTAGACACAACTGCCGCCATATTAGTAAACCTAAAAAACTTTCTATTAGTACGTTTTTCAGCGCCATCTAGTACGCAAAAAATAAGTGTGTTGGCAATACTGGTCGGGCCTCACTACACGGTCAGGAAATCATGCATCGGCTTACTCACTCTATTTTCACCACTGTTTACATGTTTGCACATTTATTTTGGTACTTGTTCACAAAATCTCTTGAAATTTGTTGACTTGAATTTTATTTTGTAGGGAAACTCGATTGTGACCTTGAGTAACAGCAAATTCGAACACTGCAATATTAGTATACAACAGGGAACATCAAGATCAGAACAGCCGAATTTAACCGAATTTAACTTACCACCTCGCGTGAATATAATCGGCAGAGAACAAGTAGTGGAAAATATACTCAAGTTATTGAAGGACCACAGGCGTGTCGTGCTTTGCGGCATGGGCGGCATAGGGAAAACATCACTGGCTAGTCACTGTGCCAGGGAATTGCTCAAGGAAAAGTTCATCGTTGCCATGATTAATTCTGAAACTCCCAACTCTCTGGAGAGTTCATTCAGAGATATCGCTGAACAGAACAATATTAAAGATTCTAAAAACAAAAAAATAAAAAATCTAGTAAGCGAGATTTATAATATGTTTCAGATTAACAAGTTGCTACTGATATTTGATAATGCGATAACGTATCGTGACATACATCCATATATCCTCCAACAATTAGATGACCAGTTCATACTGATAACTTCCCAGATGGGAGAATATGACCCGAATCATTATCAAATATTAAACCTGCAGTTGCTGACTCCTGAAAGCAGCTTGGATTTAATAAAGAATCGCATGGGAAAATCATGGTCAAAAGTAGAAAAGGAAGTGAATACAATTGAAGAGCTCTGCACAACTCTTCAGTACCACCCTCTAGCCCTGACCCTCGCTGCTGCACACATCAGTGATGCAGTCTCTTATGGGTACAATACATTCTTAGTGAAGCAGTATACAGAAGAGTACAGGGACAAATTGGATGAAGATTTTCCGGATTATTACACTGACATATACACTAAAACTGTTCACAAAACATTGAAAATGAATATTGAACTGCTGAAAAAAGAAGAGCGGTACGGTGATAAAGCTCTGTTAATATTATATTGTATGTCCTACATGGACCCAACTAATTTAAACACTAACTATTTCTTGCGAGTTCCTGAATTTAACGAGAATGATCTGAACAATGTTACAAGAATTTTAGAAAAATACTCTATTGCTACTGTTACAGAAAATTATAGTATATATTTCAATGTACATAGGTTAATTCTGGAGACGTGCCGTAACATATTAAAGCAATCAAAAGAAGACAGGAAGTTTCAGAAAACAACATTTAAGTTACTTCTGTTAGCAGACTATTTAAGGGCACATGCTGATTTTCTGATACCTGAGATGGAGTTAGACAATATAAGAGAGAGTTTCTGGGAGTGTTATAGTTCTGGCCCACTGAGAGAGGAGCTGACCGAGAGACTTCAGAGACTGGGTTATGACTACAGCACTGTTGAAGACTGTACAGACATACAATTTATAGCGATTACTAACGTATATGTAGTACAAATATTAGCGAAGCGTCTTTCATGTAAAAAATCTAAATTAGATGTCGATGAATTTATACAATTTATTAATAAAAAGGACAAGTACGGAAACACTTGTCTTCATCTCCTAACCATGGGAAGAGAATGTGATGAAGAGGAATGTGAGTTATGTGATTGTGTAATTAATCTTATTGAACATGGCGGTAATATAGGACTGCGCAATAACAAAGGTGAAACAGTACTTCATATGGCCTTTGAATATGGACATACGGACATACTGAAAGAAGTTTATAATAAAATTGAAAATTTTGTAGAATTAATTAATTTAAAAAATATGGAAGGGAACACTTGTCTTCATCTGCTAATGACAATCAGAGAGTGTAGTATATATGGCTGTTATGTATGTGATTATGTAGTTAAACTTATTGAACATGGCGGTAATATAGGACTGTTTAATAACAAAGGTGAAACAGTACTCCATATTGCCTCCCAAAATGAACATACGAACATACTGAAAGAAGTTTATAATAAAATTGAAAACTTTGTAGAATTAATTAATTTAAAAAATATGGAAGGGAACACTTGTCTTCATCTTCTAATAATGAGTAGAGAGTGTAGTAACTATTGCTGTGATATATGTGATCGTGTAGTTAATCTTATTGAATATGGGGGTAATATAAAACTGCGCAATAACAATGGTGAAACAGTACCACATACTGTTTCTCAATATGGACACACAGACATACTGATAGCATGTTACAATAAAATTGAAAACTTTGGAGAATTCATTAATTTACCAAATATGGAAGGGAATAATTGTCTTCATCTGCTAATGATGGGAGGAGAGTGTGATGAAGATCGCTGTGAGCGATGTGATACAGTGTTATATTTTATCATACGTGGATGTGATGTTGGACATATCAATAAGAACGGTTTGAGTGTAGTGCATGTAGCTGCTCAATACAAACATATTAGAATGTTGGAACTTTTACTGCGGGTGTGTAGTACTGAAACAAGGAGCGACTATTATCAGAGTATTGTGAGAATAGCAGAGGAGCAACATGTCCTCTTATTCAAGCAGATATCTTGTCAAAACCAAGACCTTTCTGTCTGGTATAGGTGGATCCCCCTCGACCCGCTGGAGTCCACAGAGGAAGGTGTGGAGCTACTGCAGATGCTCACACAGGACGGAAAAGATGCTCCTAGAATAGATTACGAAAAAGTAGTGAGATTGTTCAATAATGTCCCCTTCGCCTTGAGAATGGCCGCAGTGTATATGCGTTGCCACACAGTGACAATCTCTGACTTCATCCAACACTTCAATGCAATACCTGATGATGATATAGTGCAGGCAGTGAAGCAGTGTTGCTCAGGTTACACCTGTGATGCTCTCTGTAAACTGATATGCATTGTTATAAATAATTTAATACGTGAACACGAACTAATGTTGAGCTTAATTTTCCGTTTGACTTTCATTCGTCAGAATATTGATATATTCGACATGTATGAGTTGTTTGACTGTGAGATACCAAATATCGGTGAGTATGTTGGATTGCTGGAGAGATGGGCAGTCTTGAAGACATGTGGAGAGGAGTCCTCGTCTGATAACGCATTTATCCCACCTAAGCCGATCACTTGCGTCGTTGCAAAGTACGCCCACCATTATGGTATAGTAAAATCTGTATGTACTGCAATAATTACACATGAGGACAGGTGGGTGAAGGATCAATATGATGAAGGTATTGTTGCGCGATACTTGGGCTGTAGTGGTGTACGTGAAGCGTACATGGAGCAGTTCGGCAATGACCCAGCTGCAGTCCAAGCAGAGGTAGACTACTGGACAGGTGGTATGCGAGTACTGGATGTGGGAGACCTGGAGTGGTGGACTGCACTTCACTGGTCCGCCTGCTATGGAGAGTACCGTGTGATAAGGGAGCTGCTCCTGCAGGGCGCCCCAGTGGACGCCACAGCGCATGATGACATTACACCGCTACACCTGGCGGCATTGCACGGTGACGATGATGATGACTATGACGACGACGATTACGACGACGACGATTACGACGACGACGACGACGACGACGACGACGACGACGACGACGACGACGACGAAGATGATGATGACGATGACGTTGCCGATGTTGATGATTCAGTTAAACTGTTATGTCAGTACGGTGCTAGTGTGAATGCGAGAACTGCTCAGGATGGAATCATTCCTCTGCACGTGGCTGTTTGTGCTGAAGCATTTGATAATATTCTCCATCTTACACAGTGTGGTGGTGGCGTGGATGCTGGTGATAAGGAGAACAGTACACCGGTACACATGGCAGCATTGTCTGGACAGGATTATATGATTCAGAGATTAAGCAAAGACTATGGAGCAGACATCAGTAAGAAAAATAACGCTGGTTATTCACCGGAAATGGTATTAGATTTTTTTAAGGCTCTACCTGAAAAATAAGAGTTCCATTAAAAGAGGGAGGTTCTAACAAAGGTTGCGGTTCATATTGTTGCGAGGCAGGTTTTTTAAAATAGACCATAAGCATTTTAAATCTGTGATGGTGTAATGTATTTTATAAGATTGTTATAAAATAATACTTCCAGGTTTGACAGTAATGATGTAATGATCTATTTATTTATAGACAACCGTTATCCTATTGTCCAGTGCAACCTTTGTCATGTTAATACAATTATGTTAATACAATATATCACATCTTTCCTTTTGACACAAATAAAAATAATATAACAATAATTTACAACAAACTACAAATTAACAATACGACAATTATATAATATAACTAGCTGAGCACCCGTGTTTCGCTACGGTATATTAACGATCTCATTAGTTTCATTAGTGTAAAATAGTTAATTTGTTTTTAAACATGTGTATGGGTAATCTTTGTAAGCAAAAACCTAGTCGATATCTCATTTGTCCTAAGAGATATTGAGGAATCCGTTAAAAAACCTTTTACTCTTTTTCACTACATAGAGGTCGAACTTCAAAAAATCCTTTCTTAGTGGGTTCTTACGTCAAACTGAGTAACAAAAAACTGTAAAACTTTTTAAATATTTTAAAAAGAAATATATGCCAAAAAGGAATGTTATAACTCAACAAATGAAGGAAATACGAAGAGTTCTAAACCCTGAATGCAGATCCACTCTTTTAGGAGTTGGTTAGGGTAAAACTTTAAAATAAGTTTAAGTTTAACTAAGTATAAGTAATTTTTGTAAGCAAAAACCAAGTCAATATCTCAATAGTTCTAAGAGATATTGATGAATCCGTGAAATCATATTTCAGCCCTTTTCACCCCCTTAGGGATCAAATTTTGAAAAATTCCATATTAGTGGGTGCTTACGTCATGGGGGGAATATACTTCCCGAATTTCATGTTTCTATGTCAAGAGACGTTCTATCGAATAAAAAATACTAATTAACTCCGTTAGGGATGACATTTTTAAAAACTGTAAAAACGCTTACTAAATATTTTAAATAAGGGTGAAATTTAAAAAAAATGTCAAAATATTTTCGAGGTATTTTAAAAAGACATCTATGTGCCTAAAAGGAACGTTATGACTCAACAAACACAGGAAATACGATGGGATGTATAATTCACCCCGAATGTAGATTCACCCCTTTAAGGGTTGATTAGGATAAAATACTGTAATAAGTTTTTGGCATTTGTATGGGTAATCTTTATAAGCAAAAATCAAATCGCTTATAACTTATTGGTCCTAAGAAATATTAAGGCATCCTTGAAATCACATTTCACCATTTAGGGATGAAATTTTAAAAAATTGTCAAAACCATTTCAATATTTTTTAAAAAGACAACTATCAGCCAAAAATAATTGTTATGACTCAACAAATACAGGAAATACGACGGGATGTATAGCTAAGTCCGAATGTAGATTCACCCTTTTAGGGGTTGATTAGGACTAAATCCTGAAATATGTTTTTTGGAATTTGTATTGGTAATCTTCGTAAGCAAAAACTAAGTTGATATCCCATCGACCCGAAGAGATATTAAAGAATCCGTGAAATCACATTTCACTCCTGTTCGCCCCTTAGGGGTTGAATTTCGAAAAATTCCTTCTTAGTGGGTGCTTACGTCATGGAGGGAATATACTCTCCAAATTTCAAGTTTCTAGGTCCAGAGGTTCGGGCTGGGCGGTGATGAGTGGGTCAGTCAGTCAGGAAACTGCCTGTTTTTATTATGTTTTTATATGTTTATTTATATATATTTTATAATACAATTTGGTTTGACATACATGTATTATATGACTTGATATATGATTCTTGGTTCGTTGCCTAGTCACCTAGCCTACTATTTTACTTAAATAACCCAATTAAATCTACTTCCTAATTAACAAAAATATAAATAACTAACTAACTAACAAGAAATCTTATAACTACGAAAATAAACTATTAAAAGTGGCCTCTGGAAAGTCTAATATTTCTATCCGTTTTGTCGCGTTCGGCTTCTTTTGACTCTCATCATCCATTTTATACCACTTCCTGCCTCCTCCAAGATTTTTACCAACCGTGCTGGCTCTTCCCCTATTTCTGGACAGCATCTTAAGTGGTTCATGGTTTCAGGTTCTTCTCTACATGTCCGGCACTTCTTCTCTTCTTCATCCCTCCAAAATTGATTGGCTGCCGCCTCGTTCCCGCATCTGAATCTGGCAATCGTCTTCTGGTTTCTGTTATTGTCTCTCAAGTATCTTGGTAATGTTTCTTCTTTTATCTTCTGGTAGTCTTCATTGTATCTTGTTTTGTCTATTCTGTTCTGTCTTTCTTGGTCCTGTACTTCCGTGTCTCTGTCCACAATCCTTTGCAGGTAATCCTCGCCTTCTTCATGCATTCTCCTTACTTCCTCCAGGCCATATCCATTTCTTTCATAGTACTTTCTTCTCTCTGTTTCCCTAATTGTTTGCGTGTTCTTTTCCTTTTCCTTCCTGCATTCTCTCAGAATTTCGTTGCAGCTTAGTCTGATCTTATGCTCGAATTTTGCTGCTCTGGCCCCGGTGTTGACTCTGATTTTGTCCCGTTTTGTTTCTGCTAGCACTATATAGCCGGTAGTCTGTCTGTCTAGCTGTAGCATCCATTTGATGTAAGTCTCTTGTGTTCTTTCTATGTCTTCGTATTCGCTCCACTCCCATATCTCCCACCCGTACAGTAGAATTGTCTTTATCAATCTGTCATAAAGGAACATTTTTTTGTTAAAATCCGTCCTGAATTCCCTCTCTCCTATGCTCCAGATCTGTCCCATCGCGTTCCTTGCCTCTTTTTTGTCTGTTCTTTATGTGTCTGATATTACCGTTATTTTTTTGAAATATGAACCCCAAATATTTGATTTCCTTCACCTGTCCAAGTTCTTGGTCTCCCCATTTCCACAGTTCTTTCTTCTCTCTGTCGCTTCCTTTTCTGAACTCTACTACTTTTGATTTTTCTGGGCTAAGTAGCATGTTTTTCTTCTCTAAATATCTTTTAAACCTCAGCAGCATTTCCCTTAATTCCGCTGCGCTTTTTGCCAACAATACAATGTCGTCAGCGTACGCCAGGGACCATATTTTCATGCTGCCCACTTTTATACCACCTGTCTGCCATCTTTTTAGTACGTCTTCCAGATTCGACATATAGACCGAGAACAGTATCGGGCTTAGCGGACACCCTTGTCTCAGTCCCATCTCCGTCCAGAAAACCGTACTCCTTGCGTTTTCCGCCTTCACTCTGTTGCTGGTTTCTTTATAAATTTCTTTAATTTTGTTTATTAGCTGTTGATCTATTCCCTTTTTTCCATTACATCCCACAGATGCTCTCTGTCCACCAAGTCGAATGCTGATTTCAAATCTGCGAGAAGCGCATATATATGTGGGAATTTACCCTGAATCAGGCCCTGATGCGTTGCGAAACCAGGTGATCGCCGGAAGACATACAGTCGAACACAGTCGGTCGTATGAAGTCAACGGTCAAACATAGAACGTCGTAACATTATTCTTGTAAATGAATTATTTACATTCTTTTTTATTAAATTATTTTAAAACTATTTGTGTTTTCTTACAATTCACCGAACCAATCCCACATATATATATATATATATATATAAGACGTTGCTACCTTTCGAGACATATATATATATATATATATATATATATATATATATATATATATATATATATATATTCTTCATTTCTCCCTAGGCCTTGCGGCGTTCAGGGTATTAGCCATTACAAATAGTAATAAAATTACAATTTAATTTACACTATATTACATTTTCTCATTTCTTTCTTCTTGCTCCAGTGTCCCTTTCTTTCTTCCTATTCTCATTCTGGTTTCCCTTTCCAATCTCTTTTCTTCTTGTTTCCAGTTCTCTCGCCCATCTTTAATTAATTTTATTCCATTCTCTTCTCTTCCAACCGTTTCTTCACCCCTCCTCCTAACTCCCTTCCTCCCCATTTCCAGGTGACCTCAGCCCCCTTCCTTCCTTCCTTCCATTTCTCGCATTCTGCCTCCCACCGGGCCTCTTCCTTCCTTCCTTTACCTCTTCCTGTTATCCTTCCCCGATCTCAATCCTTCTTGCCTCTAATTCCTTCGCCCAACTCTCCCCCCTTCCATCTTCGTGCAACAGGTCTAATGTGCACCCCGACCATACTGTCATCTCTCTACATCTCTTCGCGAGGTGCTCTATATCATCTTCCTCCTCCCCGCACATCTTGCACATCTTATCCTCCTGTTTCCTCCAGTATCTATTTCCTCTCTCTTCATTCCCGCACCTTAGCCTCGCAATCCTCCTAACTCTCCCTCCTGACCTTCCTCTTTCTCCCTTCAAGTAGCTTGGTACCCCTATAGTTCTGACCTCCTTATATCTCCCTGCGCTCCTTGATTTGTATATTCTGACTGTCCTTTCTTACTCACCCACTTCCTTATCCCTCCTCCACAACTCCTCAATCACGCTTATCCCGTCTTTTCTTCTCCTTTCTACCTCTGTCGCATCCACTCCGCATCTCCAGTAATACTCCTTTCTCATCTCCCCCCATGCGTACCATCTTCCTTTCTGTTCCTCTCTGGCTCTTTCCTCCCAGCATTCCCTCATTATTCTTTTGTCTGTTTCTATTCTTACTTTCTCCTCGTACTTAACCGCCCCCCTTCCTGTACCCACTTTCATCTTATCCCTTTTCAGTTCCTCTCTTACAATATACCCTGGTGTTGTTCTATCTACCCCTAAGATCCATCTCAAATACCTCTTCTCTACTCGTTCTACCTTCTCCCATTCCTTCCATCCCCAAATTTCCACTCCATATAGTAGGATGTTCTTCACCACGGCGTCAAGCAATCTCAATCTCCATCTAATATCGTCATTAAACTTCCTCTCTCCTATACTCCACAGCTTCCCCATGACTATTCTTGCCTTCTTTACTCTTTCCCTTATGTGTAGTTCAGCCCCATTGTTCCTCGCTAGTACATATCCCAGGTATTTTAAAGTCTTCACTTCTTCTATTTCGCTGCCTCCCCATTCCCATTTTATATTCTTTCTTCTCCCTCCTCCTTTACTGAATACCATTACCTTCGTCTTGTCCCTGTTTACTTCTAGTTTTTTCCTTTTGAAGTATTTATCAGCCCTTTCAATCATTCTCTTTAGCTCCTGTTCCCCCTCTGCCATCAGTAGTATATCGTCCGCGTACCCCAATGTCCAGAACTTCATCTTCCGTACTACCACCCCCCCATCTTGTCCCTTCTTCATATTTCCTTCAAGATCTGCTACATACAAGTTGAACAAGGTCGGGCTCAGGGGACATCCCTGTCTCACCCCCTTATTCACCCAAAAACTTTCCTACTCTTCCTCACCTTGCACCTCGTCCCCTTGTATATTTCCTTTATCCTCATTATCAACTTCTTTCCTATCCCCTTCCTTTCCATTACCTTCCATATCTTCTTCCTATCCAGCCTGTCAAACGCCCCTTTCAAATCGACGAACGCCATATACGCTTCCCCTCTTTTTTTCTTTAACCTCTCCTCTACAATGTGATTCACTGCAAATATTCCGTCAATCACCCCTCTTCCCTTCCTGAATCCAAACTGCGTTTCCTCCAATAAATCTTTCTTCTCTATCTCATCCACTAATCTTTCATTCAGCACTTTCGCGTATACCTTGTACGCTGAACTCATCAAGGTCACCCCTCTATAATTACATGCTAACTCCTTGTTTCCTCTCTTGTATATCGGTACAATCACCCCTTCCCTCCAGTCCTCCGGGTATCCCTCTCCTTCCCATATCCCTCTTATTATTTCTACCAGTTTATTCTTCGCTTTCTCCCCTCCATTTATCCACGCCTCATTCCTTATTTTATCTGTCCCTGCTGCTTTCCCTTTATTCATGTTCTTTATTATGCTCTCTATTTCTTCCCCTGACGGTCCCTCCCTCTCTTCTTCCCGAAAAGCGCATATAACTTCCCTTTTTCTTTCGATATCTCTACGTCTATTACGCGCTTTAAAATATAAATGTTGTCGATGGTGTTCTTCCTTTTCTAAATCCTGCCTGGTTGTCTGGCAGTATTCCTTTCTCGTCCATGTCTGCTTGTAGGCGTTCTGCTATAATTGCGGCATAGATCTTATAGCTGCTGTCAAGTAGCGTAATTCCCCTGTAGTTTTTCAGTTCTTCTTTATCTCCTTTTTTATGTAGTGGAACTATTAGTGCTTGTCTCCAATTTTGCGGCATTCCTTTTCCTTTCCAGATTTCGTTGAATATATGTGTGTCTCTTTTTTATCTCGTCGATTCCATTCTTCCATACTTCATTCCTTACTTGATCTTGTCCCGGGCTTTTTTTATTTTTCAGTTTCTCCACCTGTTTTTCCACCTCTGCTTCTGTTATCTCTTCCTCTTGTCCTACTTCCTTTTCTTCTGTTTGCGTTGCTACCCTTCTCGTTTCTGTTGCTCCGTATAAGTCTATGAAATGTTTCTTCCATCTTTCAATCCCTATACGGCTCTCTGTGTCTGCTCTTCGATTTTTTCTTTTGTTCAAGTATTTCCAGATTTCTGTCTCCGTTTTTATTTCTTCTATCTCTTTCTTATCCTTTTATGCCCGTTTTCTTTTTTCTCGTCTAGAAGGTTCTTGTACTCTCTTACCTTCATTTTGTACTGCTATTTTGCCTGTGATTGTTTCTTTCTTCTTTGCTTTTAGATCCATTTTTATTTCCTTTTTCTTTTCTCTACACTCTTTATCCCACCATTTATTTCTTCCCGGTTTGAACGTTGTTTTGATCCGCCTTTTTGTGACTGCGTTCTTTATTTTTCAGTTTTCCGATCATCCTGTTCGTGTTTCCATCTTCTTCTGAAAGCGTTATATTTTCAATTCCTTCCTTGTATTTTTCCTTTCCTTCTTCTGACCAGTCTTCCGTGTATACCCAATTATCTGACTCTTCTCTAGTATATCCCTGTTCCTTGATCTGTATAACCACTGGCTGGTGTTCTGTATCACATCTGTTTCCAACTTTCATTTTCTCTATCTTCGTCAGTGCCTCTGCATTGACTATGATGTAGTCAATCACTGAATTCCCTCTTGCCCCTATATATGTATATTCTCCCCATATATTACCGTTTAGTATGTTCCAGCCTCTTTCTTCTGTCAGTGTGATTAATTTTTTCCTTCTTTATTTATTTCTTTATCTTTTGAGCTTCTCCATTCTTGTGCTTCTGTCCCTCCAGTCAATTCGCCTTTTTCTCCTGTTCTCGCGTTGAAATCCCCCCCTAAGACGAGATTTTGCTCTTCGTTATCAGCTATCAGTTCTTCTAATGCTTCTCTCGTCTTGTCTAGTTCTTTGTTGCTATAAATTGTAAATATTCGCCAATTTTCTTTTTATATGCATATTTGTCTCTCTTGGATGTTTTGTTGTGAGTTTGTGACTGATTTCTCCTTTATTCCGTCTCTCACTCCAGTTATTATTCCTCCTTTTGCCCTGCCTTTCTTTTTTTCTCTTGTTGCAAAGGTTGCCTTCCAATTGTACTTCTTTGGTAGTTTCTTTTTGATTTTTTCCCAACTCTTTTCTTCTACCCAAGTCTCTACCATACCGATAAACTCAAAACTACTTACCTATTCCCAGAATTCTTCGTCTTGGTTGTTTAACCCTGCTATGTTCCAGAATCCTATTTTTAATTGTTCTTTTCTTTGCCATTTTGCTTTTTGTTCCCTTTTATTTTTATCCTTCATCCTTATCCTTTTCGTTTGCCTATTGTCGTTACCTGTACTTCCTTTCTCTGATTCCTTTCCAATTAGTTTTTTGAGTCTACCAGTTTTGCCCTTTTCTCGTCCCAATACCACAATTTTTCGTTTACTTTCAGTTTTTTATACCCTATTCTTACCGTTCTTCCTTCCTCTCTGTGTGTTCTTGCTATTTCGGCTATGCTTCTTTTGATTTTTATTTCTTGTTCCGTTAGGTCATGATAACGTAGATCTTTTCTGTCACCTTTTTGTTTCGTGACAGCTTCTTTCTTCCCATTATTTGTTGTTTCTCTTTCCAAGTGTTTAGTGTGACCATGGCCGTATTCCTCTCCTTGCCTATAATTCTTACTTCTTTCAGTTTTATATCTGGATCTAAGTTTTCTCTTATAAATTTCTCAATTGTCTCTCTCCCTTTCTTTTCTTCTATATACAGCCCTTTTATGACTATGTTATTCCTTTTATCTTGCTTCTCCTTATGTTCTTTCTAATGTTTCCACTTTCATGTTTAAGTCCTGTATCTGTTGCTGCCACTGTTCTTCTTTGCTTATCAGTTTTTCCTTAAATTGTATGAATTCTTGTTTCAGTGCTGCATTTTCCTGTCTCATTTCTCTTATCTCTCTCAATTGTTCCTTCATCATTTCTTTTAGTTCATCCATTTCTTCGTTATTTCTACTCTCTTTTTTGCTTTCTGGAGATCTCTCTGTTTTCTTACTTTTTGCAAACGGTTTCTCTTCTCCGAAAGATGTATCTTGCGTCTTTCTCTTGTAGAACGAGGTGATGCTGGGTCTTCTCTCTGTTCCTCCTGCTTTTCTCTGATTGCCTCTTCCTGGCATATGTGCGCCTGTGGTCAGGAGATATGCGTGACCGAGCTGTAGTGTCGGTTGCCGCTCGTTAGGAGCTCTGTAGCGACGAGTCGCTTAGTCGGTATTCACACCTGTGTTGCAGTTAGCGGTTGTGATGACCTGTATTACCAACTTTGGCGTTTCTGTCAGCTGTTTTTGACAGTTGTATATGTATTTTCAACTGATCTACTGTTCTTTTTTTTCTTCTGTTTTCGACCTCCTACCTTTTATCTTTCCGATGTCACCTTTTTTTATATTTTTTGTTCTTTTATTTATATGAAAAAAAAACGGATTTTTTCACCTCACTATTACACAGTATTTGCTTTACAGCGCCCTCTTTGTACTCCCACTGCCTTTTATATATCAATCAGAATAATAATTATGTATCATTAAAACTTATACCATAGATATTTTATTATACTAGTCTATATATATATATATATATATATATATATGTAAACAAATAAGGGATTTATTGTTTAAATAAAACTCAGGTTGTTCACAGACTATTTTATTCGAAGTATTCACTCTTACAACGTATGAAAACATCTGATCTCTCTATCAAATTCTACGTGTGTTTTATAAAACCAATTAGTGTAATGAGCCGTCATCATTATCGTTAATGAGTTGTCATCATTAGCGGGTCCAGATTAGCGGGTGGAAGGCTAGATGCTAACACGGCCGTCCGGCTCCTGGCGTGTCCTCACGTCCTTTCTGTAGACGAATATCTGGTAAATGATGATGTGGTAGATGACAACAGGGGATGATCATGTAGGCCTTAGAATTGTCTGAAACAGTCTTCAAAAAGATTTAAGGTCCAATATCATTGACCTTTTAAGGTCCCTGACCATTTAAGATCCCTGATCATTTAAGATCCACACCATTGACCATTAAAGATCCACACCATTGACCATTTAAGATCCACACCATTGACCATTTAAGATCCACACCACATTCGAGGGTTCAACTGGCAGAGACGATCCCTGACCATTCAACTGCTCTCAACTGGCAGGTTGGTCCCTGATCGTTCAACTGCCCTCAACACGACCAGTGTGTCTTGCGGTACTCGACAAGCTATCAATTCTCAACTCAACTATCCATCAGTTTATTTCATTACAGATTGTCTACAGTACCCAACAAGCTCAGTGACTGTCGCTTCTTCATACTCAGTGCATTCACAAAGCAAAAACGACCAGTGTGTCTTGCGGTACTCAACAAGCTCAGTGACTGTCGCTGCTACATAATCAAACTAATAAAACTTCTCTTACCATTTTACTCATGTTCTAACCATTACCTTCATATAATTTGTCCATAAACAGAATACCGCTCGTCCCTTCTGACAATTTTTTTTTGTATTTCTTCTTCATTACAGGAACCATTTTATTCATTATCTAAAGATTTTCCTGCATGTAAGTTGTTTGTCCCTAAATAAAACAACGCTTGTCAATTTTGATAATTTTCATCAATACATTTGCTATTTCGTCTTAACTGCACCTCAATCTGTTTTCTATCACTAAGTATAAATTCTATTAGGAAATAGCTTTACCAGACGTAACTAGTTTGATAGCACGAATAATACCTGAAAAATTATAGCCTGAAAAGTGTTTCATCTAAAAACGTCGGAAATCGTTTTCAAATGTTTCGTTTTCCTTCCACGGTGGAAGTTCCACCAATGTGTTCCACCATAATCACTTATTATTTGCAATAATTGAAACGTATCACTTGCGTTTTTCACTTTCAAACTACTATCTTAGACAAACAATATTTTCATACCCATTTGTTCCATTTTTCCCATTCAAAACCAGAAACGTTTTCGAACGTTCACCTTCGCAAATTGATTAAATAAGTTTTTCATGAACAAAATTGCATAATTAACTTTTGTAACTGTTCAAGCACACAAACTTAAATTCAATAATATCCGAAACAACGCAGACATGTAATAATTTATCACATCACTATTTGTCACTTAATCATCAAATTAATAATTTAAACAAAACACTGCAAAAATGCAACAAAGCAAGATCCCCAATAAAATAACAAAATATTATTAAAACGTGCATGAATCCCATTCACAAGCAGAAACGTTGACTCGATCCCACTTCTGATGTAAACAAATAAGGGATTTATTGTTTAAATAAAACTCAGGTTGTTCACAGACTATTTTATTCGAAGTATTCACTCTTACAACGTATGAAAACATCTGATCTCTCTATCAAATTCTACGTGTGTTTTATAAAACCAATTAGTGTAATGAGCCGTCATCATTATCGTTAATGAGTTGTCATCATTAGCGGGTCCAGATTAGCGGGTGGAAGGCTAGATGCTAACATATATATATATATATATTGATACAACCGACGTGGTCAGACCAATGATATCCAACAGGCGACCTAAGACCTACCGTTATTTAAAGGATTTCGCGTGTATATATGCCAGATATAGAATCTACCAGTTATAACTCTCAGGGCACACTGAGAGGGGTAGGAAAATCTCAAAAAAAAAATTCGCTATGTTTAATAAACATTATTAGACCCAGTATATGGAACCGCTTTTTCAGTATCACCTGTATAAAATAGTGTTGTTCAATCGACATTGTCAGGCCTTGCGACGTTGCCAATTTTATCATAGTGTATAATATGATTTGTAAAGTTGAAAACATTCAAACCGACTCATTCAGTCCTACTGTTCAGGAGTATGTTTACACTCAAGAGTGCATTTTAAATAAATAATAATAATATTATATGTGAAAAAACACTTGTTGATAATTCATATACGTATTTGCAATGTAACATGTGGATCAAAATGTCCTTTCTTCGGGCGGCTAAGTTTTATATAAGAAAATCTCCTTTTTTTTCGACAAATGACACGTGCATTATGAATACTCAATTAACAAAAAAGATCTGCGATTTATAATACATAAGCCATCTGAGACTGAAAGACTTTTTGATCATAAGTTAGTAATTACATTTAATATATGCCGATTATTATTTTATACATAAAATATATTCGGGGGATCCTCCTGTGCTGTTTTTTTCACGCGTTTTTGAAAATGATTACACTTCAAATTAAATAATTTTGTTACTCACTAAAATGAAGAAATATTAGTCAATACTGTCGCATACCTGACCCGAAAAGCACAGCCACTAGGTTGTACTGCGCATTAAAATATATTTTTACAAATTGTATCTTGGTTTTAATTATATTGGCGTATTATTTACGTATTTTGTTATTAAGGACATTTATTACTGTATAAATTCAGTA
The DNA here is from genome assembly GCA_963971575.1 of Liopterus haemorrhoidalis. NCBI lineage: Eukaryota > Metazoa > Arthropoda > Insecta > Coleoptera > Dytiscidae > Liopterus > Liopterus haemorrhoidalis. The sequence goes on from OZ020623.1 coordinate 28,037,270, forward strand.
AACTATTACTGTCGTGATAATAAAAGGTAATATTTACAATTATATTTCTCATATGAAAAATAAAGAGAAGTCATCATCATCATTGACGCGACAGCGCGAGTTGAGTCTAGATCTCTTGATTTCAAGTTTTGTGACAACATTTTCAATCTGTGTACATGTAGGAGTAATATAGACAGGATTACATCTATTTTTTAGCGCACACAGAAATGCCCGTACAGCTTATAGCAGGTTGCTAAGCAGAGCCCGTAATTTGTCTAAATATTTTTTACACAAATTATTTTAACAATTTAATTATTATCTACTTGCGAGCGGTCAACGGCAAGCACAAACGATTTATTGCTGGCAGCCGCAGGCTTGCTTGTGATAAGTAAAATTAAGCAAGATCCTTAGAATCACCGATAAACGAAATTCTATACACCAAAAAGAAGTATGCGTGTCAGGTGGATCATAAACGAGAAAAAAATAATATTTGTAAAAGGTTGTTTAATTAGACCTTTTTGTTATATCTCACTGTTTTTTTTTTTTTTTTTTGAGTGCAGTTTCGGCTCTGGCAATTCTCAAATTTACGGTGAGCCGAAACTACAGTCAGTGAACTAATCTGTGAAACGTAACAACAAGCATCATTTAACAACCTTTTATCTTCTAAGTGAAATTTACAAAGTTGTGGAAAATTTACATATATAAATAAAATTGGAGGTTAAATCTGTTCTTTTTTAGGGTTTTGTAAAACCCTTATACCGTCATTTTGTCGTCTGTCTGTCTGTCTGTCTGTTCGGTAAAAATTGTAGCCAAACGGCTAAACCTAGAGAGTTGAAATTTGACATGCTTATACAACTCTTTGACCCGCACATAGGAAAAATACTAAAATACTAATACTAATTTTATTTTTGCAAAATAAATTATTTTGACGCGATTTTTGCGAGAATTGTGCAAAATTTTGTCCCACAACCTGTAGCCCAGATGGTTTAAACTAAAAATCTGAAAAAATTCTAAGTAATGTACATTGGTGTGAACCGGAATAGTAAAACAGGAATTTTTGATCCGATTATGTTTTCGGAAAATAACGCATTTTTTCTGTTTTTAACTAAAATATGTAAAATATTTAATCTGCTATTTAACACAGTAAAGGAGTGAACGTTCGTAGATCAGTGGTAACGTTCTCGTTTCGTAAGTTGCAAACTACTGTTCAACTCCCGTCAATTTTTATTTTTTCTGTTTTTTGTTTTGCATTTTTATTTTGTTTAAATTATTTTTTCAAAATTCTAGTTATATTTTGGCAAATGTTGCATTTAATTTTTAAAAGCGTAAATTTAATAACCAGTGGGAAGTATTGATATTATAATTAAATTCTATGTTTGAATGCATACGAAATCAGAGGGGCGGAGTTTATGACTTAAACAACCAATGGAAGCCGTAGGCGCAATTTTCAAAATATTAATGAACCTTGCTATATAAAAAAAAAAAATACTGCAAATTTTTAGAAACCCAAATAATGGTATTATTAGGCATTCGAATTAAAATTAATAAAAAAATATTTTAACATAAAATTTGTTTTGGCTTCCCAAATAATCATCATTCACTAAATACCTACGAAACCCTGAAACGTGTGAAAATTCACACTTCACATAATTTTTTCTTGGTACCTATTTTTCGTTTCTACATGTTCCAAGTGAATGTAAGACAAAATTCACAAAAAAAATCTCTGTCTGATATGCTTTTTTTCTATGGGTTTATTTATCTGACATTCAAAAAACAAGAGCTATATATATTTTCTCGTAATTTAATGTCATGACAGAGTGAAACCAGGTTTCGAGCCTATGATATGGCATCTTAAAATCTGAAGTTAAGAGGCGAATGTAGCCACCTCCAAAGTCCATCGTTGCACGCGGGGTGCGGTGGCGAGAAGTCGTATTACGTCATTGGGGGAGTGACCAAAGTGGAAGTAGCTTACAGGGAGAGGGAAAAGTGCTAATATTTATAAATCAATCTGTATTTTTGGGAATCATAAAATATAGATTAAATATATTCGAATCAATTTGATTTTTTTTTTTTATATCAAGATATGAAAGAAAATATCAAAATTTTAATAAGTAAATAAGTAAATAAATTTTAATAAAAAATAAAGTAAATAAATTTCATATTTTAATAAGTTTAAATTTGTATTTTGATTTATTATTAATTTTCAATTTTACAGTGCTATATTTTTTTCAATTTCACATGACTGTTACTCAGTAAATGAATAAAAATTACAAATGTTACCACTTAACCACTCTATATTGTAATTTTATCTTTAAAATAAGCTCTTGTACGTGAAAAGTGATTAATATTTATTACCAATTCTGATTTTACAGATAATTTTGTAGAAATAATAGTTTTTTTTTATCATCAAAAAATTATGTTAATAATCATAGATTCGCCCCTTTAGGGGTTGATTTAACCTTTTGGTTAAACTCGATTACAGTATAACAATCCCATACGTTACCATAACAACCATGTTCTGACCATTTGGTTATAGTTAACTAAGCTTTCAGAAGCCTGCCATAATTATTTAACTTCATTTTTGGAACCATTTTTTTGTGTCAATATGAATTTGTATTCTACCACGGAAAGTCTAAAATAAAACAGGTAAATTTGACGTCACAAACTGTTTTATTCCAAAGATCTTCTGTTACCCATTTCAACCGAATTCAAAGATATGTGTAGGAAACGAAGGCGGAGCTTAAGACTCCCTCTACTATGATTAGATTAGTTTAAAACCACGCTACCTGATGGATACATCTCTCGATGCTTGTAAATGCCAGTATTTCATATAAATAGTGTTTCGGTGTGGGCCAAAGAATTGGTGCTAAATATTAATTAATTTTCATAAATAAGGGCTCATTTTAAAGATAAAAGTACAATCTATAGGATTCTAGCTATGGAATTTGCAATTGTTATTGATTTACGGAGGAACAGTGATGTGAAGTTAGACAAAGTTTAGAACATTGTAAAACTGAAAATTAAAAATAAACCAAATTTTAACTCTTAAATCCAACGGAGCCAATCATTATCTTCAAATTAAAAAAAAAATCAAATTGATCTGACAACATTTGGTTCAAATTCTTTGGCCCTTTCAAATGCACGTATCCGTTGAGCGTAACCCAGGTACAGCTCTTAAACGTACACATAAATGTTCAATACTCAAAATTAAATGGGAACTTTTGTTTTTTACAATTATTTTTATTTTTTACAATTAAGAAAAGTAATTGTTCAAACGAGTTATTTGTAATTTGAAACCTTTTGTGTTCTTCTTTGAAATTAAGAATAAATTATGGACATTGATGTCCGTATTAGAATAATTTTCTGTGAAATATATGAGCAAAGTTAACATTCAGCACGCTTTAAAAAATCTATAAACTATAAAAATGTAATTATTTCTAAATTGGAAAAAAAGAAGAATTTCATGGCGCAAATACCAAAATTTTAATTTGAACAAATTTGATACAAATCGGTTATATGCATTGTTTTCAAGTATCTACGATTCCGCCAAAACTAAATTTGAGTTTAAAGTTTTTCTGTAAGACAAATTGAAAGAAAATATTTAAGTTCTTACAATGAACTAAAATTATCATGACTGGAATATTTATCTAGCTCATTCTATACAGTGTTGCCAGATTTAAGGCTTGACAACGTCGACTGAATTGTGCTGGTCTGACAAAGTCGGAATCGTACATTTTTTGTATAAAAAGTTATATACAAAAACTACTGGCGCGCGCTCTTCACGACAAATCTGTGAACTAAATTTGTATATAAATATACGATCTACCCTCGTATTCAGACCATTTGTGAAATTTTCTCTGTCATCGCTGCTATATAATCAGGGTGCAAGAGCTCCAAAAAACATGAAAAACGTTTTCAGGCCATTCCCCTGGTCTGAAAACGTCAATTTTGGTTTGACACCGTCCATTGAGTACATAGAATTGGCTTGCATAAGCGGTAAAACAAATATATATATATATATATATATATATTGATACAACCGACGTGGTCAGACCAATGATATCCAACAAGCGACCTAAGACCTACCGTTATTTAAAGGATTTCGCGTGTATATATGCCAGATATAGAATCTACCAGTTATAACTCTCAGGGCACACTGAGAGGGGTAAGAAAATCTCAAAAAAAAAATTCGCTATGTTTAATAAACATTATTAGACCCAGTATATGAAATCGCTTTTTCAGTATCACCTGTATAAAATAGTGTTGTTCAATCGACATAAGCCATCTGAGACTGAAAGACTTTTTGATCATAAGTTAGTAATTACATTTAATATATGCCGATTATTATTTTATACATAAAATATATTCGGGGGATCCTCCTGTGCTGTTTTTTTCACGCGTTTTTGAAAATGATTACACTTCAAATTAAATAATTTTGTTACTCAATAAAATGAAGAAATATTAGTAAATACTGTCGCATACCTGACCCGAAAAGCACAGCCACTAGGTTGTACTGCGCATTAAAATATATTTTTCAAATTGTATCTTGGTTTTAATTATATTGGCGTATTATTTACGTATTTTGTTATTAAGGACATTTATTACTGTATAAATTCAGTAAACTATTACTGTCGTGATAATAAAAGGTAATATTTACAATTATATTTCTCATATGAAAAATAAAGAGAAGTCATCATCATCATTGACGCAACAGCGCGAGATGAGTCTAGATCTCTTGATTTCAAGTTTTGTGACCACATTTTCAATCTGTGTACATGTAGGAGTAATATAGACAGGTTACGTCTATTTTTTAGCGCACACAGAAATGCCCGTACAGCTTATAGCCGGTTGCTAAGCAGAGCCCGTAATTTATCTAAATATTTTTTACACAAATTATTTTAACAATTTAATTATTATCTACTTGCGAGCGGCCAACGGCAAGCACAAACGATTTATTGCTGGCAGCCACAGGCTTGCTTGTGATAAGTAAAATTAAGCAAGATCCTTAGAATCACCGATAAACGAAATTCTATACACCAAAATGAAGTATGCGTGTCAGGTGGATCATAAACGAGAAAAAAATAATATTTGTAAAAGGTTGTTTATTTAGACCTTTTTGTTATATCTCACTGTTTTTTTTTTTTTTTTTTTTTTAGTGCAGTTTCGGCTCTGGCAATTCTCAAATTTACGGTGAGCCGAAACTACAGTCAGTGAACTAATCTGTGAAACGTAACAACAAGCATCATTTAACAACCTTTTATCTTCTAAGTGAAATTTACAAAGTTTTGGAAAATTTACATATATAAATAAAATTGGAGGTTAAATCTGTTCTTTTTATTTAGGGTTTTGTAAAACCCTTATACCGTCATTTTGTCGTCTGTCTGTCTGTCTGTCTGTCTGTCTGTCTGTTCGGTAAAAATTGTAGCCAAACGGCTAAACCTAGAGAGTTGAAATTTGACATGCTTATACAACTCTTTGACCCGCACATAGGAAAAATACTAAAACATCTAAAAAACATATTCCCATAAAAATATAAGCAAATATATGCTCATCGAAAAAAAAAAATAAATTTTTTTACAATTCTGTGTATGGTATCAAATGAAAGCCCTTGAAACCTGAATTAACGATCAAAATTTTATTTTTGCAAAATAAATTATTTTGACGCGATTTTTGCGAGAATTGTGCAAAATTTTGTCCCACACCCTGTAGCCCAGATGGTTTAAACTAAAAATCTGAAAAAATTCTAAGTAATGTACATTGGTGTGAACCGGAATAGTAAAACAGGAATTTTTGATCAGATTATGTTTTCGGAAAATAACGCATTTTTTGTGTTTTTAACTAAAATATGTAAAATATTTAATCCGCTATTTAACACAGTAAAGGAGTGAACGTTCGTAGATCAGTGGTAACGTTCTCGCTTCGTAAGTTGCAAACTACTGTTCAACTCCCGTCAATTTTTATTTTTTGTTTTTTTTTTGCAGTTGTATTTTGTTTAAATTATTTTGTCAAATTTCTAGTTATATTTTGGCAAATGTTGCATTTAATTTTTAAAAGCGTAAATTTAATAACCAGTGGGAAGTGTTGATATTATAATTTAATTCTATGTTTGAATGTATACGAAATCAGAGGGGCGGAGTTTATGACTTAAACAACCAATGGAAGCCGTAGGCGCAATTTTCAAAATATTAATGAACCTTGCTATATAAAAAAAAATACTGCAAATTTTTAGAAACCCAAATAATGGTATTAGGCATTCGAATTAAAATTAATAAAAAAATATTTTAACATAAAATTTGTTTTGGCTTCCCAAATAATCATCATTCACTAAATACCTGCGAAACCCTGAAACGTGTGAAAATTCACACTTCACATAATTTTTTCTTGGTACCCATTTTTCGTTTCTACATGTTCCAAGTGAATGTAAGACAAAATTCACAAAAAAAATCTCTCTGTTTGTCTGATATGCTTTTTTTCTATGGGTTTATTTATCTGACATTCAAAAAACAAGAGCTATATATATTTTCTCGTAATTTAATGTCATGACAGAGTGAAACCAGGTTTCGAGCCTATGATATGGCATCTTAAAATTTGAAGTTAAGAGGCGAATGTAGCCACCTCCAAAGTCCATCGTAGCACGCGGGGTGCGGTGGCGAGAAGTCGTATTACGTCATTGGGGTGAGTGACCAAAGTGGAAGTAGCTTACAGGGAGAGGGAAAAGTGCTAATATTTATAAATCAACCTGTATTTTTGGGAATCATAAAATATAGATTAAATATATTCGAATCAATTTGATTTTTTTTTTTAATTTCAAGATATGAAAGAAAATATCAAAATTTTAATAAGTAAATAAGTAAATAAATTTTAATAAAAAATAAAGTTAATAAATTAAATATTTTAATAAGTTTAAATTTGTATTTTGATTTATTTTTAATTTTCAATTTTACAGTGCTATACTTTCTTCAATTTCACATGACTGTTACTCAGTAAATGAATAAAAATTACAAATGTTAACACTTAACCACTCTATATTGTAATTTTATCTTTAAAATAAGCTCTTGTATGTGAAAAGTGATTAATATTTATTACCAATTCTGATTTTACAGATAATTTTGTAGAAATAATAGTTTTTTTTTTATCATCAAAAAATTATGTTAATAATCATAGATTCACCCCTTTAGGGGTTGATTTAACCTTTTGGTTAAACTCGATTACAGTATAACAATCCCATACGTTACCATAACAACCATGTTCTGACCATTTGGTTATAGTTAACTAAGCTTTCAGAAGCCGGCCATAATTATTTAACTTTATTTTTGGGACCATTTTTTTGTGTCAATATGAATTTGTATTCTACCACGGAAAGTCTAAAATAAAACAGGTAAATTTGACGTCACAAACTGTTTTATTCCAAAGATCTTCTGTTACCCATTTCAACCGATTTCAAAGATATGTGTAGGAAACGAAGGCGGAGCTTAAGACTCCCTCTACTATGATTAGATTAGTTTAAAACCACGCTACCAGATGGATACATCTCTCGATGCTTGTAAATGCCAGTATTTCATATAAATAGTGTTTCGGTGTGGGCCAAAGAATTGGTGCTAAATATTAATTGATTTTCATAAATAAGGGCTCATTTTAAAGATAAAAGTACAATCTATAGGATTATAGCTATGGAATTTGCAATTGTTATTGATTTACGGAGGATCAGAGATGTGAAGTTAGACAAAGTTTAGGACATTGTAAAACTGAAAATTAAAAATAAAACCAAATTTTAACTCTTAAATCCAACGGAGCCAATCTTTATCTTCAAATTAAAAAAAAAAATCAAATTGATCTGACAACATTTGGTTCAAATTCTTTGGCCCTTTCAAATGCACGTATCCGTTGAGCGTAACCCAGGTACAGTACGCTCTTAAACGTACACATAAATGTTCAATACTCAAAATGAAATGGGAACTTTTGTTTTTTACAATTATTTTTATTTTTTACAATTAAGAAAAGTAATTGTTCAAACGAGTTATTTGTAATTTGAAACCTTTTGTGTTTTTCTTTGGAATTAAGAATAAATTATGGACATTGATGTCCGTATTAGAATAATTTTCTGTGAAATATATGAACAAAGTTCAAACTTATTAAAATGTACATTTATTTGGGATTCTAATAAAAATATTAAATAAATTTAACGTCTCATTTGAAGCAGTAACATTCAGCATGCTTTAAAAAATCTATAAACTATAAAAATGTAATTATTTATAAATTGGAAAAAAAAGAAGAATTTCATGGCGCAAATACCAAAATTTTAATTTGAACAAATTTGATACAAATCGGTTATATGCATTGTTTTCAAGTATCTACGAGTCTGCCAAAACTAAAATTGAGTTTAAAGTTTTTCTGTAAGACAAATTGAAAGAAAATATTTAAGTTCTTACAATGAACTAAAATTATCATGACTGGAATGTTTATCTAGCTCATTCTATACAGTGTTGCCAGATTTAAGGCTTGACAACGTCGACTGAATTGTGCTGGTCTGACAAAGTCGGAATCGTACATTTTTTGTATAAAAAGTTATATACAAAAACTACTGGCGCGCGCTCTTCACGACAAATCAGTGAACTAAATTTGTATATAAATATACGATCTACCCTCGTATTCAGACCATTTGTGAAATTTTCTCTGTCATCGCTGCTATATAATCAGGGTGCAAGAGCTCCAAAAAACATGAAAAACGTTTTCAGACCATTCCCCTGGTCTGAAAACGTCAATTTTGGTTTAATTATATATATATATATATATATTTGTTTCACCGCTTATACAGACCCAACTCGCTATACTCTGCAGGCGTTACCAGACCAAAAGTGACAAGCTCAGACCCGGCATCGGGTCTGACAACGTTTTCTATGCTAGAAGTACGAATTAGGCCTCAAACAATCTTTAGCAATGAGTTTCAGGTGGGTCTGGGAAAGCGGTAGAACGTGTTTTTTTATACAAATTTAGTTCACGAAATTTCTGTGAAGATGGTGCGCGTGTCGGGCTTGTATAAAATATTTGTAATCCATACGACTTATACAGACCCGCTATACACTATATACCTTCACAGACCCGAAACTTGGCAACACTGTTTGGGTCTATCAAGATACATACCGGGTCTGTAAAAGTAATATGCACAACCTACACAATCTTTGTTATTTTAGACTAAAGTAAGCTTTATATTACCTAATGTACGAGAATATTCTAGTCGAAACGGTTACTATTTAAAATTTGAATGGATTAAGGTAAAAAGGTGAAACTATCTGTGTATGTTGCAAGACAAAGAGTAAATAAAATCTAATATACAAGAAAAATTTAAAAATTGATGTGAAGTGTGAATATTCACACATTTCAGGGTTTCGCAGGTATATAATAAGTGAAGGCGGTATGCTGAGTGTGTAGGACAAATTTTACTTTGTAGTAATCACGGCAAAATGAACGATATTTTTAAAATAATTTATCGTCTGTTAATCATATAATAAGATAATAATTAAATTTACGCTCTTAAAAATTAAATACAACATTTGTGAAAATATAACTAGAATTTTGACAAAATAATTTCAAAAAAAAACAGAAAAAATAAAATTCACTCCGTACTCGAACTCGAAACCCTTCGTTTACCAGCGAGTTTTAGCTTACGACACCAGTGCTCTAACTCATTACGCTATCGTACGCTTTTCATGTGAGTGTCTTACATTGGTATAACTTTTGTACTTTGTGAACCAAAAACCACAAAAAATGCGTTATTTTCCGAAAACATAATCTGATCAAAAAATCCTGTTGTACTATTTCGGTTTACACCAATATACATTACTTAGAATTTTTTTAGATTTTTAGTTTAAGCCATCTGGGCTACAGGGTGTGGGACAAAACTTTTTTTGCACAATTTTGGCAAGAATCGCATCAAAATAATTTATTTTGCAAAAATAAAAATTTGATCGTTAATCCACGTACTAAGGGCTTTCATTTGATACCCTACTCATAATTTTAAAAAAATATTTTTGTTTTCGATGAGCACATATTTGTTTATATTTTTAGGGGGGGTATGTTTTTTAGATGTTTTAGTATTTTTCCTATGTGCGGGTCAAAGAGTTGTATAAGCATGTCAAATTTCAACTCTCTAGGTTTAGCCGTTTGGCTACAATTTTTACCGAACAGACAGACAGACAGACAGACAGACAGATAGACAGACGACAAAATGACGGTATAAGGGTTTTTTGGTCATACCTACAAAACCCTAAAAAGAATTATCTCATTTCAGAGGAAATGTGTCTTCACTTGTCAATAAACCATTTAATTATGGTTATTAATTTGGTAGGCAGGAAATATAGGTCCTTATTAATAAAAATAGTATCACTAATTACTTGTCTATTTATTTATTCATTTTAATCTTTGTGTCAAAAATTTCAAATTACAATTTTTAGATAAAAAAATTACCTTTTTAAACAACTAAAAATATAGTAGTATATATTTTTTTCTGTGCTACCAGAGAAAGAACAGACATCAAATGGTTGTATATAAAGTGATAATTAGAAGTCACAAAAAATCTGAATTTGTTAAATGTGTTTTAGACAAATATTCGATAAATTTTGCCCAAATAGTGTCTTATAAAATATTATAACTAACTATGAATTAGTATTTTGTTGGGTATCGGACGAATTAAAAAAACACATGGTTTGTCGAATGTTTAAAATTTATTTTAATTCTGTTTGCCTACTCCTAGTTTCGATTTAATCTGAAACATTATTAAAGCCTAATTTAATTATATATCAAATGCAATGTATTACACAAATAAGGTATTTAAGAACATTTTAAACACATTTTTTAAACACATATAATATTATTAGTATTAATTTAAGAGAAAAAATATTTCACTATCTTCTAACAAGCTGTGACATTGTTAAGATACAAGTCAACTAAGCTAAAAAATATTAAAAATAAATATAAAAGGTAAGTCTAGCTATAATGGCTGTTGTAATTTAGTAATTTGATAATTGGTATATTTTAGAGTCCCTAGGTACATTTTCATTACATTAGCAAAAGCATTTGTTACAAGTATTTAACATGTATATTGAGTAACGAAATACGCGTATTTTTGAAATAAAAGGCAATCCATTCATTCATTTATATTTCAACTAAACAATAAACCAACAAACCATTTTTATATTATTAATATTATTTTTATATTTTTTGTGTTCTTACACACAGTTATTCTGTAAACACTTGTAAACATTTTTCGATGTAAATTATGTATCAGAAGTTGTAGTTGTGGATGATATGCACCTGTTCACAGCAATAAAATCCAAATAAATAAATAAATAAACATAAAAATTAAATTATTTAAAATAATTTTTATTTTTCTTTAATATAATAACACGCAGTGCTATTCTTTTATGTTTGTTATCATTTCGATCCGTTTTCTTTTTTTAGGGTAGATATGACCTCCAAAAAACCCTTATAACGTCAATCATGTGTTTGTCTGTACGATAGAAATTGTAGCCAAACGGCTTAAAATAGAAAGTTCAAATTTGACATGCTTATTCAACTCTTTGTCCCACATATAGGAAAAATCCTAAGAGTTCAATACATCCCGAGATAAATATAAACAATTATGTATTTAATAAAAAAACATATATATATTTTTTTAAATTATGAATGGCATATCAAATGAAATCCTTTAATTTGTGGATCAATAAGCAAAGTTTTATTTTAGATTTTTTTTTTAATGGGATGTTTGCCAAAAATATGTCAAGAAATTTTTGTCCCCCACTTTATCTCTCAGAGGGGTTGATCTAAAATTCTGAAAAAAATCTCCATAATGAACATTGATGGGAACCCGAATAGTTTTACGGGAATTTTTAATAAGTTTTTTAGAATAATTTTTTTAAAATTTATTGTGTGGTGTCAAAAGAAAGCCATTCGGAAGTAAATTAGGGAACGAAAAGTAGTTTTTAAAATTTGTTTTTTTTTTAACACGAATTTAGCCAAAAATGTGCTAAAAAGATCTTTTCCCGCCCCCTTTTACCCAAAGGGGTTAAACTAAAAATCTGTAAATATTATAGGTAATTAACATTGATGTGAACCGGGATAGTACGAGAGGATTTTTTGACCAGATTGCGTTTTTGAAAATTATTGCAGTATTTGTGTTTTTGACAAAATTATTTTTTTTTTTTAATTTGTCACTAAATTATGGATAATAATGTATGGATTATTTGTATTTAGGGCTAAGATAATGTGCCTTTTTTTGAAATTAAAAATATTAAAAAAAAAAATTAACAGCTGAGGACCGAGTTTTTAACACCACACTATTATACTATTATACGTTGTGATTCAACTTATTATTTTTAAGGTATCAAAGAGGAATAAATCATTTTTAGTAATGAAATACTTATAAAACAAATAACACATTGTTAATAGTGAGAAGTACGTTTCTGAAATTGAGAAAAATGATGCCATTTATAAATACTGATAAATATAAATAAATGAAGCCTTATATAATATGTTTCTTATTAATCTAATGAAGACTTGAAGACAAAGCAAATGTAGAAAAAAATGTTAGGACTTTTGGTAAATTATTTAAATTGAATGGAAGGTTCTAAGGATTTTATCGGGACTATAGCTATAGACATATTTCCTCGTAGAAAGTTTTCCCCTTTAATCGAAAGGGGTTAAACTAAAAAAATGAAACAAATTCTAAGTAATATACATAGTACTTAACCGGAATCGGTCAAGAGGAATTTTTGAATCAGAATTCGTTTCTGAAAAATATTGCAGTTTTGATGTTTTTGACTAAATAATTATTTTTTTAATGCATGGCGAAATTATCGCTAATACTGTTTTTTTTTTTTGTATTTATGACTAAGGTAGTGTATATCTTTTTTGAAATTAACAAAAAACATTTATAGTAGTGAAATATTTACAAATAAAATAGCACATTCTTAATAGTGATAAACAGTGCCGTAACTACCTTTTTTCTGGCCCTGGGTAAGATTTTATAGTTGGGCCCCTTAACATAGTTGGGCCCCTTAACATATTTTGGTACCCCTACCATATTTTGGCCACCCGCCCGCATCTTTAGGAACTTGGGCCGCTCTCATTAACAGTTCATCTCTCTGACTGATAAACCATTAATACAATTCTTTCATTTATATGTAAATTGTTAAGATTAAACTTTTGCATCTGTGGATCTTACGTATTTAACTTTTCATCATTGCTGGGTGTTATATATTTATTTTATTACATTACCGTTTTAGAACAATATTATTTCTGTGATCTGTTTTGTAACGGACAGTGAAAAAAATATTTTATATCACTACAAACAAAATATTTTTTCTGTGAATATATATTTTCATTCAGGAATGTTATTCCTTAATTATTCAATAACAAATGTAATCCGTTTTTCGAAAATATTATGTTAATTTTAATTTTATGGCAGACCATTTTAGGAACCCTATTTTATCAGGGCCCCGGACCTGTGTAATTAATTAAGAACTTTCTTTTGATATCACAAGAAATTTTTATTTAAATAATTACATTTTTCAACGACACAAAAAATCGATATTTTCGAAAAACTTATCAGATAAAAAATTCCTGTTGAACTAATCCGGTTTCCAACAATGTACATAATAGAGATTTTTTCAGATTTTTAGATCAACCTCTCTAGGAGATAAGGTGGGAAACTAACGCTTTTTGGCGAAAATCTTTTAAATGATTTTACAAAAATAAAAATGTGTTTGTTTATTCACGGATTAAGAGGTTAAAGCGTAAAATATATTAAAACATCTTTAAGTAATAGTTATTTCTTTTCAAAAGCTCCAAAGATACCTAACTCGGCATACGTTACCATTTAAAAAAATCAAAGTTGTCCTTGATATCCAGTACTTCCGGTTTGTTCCGGAAAATTTCAATACTACCATTCGATTCTTTGGGCAGACTCGGGTTATCATAATTTTTTTCCCAAATTACTAAGACATCGTGTTTAAATAAAAAAGACGGTTGGTCAATGGTAAATTTAAATATGAAATGTACAATGTAAAATTCTATAATGTAACAGGGTACTAATAACCTAGATGTTGGAGCACCCATAAATAAAATTGTATAAAAAAAAAACCACCATGACACGCTCTGTGTTGGTCGTGCAGTAAAATGTTTTGAATCATTGTTTTATTATATTATAATTTTTATGGCGTACATGGTAAATTGAAAACATATCAAGAAATAGAAAAATTAGATTCACTTTCATTCTTGAAAAATAGTTTTGAAGTTCAAGTTAAATAATTTTAAAAATTCGTAAGTGAAAAGAATCATAGGAAGTACAAAGACAGTTCTGAGGATGTAGCGGAATGCAAGTAAAAAATTATTTTATTATTACCACTGCAACCGATAAAAAATGAAATTTTTTAGCCTCATATAAATTTTTAAATACTATTGATTGTTATTGACATTCATTGAATGTCAATAGTAAACATTAGATTAACCGAGAAACCTTATAAATGAACTATTAATCCTAAAATTAAAATAATGTCATATTGAAATATACGTAAATTTTATTACTATCGCTAGACAATCGTCAAATGAAGGTCAACATGAGGATATTTGTTTACAGAAACGATGTAAATACCGACAACACTGTACGGGATTGAGTACGTCGTCAGCATATACAAATTATACACAAATGACCTGATTACGACGTAAACATGTATGGGGTTTAATACCGGTTATCAAATATAGCAAAAATGTTTTTTTAATAATTCGTTACCCCTTGAAGGTTGCTCCAGGAGTGCAAAGTGCGCTCTTTCTATTTTTGATACATATACTCCTGAAATCCCATTAGATTCGGTGGGTCTGTGGTTGTCTGTTGCATGTACATGGCTTGACAACGTCGGTCAGATATATATATATATATATATATATATATATATATATATATTGTTTTACCGCTTATGCAAGCCAATTCTATGTACTCAATGGACGGTGTCAAACCAAAATTTTTCAGACCAGGGGAATGGTATTAAGCAATTTATACAAAAAATGTACGATTCCGACTTTGTCAGACCAGCACAATTCAGTCGACGTTGTCAAGCCTTAAATCTGGCAACACTGTATAGAATGAGCTAGATAAACATTCCAGTCATGATAATTTTAGTTCATTGTAAGAACTTAAATATTTTCTTTCAATTTGTCTTACAGAAAAACTTTAAACTCAAATTTAGTTTTGGCAGACTCGTAGATACTTGAAAACAATGCATATAACCGATTTGTATCAAATTTGTTCAAATTAAAATTTTGGAATTTGCGCCAGGAAATTCTTCTTTTTTTTTCCAATTTAGAAATAATTACATTTTTATAGTTTATAGATTTTTTAAAGCGTGCTGAATGTTACTGCTTCAAATGAGACGTTAAATTTATTTAATATTTTTATTAGAATCCCAAATAATTGTACATTTTAATAAGTTTGAACTTTGTTCATATATTTCACAGAAAATTATTCTAATACGGACATCAATGTCCATAATTTATTCTTAATTCCAAAGAAGAACACAAAAGGTTTCAAATTACAAATAACTCGTTTGAACAATTACTTTTCTTAATTGTAAAAAATAAAAATAATTGTAAAAAACAAAAGTTCCCATTTCATTTTGAGTATTGAACATTTATGTGTACGTTTAAGAGCGTACTGTACCTGGGTTACGCTCAACGGATACGTGCATTTGAAAGAGCCAAAGAATTTGAACCAAATTTTGTCGGATCAATTTGATTTTTTTTTAAATTTGAAGATAAAGATTGGCTCCGTTGGATTTAAGAGTTAAAATTTGGTTTTATTTTTAATTTTCAGTTTTACAATGTCCTAAACTTTGTATAACTTCACATCACTGTTCCTCCGTAAATCAATAACAATTGCAAATTCCATAGCTAGAATCCTATAGATTGTACTTTTATCTTTAAAATGAGCCCTTATTTATGAAAATCAATTAATATTTAGCACCAATTCTTTGGCCCACACCGAAACACTATTTATATGAAATACTGGCATTTACAAGCATCGAGAGATGTATCCATCTGGTAGCGTGGTTTTAAACTAATCTAATCATAATGGTCCCAAAAATTAAGTTAAATAATTATGGCCGGCTTCTGAAAGCTTAGTTAACTATAACCAAATGGTCAGAACATGGTTGTTATGGTAACGTATGGGATTGTTATACTGTAATTGAGTTTAACCAAAAGGTTAAATCAACCCCTAAAGGGGCTGAATCTATGATTATTAACATAATTTTTTGATGATAAAAAAAAAACTATTATTTCTACAAAAGTATCTGTAAAATCAGAATTGGTAATAAATATTAATCACTTTTCACATACAAGAGCTTATTTTAAAGATAAAATTACAATATAGAGTGGTTAAGTGTTAACATTTGTAATTTTTATTCATTTACTGAGTAACAGTCATGTGAAATTGAAAAAAGTATAGCACTGTAAAATTGAAAATTAAAAATAAATCAAAATACAAATTTAAACTTATTAAAATATTTAATTTATTTACTTTATTTTTTATTAAAATTTATTTACTTATTTACTTATTAAAATTTTGATATTTTCTTTCATATCTTGAAATTAAAAAAAAAAAATCAAATTGATTCGAATATATTTAATCTATATTTTATGATTCCCAAAAATACAGGTTGATTTATAAATATTAGCACTTTTCCCTCTCCCTGTAAGCTATTTCCACTTGGTCACTCCCACAATGACGTAATACGACTTCTCGCCACCGCACCCCGCGTGCAACGATGGACTTTGGAGGTGGCTACATTCGCCTCTTAACTTCAAATTTTAAGATGCCATATCATAGGCTCGAAACCTGGTTTCACTCTGTCATGACATTAAATTACGAGAAAATATATATAGCTCTTGTTTTTTGAATGTCAGATAAATAAACCCATAGAAAAAAAGCAGACAGACAGAGAGATTTTTTTGTGAATTTTGTCTTACATTCACTTGGAACATATAGAAACGAAAAATGGGTACCAAGAAAAAATTATGTGAAGTGTGAATTTTCACACGTTTCAGGGTTTCGCAGGTATTTAGTGAATGATGATTATTTGGGAAGCCAAAACAAATTTTATGTTAAAATATTTTTTTATTAATTTTAATTCGAATGCCTAATACCATTATTTGGGTTTCTAAAAATTTGCAGTATTTTTTTTTTATATAGCAAGGTTCATTAATATTTTGAAAATTGCGCCTACGGCTTCCATTGGTTGTTTAAGTCATAAACTCCGCCCCTCTGATTTCGTATACATTCAAACATAGAAATAAATTATAATGTCAACACTTCCCACTGGTTATTAAATTTACGCTTTTAAAAATTAAATGCAACATTTGCCAAAATATAACTAGAATTTTGACAAAATAATTTAAAAAAAATTAAAATGCAAAAAAAAAACAGAAAAAATAAAAATTGACGGGAGTTGAACAGTAGTTTGCAACTTACGAAGCGAGAACGTTACCACTGATCTACGAACGTTCACTCCTTTACTGTGTTAAATAGCGGATTAAATATTTTACATATTTTAGTTAAAAACACAAAAAATGCGTTATTTTCCGAAAACATAATCTGATCAAAAATTCCTGTTTTACTATTCCGGTTCACACCAATGTACATTGCTTAGAATTTTTTCAGATTTTTGGTTTAAACCATCTGAGCTACAGGGTGTGGGACAAAATTTTGCACAATTCTCGCAAAAATCACGTCAAAATAATTTATTTTGCAAAAATAAAATTTTGATCGTTAATTCAGGTTTCAAGGGCTTTCATTTGATACCATACACAGAATTGTAAATTTTTTTTTTTTTTTTCGATGAGCATATATTTGCTTATATTTTTAGGGGAATATGTTTTTTAGATGTTTTAGTATTTTTTCTATGTGCGGGTCAAAGAGTTGTATAAGCATGTCAAATTTCAACTCTCTAGGTTTAGCCGTTTGGCTACAATTTTTACCGAACAGACAGACAGACAGACAGACAGACAGACAGACGACAAAATGACGGTATAAGGGTTTTACAAAACCCTAAAAATGAACTGATTTAACCTCCAATTTTATTTATATATGTAAATTTTCCACAACTTTGTAAATTTCACTTAGAAGATAAAAGGTTGTTAAATGATGCTTGTTGTTACGTTTCACAGATTAGTTCACTGACTGTAGTTTTGGCTCACCGTAAATTTGAGAATTGCCAGAGCCGAACCTGCACTAAAAAAAAAAAAAAACAAAACAGTGAGATATAACAAAAAGGTCTAATTAAACAACCTTTTACAAATATTATTTTTTTCTCGTTTATGATCCACCTGACACGCATACTTCTTTTTGGTGTATAGAATTTCGTTTATCGGTGATTCTAAGGATCTTGCTTAATTTTACTTATCACAAGCAAGCCTGTGGCTGCCAGCAATAAATCGTTTGTGCTTGCCGTTGACCGCTCGCAAGTAGATAATAATTAAATTGTTAAAATAATTTGTGTAAAAAATATTTAGACAAATTACGGGCTCTGCTTAGCAACCGGCTATAAGCTGTACGGGCATTTCTGTGTGCGCTAAAAAATAGACGTAATCCTGTCTATATTACTCCTACATGTACACAGATTGAAAATGTGGTCACAAAACTTGAAATAAAGAGATCTAGACAGTAATAGTTTACTGAATTTATACAGTAATAAATGTCCTTAATAACAAAATACGTAAATAATACGCCAATATAATTAAAACCAAGATACAATTTGTAAAAATATATTTTAATGCGCAGTACAACCTAGTGGCTGTGCTTTTCGGGTCAGGTATGCGACAGTATTGACTAATATTTCTTCATTTTATTGAGTAACAAAATTATTTAATTTGAAGTGTAATCATTTTCAAAAACGCGAGAAAAAAACAGCACAGGAGGATCCCCCGAATATATTTTATGTATAAAATAATAATCGGCATATATTAAATGTAATTACTAACTTATGATCAAAAAGTCTTTCAGTCTCAGATGGCTTATGCATTATAAATCGCAGATCTTCTTTTGTAAATTGAGTATTCATAATGCACGTGTCATTTGTCGAAAAAAAAGGAGATTTTCTTATATAAAATATAGCCGCCCGAAGAAAGGACATTTTGATCCACATGTTACATTGCAAATACGTATATGAATTATCAACAAGTGTTTTTTCACATATAATATTATTATTATTTATTTAAAATGCACTCTTGAGTGTAAACATATTCCTGAACAGTAGGACTGAATGAGTCGGTTTGAATGTTTTCAACTTTACAAATCATATTATACACTATGATAAAATTGGCAACGTCGCAAGGCCTGACAATGTCGATTGAACAACACTATTTTATACAGGTGATACTGAAAAAGCGGTTCCATATACTGGGTCTAATAATGTTTATTAAACATAGCGAATTTTTTTTTTGAGATTTTCTTACCCCTCTCAGTGTCCCCTGAGCGTTATAACTGGTAGATTCTATATCTGGCATATATACACGCGAAATCCTTTAAATAACGGTAGGTCTTAGGTCGCCTGTTGGATATCATTGGTCTGACCACGTCGGTTGTATCAATATATATATATATATATATATATATATATAGAGGTCTCCCAGATCACATACACACACTTGCTAATTATATACATATGTACTATATCTTTTTATTTTGTAAAATAAATTTTAATTTATCATGGAATAAATGGTATAATATCTGTCTGTTTTAATATTAGAGAGTATCTGATTGCAATACTATATGAACGAGAAAAAGAGGTGTCTAGATAGACACGGAATACATTTATTTTTAAATTAACAGAATTGTCTACTTCACTTTCAATAGCTATTTGTGCATCAAGGGTAATATAGCCCCAGGGCCTCTGGCCCGGGAGATTGATGTCGCTCGATGAGCATAATCATCCAGTAACGACAATGGTGCATACAAAAATTTATTTTTTCCACGACTATATAGAAATATGTTCATTACAGGCGTGTTAGTGATTAGTAAATGTAGTACGTTCCCCACTCCTTTATATTACACACCGCTGACCTGTTACGTAATGAGCTCAGTACGTAACAAGTTCAATCAAAATGGCCGATCATTGCTAGGAAACATAATAAATAAAAAATTTGAAAATTAAAACAGTAACCTCAAATATGGAAGTTGAACAGGTTCAAACAGCAATGGACGATCGTTGCTAGGCAACATAATAAATAATAGTTTTGAAAATTAAAACAGTTCAAATATGGAAGTTGAAAGTGATTCCGACAATTTAGAATTAACTCCACCTAATACCATAGAGGCAGCAAAAGTTACCTCAATAAATTTACTACCTGAGAAAGATATGATACTATTTATAAATGGTTCATTGATTGGCGAAAGGAGAACAAGACAGTGTCTCTCTCTGAAAATGTCTTAATGGCTTATTTTGGGGAATTATCAAATAAATTTAAACCAACAACATTATGGTCACAGTACTCTATGTTAAGAACGACTCTCAATATTTACAACAATGAGGATATAGACAAATATCCAAAATTTTTTACAAAAAGCATTTCTTAAAAGACAATCGGACGGATACCAACCAAGAAAATCTAAAACTTTTACATTGAGTCAAATCGACAAATTCATTAAAGAAGCACCTGACAGCGAGTACCTTTTAACAAAGGTATGTTAATTATTTTTCAAGAGTTTAGTGTCAAAGATGAGTCGAAATGATCTCGGTGTTCACAACACGTAAAGCTCTCGAACATTACCTGATTTAAGTTATCCCGTAAGTCATTAATCGGAGAGTTATAACTTTTTGATATAATCGGCCCAATTCTGTAAGCAAGTTACTACGAAAAAGTTACAATAAAAGTTGCTAAATACAAGGTCAGTAACTATTTTAGTAACTTTTACGAAATTCGTATTCTGTAAGAGAAAAGTTGCTATGAAATTAGTAACTAGTTGCTAAGAAAGTTATTATGGATAACAACTAACAGAAAGCAGTTGCTACACTTAGTAACTTCAAAATAAGTTGTTAAAATCGTGTAAAATCGCAATTTCTCTGTTTAATAATGAATTATTTCAAGCATTTTACAATGAAGGGCAACATAGAGACAATAATTATAGAAGGATTTTTATTTTATTTTCTGTATAGCACAAAATTCTTCGAGTTCTTTATTTCAAATTCTATTTTTTTTTTTTTTTTATTTACGTTAGTTTTATAATAGTATAACAGTACAATATTTTTTAAATGTATTAACGACGACTGTCAACAGTAGCCACATAGCACATCATCACAGCACCACCACTCGTTCCTGTCAATTATTTTTTAAACACTCGTATCACCGACCATGACCGGGTTATTTTCCAGGAAATTCAACAGAATTTCCATCTGTTTGCAATTCTTTTTCTGATTTTGTTTATAAAACATTTTTCGTTTAACCTCAGAAACTCACAACATAGCTGTCAAACTCAACTAAAAACGAATACCTCGCCTGCGCAGAACGTAATCTGCTTCTAGCTTCACGGTTCTTTGTAGCAACGTTACTAAATATAACTTGTTATAAGAACGTTGCTTGTTTTTATGTATACACTTACAACTAACCTAGTAACTTTTTACAGAATCGGGCCGAATATCTGTAGACTTTAAAATCAAATTTATCTCTAGACACTAAATACTCAGTATTTAAAGACAAACTATATATCTATTTATTTCTATTCTTTTATAGGTTGCATTGTGCTTGTCGAAAGCACGAACTATATCAGTTAACAACATCTAATATAGAAGATTTGGGCTCTGCTGTTATAATAACATTACCCAATACAAAAACAAAAAGGCCCCGAAAATTCACAATATCAGGAAATTTTTATGATATTTTAAAAAAATATATGGATCTTCGCCCACTCAATGTTAAAAACTACTATTTTTTTCTGAACTATCAGAAAGGAAAATGTACAGTCCAGAGAGTGGGTATCAATAAATTGGGAAGAATGGGAAAAGAAATTGCAATATTCTTGAAAATTCTAAATCCAGAATTATATACCGGTCACTGTTTCTGCAGATCTTCAGCGACAATCCTAATTGATATGGGTGAAGACATAACATCATTGAAAAGACATGGTGGTTGGAAATCGACAACAGTGGCAGAGGGATATACCGATGAATCGATAGAAAACAAATTTCATGTTGCCAATAAAATTTTAAACTCTATAAATTCAAATAGCATCGCATCAACTTCCAAATTGGATGAAAATCAAATAATTAATTCTAAAGTAGTAGAAAATCAAAATAATGTAACATTAACTGAAACTTTTACTAGTAATAATTCCCCAAGAATAGTTTTAAATAATTGTACTAATGTAGTGTTTAATATTCAGCATAAATAAAGTACACAAATTTATATGTATTTTTATAACAAAACAAGTTATAAGTCGCAGCCATTATAGGTTAAACAGCAATGGCCGACCGTTGCTAGGCAACGTAATAAATAAGTAGAAAGCAGATGTAAAATTACTATTAGTTTTTAAAGAGAACTGAGTAAAAATTAAATAATTAATAAAGTTATAGTCGTGGAAAAAGTATAGTATGAAACTTGCATGGAATAGCTTTTCTCACTCGTATGAATTGCGCTACTTGCCTGCGGCTCGTGGCGCAACTTTCATACTCGTGTGAAATGATCATCATTCCATGCTCGTTACATAATATACTATTTCACTTGACATAAAATAAAATGTAAAAATGATCAGATATTTATACTGTAGGATAAGGCCGATTTATTAACACATTTATTAATTAGTTATTGGTTTATTGACTAAATATAATTACAATATCAGAAATATCAACTAAAGTCTCCTCGCAACACCTCTCACCACGACCTCTCAAATCAGACTCTCTCGTTCTCCCACTCTCATTCCCTTACATGCGCTACACATATGCTCTCGTGGCCAAATTTCATACTACGTGCTCGCTTCGCAACAGTCACACTAACGCCATCTATCCATCACCATTCATATCATGTATAAAATATCCAACACCCGGCCATTCCTGAACTGGAGTCGCCCTCGACTCCCACATCCATTCATTCACAATCAGTCTCACACTCATACTCTTGCAAATATGTTGAAGGACGTCTGCGCCGCCTTGGTCGGATCTCCTCCTGGACGTCGTCCGCCTCGGATCCTGATATTTCGCTCTCGGTACTTGGCGCGGGGGCGCCGTCGTCGTCGGCTGGCATCGGGGCTGGTACCAGTGGGACTCCATCAGCCCCGTCACCGCTGGTCGGCATGGGCCCGTTGGCTTCTTCCACATTCTCCTCGAACTCGGAGTCATCCTCGTCGGTCTCTGTGTTGCCTCGGAACATCTTTAGCGCGGATGCATGCGCTGTGCTGGTGTATATTCGGCCGTCCGCTCGGCCTCCTAACTGGCAAACACGGTATGTGTCGGCTGGCAGCACCTCGACTATCGTCAACGGCCCTCGATACTTGGGCTGCAGCTGGGTGGACTCGCCTGTGGGGGTAGGTGCTATGCGCATGAAGACTACGTCTCCCGCCTCGAACGTGGGGGCCTTGCATCGCCTCCTGTCATGGTACTCCTTCATCTTTGCTTGCTCCTCAAGAATTCTGCTCCTGGCCCTCTTCTGCAGGTCCGCAGGGTCCTGGTAGGTATCCGTACGTTCCGTCAGTCGGTGTAGCTGCCCATCTGTGAACCGGGGACGGTACCCGTATAATATTTCGAACGGAGCTTTACCTATGGTCTTGTTGATGGCAGCATTCAGGACCCGTTGCACCTCGGGGACGACATCATCCCATCATGCTTGCTCATCTTCTTGCATCTTGGTCTGAAGGGCGGCTAATATAGTCCGATTAGCCCTCTCCACCTGCCCGTTGGCACGTGGGTGCCTGGCACTGTTCAGCACCAGCTGAACTCCTTGCGCCCGGCAGTACTCCTCGAAAGCTGCAGAGGTGAAGCAAGTTCCCCTGTCGCTAATGATTCTCTTGGACAGGCCAAAATTAGTTATAAACTTATCTACGCAGGCAATCAGCTAGCTCGCCGAAGTTGATTTCGCCTGGAACACTTGTACATATTTAGTTAAGCTATCTACGATCAACAAAAGGTATTTGTTTCCTCGGTGACTACATACAAATGGACCCAGATGGTCCATGTATACGGCTTCAAATGGTCTTGAGCCTGGTGATATCGGATTCAGTAGACCAGCCTGCCTTCCGCCAGGAATCTTGGTCAACATGCAATTAGGACAACGTGCAATATGGTTCTTCACGTACCTTCTCATTCTGGCGAACCAGTATCGCTATCGTATTTTCTCTAAAGTCCGATCGGTTCCGAAATGCCCCAGGAGATCGTGAAACATCACTAAGATGGTTTTCCTCATAGATTTGGGAACAGCATACCTCATCTGTCGTTCGCCTTGAATTAGTAAAACTCGATATAGACATGAATCTTGTAATTCGTAGTTATCTGTTAGGTGTCGTTCTTCATTCGTTCGCTCATCAGGTGGTTTCTTCAAAGCCTCGATGATGGTTCTCAGCTCTCGGTCGGTGTGCTGTATGGCTAGCACATATTCCTCTTCAGCGAGTGTTACCATCACACTCAATCTTCTGTCGATCAGTTCTTCCCAAGTGTCACCTGGGTTGCTTACGGGTGTTCGGCTGAGGGCATCAACGTGGGCCATCTTTTCTCCAGGTCGATGTTTAATATTAATTTGATATTCCTGAAATAGCATACTCCACCTGGCTATCTGTGGTGATTTGGTTTTATTTGCATTCAAGAAAACCAGACATTGGCAGTCCGTGACCACCGTCACCTGGATTCCCAGCAGCAAGTCTCGCATTCGGTCTAGCGGTTGAGCGAGAGGAACGCCACCTCCTGCTCTTGTTCCCATTTGAACTTGGTGCTT
Organism: Liopterus haemorrhoidalis; assembly: GCA_963971575.1. Classification (NCBI taxonomy): domain Eukaryota; kingdom Metazoa; phylum Arthropoda; class Insecta; order Coleoptera; family Dytiscidae; genus Liopterus; species Liopterus haemorrhoidalis. The sequence continues at coordinate 28,062,209 of OZ020623.1, forward strand.
TTACGAGTAAGGTCGGTCAGTGGCCTAGCTACTCGTGCGAAATCCGGTATGAACCGCCGGAAGAAACCAGTCAGCCCGATGTATCGGCGGACCTCATGGGCATCCTTGGGTCTGGGATAGGCTTCTACAGCCTCAATCTTCCTCGGTCCGGGGGCGATGCCATCTCCAGACACCACGAACCCCAGGAACTCGATCTTCTGTTCGGCAAAAGTGCATTTCTTTAAATTTAACGTTAAATTGGCTACCTGTAGGGCCTGGAAGACAGCCCGCAGCTTCCGGATCAAGTCATCCCAATCCTCGGCGGGGATGACGAGGTCGTCCATGTAGCACATGGTGATGTCGTTGCGTAACGAACCCAGCGTCTTGTCCATAACCTTTGCAAATACAAACGACCCATTGGTTAGGCCGAAAACCATCGTGGTGAACTCGCCCTTCCAGTCAGGCGTGATGAACGCCGTCTTCTTGCGGTCCTCCTCCTTCAACGGCACTTGTAAGAAGCCGTGCGACAAGTCCAGGGTTACGTACAGCTTGTACCCAGCTAATCGGTCCAGCTGCTCGTCCAACAGTGGGGTTGGGTACGAATGAAGTTCCGTCTGCTGGTTGAGTCGACGGAAGTCCACCACCAGACACGATCTTCCATCCTTCTTCTTCATTAACAGCACAGCACTCGTATAGGGGGACTGCGTTTCCCTCACGATCCCGCTGTCCTTCCATTCTGGCACGATCTTTGAAATTTCTACCCGTTCCGCAAGCAAAGCTCTGTATGCGCGGCTGGAAAACGGCCGACTTCCCTCCTTCTCCACGATCCCCATCTCGGTTGTATTCGTTCAGCCTAGCTCACGAAGGTTGAGGGCGAAACACCGAAATTCGTTGATCAGGCTGATCAATTGGTTCTTCTGCTCGGTCGTGACCGTTGGCCCGACAGTCACCTTTTCGCATGTGATGTCTCTTCTTTCGTCCTCCGCCATGAGCGTCACCCCTTCCTGGCAGGCGGGCGCCGCTTCTTCAGCACCTGGCCCCTCCGCAACGTCTTCGTCTGACGTCCTCCGTTCTCGACGGCTACTGTCACCTGCAGCCCATCGAGCGAGCTGTTTATCATCCGGGTCTCGCCACACTTGATCCGGACCTCCTCTTCAGCGGTGACCACTCCACCACGTGGCGGGTCCCCTTCTACCTCCATCTTCCGGTACGGGAACTTGTACTTTGACCAAAATGCTAGTTGATCGTCCACCCGTGAGTAGGCGATGTGGGGTTGGTCGATCCAGCTCTGACCGATGATTAGCGCGTAAGGTAGTGATTGGTCGGCCAGCACTACCAGTTGCACGGGCACCCCATGCACACCATCGATTGTCATTTGCACGTCGCGCACAAATCCTACCGCCGTGGTTGACTGACCGCCATCGTGGCCGATGCCGAAGATCGGCTCTCGTTTATGTTCGATCGTTAAATTTAAGTCCCTTGCCAAGCTCTCGCGCACTAAGCATCGTACGCTACCGGTATCGATAAACCCTGGGTGGGTCTCTTTCATCTCGTTGATACGCACGTTTTTTATGTACTTAGCTCGTCTGTCGCGCGGGCTCTCACGCACACACATTGTTTCTGACCGAATTAGTTTCGGGCAGTTCGTTCGCGAATGTCTTTCGCCCTGACATTCGTAACACCGGAATTTTCGCGGCGCCGTGCAGTCGCGAGATATATGTCCAGGTTGACCACAGTTGTAACACGTAAACGTGGGCACTTCCCGTTTCACTGGCACTGATATGTTCACCGCGTGTGCCACCGGCAGTCATGGTGTAGGCACCGCGGTTCTACGTATTTCGCTCGGGGCGGTCGCACGTCCGCCGCTCGTCGCGCTTATCTTTCCAAATGTTTTTGATCGTGCGTCACTGATCCTTTCAAATTGGGCGATGTCCGCATATAACGCGTCGGGATCTGAGTGGTCGCGTGAAGTCAAAGTCGCGAACATTTCCCTAGACTTCATCCCTATCAGTATGAGTTCTTTTGTTTCAGCGAAGTTTAACCCTAATCCCGCACAAAGCGCCAATTTGTCGTAATAATAGATGTGAGTTGGCTCGCCGCCATTTTGGATGCGGTCTTGCATCGCGCGCCATTTTCCCAGCGTGGTCGTTTCACCGACGTAAACCGCGCGAAACATCCGTTGGAATCCATTCCACGTGGCCACCTTCTCACCGTTTGTGAGCAGCCAGTTGCTCGCGCTCCCAGTCAGGTGGGCTTTCGCGACCTGTAGAGTATAGTCATCGTCCCATCTATACAAAGTCGCCGCCGAAGCTACTGATTCGAGCCAACCGCTCGCAGCCGCGTGCACTCCCGTACCGTCGAACTTTTTCACGTTCACTGTATTTGCGTAGCTTGCGACCGCACTCATCGACCCGCTCGTAGCCGTGATATTGCTTATTAATGTTTGATTTTAACTGATGATTTGAGCCAAGTTCGCCATTAAGGCCGATGTGGCTTCCGCATCCATGTTCTTAGTTTGATTCACTTGCACCTTGCTGTTCTACGTTCACAAACACGCACTCTGGATTATTTGGATAACCCGAGAAGTTGCTATCACCTTGCACGATGTTAAAAGTTCACCCCGAACTAACACTTGACGCGGCCGGCATATTACGTTATCTCGGATTATCGTAGCGATCCTTCGACTTTTCAATGATTTTTCTTGTCTCGATTAATTTAGTTCACGAGATTGACGGAAATCTTCAAGAAGTTCCTGCCTCCACGCACCATTAACTATTCACGCCAAGTTAACCACCACGTGGCCGACAATTTTCGTTATCTTTAAATATCTCGTCAATCAGTTCACTTTTTGTTCATTCCACTTCTGAAGTGTAGGATAAGGCCGATTTATTAACACATTTTATTAATTAGTTATTGGTTTATTGACTAAATATAATTACAATATCAGAAATATTAACTAAAGTCTCCTCGCACAACCTCTCTCCACGACCTCTCAAATCAGACTCTCTCGTTCTCCCACTCTCATTTCCTTACATCCGCTACACATACGCTCTCGTGGCCAACATTCATACTACGTGCTCGCTTCGCAACAGTCACACTAACGCCATCTATCCATCACCATTCGTATCATGTATAAAATATCCAACAATACCTTATACCTATCTGGTAGCCTGTGACAATAAACAGTTTATAGACAAAAAACAAATAATTTTTTTTAAATCATTTAACTGTCAGAATTCATTTTACAATCACAATGAATATGCAAGCATTACCCGAATATATCGAGAAAAATTCACAAAAACAATCGAAAATTATTGCTTTATAAATTGTTACCACAAATCTAAACAGAAATATGAAAAAGAATACGAAAACTTAAGATTATGGCAATCAAAAAATAAGTTGGCTGTAAAAGATACTAATATTTGTTGAGAGCTTAACAAGAGGGCGTTATGGATTCATAATGCTCCGGTTGTTATGCATAAGTTTATATCTTGTATCTTAGGCATTATGACCAAATAGCAGCGAAGTGAAAAATAAAAAATTAAATTAAGGCCCACTAGACGCTTTTTATCGCTCATATTGTATTTTAAATGTAATTAATTTAAAAACCTACAAATTATCTTTAAAATATAGTAATAAATTTCATTTAATATAATTTATCAAATTTATTTTATTAAAATTTGCAGTTTACACTATTAAAAACATATATTTTTGCTTGCGATTCTTATCGGCAAAATATAGATGTAAGCAACCCGAACAACTCCTAGTCACCCCATTTAAGGAAGTATTGGCTTCATAACAAGTCGCCCTCGTTAATTCTCTATGTTAAGGCGCCTACAGACAGTGTGCCAGCGTTCACCAACGCTAGTTCTGACGCTGGCCGTAACATGTAGCACTGGCGGACACTTTTACATTTTTCACTTTCAGCATTTTTTCAGTGCTGGCCAAGTAGAAAAATAACGAACACGGGCCAGCGCTTGTAAAATGGCGTCCGACAGTGAAAATGAGGTTATGGTTGTAGCTTCGACCTTGCTTTTGATATTGAAATTACATTAAGGCCAGGTCTTTCCACCTTCAGATAAAGTGACTCGTAACGTTATCTGGCAGATAAAAACAATAAAGCGTCTTTCCACCTTCAGATAAAGTTATTCCTACGAATAAACTATGCTATCTGGCAGATAAGTTATTCGGTAGTCAAAGCAGCGAATAAGTAACAAATAAGTGCTGTCACTGCCAAACAGTTAAAAATTAAATGATTTTTTGGAACAATAAATTGCAAAATGGACTTGAAAAAATATAATTAGTTTGAATTTTATTAATTGTAGAAATAATGCCTTAACTCCAAAATAACAGTGCACCAGCCCACGGTGAGAAAAAATATGCAAAAAGTATATCGTGCAATATACAGCTTATGTTCTAATTTCATTTGTATACCTTGTACGGAAAATTAAATACACAAATTTCAACCGGTATTTTACGAAATTGCCCGGTATCCACGAGTGGTTGCAGCCTTGCATGAAATGTTAGTAAAACTGCTTTCTTTTGGAAAAAAAGGCCGAAGTAAACAGGTGTCGAGTAGGAAATTTTGTATTAAACGTTAGCCGGGATCCACGCCTTACAATACAATGTTTAATAATTCTAATATTCGCTTCGCATTTGAGCAATAAGATTTTGGTTGGTGTAGTAGCAACTGCAGTATTACGCAACTTAATATTACAAAAGTAGATATAAAGAACCACCCACAAAAGATCAGTACCGTGTCGGAGACATACCTGAAGAAACTGATTACTCAGAAGAAATGAAAATGAAAGATGACTTCGTGATTTAATTTCTTATTTTCAAATTTATTATAACTTATTTTGTATTTACAACAATCATAATAAAATTAAAAAATTAAATAAACCCAGAACAATTATTATTAATATCTACTATTAATTTTAATTCCCCCAATTTTATTACATGTTTACTGTTATATGTGACAAATGTATGTTACTAGGCAACTTATCTAAGTTATCTAACATCTGTTAAGCTGCGTTCCCACCTCAGTAATTTAACACTCTGTGCGTTGTAGATAGTTTTTAAACGAGTGCAATTGGTATGATCGGACAAGCTCGTACTATCTCGCTCAACAGTAGTATAGCAACGACAAAGCACGAGCATGTCCGATCATACCAAATGACCTCGTTTAAAAATTATCCATAGCGTACAACGTATAGATTTACAGAGGTGGGAATGCAGCTTTAGAGAAGTGTCATGTAGATTTAGCTTAAATAAAGAATACGCTCCTAAAGAATACGCTCCTATCTTAATATCTGTAGACGTAAACATAAGACATGGTGTCAGGTGTGAATCAATAAATAATAATTGTTAGTTCACAAAAAAATTTATCATTTAAAATCGTAATATATATATTGGTAAATATGACGGAATGCCAAGAGAAGGTAAGAATGTTGGAGGAAGAGTTACAAAAACTAAAAGCTGGAACCAGTATCGCAAGCAGTAATACTCATATACCATTACGTAAACCAATAAATATTAAAAAAGGTGACATTTATGAAAATTTCAAATTTTTCAAAAGTAGTTGGGAAAATTATTGTATAGCTAGTGGACTGAGTATGAAAACTGAGAATGAAAAATAGCAATTTTATTAACAGCTGTAGATGAAGACATATTCAAAATGTACGAAAATTTTGATATTAGTAAAGAAGATAAGGCAAAATGTGATACCTTATTAGTTAGCCATAGGAGATAATTTAATACCACAAGTAAATAAACGTTACGACAGGGCTAAATTCAATATGGCAAAGCAAGAAGATAGTGAAGAATATATCGATTATTTTGACAGGTTAAAGAAACTTATAACAAACTGTCAGTATGGTGAGCTTGAAAAAGTTTATTATTAGACAAAATTAGATTAAAATTTATTATTAGACAAAATCCTTTATTCAATTAATGATAATAAGCTAAGAGAGAACTTATGGTTAAATAGAAATATTAATTTAGATGAAGCTATTGACATAAGCAAAAGTAAAGAACTGTCAAACAAGCAATTGAAAAATTTAAATGAAAATGTTGAAGATAAGGACATAAAGAAAGTTAGATATAACAGTAAAAAAAGTGAGAATAAATTCAGTGCAAATATTGTGGATATAAACACAGAATAGATAAATGTCCCGCTAAAGGAAAAATTTGTAACAATTGTGGTCGTAAAAATCACTATGAAAAAGTTTGTTTATATAACAAAAGAAGTCAAAGAATCAAGTATATAGGTGGAGAGGATGGATATGAAAGTGAAAATGAAAATATCTTAAAGATAAATAAAGAAGGACGGAGACAAATAAATGCAGAAATTTATTTTATCACAAGGAAAAATAAATTAGTAAAAGAAAAATGTCAATTGGACACAGGTGCAACTTGTAATACAAGGTGTCTCAAAAGAAATTTTATATTTAGTGGATCGATTAAAAAAAAAGTAAGCCGTATATAGAAAAAATGTTTATTAATTATTAAAATACACTTTTTGGGGATTTATTTCTTAAAAATAATATCGTCTAAATGTAGACCCTCGCGTTCTCGCCACTCATTTAATCGAACAGTAAAATTACTTATGACGTCTCGGCAGGTGGACTCAGGGATGGCTCCCATTTCGTGACGGATATTTTCTTTCAAATGCGCCAGTGTAGTCGGTTTATTGGCGTAAACTTTAGATTTAAGATAACCCCATAGGAAAAAGTCCATAGGGGTTAAATCTGGACTGCGTGGAGGCCAATTTATGTCACCTCTCCGGGAGAACAATTTGCCTGAGAAAATTTCAAGAACACGTGGCAGAGACATATTGGGCGTGTGTGAAGTTGCTCCGTCCTGTTGGAACCATGTTCTTTGGTTATAGCCAGGAAAGTTTTGCAGTTCAGGTACCAAGAAGTTGTCTAACATCTCCACATAACGCTCTGAATTCACTGTAACTGCACGCCCCCTTTCGTCTTCAAAAAAGTAAGGGCCGATAATTCCTCGCGCCGACATCGCAGCCCATACGGTCACTTTAGGCGAATGTAGGAATTTCTGATGTTTGCGTTTCGAATTCGTTGCACTCCAGTAGCGGCAGTTCTGCTTATTTACGTGGCCATTAAGATGAAAATGAGCTTCATCCGAAAACAAAATGTTGGTAAACGTTGAAAATCGCTCAATCATCTGATTTACGAAATTAAGCCTCTGACTGGCATGTCGGGGCTTTAATTCTTGCACCAATTGAATTTTGTAGGGGTGCAGCTTTAGGTCTTTGTGCATAATGCGATGTAATGATGATCTATGCACATTTAAAGCACTTGCGCGCTTCCGAATTGAAAGGTTCGGGTCGTCACGAACAGACTGATTAACATTCTCCACGTTTTCTACCGTTCTTGATGACCTAGGTCGCCCGGATTTTGATTTATCCAGCGTTGTACCAGTCTCTTCAAACTTTTTAACCCAATGTCGAATGAGAGGAATGCTTGACGCATCATTTAAGTGGCGAAAACCTCGAATACTGCAGATTTTTCTACGCGCTACAGTCGCCGAATCACCGTTTTTGTAAAACTCTCGCACGCATAACGCGCGGTCTGCTCCCGAGAAACGCTCCATAGCGACTGAATTCCCAAGAGCCAGGCTACCGATTGACATAACCCCCGCGCCCCTCGGATACGTTGCGTTCACGCAGTAAGCTAAATAAATATAAAATTTCTTTTGAGTCACCTTGTATAATAGGTTTAAGAAATTTAAAAGATATTTTAGAAGAAAGTAATGTCTTTTTAGAAAAATCATATTCAAATTTAAAATGTTTCAGTGGTCAAATAATTAAACCTATTGGTAAGAAAATTTTGAAACGTTTACGTCATGATGAAGAGTTTGAAGTTGAATTTGAAGTTATCTCTAATGATCATATACCATTATTGTCAGCACAAACTTGTGAAGAACTTAAACTAATAAAAATATGTAATAAAATAGAAACAAGCTAAAGAAAATCAGCACAAGCAATAATACAAGAATATGATGAGATTTTTAATGGATTGGGTTGCTTGGATGGTGAAATTTTCTTAGAGACTGATGATCTAAAGAAAAATTTAGAAGATATGGAAAAAACTGGTATTATCAAAAAGGAAGATAGTCATACAGATTGGGTCAGTAATATCTTAATTGTAAAGAAATTAAATAGAAAATTAAGAATATGTTTGGATCCCATTCCCCCAAAACAAAGCATTGAAAAGTATTGATTACCAGATACCCACATTAGATGAAGTATTACCAAATCTATCTGGAGCAAAAGTATTTACTACGTTAGATGCGAAAAATGGATTTTGGCAACTAAAACTTGAAGAAAATAGTAGCAAACTGACAACGTTTTGGACACCACTTGGAAGATATCGTTTTCGAAGATTGCCATTTGGTGTTAGTCCTGCGATGGAAATTTTTCAAAAGAAACAGCATGAAGTTATATATGGTTTAGAAGGCACAATATCATTTGCAGATGATATTTTAGTGTTTGGAAAGGGAGAAAATTATGAAGAAACGCTGGAATATCACAACAAAAATTTAGAAAATTTAATGAAAAGACTAAGAGAAAGGAATTTAAAACTTAACAAAGAAAACATGAAGTTATGTAAAAAAGAAGTAAAATTTTTTGGTCACCTTCTGACAGACAAGGGCATCAAGACTGATGAATCCAAGATTCAAGTGATATTGCATATGAAACAGCCCGAGAATAAATTTATACCACGACTGTCAGAAGTAGCAGAACCATTGAGAAATTTGACAAGAGATAATGTTGAATTTGTATGGACAGAAACACATACGAAAGCTTTAGAAAAATTAAAAAAGCTGATTACAAGAACACCGATTTTGCAGTATTATAATCCAAAGAAACCTTTGAAAATACAAACTGATGCTTCAAATACAGCAATTGGATGTACTTTACTTCAAGACAATTTACCAGTAACTTATGCTTCAAAAACTTTAACAGCAACACAAAGGAAAAATTGTCAGATTGAGAAAGAAGCATTAGCTATTTTATTTGCCTGCACAAGATTTGACCAATATATATGTGGTAAAAGAAATATTATTGTAGAGACAGATCACCGACCTTTATTAAATATTCTTCAAAAACCAATACATAAGTCACCGAAAGGCTTACAAAACATAATAATGAGTCTTCAAAGGTTGATATAAAATTGTGCTATATAAAAGGACAGGAAATGCACATAGCCGATTTTCTATCACGATTAGAAACGAAATATGATAACGAACATATTATAAATATTGACGTATATAAAATTGACAAAATAATAGATAGTATTGATCAGGCAGAAGATTTAAGAATTTTAGAAACATTACATTGGAAAAAAATAGAGATTCGACAAGAAAATGTCATCAAATGCAAAAGCTAAGGAATATTATACAAGAAAGTTGGCCAGATAAAATAGAAGACCTTCCAGAAGATTTAAAAATATATTGGAACATTAGAACAGAATTAAATACGCAAAAAGGAATAATATATAAAGGAGAAAGAATACTCATTCCTAAAGAAATGAGAAAAGAAATAATTAGAAAACTACATTCAGTACATCACGGAATCGAAAACACTACAAAACTGGCAAGAGATACCGTATATTGGCCGAATATATGGCAACATATTAAAGATACAGTGTCAAACTGTGAAACCTGTAGTAAGTATAGAAGTGGTCAACAAAATCCTGAAATGATGTCACATCAAATACCTAACAAACCCTGGGACACAGTTAGCATGGATGTTTTCGAATTACACAATAAACATTATCTAATTACTGTTGATCACTACTCTGATTTTTTCGAAGTAGATAAAATGACAAATTTGACAGCAGAACACACAATTCAGTTGTGCAAAAGAAATTTCATTAGGTACGGAATACCAAAAAGAGTAATTTCAGATAATGGTACGAATTTTATATCAGAAAAATTCAAACAATTTTCTATTGAGTGGGAATTTCATCATTATACTTCTAGTCCTATGCACCCACAGGGAAATGGAAAAGCAGAAGCTACTGTAAAAATTATAAAAAACATGATGAAAAAAGCACACGAGAAAAAAGAAGATATTTATCAAATGTTGTTCATACTGAGAAATAATCCAAACAAAATTAATCTGAGTTCTGCTCAGAGAATGTTTTCTCGAAGATTAAGATGCAATGTACCTATTAAAGAAAGTAAACTTAGAACAGAAATACAAAGAAACGTACCAGACTCCCACTTTTCTTTGGTTAGAGGAATGGCGCCCTAAAATAAATTAGACCTTGATAGTTTCACCCCTCCAAGTCTCAAACCTCGTACTGGGTTAGTGGCACCAAAGAAAAGTAACATCCAGAAATTCAATTATTTCCTCGTTTGATTTTCTAAGGGAAATTGTTGGGAAATTATGTGGCGTTTCCCAGGTAACGATAGAGTGAACTATCAAGTGTCAAATATTATTAATTAGTTTTTGTTTATGTAATGTTCTGTCAATTATATTGTTAATAAAATACAGTTCTTTATCTTGTAAATATATTATCTTTCACTGCTGTGTATTACACCTCTAACAGGTTATGGGCCTGACTGATAAGTAATATTTTCTGAACTCCGAAGATTCCGTTAAAAAAATCTTAAACGTTCACTGTGAGCATAATAAATTTTACATTATGTCTAATGAAGATATAGATCGCGAAGATATAGAATTGGAATTGCTAAAAGAGCAAGTAGCAAGATTGATGGTTGAAGTTGAGAAGAGAAATAAAACATCTACCGTAGTAACGCACGCTGTTGGTGGTTTACCCGAATCCAAACATTTAGATGGGAGTAACTATAATGATTGGAAATTTTGGATGAAAAATTTCTTGATCGACTCTGGTTTATGGTGTTGTATAGAACCAACCAAAGAACAACCATTCAATGTAGATCAAGATAGAAGATGTTTAGCCAAAATCAACATGTCTCTGAAGCCTGGTCCCGACAAAGAAACCAGAAAAGCAAACACAGCCAAAGTTCAGTTTACAAAAGGCTTATGAAGACACTGGAACTGTTAGACTCGTTGGACTTTACAGAACCCTCTTAAAAACTAGATTTGAAGATTTTTCGACAATGGAAGGATACATTAACCATATTCTTTCAATTGCCGAACAGCTTGAGAATATAGGAAAACCAATAGAAGACGCTGCGATTGGTGGAATCATTCTAGCTGGTTTGCCAGAGGAATACAAGCCTTTAATATTAAGTATACAAAGGTCAGCTCAAAGTACAACAACGAAATTTGTAAAAAATCTCCTCTTGCAAGAAAATGTACAGCAAATTACTCAAATACATACTGATGAAGCATTTTCTGGCAAAAAAAATTCTAAAACTAAATATCAAAATCTACCGAGGTGTTATAATTGTAACAAATATGGACATAAATCCACCAGCTGTACCCAATTAAAGAAAAAGAAAAATGTTGACAAGCAAGATAAGAGAACTGTCAAAAAATTTTACAGTACAAATTGTGTCAACTTGTCATTTCCAAAAACTGACTACCATAATAATGCCTGGTTCCTCGATTCAGGAGCAACATCGCATATGACATTTCGCCGTCATGTTTTAAATAATTTTAAAAACGAAACTGGTCATACTGTCAACATTGCTAATGGATGCAAGCTTAATTGTACCGGAAAAGGCAATGTGAAAATTCCTTTAAGTAAAAAGGAAAATTTAATAGTTAAAGATGTTGCACATGTACCCCGTTTGACTTTGAACTTATTATCTGTCAATAAAATTACGGAAAATGGTCAAGCAGTAGTATTTGATAAGGATGGCTGTAAAATTTCAAAAACCAATATACATATCGACTCTAGATGCGTAATTGGTACTGCGTCAAACATTGATGGAATTTACCGTTTAAATACTGCCTCAATGCAAGCACATATTGCTGAAAAATCGAATTATTTTGATTTATGGCATAAGCGTTTAGGTCATCTTAACAGAATATCAATGAAACTGCTCGGAAACGGTCTCGTCACAGGTATGAAAATAGAAAAGGATTATTTCAGCCAGCAATGTATTCCATGTATTCAAGATAAACAACAAAGGAAACCTTTCAAAAAGACTGGTATGAGACGTATAACCAATGCTCTAGAACTTGTACACTGAGATGTTTGTGGACCAATGAGTACAATATCGATTGGAGGTGCAAAATATTTTTTAACTTTTACAGACGATTTTACAAGAAAGTCACATGTTTATTTCTTGAAATCAAAATCTGAAGTTTATGAATCATTTAAAGAGTATAAAGCTTTGGTTGAAAACCAATTAGGAAAAAGAATAAAATCTTTACGCACAGATAACGGAACAAAGTATGTTAACAGTAAATTTCAGTCATTCTTAAGGAAACATGGAATAAGACATCAGACTACCGTTCCATATACTCCAGAACAAAACGGTGTATCCGAACGTTTAAACAGAACCCTGGTGGAGCGTGCAAGCAGCATATTAATGGATGCAAATTTGTAGCAGTCTTATTGGGCGGAAGCTGTATACACTGCCAACTATTTAAAAAATGTATCACCGACTAAAGCATTAAAAAATTCTACGCCAGAAGAAGCGTGGACTGGACATAAACCTGATATTGGTCACTTAAAAATTTTTTGATGCAAAGTAATGGTACATACTCCAAAAGAAAATAGAAAAAAATGGGATGCAAAATCTGAGCAATATATTTTTGTCGGATATTGCGAAGATACAAAGGCGTATAGAGTCGTACATCCAGTAACGAAGAAACTAAAAAAAGTTAGGGACGTCATTTTCCTGGAGATAGAATTTTTCTCAAAAATGGAACATTCTTTAATGGATCGGAATAAACCTTCTGAAATTCAACAGCCACCTTTTATAACGGGTGTTTTTTTTAGAGGTATAGAACTTTAAATTGCAATAAAACAACGATGGATTATTCGATTGACATGAATTTTTTTTTATTCGAAAGATAATCTTGTGGCATTACATTAAATCATACCAACAAGACGGCGCAACATGTCACACAGCTCGTGCCACAATCGATTTATTGAAAGACACGTTTGGTGACCGCCTAATTTCACGTTTTGGACCTGTGAATTGGCCTCCAAGATCTTGTGATTTAACACCGCTGGACTACTTTCTGTGGGGCTATGTAAAGTCATTGGTCTATGCGGATAAGCCACAAACGCTTGACCATTTGGAAGACAACATTCGCCGTGTTATTGCCGATATACGGCCACAAATGTTGGAAAAAGTCATCGAAAATTGGACGTCCAGATTGGACTACATCCGAGCCAGCCGTGGCGGTCATATGCCAGAAATCATATTTAAAATGTAATGCCACAAGATTATCTTTCGAATAAAAAAAAATTCATGTCAATCGAATAATCCATCATTGTTTTATTGCAATTTAAAGTTCTATACCTCTAAAAAAAACACCCATTACAAGAAACTGTTGAAGTGAGAGAATCAGAAGAAAGTAATTTTACAGAAAATAAAGTTACAGAGGAAGAAGGTAATGAAGAAATAAATGATTTAAATGAAATTAACACCAATAATTTTACTGAAAATATTATTAACGAATCATTTGTAAATGAAAATATCATTGAAGAAAATTTAAGAAGAAGCGAAAGAATACGTCAGCCAAATAAAAAATATTTTAATTCAGATTATATTGTATGTAAGGCAAAGTTTTGCGACACTACAGATCCAGAGACCCTTGAAGAAGCACTCAGTAGACCAGATGCTGGTAAATGGCGACTGGCGATGGCTGAAGAAATGCAATCACATTTAGACAATGGAACTTGGGTACCGATTGACTTGCCTAAAGAAAGAAAAGCCGTCAAATGTAAATGGGTTTTTAAGACAAAGCGTGATGTCAATGGAGACATTGATCGCTACAAAGCTGGGTTAGTAGCGAAAGGTTGCAGCCAAAAATATGGAGTTGATTACGAAGAAACGTTTTCTCCAGTGGTAAGATATAATTCCATAAGATTTTTACTTGCTTTAACTGCCAAATATGATTTAGACATACATCAAATGGATGTCGTTTGCGCTTTCTTACATCCAGTTTTGAACGAAGATGTTTACATGGAATTACCCGATAATTTTAAAAATTCTAAGAAATTTTGTAAACTTAAAAAATAAATATATGGATTAAAACAGTCAAGTAGGGTCTGGTACATGGAATTGGATAAAGTTTTACAGAAAGATATTGGGCTAAAACAATCCCAATATGATCCCTGTATTTATTATGATATCAAAAACGATGATATTATGATAATAGCTATTTATGTGGACGATTTATTAATATTCTCCAATAATAATGAAAGGACAAAATCCATTAATACTAAATTAACGAATAATTTTAAAATGAAAGACCTAGGAGCTGCTAACTATTGCTTGGGCATGAGGATCAGACATGATAAGAAAAAAGGGATAGTTACATTGGACCAAGAAAGATATATTGAACCATGTTAGAACGTTTCTACATGGCAGATTGTAATTCCGCTGTTACCCCCTAGATTCAAATCAAATTTTAACAAAAGATTTGCAGCCAAGCACCGAAGAAGAGAAAAATAAGATGAAAAACTGCCCGTATCAAGAAGCCATTGGAATGATCTTATATGCTGCCCAAGGTACTCGACCAGATATTGCTTTTGCAGTGGGAGCATTGAGTGGCTATAATAATAATCCAGGACAAACACACTGGAATGCTGTGAAAAGGATTCTGAGATATTTAAAAGAAACTAAAAATTATAAACTTAAATATAAAAGAACAAATCAAAATATCCATGGCTATAGGGATTCAGACTGGGCTAGTGATCCAAGTGACCGACGCTCCACAACTGGATATGTTTATGTTTTAGGCGATGGAGCAATCACCTGGAATTCAAAAAAGCAACCAACTGTTGCAACTTCGACTACGGAAGCAGAATATATGGCCTTGAGCCATGCAACACAGGAAGATCTCTGGCTGAAGGGACTTTATGAAGAATTGATTCCCAATGCTCAAAAGTTCGTCAAAATATATTGTGACAATAAAAGTGCCATAGATTTAACGAAATGCAATATATACAAATCGAGAACAAAGCATATTGATGTTAAACATCATTTTATTAGGCAGCATGTAAATCAGGGAACAAAAATTATTGATCAAGTCTCTACGTTAGATAATGCAGCAGATGCATTAACAAAGGCTCTTTTTAGAACGAAGCATTCAGAATGCGCTAAAAAAATGGGCTTAGTTGCAGAAAATGAGAAAAGAGGCACCACATAAAGTGGGAGTGTTGGGAAATTATGTGGCGTTTCCCAGGTAACGATAGAATGAACTATCAAGTGTCAAATATTATTAATTAGTTTTTGTTTATGTAATGCTCTGTCAATTATATTGTTAATAAAATACAGTTCTATATCTTGTAAATATATTATCTTTCACTGCTGTGTATTACACCTCTAACAGAAATTGATAAAATTTAAATATTTCCCAGGAACCGTGACAGCGTCTGGGAGATAGTGTGGGGAACATAAGTTTTTTGAAATATTTTTGGGGAAAATTCAATAAAAAAAGAAATTGGGAAGTTAGGAATTGATGGAAATTATGTTTTGTTATGATGCATAATAAGACATTCAGAAAAAATTTAAAAAAAAAATCTTGTGGTCGGTAAAAATATAAATGAAAAATGTAATAAAAATATGATTTGAAAATAATGTTTCATAACAAATTGATATTTAATAATATTGAAATAATTATTGGATCCTTGAAAAAAATAAGGAAAATCTATATTTTGATAAAATCTTTTATAAATAATACCATATATTAATTATTTTACCATTAAATACTATAAAAAAAAATTTACTATAAAAACTATAGGTACAAGAATTGAACAATTCATTTGTAATACTTGTTTTCATTTATAACAATATTCCGTAAAGTTAATAATGAAAATAATTAATAAACAGTTGCTTCTGATGATATTAGGCAGCTGCTTAATAGACAATGTGGTTTGCAGAACTAAGGTAAGAACATATACATGTAGAAAATTGCGAGGTAATGTCCTATTACAGAAAAAAATATTAAAATAAATCAAAACACTAAATTACTATGCAAAAATATCACTTTTATTTAATTGTAGCACGACTTAAGTTTCTATGAAATGGCATTATCAAGTAAATGGAGAACATTCCGTGTACAGCTCTTATATACGAGGGTTGTCCGTAAAATAAAGTCTCCATTTTTTTTTTTTCAAAAAGAAAAACACCTTTATTTGCAATTTGTTATACATTGTTGGAAAGCCTGGACTTTCTACTCTTTTTCTACGTAAACCCCGTTGCGATTGATGCATTTTTGCATGCGGTGTAGCATTTTTCGTATCATAGAACTCTACCACGGCAGCGCGCAGGTAGTGTACGACCTCTTCTTTCAACTCCTCGTTGGTCCTGAAATTCGTCCCACCCAGGTGTGACTTCAACGCAGGAAAGAGATGATAAATACTTGGTGCGATAATTATTATCTTCAAGCATTACACTCTCCACTTGCAATAATTTCGCCCGAAACCGATAACCGTCCTGCACACTGTTCATCATGGACGTCTGTACATCCGTTTTTAAACTCACACGTTTTTGATGTCCATATACTTCACATAACTATCGATACATTTCTATAGGCGTAGTGTCCTTAGCACACAAAAAACGAATCACAGAACTTAGCTCACACCTGGCGGTAGCGGCGAACGGAAGTCCATCGCGGACGGCTACCAAACCAAGATTAATCGTCGCAGGCAGTTCGGAGTGGTGGGGATTTGTAGGCGGGGAATCAAGCTACACGCCAGTGTTGCCAGATCTTGCGTTAAAGCGATCCTCGCGACTCCAGCGCCTTGGAGACCTTATTTTAAGGACAACTCTCGTAATTCCTGGAAGATTGGGGAATAAACTAAATCTGTATGTTGCCCTGCCTCAGATGTTTGAATATTTCTAGAGATTCAAACAGATTATGTTTATAAAGTTCGTGTAGCGAAAGATTTCCTATCAAGGTTAACTATAAACTGTCTGGTATAAGTTCTAAGATAAACCATTGGCAGCGGGATATAACACTGTCGGACAGGGCCTTATTTTAGTAAGATTCTAATTTATTTTGGAAGTGCTGGCCAAGTACAAAAATAGCGAACATGGGCCAGCGCTTGTAAATGGCGTCTGAGAGTGAAAGTGACGATATGGTCGCAGCTTCTACCTTGCTTTTGATATTTAAATTAGATTAAAAGGACAAAAAAATACTTTTTACTTTAAGTAGACTTCATAATTACGCAAAAATGGTTATAACCTTCCTTTTGAGCAAAACACTCTCGACTGATGTGATGACAAGTGTGTGCGTGTTGGGTGTAAGGTGCTGACATGCACCGATGTTGGTCAAACTCCTTTAACTAGTGACAGAATACCACCTCGGAAGAGAACGTCAGCCAGCTTCAAGCCTAAACTACGCTGGCTGTGATTTGTGTCCTACACACGATCCGCGGAGCTAGACAAATATAAACACTGGCCGTGGTTTGCTACGCCGTCTGTAAACGCCTTCAGACATAGATTGACCAAAAACTTGAATTTTAGATATTTGGTTGGTAATTTTTTAAGTTTTCGCAATCATATAGACTTCACATTAGTGTTGAAATTTCGTAATTTTTAATTGACGAACAGCTGTTTATTGTTTAAAGTTAATTTATAATTTTTTTAAATTTTGTCAAGGTTCTTTTAGCAGTTAATTTTAATATTAATTGTAGTATGATCCATTTTAGACTATATACGCTGCACACATTCAAAGTATAGGAGAATGCCCAGATCACCCAAAAGATGCTTTTGCTACCGGGTACGATACAAAACTAATTCCGACGTTAACAGGTACACGAATTGAGTTCAAAGGCAATGTTACTGAAGATATCGGTAAAGATATATTGGTAAGTAACTAACGGTTTTAGTCTGTCACGAATCAAGACTTTCGTGGGCTTGAAGCTAATAATTATTTTGGGGCCTCAGCTAAAGCAAGAAGGTCAAGCAAAATTAAGGTTACCACCCGATCCGAAAGCAAGGGTTGTAATAACCCGAGTGAAACATAACCATAACATGCGAGTCAAATAGAATATTTTATCTACAACTACGACGGGTGATCGGAGAGTTTCTAGAACTAAAAGACGAGGTTGCGCGCACATGTCATTCAAATGTTTTGAAATTCTAATTTTTTATCCAGGGTCCGGCAGAGAGGTATGATGTTTTTGAAATGACTGTTACGCGCGCTTGGGTGGTCACACTGTATTCGGAATGGTTGATATCTACTCGTCAATAGATGCCATTTCAATAGCAATGGAGCCTTGGTTAGTAGCACATCGTGTGTTTATTTACAAGGCCTTCATTGAAACGGGTCGTTCTGTGGTGCTCACACAGCGACGATTTCGAAACCATTTTAATGTTGGTCGTCATGGTCGTGTCCAAAACGAAATACCATTATGAAGTGGGTGAATAGTTTTTAAAGAACAGGGTCTTTGAGACCAGGGACTGCACGGGGACGTGATCGAACTGTACGGATCCCGGAAAACATTGAAAGAGTGCGACAAGCGGTGGAAGCCAGCCCTCGTCGTTCGGCGGTACGTCACGCACGCGCTCTTCAGATGTCAGACAGGTCAGTTCGCAGATTCTTACACTTGGACCTTCATTTCCATCCGTATAAAATTATGTTTGTTCAAAAACTGCTGCAAAATGACTTCATGAGACGACACAGATTCACAGCAGCGATGTTGGAATTGCTGACGGACGATATCGTTTTGATCACGAGTGATGAGGCCTACTTTCATTTATCGGGGATGGTAAACAAACAGAACTTTCGGTACTGGGCAACCAAAATCCCGCAACAACTGCATCAGTATCCTCTGCACAGCGAGAAAGTAACTGTTTGGTGTTTCGTATCTCGAACCTACATTATTGGGCCTTATTTTTTTCGTGCAACGGACGAACAATGACTGTTAACACAGATCGCTACGATACCATGTTACGTGATTATTCCTGCCAGAAGTAAGAAGACGACGCATCACCCTCAACACCGCAAATAAAAATACCGCAGGGGAAGCTCTTAATGGCCATAACACCTGGCTATTTGCTGAGCTTTCAGGCCTGATGATCCCGCGAACCCTCAATCACGCAAGGGAAGTTCGCAATGGTCGCAACATCTGACCATATCGAGCTTTTGATAACCACGTTCTGATAGACTGAAAACAACTACCGACCAAGAAACGGTTAGAAAAGTCCACGAAATCGTGATGAACGACTGCCGACTAAAATTTCGAGGGATAGCAGAGGCAGTAGGCATTTTATATGCTCGCGTACATTGTATTTTACACCAACATTTGGCCATGACAAAGCTCACTGCAAGATGGTTGCCGTGTTTGCTAACAAACGACCAAAACCAAGTGCAAATGACCATTCCTCAGCAATGTCTAAACATGTTCAAACGGTGTTCCGACATGTGAACACACGACATTTGATCTCACATTTCAATTTTATTTTTTTGTTTTAATTAATATATTAATTAGTATTAGTATTATTTTATATAATAATATAATAATAATAATTCATTTATTCATTCCCTGGGACTTTGAAATACATTTTATCTATTGCTAATAATTTCATTGCGTTAATTACAAATGTCTTCGTTTTTCGTTTTTTTTTTTTTAATGTTCTTGGTTATCTTCGCTTTATTTCCGTTTTCTTCGTTTTTGCTTACGTGTCTCCGTGTCTCGCTATCAGCTGTATATTTCTGTTTTCTGTCAAATACCTTGGCATGTTGATGGTTCTTATTTGACTATATACCTATATATGGAAAAAGGTGCCGTTCTCTTGCTATTATGATTTTCGGTCATTTGTTCTATTAATTTTGTCGAGAACCCCTTATTTTCGTAATATTTTCTTCTATTTTTCTCCCATCTGGATTTTTCTACTTCATTCAACTCTCTTCTCCTTAATTCTCTCCAGCATAGGTGTAATATTGACTCTTCCGGCATTATTCTTATACGTTCCTCGTATCTCATCGCCAACTTCCCTGCATGCGTTTTTATTTGACACTACTCTTCGTTTCTTCTAATACTAAATAATTGGGAGTGTGTTGAGCCAATCCTAATATCCATCTGAGGTACTTTAGATGGAGTTTTTCTATACTATCTTGTTCTACCCATTCCCAGTTAGTTAGTTAGTTAGTTAAAATTTTTGGCGCACAGCAACAAAGGCTATTTGCGCCTAACGCAGCCCATCTAAATGACTAGACCAAATATTAAAAACAATATATTCGACAAAAGATAAATAGATAAAATCATTAAAAAATACGCATACTCAATAAAAGAAATCTTGCACGGACAAACACAAATAAATAATATAAAAAGTCTGTTCGAAAATATGAACAGACTCAGGGTGATGGTAAGAGGCTGTAAAGGGGCCAATTACCATCGAATATCACAGTCAATAACTAGAAACACATTAAAATAAGGTGCAAGACTTCACACATAAAACAATAAGTTCGATTCTCTCAGGAAGAGTATCAGCCTGTCCATGAGTACCCTGTCGTCACCTTAAGCAACTGACAGGTCATAGCACAGGCCTAACCTCTCCCTGACATCCTCGAACTGTACACACTCAGTTAAAAAGTGTAACACAGACAAATCTGTGTTACACGTCTCACAGATAGGGGACTCTTCACCTCGAAGGAGGTGCCCATGGGTCCACCAACAGTGACCTATACGGAGGCGTGTGATGGCGGTTTCCTCCCTGCGGTTAATCCTGCAGGAAGAACCCCATGGTTTAACGTCTCCCTTAATCTGTCGTAACTTAACGTTCTGTGTGCGGCTCCACTCATGTTGCCACATGTCTAAAACCAGATGTTTCAGATGACTCTTTGCGTCATCTGGAAAAACGAAACTCACATCAATCATAGGTCTGTGAGAGGCGGCTTTTGCAGCTGCATCTGCCGCTTCGTTGCCTTTAATACCAACATGTCCCGGTATCCAAAACAGCTCTACTCTCACATTCTGAGCATTCAGATTGTGGAGTAGCAACCGGATCTTTAGTACAAGAGGATGCACTGGATCTAGATCTTGGATACTGTTCAGAGCGCTCAGCGAGTCCGTCAAGATAACACTTGACCGACTTTGCTCTGACGAAACAAAACACAGGGCCTTGAAAATAGCGTACAGCTCAGCAGTGTACACACTCGTTATGGAGTGCAGACGGTACTGAAACTGTTGGCGTGGATTCAAAACAACGAACGCACACCCAACCCTGGTTCCGGATTTTGATCCGTCAGTAAAAATGACAGTATCCTCGAACCGAGGGACCAGTGTTCTTTGTAACTCATGTTGGTATTCGATAGGCAACGTAGTATCTTTATCAAACCTAGTTAATGTGAGGTTCACAAGTGGACGTGGTAGCGTCCATGGTGGAACAGCACACAAAACGAAACTTGCCATTTCAGGCATATTAAAATCAATATCGCCCAAAATGTCGAAAGTCCTCAGACCAAAAGGCCTATTGGCTCTTGGTTTTCTGTCATAAATCTCTGTATGCCTATTTTGTAGAATAGGGTCATACGCGGGATGATCTGGCTTGGCACTAAGTGCAGCCATATATCGCAGAGATAGAATTTTACGACGATTGTACAGTGACGGTTCGCCTGCTTCACACAGCAGGCTTAGTATTGGGCTGGTGCGAAATGCACCAGTGGCCAATCTAACCCCAGTGTGATGTACAGTGTCAAGAATTCGTATCTCTTGGTGTTTAGCTGACCCATAAGCTAGACATCCATAGTCCAGCTTAGAGCGCGCTAAAGAACGATATAAACGTAACATGACAGTGCGGTCTGCACCCCATGTCTTGTGACTGAGGACCCGCAACAAATTGAGCGACTTTTGGCATTTTTTCTTGACGGACAAAAAATGTGCCCGCCAAGTTAGACGACTGTCAAAAACGAGACCCAGAAATCTGGCAGTATCGGTAAATGGTAACTGTGCTCCATTTAGCGTGAGTGTAGGGTTGGGATGGACACCCCTTTTCCTACAAAAATGGACACACACAGTTTTGCTGGTCGAGAATTTGAAGCCATTTTCGGTTGCCCATGTATCGAGACGATTGATGGTCAGCTGGAGCTGACGTTCGATTGTACTAGTCTTTTGTCCGGCGACAAAGATACCAATGTCGTCGACAAATATCGAACTCTGTACAGGCAATCGAATACATGAAGCTGCACCGTTAATGGCGATCAAAAATAGCGTAACGCTCAGTATGGAGCCCTGTGGGACCCCATTGTCCAGTGCGAACATTTGTGACAGGGTATTTCCGATCCGCACCCTGAAGCGCCGGTTCGACATGAAGTCTTTTATAAAGAACATTAAGCGTCCCCGGAGACCCCAGGAATGCAGAGTACGGAGAATCCCAAAAATCCATGCAGTGTCATAGGCTTTCTCAATATCGAAAAACACAGCTACCAGGTGTTTGTTTTCAACGAAAGCATTCCTGATAGCTGTCTCTAGTCTGACCAGATGATCTGCTGTTGAGCGGTGACGGCGAAAGCCGCACTGTGTGTTGGCCAGCAAGTCGTTTGATTCTAAAAACCAAATCAGACGCTTGCTGATCATTCGCTCCATGAGCTTGCAGAGACAACTGGTCAGTGATATTGGTCTATAGCTAGAGGGCAAGTGTTTATCTTTCCCGACTTTGGGGATAGGAATTATATGAGATTTCTTCCACTTGGTCGGGCACTTGCCCTCAGTCCATATCCTATTATAGACATTCAAAAGCCTAGACTTAGATGATTCTGGAAGATTTCGGATCATACGATAATGTATCGAATCTGGACCAGGAGAGCTATCCTTACACTTTGACATCGCGCTATCTAGCTCTTGACGAGAGAAAAGCAGGTTGTATACCTCGTCATTCCTAGAAAAGAAATTTAGAGGTATAGATTCGAGGCCTGCTTTACGAGTTAGAAACTCGGGTGGATAATGTTCAGAGCTAGAATTGAACGCAAAATTAGATGCCAAAGTGTTAGCAATTTCGACCGCTGAGGTAACTACGTTACCATTTACCGATAGACCAGCAATGGCTGTAGCTGTATTTAGACCGGAGATTTTCCGGACCTTCTCCCAAACTTTGGCCACTGGAGTGGCAACTGTAACGGTGCATACGTATTTGCGCCATGATTCGCGTTTACTTTCTTTCACAATCCTCTTAGCACGAGCTTTCGCTCGTTGGAAGGCTAACATGTTTGCCTCTGTTGGACAACGACGGAATGTATTGAAGAGGTGTCTCCTTTCACGTAGCGCCAAGTCGCATTCCTCGTTCCACCAGGGAACGGGAACTCTACGGGGCTGAGTGGATGACAGCGGTATGCTGTTTTTAGCCGCGCTTGTGATGGAGTCCGTGAAAAGATTCACCTCTTCGTCTACGGTCAAGCTCGGAATATCCTCATGCGAGAATGATTCCGCAAACTTGGTCCAATCTGCTTTCCGAAGAACCCACTGTGGCCAGCGGGATTCGGTAACAGTATTAAACAGAGGCTTTAAGAGGATTGGAAAGTGATCACTACCGCACAGGTCGTGATGCACATCCCATTTGAACAACGGAGCGATGGCTCCTGAAACAACGCTAAGATCTATAGCACTAAATGTACCCGTTGCTGCACAAAAGTGCGTGGGTCTGCCGTCGTTCAGAAAGCTCAAATTCAATTCGTTCAATATATTTTCCAGGTGACGTCCCCGTCGATCGTTTCGCACCGATCCTCAACACACATTGTAGGCGTTAAAATCGCCTAGTAGTATGAAGGGTGGTGGGAGTTGATCGATGATGTTCACGACATCTCGGATGTCAGTTCGAACACCAGGGGGAAGGTAGATAGAACAAATCGTCACCTGGAGGGGAAGTGCAACACGAACTGCTACGACCTGCAACTCAGTGTCAATGTCTACAGGATCGTGGTACAATGTGTCTCTAACGAGAATTGCCACGCCGTCACATGCTCTTAACCCCGTAAGGAAATCCGTGCGAAACACGGAGTATCCCCGACGAGAGAATGTGTCGGTTTCGTTGAAGTTTGTTTCCTGCAGACAAACACACGAAGAATCAAATCTGAACTGCGACAAAAGTCGCAGTTCTTCGTAGCGCTGGTATACACCGTTACAGTTCCACTGGATTAGTGGACCATTCATTTCTGTTTAGGGGAGTTACCCCGCAACCTAATGATCTTTGGTTTACCCTTAGGTTGCGGGTCAACAGCCATTTTCTCGGCAACGGTTTCACTTGTTGGTCCAGGTGCTTTCGTGGACACACTGGACTCTCTTTTGGATGGTTTGGCTCTCACTGGTATCCATTGAGAGCCAACAGTTCCCTTATCAGTCTCCGATACTGGAGTGGCTGATGAGGGTTTGGCAGAAGCGACCACACTCTGGTCGCTTCTTGTTTTTGGAGAAGTTTGTGGAGACTTCTCCTTAGGTGGTGGGGAGAACTGAGATGGTGTGCGTTCTCCTTTTGATTGGGGAGGTTTATTCAGACCCGACCCCCCGGGTTGTGGGGTCTGAATTTTGGTCTCAGGGACCGATTCCAACCCCTTTTCATTGCCGGATTGTTTGGACGCAACTATACTTGTCGCTAAAGTCGGACGGGGCACTGTCTCCGTCTGAGTCTGGACGCTTGTTGTTCTTTTTGCTGCTACCTGCGCGAAGGATTTCGCGAAAGTAACAGGTGCACTTTCTTTATATTTCCTCTTGGCGTCATAATATGGTATCTTGTCCTGCGTCTTGATCGTCTGAATGGCCTTTTCCTCCAAGTACGTTGGGCAGTGGCGTGAGGTGGATGCATGCGCACCTTTGCAATTCACGCAGTGTGCCGACTTGAGGTGTGCCCATAACGCTGACACTTGTAGCATCGCATCGGGTTGGGATAGTAGGGGCGAACGTTGCAAACGTTATACCCCACCCTTACCGATGCTGGACACCTAGTGCCGGCGAAGGACACCACCATTGAGATGGAGGGCTTTCCATTTCGGGGTTTGAGTTTTCTGCATTCGATGACACCTTGCGATGCCATTTCCTGCACGAACTCTTCCTCCGTGACGTAAGCAAGATCGCGATCTGTTATGACGCCTCGAGTTGTATTAAGAGCCTTGTGTGGCAGAACAGAAATACGGTATTTACCAAATACCTCGCATTTCTGCAGCGTCGACGAAGACTCAGTCTCTGCTTCGACTAACAACGTACCGTCCGACAATTTGCGTACTGACTTAACACCAGTTGGGCACGTATTCCTCAACGTTCGGGCAACAAAGAAGGGGGACATCTCCTTAAAAGATATACCCTCTTCTTGCACCTTCACGACGAGAAATCGTGGTACTGGCGCACAATACTCAACCAACCTATCTACCTTCTTAGGAGAAGGTCTTACACATCCCTCGTCTGATGATTGGACATCTGGACGAGGTCTCTTGTTTGATTTTTTACGGAGTTTACTCTCAACCTTGGCGGAATTTAAAAAGTTTTTATCCTTCCGGGTAGTCGCCATACCCGTATAAAATGTTTCATCAACCTGCCATGCCCACCCACCAGGGAGCCCCACACCGGGGACGTTGGCCGCAAACCGGCTCATTGCGCCAGACATGTCAGGATGATATAGCATCGGAGGAAGTAGTCACGGGCTGCTCGACCCGCTCGAGAACCAGTAGTCGCCAACTCTGGAACCTTGCGAGCTGCATCCGCTCCCACAGACCCCCGAATACTTGTCTAGTGGCACGGCATTACCCCGGCATCCACGATCCAGTAGTGGAGCCACTCTATTCATGAACCGTGACACCAGCCGATTGACTGAGCTGACCAGACTCAGCCTCCCGTTTTACCGAATCCGAGGCCAAAGAAGGCGTGTTGGGATCGTACTGTCCGCGGGCAGCAGTCTCCCTCAACCGACCAGGACCCTCTTCTCCGGCGTTACGGGTCTCCACGCACGGCAAACACGTGGGTAGGAATTTAAGTCGGAGATAAAAGAAACAACAGATAAGCCTATTGACATGTGATTCAGGGTACGTGGGATCATCAGGCCCAAAAGCTCTATATGGTCAGGTGATGCGACCATTATGAACTTCCCTTGCGTGATTGAGGGTACGCGGGATCATCAGGCCCGAAAGCTCGACAAATGGCCAGGTGTTATGGCCATTATGAACTTCCCCTGCGGGACTACCCATCCCCATATTTCCACTCCATATATCACTATCGCCTTGATTATACTATCAAACATCATCATTTTTATCTTAAAATTATCTTTAATTTTTTTTTCTTCTCCAATTCCCTACATTTCACTCATCGCTAACAATGTTTTTTATAGTATAAATCTAAGCAGTTGACTTCGGTCAGATATCAATACAGTGAATTACGAGGGATATTCAATAATTAAAGAGACAAGTTGATGTAGAGAAAAAAATAATAATAATAATAATAACGGTTTGTAGGAGTTTGGTACTTTCATGACTTTAGGTTGGTATCACTGGGATGAGCTAAGAACACCTGACGGATAAAAATTGATTTAACCTCAAAATTGCATTTAACGATGGTGTGTCCGCTTGAAGTTTCCACATTAGTTAAACAACGTTCAGCGATCTGGGTTTTGCTTTTTGAAGGTGAAAAACCGGCTAAAATCTTTTCTCGAATGATTTTACAGTATGGTGAAAGTTATATGAATCGTGGAAAAGTGGGTAGAACAGTTCAAAAATGGTCGAACCTCAGTGACTGACGAGTAACGTCTTGGCCGGCCAGTTCAAGTGAAAGAACATGGGTTGGGAGATACTACCTTATCCTCCCTTCAGTCCAGATTTGGCTCCCTCTGGTTTTCATTTGTTTGGTCCACTCAAGGAGGCATTACGTGGAGAAAAGTTCAGCGACAACGAGTAAGTCAAAGAATTTGTGGGAAACTGGCTCAAACGATAAGACAAAGATTTCTTTGCATCAGGTATAAAAAACTAGTTCATCGTTGGGACAAGTGTATTAATATTCGTGGGGATTATGTTGAGAAGTAGTAAAAGCCTCATTTTGTAAAAATACAGTTTTTTTTTCCTACATCAATTTGTTTCTTTAATTATTGAATGTCCCTCGTAAATTAAAGCAAGTTAAAACTGAAAATAGTATTATTTTATGTGCGGTCCAAAATAACTTGTTTTCTTATAATGTGGCCCAGGGAAGCTAAAAGGTTGGACACCCCTAGTTTAGATAATTCTTATTTTTCTGCAAGAAGGAAAGGTCTTGAAATGCGTTGGACTAAATGTATAGAGCTGAATAGGGACAAATATATGCCCAAATATTTTGTCCCAAAAAAATATGTTTTCTAACTCGTTTTAGAAACTTTTCGATCACCTCTCCGTATATAGTTTTATCATTAAAATATCAGTAACTTTAATTTAAACACACAGAAAATCTGAGTGTCAATTATTTAACTTCAGAGCCCACGGCATCAAGATGATTTCGTACATGATAATTTAATATTATTACTACTTTATTTCATTATAAATTAATTTTCAGCTAGTTTTTATAATAAAACGATGTGCGAATGAAGATAATTTAGATACTTGTGAAGCATTTAGAGCACTTAAAAGTAAAAATCCTTGTCTATTTTTTTCCAAAGGGCTACAATGGGAAAGTATGACTAAAGGTTTCACACCTCCTATCACATGTCCTATCAAAAAGGTAAGTCATTGCCATCCGACAGACGATCCCGTTAATCAGTGTTGTAATGTATCTAGTTACAAGTATCTAGATACAGTAACTAGATACTTTTTTAAGTATCTAGATACAAATTAGATACTTTTTGAAACATGTATCTGTATCTGTATCTAGATATTTAAATTTAAGTATCTTGTATCTGTATTTCAGATACTTTGATCGTTACTTTATTTTTATACCATGATACCGAGCTGATATAATAGTTTAATTATAAATTGTCATTTTAAATATTTTATTTTAACTATAAACAAAATTCAGAAAACAATTTAAATACTGACGTTTACAAATTAAATTTATATGGAATGTCAAAAAAATATATTCTCACTCGTTTTTCGTATCTTTTTAACAGCCATAAAAATAGGTTTCATATGCAATACTTAAGGAAAATAGGTCATTATTAATGAAAACTAAGTTTTTGAATAGATATTGTTGATATTTTGTTGACCAATTTACTTAAAACATTTAAAAAATTATATCCACCCAAGTGGTTTGGGAGTGGACTGTGGTTTTGTGAAGCCTTGAGCAAGACAAACTAAGACTTTCAAAGGTACCCAGTGATTTAAAGTACACTTTGATAATTTTTTTGAGGCATTTCATCACTTGATAGCCGGCCATGCTAGTGTGGATATTAAGTTCATTTCCTAATTGAAATTAGTAAAGTAAGTAGGCGTGTTTCCTAAAGGACGTAGAAAAACATTATTTTTTTGATATTTCACATAAATTTAATTTGTAAGCGTTAGAATGTCAACTTAAATTTTGTTTATACATTAAATTTGTATAGAATGTCGGAAAAAAAATTACATATTTCTTATCAGTAATTTTTTATTCGTGATCAAAAATTAGGGCTAAAATTTGATTTAAAGGAACATCCCCTTAGCAAGAACATAGCTCCGTAACTGTAAGACTAACATTTGTCTTATACGTTAGTACATACATACATATGACTAACATAATATAAAATACATACGTTATTTAGTACAAGATTATTCTGTAGAATAGTGATTTACTTTGAATTTAGTGAGATTATTGTGATGTCACCGTTATTTTTGAACAGCCTGTAATATGGCGTGACAAACTGATTAACATGCACTGTTTATTTAATTATAATCAGTGGCGGCTGAGACAGGGACGCGCTGGGACAGTGACCTCCTAAAAATTTTTAGTAAAAAAGCTAAATTTAATACTTTATTTATACTTCTTTAAAATTGCATTAAAGAAGTTAGATATATCTGCATATTTTTATTTTTATTATTTCTTATTCAAAGATTTTTATATAAATGTTAGATTTAAAAATTTTAAATCAAGACAACAACGCTCGGAAGGACACTCCACGGAGTGTCCGAAGATACAGCGTTGCCACATGCAATATCTAATGTTCTTATCTACATATGTAGCAAAAATTTAATAGTAGCGGCAACAGCGGCGAAGGTTAGTGTTGTATGTATTAGTGAATTACGGGCGGTGTCCCGTAGCTTAGTTCGGTCGTTGTGATTTGTGACAAGTACTTAAACGTGAAAATGAATCGAATGAAGCACGTTAGCTTTATTAAAATATACTGTATATTTTAATAAAACTAACGTGCTTAACTATGAAACAAAATTATTAATAAAAAATCAGCTGTGGCCCCCACAGGACCGACCGCCATTATAGAGTACTTGTATAAAATATATTCTAGCAGCAGAGTAGAAATAACTTGGCCTAATATTTTCTAGCAGAGATATTATTTATCATGACCATGGAAACGTTACATATACGAAATCTCGAAATCGGTATGATCGCAATACCTCCCTTATATATGTTGGCGGTCGGTAAAAATATGGGTCCTCATCGGCCAAAATTGAATATTTCCCAACAGGATAAAAATGGAAATAGAACATTTAATAGAAAGTTTAGTGAAAAACAATATTTAAATACAAGTTGGTTGTGTGGATGTGATAAATAAAATGTTTTTTTTTTTTTGGTTCCGTGTGTTTGATTTGCTCTTCCGACGCATATGAAATAAAGACAGTAAATAGTGTTAAAAATATTAAACATTTCAAAGATAAAGTTCTTAAACATAATGTGTCTCATAAACATAGGCATTATTCGGTCAAATTTGCCATTTAAATATACGATTTCAACTTGATACTGCGTATAAAGGTTCAATTAAAGAACATAACGAAAAGGTTAAATCTAATATTTAAATACATGTGAATATGTGTAGGTATCTGCTTAATTAATAACCAAATATGTTATGTTTCTGACTACAAAACATTGTCTTAATAATATTGCAATTTTAATAATAATAATAATAATAATAATAATAATAGAAGTAATAACTACAAAAATTATAACAATAATATTGACCATAAATCTTAATAAAAGTGCCAGATTTGTCTGTTTTTCTAGTTGCAGAACATATTTTCAGGTATTTTTTATTTATTTACTTTTTTCTCGTATAACTATATTTTAATAGATATATATGGGAAAAAAAGTGTCCCCCCAAATATTTTACTCACCAGCCGCTACTGATTATAATGCATTGTTAATTGTTAGCTTACTATGTATTTCAGTAAAAATGAATTTCTTAAACATTTTTTATATGGTATATTAATTTTTCAGTGTTTCTTCAGAAGTATCTAACTGTATCTAGATATAAAAATGTTGGCATGTATCTGTATCTAGATATTTTTTTAAATGTATCTATTACAACACTGCCGTTAACCCTCACATATCGTGGCCTTACTACGAAAAGTAAACAAGTCCAAATTTTACGATTAATTGAATTTTTGACCAAGTTAGTGCAAATTACCGCATCTAAATAGAGAAAAAATTATCTGGTAGATCTATAAATAATAATATACCTACAGAATTAACAAATTTGTATGAAGGACTTTTGACTATTTCGGATAAAAAAGGCGCAAACTAGGATAATACTATGTAAATCTGACGTAATTTATATATTTATTTATTGTTTGTAAGCGTTGTAAACCCAACACACAACGACGAAATTGGTACATAAATATTACATATTGAAAGTTACATAAAAATAAAAGTATAACAGATTATTAAAATAAATGAAGATAATAAAGAATATAAATATAACAGATATTAACAGATATAATAATTTGACGATTACATAGTGAGTAGGGTTGTACATCGAAGGCCAAACATCGATGTTTAACATCGATTTTAACATCGGCGCTTACTATCGATATTGAAAAAACATCGAAGGAAAAACATCGATGTATCGGAAACATCGATGTTTTATTAATATTAAAAAAAGCTATTTATCCTATAATATAATACGCCTGTTTGTATGTTCGTATGTTCGGTATGTTCGACCGGTCGTTTCTTCATTCCCCGATAGAGGCGCGCATATGTTAATTATTTATGTCAAAATTGTTTAAAATATATTGTTGATGCAATAATAGTGAATTTTCTACGAACACTTTTTATAATTATTATAAGATGCAATAATAGTGAATATTCTACGAACACTTTTTATAATAATTGATAGAATTGTAAGAAATTATTGTTTATGTATTGGACAGTAGTGTGCTGTGAATTTTTGTTTTGAGTGTTGACATTAAATTACTAAAAATGACAGTTGTGTTTTTCATTAAAAAATCACTTCACAATTATTAATTTAGTTGTGAAATACACGGATCGGTTTTTTTACGAAACAAAACACAGAAAAACGTTATCCTTCCGTGATATTCGACATTTTTGATTAAAATTATTATTAGCAGAAAAATAATTATTTTAAAAATTATTTGGTTTTGATGAAAGTAAGAAAAATGTGACTTTTTTTCTTTATTATTATTTTTTCAATGCTTTATTATTTTTTTGTTTCTACGATTTATAGGACAATATTTACAATATCCCACTGCAAACTCTATACAGATGGCAGCACATAACGACTACACTAAATAATTCAAGAATTATCAGGGGCTCTAAAACAATGGTTTCTGTTTATTTATTCACCTTAAAAGCACTATCTTAGGTTATGGTTGATAACTGTTTATTTTATTTTTTTTTATAAACCACCTAAAAATAAATTGTATTTTAACGGTTCTGTGCAGGGCTAGGGACAGTGATTCACCTTAAAAGCACTATCTTAGGTTATGGTTGATAACTGTTTATTTTTTATTTTATAAACCACCTAAAAATAAATTGTATTTTAACTGTTCTGTGCAGGGCTAGGGACAGTGATTCACCTTAAAAGCACTATCTTAGGTTATGGTTGATAACTGTTTATTTATTTTTTATAAACCACCTAAAAATAAATTGTATTTTAACTGTTCTGTGCAGGGCTAGGGACAGTGATTCACCTTAAAAGCACTATCTTAGGTTATGGTTGATAACTGTTTATTGTTTTTTTATAAACCACCTAAAAATAAATTGTATTTTAACTGTTCTGTGCAGGGCCAGGGACAGTGATTCACCTTAAAAGCACTATCTTAGGTTATGGTTAATAACTGTTTTTTTTTTTTTATAAACCACCTAAAAATAAATTGCGTTTTAAATGTTCTGCACAGTCCCACCTGTTTAGAATCTCTGTATATTGAACAAATGACGTGTGTGTGACGCATGCGCAGTGTTCAGTGGGATATTGTAAATCTATCCCGTAATTTGAGATATAGTGTAAGTATGCTTTTTTCCGTGTGCCCTTTTTGCCGTGTGTGTATTTTTTCATGTGTGCTTTTTTCCGTGTGCGTATTAATCCGTGTGCGTTTTTTCCGTGTGCGTATTTTTATATTATATAAGAAAATGGAAAATTAATTTTAATAAATATATTTTAAATTTAACGTCTCAAATCATTTTTAGTTTTAACATTATAAATATAATGCACTGACTGAAAATGAATCGTTTTCCCATCTTAAAAAGTTAATGAATTAATAATTCGGAATAATGCTCATTATTTGTCCAGTTTTTAATAATGGGCGAAGAGTTGATTCAATTTGAATTGGATGAAGTTAGGCGTATGGCTAGAGAAAGAAGTCTGAGGTATCGAGCAAGTTCCATATTAAGGTAATGATTTGTTTGCCAATACAGTTGGCAATGGGTGCACTAGTTTATATTATATAGGTTTTATGTTTTATGTGTTTTATGTGTTATAATAATGTAAAGATAAAATACGAAAAAAGTAACACATAATACACAAAAAGCATTTATTAGATTTTGAAATAGAAATATTCCTTTTTAATAGTAATTAATTTCACATTAATATTATTATACCCAATATAATAATCCTAATTTGTACCTATTCCAAACGATTAGGCGGAACTAACCGCAATTTTAATTTTTGTAATTTGTCATTAGATATTTTTTTATATATTGAAGTTGACTGTTCCTGAACAAAATGATCAAAACCTTCAATCAATCGGTAAAAGTAACTAGAATTAAAAATCTAGTTCCGCCTAAACCAAAGGAACAAACCTTACTATTTTTAAATTTCTAAAATGAAATATTGGATTTTATTACAATACTAATATAGTAATCTTAATGTTAATATTATATTATTTAACATAAAAATAACACTGTCATACACAATTATTTTTATACTTTTTTAAGTTGAAATAAAGTCTGTTCCTTTGGTTTAGGCGGAACTAGATTTTCAATTCTAGTTACTTTTACCGATTAATTGAAGCTTTTGATCATTTTGTTCAGGAAAAGTCAACTTCAATATATAAAAAAAGTAGCTAATGACAACTTACAAAAATTTTCACAGTATATGGCGCCTATATTTTGTGTACTAATTTTAATAAAAATTAAATTTTTAAGATTCCAGCGCCTCTAGCGGTAGTTTCTGAATTTCAAAGTTAAAACATCGACATCGGTAG
Organism: Liopterus haemorrhoidalis; assembly: GCA_963971575.1. NCBI lineage: Eukaryota > Metazoa > Arthropoda > Insecta > Coleoptera > Dytiscidae > Liopterus > Liopterus haemorrhoidalis. The sequence goes on from OZ020623.1 coordinate 28,095,807, forward strand.
TAGACATCGATGTTTTATCGATACTATCGCCAGCTGACCATCGATGGTAAAAACATCGATGTTTTTAAAACAAACATCGATGTTTTCGATACATCGATGTTTTTTTCACATCCTTAATAGTGAGTATAAAAGATTGACAAAATTTTAAAAGAATATTAACAAATATTTGAATTAAAATTGATAAAGTGTTTTTTGATAATTTTTACCGACCGCCAACATATATAAGGGAGTTATTGTGTTAAATTTTATGATTTTACAAAAAATGTCAAAAATTGGGTATTTTTAACCAGCTTTTACAAAAAAGAGTCATCAAGCAACAGTTTCAAACCAAGTCTGTTAGAAAGTGCATATTTTAGACCCGCTTTAACAGTTGGTGGCGTTTTTCAACGCGAGGAAACAGTGCCTGAATATAAGGGTCAAAGGTTATAGAAATGTCTATAGTAATGGCATACATTAACAGCCAAATATGGTCAGCTCTTCAACTTGTACTTGTTATATGACAGTTATTTTGCAATTTTATGAGGAAAATACTTGATTGCGTTGGTCCATGGTGGCATTTCCACTACCAGTTCAAATTTTTGGAACCAGCAATGGTATTGCCATAGAGATCACGCCCGATAACTGTGCAATATATCGGTCGATACCCCTACAGCTTATTTTTAGAGCCCTGCGCAGATAAGCTTTTCTGTATCCGCATCCGATCCGCAACCGCATATCTATGATCCGCATCCGATCCGCATCCACAGCTTTTGGAAATAATAAATCCGCATCCTCAAAAATATCCGCAGAATCCGCAGAACAGATTTTGCTTGGAAAGAATTAACATGTTTCGCCTTATTTGGTAATCGCTGCTCTAAAACACTACTGAAAATTTTTGGATTTAAACTAAAACTAACCTAAAGGACGCCAAAAGTTTTGGGGCCTATATGCATTAATAATTTTGAAACCTAGAGAGAGACACAATTTTGGGGGGCCTAAGCGTCCTTTGTCGTAGGCAGCAGGTAGCGTGCTGCTCATGAAATACGTGTTGATAGTACTGTCAAGTATCATATTACTGGCAACTTACATCTCACGTTAGTTTTACCTTTTCCAATGTGTGGAAAAAGTAATACAACGTAGCTTTATATTTTTTTATTATTGAATTAAAAAAAAAAAAATAGAGAAAAGTTTATTTTATAGAAGGTGCTTCATATTTTTTCAAAAAGCAACATTTATTTTGTTTCATTTTCCAATTTTTGTCATTTTCAATTTTTGTCATTTTTCAATTTTTGTCAATTTCAATTTTTGGAATCAGCAAAACATTTTACTTCGGGTAGTATAAAAAATTTGGCAGGTTACATAAAAAAAAATTCGAGAAAAATGTATATAGGTAAATTTTGGTATTTAAATAAAACTTACTAATCAGTTCTATGCAAAAAAGCGTTTATTAAATTTAAAAGCCAGAATAAGAGCAGAGGTAGGAAGAATTACATCGAAAGTGTACCAGGCAACTTTTGTCCAAAATATTATTTTCATATACAATAATAAAAAAAAGTTATGTTAATTATGTCTCAACACAATCTCGATCAAGGACAATTGTCTTAACAATAATATAGAGTGAGATAGAATGCTACAAAATATCATATGTGTATACAGACAACCGAAGGTAACCGAGGACTGCGTAGTCAGAACACAATCGCGTGTTTCTCCGAAAGTAACCGATGATTTAATGTTCACGTATATATTGGGGATAAGCGGATATGAAATTTTATCCGCATTCGATCCGCATCCGCCTATTTCAAATGATATTTTATCCGCATCCGCAGAAAAGTTGCGGATATCCGCGGATTTGCAGGCTCTACTTATTTTGTATAAATTGCTTAGAATAAAATAATATTTTATTTTAGTAGACGAATTAACCTGGTAGACGTAAAGTTGGTAAACTTAATGTCTGTATACAAAATGTCGTAGACGTAAAGTCTGTAGACGAGTTGTCGTGGAACCGCCATTGCCCGGTGAACGTCATTATCCCCATCTTCCCCTCTATTTAAATCAGATGGACCTAATTATTAAATGTATTTTTCAGGGTACATACTCCTTCAATGGCACAATGCAATTTGAAAAGAATTTCTTAAAAATTGAAAATAACTATTTATGGAGAAATGAGGTGAGATGTTATGACAAGAAAAGGCTTCGTGCTGCATTTTGTGGTAATTTTAAAGTAATGTCTCATACAGTAACTGTTTGAAATATCTGTTATTTACTTATTATTATTAAGTTATTATATCTAACAGAAAAATACATAGTATAAAATTTACATTAAGTTGGAATTTTTACATATTTCAGGATTTTGAAGGTAACTGACAACAATTTATAGGCATATATTTATCAAAAGTTCTATCCAAAAATACTCAACACGACACAATTTCCCATTTAAAAAATCAAAGTTGTCCTTGATACCTTGTACTTTCGATTTGTTCCAGAAAATTTCAGTACTACCATTCGATTCTTTGGATAAACTTTGTGATTGTTTTACCACAGTATACAGGGTGTTAGGTAAATGTCCGGCAATTTAAAAGGCAGCATGTTGGCCCATTTAGAGCTAAAGAGTCTTCAACCATTTTTGGATAAAATGCGTATATCGCTTGATAATCGATGCAGTACCACCGTTTAGGAACCACTAATATTTTGTCTGTTACAACAATCACATATGTGACTGAGATAAATAGAAACCATGGAAACAATACCGTAATTTTATTTCAACAAAATGCTTCTTCAATTTTATGAAGAAAAAAGAAATAAGAAAAACTTTAATATTAAAAAAAAAGTTACAAAAAAAATATATATATAATTAAAGCAAATGCCCAAAATGTGCTCCATTTGCATCTAAACATGCTTGGGCTCTCCGTATTAAAGAAGCTTCCACTCGTTGCATGCCAGTATGATTGCGGATATGTTCTGCAGCTGCAATAATACGATATTCAATATCTTTCTCATTTTGTATAGGTGTTTTATAGACCAGTGTTTTCATGTGGCCCCAAACATAGAAGTCGCAGCTATTAAGGTCTTGTGACCTAGGAGGCCAAGCATAAGGACGACCTCTGCCAATCCACCATTGTGGATATGACTGATTTAAAAAACGACGCACATCTCTGTTAAAGTGAAGTTCTTGTAAATTTTCTAAGAGTTCTGGTAAGGTTTCCATTAAAACGTTTGAATAAACTTTACCGGTTAGTCGTTGTGGTAATACGTATGGACCAATGAAGACATTTCCTATTATTCCTGCCCAAACATTAACTGCAAATCGGTGTTCGCCTGCTTCACACAGCAGGCTTGGTATTGGGCTGGTGCGAAATGCACCTGTGGCCAATCTAACTCCAGCATGATGTACAGTGTCAAGAATTCGTATCTCTTGGTGTTTAGCAAATTGATCGACTTTTGGCATTTTCTCTTGACGGACAAAAAATGTACACGCCAAGTTAGACGACTATCGAACACGAGACCCAGAAATCTGGCAGTATCGGCAAATGGTAAATGTGCTCCATTTAGCGTGAGTGTAGGGTCGGGATGGACACCCATTTTCCTACAAAAATAGACACACACAGTTTTGCTGGTCGAATTTGAAGCCATTTTCGGTTGCCCATATATCGAGATGATTGATGGTCAGCTGGAGCTGACGTTCGATTGTACTAGTCTTTTGTCCGGCGACAAAGATACCAATGTCGTCGACAAATATCGAACTCTGTACAGGTAGTCGAATACATGAAGCTGCACCGTTAATGGCAACCAAAAATTGCGTAACGCTCAATAGGGAGCCTTGCGGGACCCCATTGTCCAGTGCAAACATTTGTGACAGGTTATTTCCGATCCGCACCCTGAAGCGCGGGTCAACATGAAGTCTTTTAAAAAGAACATCAAGCGTCCTCGGATACCCCAAGCATGCAGAGTACGGAGAATACCATATATCCATGCAGTGTCCATAGGCTTTCTCAATATCGAAAAACACAGCTACCAGGTGTTTGTTTTCAACGAAATCATTCTTGATAGCTGTCTCTAGTCTGACCAGATGATCTGCTGTTGAGCGGTGACGGCGAAAGCCGCACTGTGTGTTGGCCAGCAAGTCGTTTGATTCTAAAAACCAAATCAGACGTTTGCTGATCATACGCTCCAAGAGTGTGCAGAGACAACTGGTCAGCGATATAGGTCTATGTGTTTATCTTTCCCGACTTTGGGGATAGGAATTATATGCGATTCCTTTCACTTGGTCGGACACTTACCCTCAGTCCATATCCTATTATAGACATTCAAAAGCCTAGACTTAGATGATTCCGGAAGATTGCGGATCATACGATAATGTATCGCATCTGGACCAGGAGAGCTATACTTACACTTTGACATTGCGCTATCTAGCTCTTCACGAGAGAAAAGCAGGTTGTATACCTCGTCATTTCTGGAGAAGAAATTAAGAGGTATAGATTCTAGACCTGCTTTACGAGTAAGAAACTCGGATGGATAATGTTCGGAGCTATAATTGAACGCGAAATTAGATGCCAAAGTGTTAGCCATTTCGACCGCTGATGTAACTACGTTACCATTTACCGATAGTACAGCAATGGCTGTTGATGTATTTCGACCGGAGATTTTCCGGACCTTCTCCCAAACTTTGGCCACTGGAGTGGCAACTGTAATGGTGGACACGTATTTGCGCCATGATTCGCGCTTGCTTTCTTTCACAATCCTCTTAGCACGAGCTTTCGCTCGTTGAAAGGCTATCATGTTTTCCTCTGTTGGATAGCGACGGAATGTATTGGAAAGGTGTCTCCTTTCACGTAGCGCCAAGTCGCATTCCTCGTTCCACCAGGGAACGGGAACTCTACGGGGCTGAGTAGATGACAGTGGTATGCTGTTTTTCGCCGCGCTTGTGATGGAGTCCGTGAAATTATTCACCTCCTCGTCTACGGTCAAGATCGGAATATCCTCCTGAGAGAATGATTCCGCAAACTTGGTCCAATCCGCTTTCCGAAGAACCTATTGTGGCCAGCGGGATTCGGTAAAGGTATTGAACAGAGGACTTAAGAGGATTGGAAAGTGATCACTACCGCAAAGGTCGTGATGCACAACCCATTGGAACAACGGAGCTATGGCTCCTGAAACGACGCTCAGATCTAGGGCACTGAATATACCCGTTGCTGCACAAAAGTGCGTGGGTCTGCCGTCGTTCAAAAAACTCAAATTCAAATCATTGAACATAGTCTCCAGGTGACGTCCCCGTCGATCGTTCCGCACCGATCCCCAGCACACATTATAGGCGTTAAAATCACCCAGTAGTATGAAGGGTGGTGGGAGTTGATCGATGATATTCACGACATCTCGGATGTAGGTTCGAATACCAGGGGGAAGGTAGATAGAACCAATCGTCACCTGGAGGGGAAGTGCAACACGAACTGCTACGACCTGCAACTCAGTGTCAATGTGTACAGGATCGTGGTACAGTGTGTCTCTAACAAGAATAGCCACGCCGTCACATGCTCTTGCCCCCGCAAGGAAATCCGTGCGAAACGCGGATTATCCTCGCGGAGAGAACGTATCGGTTTCTTTAAAGTTTGTTTCCTGTAGACAAACACACGAAGGCGCAAAATCTGATAATAAAAGTCGCAGTTCTTCATAGCGCTGAAATACACCATTACAGTTCCACTGCATTAGTGGGCTGCTCATTTCTGTTTCGGGGAGTTACCCCGCAACCTAATGATTTTTGGTTTACCCTTAGGTTGCGGGTCTACAGCCATTTTCTCGGCTACACTTTCATTTGGTAGTCCAGGTGTTTTGATGGACACACTGGACTCCTTTTTTGATTGTTTGGTTCTGACTGGTATCCAGTGAGAACCAACGGATCCCTTATCAGTCTCCTTTTCAGGATTGACTGAGAAGACTGTGGGGTCTTCTCCTTAGGTAGTGGGGAGAACTGAAGTTGAGTGCGTTCTCCTATATGGGAGGGGGATTAATTCAGACCTGATCCCCCTGGTTGTGGGGCCTGAACACTGGTCTCTTGGACCGATTCCGCCACCTTTTCCGTGTCGGGCTTTTTTTGCGCAGCTGTCACTGATGCTTTTACTGTCAGACGAAGCACTGACTCCGTCTGAGTCTGGACACTTGCTGTCTTCTTTGCAGCTACTTGTGCGAAGGATTTCGCAAAAGTGACCGGCGCAGTCTCTTTATCCTTCTTATTGGCATCGAAATACGGTATTCTATCTTGCGTCTTGATGACCTGGATAGCCTTCTCTTCTAAGTACGTTGGGCAGTGGCGTGAAGTCAATGCATGCGCACCTTTACAGTTCACGCAGTGTGCCGCGTTTGGACAGGTTTCAACTTCATGTTGGTCCTGCCCGCAGTTGGCACAGATGGACTGTTTGCCACAACGACTAGAGATGTGACCATAACGCTGGCACTTGTAGCATCGCATCGAGTTGGGATAGTAGGGGCGAACGTTGCAAACGTTGTACCCCACCTTAACCGATGCTGGACACCTAGTACCAGCGAAAGATACCACCATAAAAATAGAAGGCTTACCGTTTCGGGGGTTCAGTTTCCTACATTCAATGACACCTTGCGATTCAATTTCCTGCACAAACTCTTCCAAACATACGCAAAGTCACGATCGGTAACGACGCCTCGAGAAGTATTCAGTGCCTGATGTGGCTGCACCGAGATACGATACTCGCCTTCGCATTTCTGAAGCGTTGAAGATGCCTCAGTTTCTGCTTCAATCAATAATGTGCCATCCGACAGTTTTCTTACCGACCTCATACCAGTTGGACACGTTTTTCCCAGTGTTCGGGCAACAAAGAAGGGGGACATCTCTTTAAAAGATTTACCCTCTTCTTGCACCTTCACGACATGAAAACGAGGCACTGGCGCACAAAACTCAACTGATCTGTCTACCTTCTTTGGAGAAGCCCTTACACATCCTTCATCGGATGACTGAGCATCACGACGAGGTCTCTTGTTTGATTTTTTCCGGAGTTTACTCTCAACTTTGGCGGAATTTAAGAAATTTTTATGCCTCCGGGTAGTCGCCATACCCGTATATTAAGTTTCATCACCCTGCCATGCCCACCCACCAGGGAGCCCCACACAGGGGACGTTGGCCGCAAACCGTCTCATTGTGTCAGGCATGTCAGGATGATATAGCATCGGAGGAAGTAGTCACGGGCTGCTCGACCCGCTCGAGAACCAAGAGTAGCCAACTCTGGAACCTTGCGAGCTGCAGCCGCTCCCGCAGACCCCTTAATACTTGTCTAGTGGCACGGCATTATCCCGGCATCCATGATATAGTAGTTGAGCCACTCTATTTATGAACCGTGACACCAGCCGATTGATTGAGCTGACCAGACTCAGCCTCCCGTTTTACCGAATCCGAGGCCAAAGAGGCGTGTTGGGATCGTACTGTCCGCGGGCAGCGGTCTCCCTCAACCGACCAGGATCTTCTTCTCCGGCGTTACGGGTCTCCACGCACGGCAAACACATGGTTAGGGAGTTAATTAAGAGATAAAAGAGACAACAGATAAGCCTATTCCCACAATCGGCTTCTCTGAACTGTCTCCTCCCAAATGATATGTGATTCTGGGTACGTGGGATCACCAGGCCCAAAATTTCTATATGGTCAGGTGATGCGACCATTATGAGCTTCCCTTGCGTGCTTGAGGGTACGCGGGATCATCAGGCCCGAAAGCTCGACAAATGGCCAGGTGTTGTGGACATTATGAACTTCCTCTGCGGGATGACTTGATTCGTTCAGGTTATTAAAGAAAATAATAATTATAATAATTTATTGACCAATTATATATACATTTATTGTTTTTAGTCAGCCATTATAAGGTACATAAGATTTCACATACAAAATACAATGTTTTCAAAATTATATATATTTTTTTTTGATCATCAATAAGTTGTTATGGGGTATCTGTTTTGTTAATATTAAATATTTTTTGGGTAATAAATTTTGTTACTATTCCTAGTATTGAGAATATTTAACTATCAATTTTTTTGATTATCACTAAGTTGTTATGGGGTATCTGTTTTGTTAATATTAAATATTTTTGGGTAATATATTTTGTTATTATTCCTAATATTGAGAATATTTAACTATCAATTTTTTTTATTATCACTAAGTTGTTATGGGGTATCTGTTTTGTTAATATTAAATATTTTTGGGTAATATATTTTGTTATTATTCCTAATATTGAGAATATTTAACTATCAATTTTTTTGATCATCACTAAGTTGTTATGGAGTATCGGTTTTGTTAATATTTAATAATTTTTTGGTAATAAATTTTGTTATTAAGTACATTGGTGTTTCTGTTACGAGAACTCTATTCCTTTCCTTTGGGGATTTACTTTTTTCCAGAATTTAGGGCAATAGAAGCGAGGTGACTGGCGCCGTATAAAAATTCAGGCCGCGCATAGATATTGGTAATTACAGGACCACCCTGCATAGTCACATCTACCTCTAGACTGGGCTGGCGGCCTTCTACCTTGCCTTGGACAGCTGATAGCCGCTGGAGTCACTTCACAGTGGCTACGGAATTCATATCTCTCCCCATTTAGGTTTTTAGCAACCGACCAGAGAGCTGAGCGAACGCTGGCATACGCCAACTATATAACGCTGGAGTCTGGCCGTAATATACGTTATATTTTATTATATTACGTTATATTAGTTTCCGATTCATATGAATAAATCCAAGTTTCGTCACGTGTAACGATGTTGTATCCGAATTTTGCAGTGCCTAGGTTGAATTTTTTTAGCATTCCCTTATAGTCTAAGAGCTAGCAACGTCACAAAAAAGTTTATTTTAGGTCGGCTGGTTTTTCGATATTTCTCTTTCTTATTGAAGTTAGGTAGGGATGCGGTACGTCTGGCACCTGGGAGCGGTTGCGTTTACCTGTGCGCAACTCGCCTGTATAGGTAAAAAGTGGATATTTTGAAATCATTTTAAGACATTTTTTTTTTTATATATAATTTTCTATGTCTTTTTAGCATTATAAATTTATAGTTGCCAGACAGTTTCGTTGTTGCTAACATTGCGCCAGATCTAATTTAAGTATTTAAAAAATAATATTTTTCAAACCATTTTAGTATAGCTGTAATTTTAATAGGATGTAGTTCTGTAATCAAAGAATACAATATTAATTTGCCAGACGGAAATTCCGTTGTTTAACTAGGAACCAGACCAATTTAAGTCCCGGGGAGAATAGGTAAGTTAGAAGAGATAACAGTAAAACAATCACAGCTGCTATTTTTTAAGTTGGCGTCGTCCACATGAGTGTTTATGTTTGCTTGTTTTTATAAAATAAAATAAAGCAGAATATTATCGTGATGAGTGAGGAGAAAGAAAAATGTGTTTTTGTTCAAACAAAAGTGGTAAAATAATAAAATTTAAAAAATAATAATAATTTTATTTAATTTAAAAAAAAAAAAAAAATTTTTTTTTACAGATAGTCAGGTCCTAGAAAATGACGATACATCTGAATACAATAATAATAATGATATAAGGAGTGATAACGATGATAGCAGTGACGATGATACTGACGATGTAGCATTTTATTGTGACAGAATTATTCAATAAAAATACTGAATTACATTTTATGTTTAATTTCCTACATATTTAAAATAAATTATTTGTTTTATTTTGCTAATAATACTACTATTTTTTATCAGTTGTTCTCATCTCATTTTACTTTAATTATTATTCTGCTCTATTTTTTTATGAAATTCTAACCTATATAACCTGTCTCTCTCTAACGCCCTCTGTTGCAGCTATCTCTCTCACGCAACCAACGAATAAGCTGCCACACTCTTCAAACTTACCTATTATCCCCGGGACTTAAATTGGTCTGGTTCCTGGTTAAACAATGGATTTTCCGTCTGGCAAATTAATATTGTATTCTTTGATTACAGAACTATATCCTATTAAAATTACAGCTATACTAAAATGGTTAGAAAAATATTATTTTTTAAATACTTAAATTAGATCTGGCGCAATGTTAGCAACAACGAAACTGTCTGGCAACTATAAATTTATAATGCTAAAAAGAAATAGAAAATTATATAAAATAAATAATATGTCTTAAAATGATTTCAAAATATCCACTTTTTACCTTTACAGGCGAGATGCGCACAGGTAAACGCAACCGCTCCCAGGTACCAGACGTACCGCATCCCTACCTTACTTCAATAAGAAAGGGAAATATCGAAAAACCAGCCGACCTAAAATTCTTTCTCGTAAACGTTGCTAGCTCTCGGACTATTACACCAATCAACACGATCCTTTTTTTAAACTTGGGTCAAATTATGCGGAATCCCTCGGGAACAGATCTTTTTAATAGTTAAATGTTCATGCAAAATCGAATGTATGGTAGTCTGCGATATGCCAAAAGATGCCTCTATCTCACTTTCATTTTTTTAAGGGATTTTTCAAAAAAATTGTCCTTAACTTTATTTGAGAATCCTCTGTATGATAATTGTTTAATCTCCTCGGGCAACACATTGAAAAATTTTATACAATAATAATTTGAGCAATTTCTAGATTTGTTCAAGCGAAGGTACTGAGAACGGATATCGTTTTTTGAGCCAGTGTTGTACTTATGCGAGTGTCCAAGCGAAGTGAATTTGCTCAAATTCTTATGTATTAGTAAGAGGCAATTATAAATGAATAATACTGGTAAGGTTTTGAGACTTGTAAAATTATCGACATTCGGTTCTGTATGCAGCGCCAGCGGACGGAGAATGTCTATATAAGTATCCCATAATTTAGGTGGGATTGGAATAACGAAAAATAGGCTTTCAATACGAGCTCCTTACATACTTCATGAAAGTTCAAAATATTATAGATTGCTTTGAAATCGAAATAGAGAAGCCAAGTGATCCTATCAAACAAGCAGGTACTTGGTCGGAAAATAAAAAAGCAAATACCTTAAAATATTTAATATCAGCTACGCCAGATGGTTTTATTAATTTTATATTTAAAGGATTTGGTGGTCGTACAACTGATATTAATATTGTAAAATATCATGTTATTTGGATACATTACACACAAATTTTTCAGTTATGGCAGATCGCGGATTTAAAGAGACCTCCATCCGTAAAAGTAGGAATTAAAAGTTCAAAACATGAGGTTTTGGAAACAAAAAGAATCGCTTCTCTGAGAATTCACATAGAGGGAGTGATTCGAAGAGTTCGTGAGTTTAAAATACTTAAACCACATGCCTGCGTACATAATAAACTTATAATGTATTCAGATCAAATTGTAGTCATTTCTTGTGGTATAGTAAATATACAAAGTGAGATTATAAAAGTGTAAAATTAAGATTTTTAAATAAGTTATATTTTATGCATAGAATATTGTCTTATAAAATAACATAGGTAATGATCCCAGTTATTACCTATTATTAGTTATTCAGATACAAAAAATAAACGGTGTTTAAATTTTTTTCTTCAAAAATATTCTTTTGGTTCTTAAAGAAACTGTTTGGGTATCATAAAATTCACTTTAAATTAAAATATATACATAAAAACTGAATTTATACACTGATTATTTTTTAGTTCTGAATAGCCCTATATATAATAAATGGCTAAACACCCCTACGGGGTCACGCCGTCCTTTGGGCTTTCTAAATCCTTTTTCAGGATGGATCAATTCCTATATCTCGCATTAAATCTTCTTTGTGATCTCTCTCCAAAGTTGTCTGTTTCTAACTTAATTTCTCTATCTCGTAATTCCGGCCCTTTTCAGATATTCTTCTACATCTTGCATCCATGTTAACTTAGGTCTTCCCCGTTTTTTTCCTCCCTGGTTCCCACTGCAACGCTGAATAAGCTATAGACGTTTCTTCTCCTCGCCATACATGCCCAAGCCATCTTACTCGCTGTTGCTTAATTTTTCTTACAACATCGCTCCCTTCCAGTACTTCTAATATCTCGTGGTTCATTCTCTGCCTATAGTCGTTCTCGCCAATTTTTACTGGACCAAGAGCTGCTCTTAATATCTTCCTTTCAGCTATTCTGAGTTCTTCTTCCTCTTTCTTTGACAATATGAGTGTCTCACTTGCAGTAGTATTGGTCTTATTAGTGTTTTGTATATGTTCAGTTTAGTTGTTTTTGTCAGTACAGTACTATTTAGGAGTTTTTAATTCGCATAGTAAGCTCTATTTGTTGCTAATATTTTATCTCTTAGTTGTCCCTTTCTTTCTGCTGTGTTTGATATCCACACTCCTAGATACTTAAAATTACCAACCGTTTCAAAATTAAATTTTCCTATTTTTACTACTGATTCTTGTTGTTTTCCTATACGCATCATTTTCGTTTTATTTTCATTTATTATCATGCCCATCTTTGCTCCTTCCTTGACTATTTCCTGCACTATATTTTCCAATATTTCCCTATTTTTTGTAATTAATACTACGTCATCTGCATATGCAATAAGTTGACTTCCTCCTGTCCTCATATTTCCTTTATTGATATTTCTTGTAATATATTCAAGACTTAAATTGAATAAAGTTGCGGACAATGCGTCGCCTTGCCTTACTCCTTTGTTAGCCACAAATTCTTTCGTTTCTCCTTTAGATGTTTTCACCGTGATTCTTGTTTTCTCCATGGTCATTTTAATTAGTCTTCTTAGCTTAGGGTGTATGTTTAGCGTTTTTAGAGTGTCCATGAGTTTTTTTCTTTTGATGGAGTCAAATGCTTGTTTGAAATCTATGAATAATAGTTCCAGTTCCATATTATGTTGTTCTGCTTTACCTATTATTTGTTTCACTGCATGAATAGCTTCTGTGGTAGATTTTCCTGTCCTGAATCCGCATTGATACTTTCCAATTATATTCTCTGCTATTTTATTTAGGCATCGCTGAATTACTGTCGATAATATTTTATATGCCTCATTTAGTAACGTGATTCCTCTATAATTTTCACAACATTGTTGATCTCCTTTTTTGTGTATTGTTATTATTTGGCCTACTTCCCATTCCCTTGGCATTTTTTCTTCAATCCATAATCTTCTTATTACAGCATATAACTGATTTTGTATTCTGTCTCCACCATATTTTATTAGTTCCATATTGATATTATCTTTTCCTGGTGTTTTACCATTGCGACTCTTACTGATTATATTCATTATCTCTTCTTTAGTTGGTTCTACTAATATATCTTCCTCATCACTTTCATTGTTTGTGTCTTCGCTTTCTGACGAATCGACCGTCAGCAATTGCCTAAAGTGGTTGGCCCATATTTTTTTGTATTGCTCTTCCTCTTGTATAACTTTCCCATCTTTGGCTCTTATTCCATTAATTTTTGTCTTGAATGTTCTATTTTGGTTGGTGATTTTTTTGTAGAAACTTTTCGTATTTTTGTTCACTCTTTCCTTTTCAATTTATCTTATTTTATTATCAATCCATTCTCTTTTATTTTTCCTTAGTATTCTATTAGTATTTTTTCTTATTCTATAATAGTCATTTTTATCATCTACCTTATTTGATTCGATCCATTTTAGTCTTGCTTTCACTTTTTTTTCTAACATCATTTCGCATTTTTTGTCAAGCCATTCTTTTATTTTTTGCGGTTTTAGGGTACCTATTTGCTTCTTCGCTGCCGTTTCTATACTTTTCTTTATCTCTCTCCATTCCGACTCTTTATCTTCCTTGTTATTGCCTTCTCTTACCTGCTTTTCTATTAACTCGGCGTATTTTTCTCTTATTATTTCATTATTTAGTCTTTCGACATTCCATTTATGACACTGAGCACTTTTTGCTGTCTTGCTTATTTTTTGTCTTATTGTAGCTGCTACCATATAGTGATCAGAATCGGCGCATGCTCCTCTGAAAGATCTTATATCTAAAACTGATGACTGTTTTCTTTCATTTATCAATACCTATATGGTCTATTTGCGAATACGCGTTCTGATCTGGCGATATCCATGTTATTTTATGTCGTAGTGGATGGTTAAATTTTGTGCTACTAATTACCATCTTCAATGCTGCTGCTACGTTACATAGTCTTTTTCCGTTATCATTTGCCTTATCATGTATCGTATACTTTCCGGCTATTTGATTTAAATAATCCTCCTTTCCTATCTTTCTAATCTTCCTTGGCAATTTCTGTAACAACAGTTTCCATTTTTTCATAAAATTCTTCTTTGATTTCACCATTTGCATTTTCTGTCGGTGCGTACACATTCAATAATAATATGTTAAAAGGTTTTGCTTCTAATCGTATAAATGTCATTCGCTCATTTATTGGCTTGAACTCCATTACTTTATTTTTCCTTTTCTCTCGAATAATAAAGGCAACTCCGTACAGTCCTTGTTTCTCTCCTCCTGAATAATACATTGTAAATTGTTTTTCATCAATTACTCCATTCCCTTTCCAGCGCGTTTCTTGTATTGCAGCTATATCTATTTGATATCTTTTCAATTCTACCCCTATTTCGCACATTTTTCCCGCTTCTAACATTGTCCTAACGTTGCAAGAAGTCCTAACGTCCAATTTCATTCCAGGTCGTTTGTACATTTATCGTTTGCTGTTGTCCATCTCCTACTGATCGTTTTTTGATACTGCTTTTTTAACTCTTCTTTTTCTTTGTCCTATCGCCATTCTTCTCCTGCTATAATGATTTTAATATATCCTATCTTTACTTCAATTCCTTTCCCTTTTTCTACTTGTGCTCTATTTCTTATTATTTTCTGCTTTTCCCTTTCTTTTTTTGTTAAGTAGTCATTAATATATATTTTTTCTGATGTTAAATATCTCAATTTAGCTTTATTCTTCATAATTCTTTCCTTTTGGTTTTCATTTTGTAATTCTAATATACAGGTTTTTGGTCCCAGTTTCCTTGCCATCTTTATGTTGATGTCTGCATCTACTTGATGCCTTAAAAGGTCTTCCATTTCCTGTCTTAGTCGTTCTTCATCATTAGAGTTAATCTGTTTTCCATTCACTATTATGTTGTTTTTTCTTTTTTCTTTTTCAAGTTCTTCTAGGCTATTTTTATTTTTTTTAATTTCTTGCTTAATAATATTACTTTCTTGTTTTATTTCCATATTTTCCTTCTTCAAATTTTCATTTTCGCGTTTTATCATTAATATTTCTTCATTTAAGCGTTTTTGTTCTATTCTAAGCCGTTGTATTTCCCCGTTTATATCTTTTTGATCGCACCTTAACTCCTTTATTAAACCTATTAATTGATCCCATCTTTCGTTTTTCTTTCTTTGTATTTTTACTGGAGATCTCGGCGTTTTTGCAGTTCTTTCGAAGTTATTTTCTACCTCCTTGAGTGGTTTTCTCTTTCTGGAAGACTCATCTGTTGAATAATCATGAGATTCAATTTCTTCCATTATCACTGCTTCACTTTAAATATAATTCAAATCTAACCGTACCTGAATACGGACCTGTCAAACTATCTACGGATCGCGCGTGCGCAAAGCCGTTTCCCGGATCGTCTCCTCAGAAGAAACAAACTTATCACGTTGCTTTGGGTATAATACGTTATTAAACTAAAATATTTTTATTACACTTACTAGTTAAATCATAAACAATGTAAATTTGTTCACTTTTATTATTTAAACTACGTTCAATTATACAAATAAACATATATTTCACGCACACTTTAACTGTCAAACTATTCACTATCTAGCCAGGACACACCATCTGAATAGCCCTTTAGTGTTTAAAAACCAACCATCTAGGATAACTGTACTTAACACGTTCGCGGACAGTTTTGTACCATGAGATGTACCCAAAATGTCACTTTTTTAGATTTTTGTTTATAATAGGACATTTACTGTGTTTGGTATGTTCCTGATAGGACAGTTTATACTAGTTTTCATATACTTAAATGGAATTAAAACCTGCCTCAGCCGTCATTTGTATATTTGAATAAAAAAGTAGGACGGTTTAGACAGTCATGACCTGTGCTAGGAAAAATATTCGACGGCTATAACCGTACTGTCCGCGAACGTGTTAAATAATAAAGGTCGGTGTCTGAAAGCCTAGTGGTAAAAGTGCACTTTAGCTATTTTCTACTACGCATGCGCCTAATGTATTCATTTGTTCTGACGAAACAGGTACATCGTTGCCAAATGTGATTTTGAATGTAGATAGCGATGTAGATATTGATAGATTTGTTTTAAAATATTTGAACCCTAATATATGTGCTCATAATATATTTCCAAAAAGATTGTTCTAAATATTAAGTTTTCAATTTTATACCGGTAATATTGATTTTAATTTTAAGTTATAAGTCCAATAACAGTATCATGTTTCTTCTATTTTCAAATTTTATATTCAAATTTGTGTTTTAAAATTGTAATAACAAATTATAATACATGTTTTTTCTAGATAATTTATTTTCTTATAACTTTGTATAATGTTTTTGGAAAATACATAGAAACTTTAAAATAGAGTATAAATTTTCATAACGAGATCTGCTGCGCGAGATCCCCTTTTCATTTTAAACCATCTAAACAACGCTTCCCCGTCATTTTAGCTGTGCGAGATTCCATTTTTATTTTGAGTCATCTGTACATTTGGCAACGAGGTACCTGTTTCGTCAGGACAAATGAACATATTTGGCGCATGCGTAGAAGAAAATAGCTAAAATGCACTTTTACCCCAGCAGTTTTAAACTATAAATTTAAAACTGAATTAAACAATTTGTCTGGAGTCAGACGACAAAAATGGATAAATGCGTTTAGAAGAACTGATTTAACAGATATCAAATTAAAGAATATGAGAATATGTTCAAGACATTTTATAAAAGGTAATAAAATGAAAGTATTTTTTTATGTTCTATTGCACTATAGAGTGTTTATGACACTAGGGAGACCGCAGATTTGGCTGACTCCAGTAATCCAGACTGGGTACCTCATTTAAACATGGGATACTAAACTGTTAGCGAAGACCAGATTGTAAAAAGAAGTGAGCGTGCACAGAAGCGGAAAAAAATATACACTCTATTAGAATGTGTTAGTATAAGTTAAGTAACATATTTTGTGGAATATAAAAAATAATAAGTGTATT
This sequence comes from Liopterus haemorrhoidalis, assembly GCA_963971575.1. NCBI lineage: Eukaryota > Metazoa > Arthropoda > Insecta > Coleoptera > Dytiscidae > Liopterus > Liopterus haemorrhoidalis. The sequence goes on from OZ020623.1 coordinate 28,112,856, forward strand.
TTTTTGATTATTATTCATTTATGTAATTAAAATGTTTCAGATGCTGATTTACTATGGGATCGAAGTAACAGATTATTATTAGTGTTCTCTTTATAACCACTAGGCCCGTGGTTTCATATAGATTGATTGGGACCTGACTATTTAATTATTCTTTTACTGTATGTAGCTAATATATTTAGGTGGAGAATTCCGCTGTACAAGATGAGCCATGTGCAACTACTGACTGTGCAGCCAGCAGTGCAACAGAAAATAAAGAATCCCAGACCGATTTATGCCTCGAGGAGTTAAGTCAATTATATATTTCACAAGTTAATTATCAGGCACTAAAAAATAAGACTCAATTACTGACAATAGAATCTTTTAGAGACGATGATGCAAAAACAAAATATTACACTGGTCTTAATACATTTAAAAAATTAACTATACTTGTTAATTATACAAAAGATTATATAAAAATTCATCATAATACATTGTTACATCAGTTTCAACAAATTCTCTTAACATTAATGAAATTACGATTAAATTTAGATTTTACAGATTTAGCATATAAACTTAATATTATTCCGACCACTGCATCATCTTATTTTAAAAATGTTATTGATATTCTTTACTACAGGTTTAAAAGTTTAATTATTTGGCCAGACCGTGATACACTACTAAAAACAATGTCAACATGTTTTAAAGATTCATTTCATAATAAAACAACAGTGATTATCGATTGTTTTGAAATATTTATAGAAAAACCATCAAATATGGCTATTGCAGCACAGTATTGGTCTAATTATAAACATCATTATACTGTTAAGTATCTAATTGGCATAACTCCTCAAGGAAGTATATCTTTTATTAGTGAGGCTTGGGGCGGTCGCACGTCTGACAAGTACTTGACTTGTAATTCAGAATTTTTTTAATAAAATATCACCTGGCGATATAATTTTAGCCGATAGAGGTTTTCTCATTGGAGATTATGTGCGATTGTTTCATGCGGATGTCAAATTACCAACGTTTACAAAATACAAATCCCAGTTTCATCCAACAGAAGTAGAGGAAACCCGATCACTAGCAAATGTACGGATCCATGTGGAACGGATTATAGGATCGATTCGGCTGAAGTATCGAATATTGTTCGACACCCTTCCATTAAAATTAATAACAAATGATGCAAGTGAGGATTTTCCCCTTTTGGATAAGGCGGTAACAGTGTGTTATGCACTAATAAATTCATGTCCTGCAATAGTACCACCGTAATATTCTTCTTTTATTAACTTTTATGTATTATATATATATATATATATATATATATATATATATATATATATATATATATATATATATATATATATATATATATATATATGAGTCATTCTTTTTCATCGAGAGACCCCATACTGTCCAAAAATGTATTAGTCTATGAAAGGTCTACCAGGGCTCATTCGATGCTTATTGTAGTCTAGTTTCGAAATCCGAGTGGCTCTTTTACGGAAACATCGTAACTTATCAAATATGGCCACCAATCCCACGTGACCTCTACCTTTTCTTCGATAAATCGATTATAAAGTCAACACAATCGAGTCAATTTGGGTGTCAAACCCCTGAAAATGTTACCTAAAGGCAGTGGCGGCTGAGACAGGGAGGCGCTGGGACAGTGACCTCCTAAAAATTTTTAGTAATAAAGCTAAATTTAATACTTTATTTATACTTCTTTAAAATTGCATTAAAGTAGCTAGATATATCTGCATATTTTTATTTTTATTATTTCTTATTCAAAGATTTTTCATATAAATGTTACATTTAAAAAATTTAAATCAAGACAACAACGCTCTTCCGAGCGTTGTTGGACACTCCACGGAGTGTCCCAAGATACAGCGTTGCCACATGCAATATCTAATGTTCTTATCTACATATGTAGCAAAAATTTCCTAGTAACGGCAACAGCGGCGAAGGTTAGTGTTGTATGTATTAGTGAATTACGGCCGGTGTCCCGTAGCTTAGTTCGGTCGTTGTGATTTGTGACAAGTACTTAAACGTGAAAATGAATCGAATGAAGCACGTTAGTTTTATTAAAATATACTGTATATTTTAATACAACTAACGTGCTTAACTATGAAACAAAATTATTAATAAAAAATCAGCTGTGGCCACCACAGGACCGACCGCCATTATAAAGTACCTGTATAAAATATGTTCTAGCAGCAGAGTAGAAATAACTTGGCCTAATATTTTCTAACAGAGATATTATATATCATGACCATGGAAACGTTACATATAAGTATGAAAATTTGAGACTGAAAAAATTTTACAAAAATTTACGACAAATTTTTCGAAATTTTTCGTTTCATCAAAAAACATCTCAAAATAAAAGTTATTAGTTATTGCATTTATAGCAACTTTTGTTAAATAAATTTTTTCGAAATATTTTTCTGTTGCTAAATATTCGCAAAAATCTTAAAATCGACACGAGTAAACTCCCATTTTTAGTCAACCGATTTTTACCAAAAGTTGATCAACTCGTGCCATTGATGGCAGAAGTTTAAATATGAAGTTTCATAAAAATCCTTTTAGCCGAATTTGCTCTACACGTGTACACAGACAGGCAGGCGGACGGACGGACAGACGGACGGACAGATGGACAGACGGACAGACAGACCGACAGACATCATGCTAAAAATAGTCAAAACGTTATGTAGGGACCTCAATTCGTGGAGATCCATCGAAATCTCGAAATCGGTATGATCAAAATACCTCCCTTATATATGTTGGCGGTCGGTAAAAATATGGGTCCTCATCGGCCAAAATTGAATATTTCCCATCAGGATAAAAATGGAAATAGAACATTTAATAGAAAGTTTAGTGAAAAACAATATTTAAATACAAGTTGGTTGTGTGGATGTGATAAATAAAATGTTTTTTTTTTGTTTCCTGTGTTTGATTTGCTCATCAGACGCATATGAAATAAAGACAGTAAATAGTGTTAAAGATATTAAACATTTCAAAGATAAAGTTCTTAAACATAATGTGTCTCATAAACATATGCATTATTCGGTCAAATTTGCCATGCTGGGATCGGTAAATATACGATTTCAACTTGATACTGCGTATAAACGTTCAATTAAAAAACATAACGAAAAGGTTAAATCTAATATTTAAATACATGTGAATATGTGTAGGTATCTGCTTAATTAATAACCAAATATGTTATGTTTCTGACTACAAAGCATTGTCTTAATAATATTGCAATTTTAATAATAATAATAATAATAATAATAGAAGTAATATCTACAAAAATGATAATAAAAATATTGACCATAAATCTTAATAAAAGTGCCAGATTTGTCAGTTTTTCTAGTTGCAGAACATATTTTCAGGGATTTTTTATTTATTTACTTTTTTCTCGTATAACTATATTTTAATAGATATATATGGGAAAAAAGTGTCCCCCCAAATATTTTACTCACTAGCCGCTACTGCCTAAAGGTAGTTGAGGCGGCTGTTAATGAATCCAGGGTCAAATTTAGAAAATTCAATATGGCGGCCGAAACCACGTGCCAAGTGAAGATTTTTTAAAAAATGATTTGATTTCAATATAATATAATGCCTGGGGGTTTATGGGGTCACTGATGATGAATTCAGGGTGCAATTCAGAAAATTAATATTCTAAGAATAGTTTAACGTACTCTACTGAATAAATTTTTAGGAATTGTTTGATTTAATTTTTATTTAACGACTCTTTAATTTATTAAGGGATAAAGATTTCTGGAAAAAATTTGAGAAATTATAGTTTGAATAGTGTAAATATAAGTCAAAATAGTTAATTTTTATCGTTCAACAAATAAAAAAAAAAATGAAAAAAAATGAAACTTATAAAAAAATTTGATGTTAGATTTAGAAACAGTGTTACGGACACAGAAATTCTAGTTGTGTTTAGGTGGATTGTTTAATTTAATTTTTCTGTATCGCTATTTAACTTATTAAGGGAAGATTTCTGAAAAAACTTTGAGAAAATACAGGGTTCGATCCTGGACTTATCATGAACGATCTCATAAACCCTTAGGTACCAAATTAGTTTGAAGTCAAGTGATTTTTTAAAAATCTCCGATTGTCAAGTGATTTTGGCCGCCATATTGAATTTCCTCACATGAACCCTGGATTTATCATCAGAAACCCCATAAACCTCCAGGTATTAAATAAGGACAAAATCAAGTGATTTTTTGAAAATCTCTTTTCATCAATTGGTTTTGGCCGCCATATTGAATCCGCTTTATTGGATCCGCCATATTTAATTTTCTGAATTGCACCCTGAATTCATCATCAGTGACCCCATAAACCCCCAGGCATTATATTATATTGAAATCAAATCATTTTTTAAAAAATCTTCACTTGGCACGTGGTTTCGGCCGCCATATTGAATTTTCTAAATTTGACCCTGGATTCATTAACAGCCGCCTCATCTACCTTTAGGTAACATTTTCAGGGGTTTGACACCCAAATTGACTCGATTGTGTTGACTTTATAATCGATTAATCGAAGAAAAGGTAGAGGTCACGTGGGATTGGTGGCCATATTTGATAAGTTACGATGTTTCCGTAAAAGAGCCACTCGGATTTCGAAACTAGACTACAATAAGCATCGAATGAGCCCTGGTAGACCTTTCATAGACTAATACATTTTTGGATAGCATGGGGTTTCTCGATGAAAAAGAATGACTCATATATATGTTGTCCATTTGTTTCAGAATATAAAGTTTTATTTTATTGAATTATTTGTTATACATTTATGTTTAAAATTACATTGGACTCAATGAACTAATATCTAGGTTAGTTAATGTTTTATTTTATATTTATTATGTAAAATATTTACAAAATCTAATTATTAAACTTATTCTACCATACTAAAGTTTATTCTATTTGTTTTTGGCTGCAATCAGCACATGTCCATAATTGAGGAATATCTGATAATCCAACACAATCAAAGTGGAACCATTTGTTATAACATGTTTGTTCCTGACACTCAATCATTGGCCGTCCATCGCATTATTTTTTGCAGCTACACCAAACATCTACATTGTTTATCTCGCGTGTAAAATGGTGAGCCAAAAGTTCTGATCTGAAAATTTAAGGCAATTGGATATTCACTTTGTCAGAAATCTTCAGAATAATAAATTCTTTCATAAACAAATTCCTGCTTGGACCAAACTACAAAATCGCAGTAGTTTGATTTAGAAAGTTTAATTTGTAGTTGAACTTGATAAAAATATGCATGAGCTCGTTTTAATCTTACATTATCCCCATCATATTCCAAACAGGAATTTTTATAATGAATATAATCTGCAATGGTGGACGTTTTTAAGACATATGGGTACTTAACTTCCACACAACCATTACCACAGCACGTGCAATTCACCATACCATCAGGCGATGCAGAAAACTGCGGATAATCAGGATTAATAATTACTCCTGAAGGCTCGAATGTGAAGTTTTCGTGAGTTAATTCCTGTTGACGACAGTAATCGTTCACTGCATGTTTCTCATTTGCTATCCCCCATTCTGTTGCTTTTGACTTAAACAGGTGTTTTAAGGGATAGCAAATCGTTTTAATTAACGATATTAATGGCTTCAATATATTAAACTTGCATGCGCTGCGAAATATTGAAGCTGTAATACGACCTGTTCGATGTTTGTACCACTCTACACTCCTATTTTGTAATGTCGTATTATTTTTTATTATATCGCACTCTTCTCGCACTGACGTTGTACGATATGGTACCACCCGATTGTCTCTATTGTTCAATAGTTAATTCTTTGTATTCATCTCTATAAATATGAGCGAAGAGTGCCGGTATTTGCACTTCATCTACTGTACCCTAAGAAGCAAATGGTTCCACCACTTTCATGATCACTGAACTATCTCCACTATCCTTTATGTCCTGCAGAAAATTATTTAATTCATCATCCTTAAGAGTTTTAATAGATGGATGAAATTCATCGTGTTTATAGATTTTGCCATGCATATTCATGACAGGCGTCATTGGAACATTTTTGGCTTTCGGTACTTTCCATATGGATCGAGCATCTGTACAGGAAGTCACCGACTTTGATATATTAATATACTCTAAAGTATACAGTATAGCTCCGACATGGCTGCAGACCTCTGCACATCCTCGGCCATACATGTACAGTGCGCTGATATTACGCTGCCATCATCTTCACAAATTATCCAAACCTGCAGTGGTTGTAGGGCTAATCGTTGGGAATGTTTTACCTATAAATAAAATTAATTTATTAGAATAAGTATATATTTATATGTAGTAAATGAATATAATACAATAAATTTAATATTCTGCAATAGTCATTAAGAATTCAATGTGTCAAAATCAAAAATATATGTAAAAAAATGTTTTATTTCTTACCTTCCCTACGATAACAGTGTATCCATTAATATGTGCTGTACCACAATTTTCTACAAAGCCTGCTTCAAAATATTTGTAGGCGGACAGACTTTTGTAGGCTTTCATCTGCTCTTTGGTGTAAAAGCTATGGGTTAGCACCAAGTAACTCGTTATATCCATCCCTGTAATAGCTGGAAACATATCTGGACTATATGAGAGATCGTTTTCAGTTAATGTGTAAGAATCCACATTGTCAATAATCGCAATTTTCTTCATATAGCGTTCAGCAACGTCCTTTAATTCGCTTTCCAATTTCTTGAAATAGTTGCTCCTGATCATTTTGTTGACTAAAAATTATTTAGTAAAATTATTTAAGAGAAATTATTTCTAAAATACCGTATATTCCGGCGTATAACGCGCACCTCAAATCTGAATAGATTTATTTTAATTTTTGCATGTATTCCTCGTATACCGCGCATCCTTATAATCTGCTTTCCTGGAAACACTTTTATGCCAATGTTCCTTCATAACAACCGTATGTATAAGCCGGTACGGTATATCTGTTAATCGGTTTCGGAAAAGGTTATAAGTTTATTTTTTTTTCTTTATGTATTATATAACAGGAATCCTATTTATACCCTATTTACACTATTACCATTCTAATCTTCGAACGGGTAAGTTTTATACCCGGCGTATAACGCGCACCCAACAAATTCGACAAAACTTTCAATGTCAAAAGTGCGCGTTAGACGCCGGAATATACGGTAGTTGCATAAAAAATAACCTCCAAACAAAACTTAACAAACTTACCTTTATTAAGTAAAAGCACGCAAAATTTGGTTGAATGTTACTCTACGGTCCGCTCGAACTTCATTCAATTCTCTCCCCTCTCCTACTACTATCGTAAGTGTCATGCATGCTCAAGACACTAAATAATTCAAGGATTATCAGTGGATCTAAAACAATGGTTTCTGTTTTATAAATTTATACACAATGATACACAATTTTAATTGGGCTAATATGGGGGAATATAAAGTACTATGCACCTAAAAACAAGATTATTAGGTTAGTTTTAGTTAGTAAAAGTCTAAAACCGAGCGGAGCGAGTTACCCATCTTCTAGTTTAATGACAAAACACTATCTTAGGTTAGGTTAGGTTAGTAAGGGTTTGGTTAGAAGAAGCCGAGCGAAGCGAGCTACCCATCTTCTAGTTTAATGACAAAACACTATCTTAGGTTAGGTTATGTTAGTAAGGGTTTGGTTAGAAGAAGCCGAGCGAAGCGAGCTACCCATCATCTAGTTTAATGACAAAACAAACTCACACTAACATAACAATGCCACAGTAGCGTAGGTATTATTCCCTAGTTATACCAAGACCGGTCAGTAGGTTTTAGGACCACTGGTAAAACACGTGAGCTGTCGTTTACTGCAAGTAGGTGGAGTGGATAGAGTTGGATGAAGTTAGAGCGGACCGTACAGTAACATTTTACCCAAAATTTAATACAAAACTACAAATAGGTTTTTATTTTCTATTAAAATTAACTCGATTTTGTCACAAAAAGGTAATATATTTAGCTCCGTCAAGTTAGCAATTCATCGAGCCAGCAACTAATCGGCACGGACAGCATATTACAGCGGACCAAATCAAGTAACGCTGTTGAATAAAATCGTTGTTTTTTATAGAATTAAACAATTTAGAGTTCTGAACTTTTTACCAACCATGAGGAATAGGTACAGGAATCGAATGATGGCTAAACGAAAATTTTCTCATGCGTCAGAGGCGCGCAATTAATTTTTTTCTCGAAACCACTCGCTATCAACATAAAACTAACAATATCGCTAGAATTAAACAATTTGCAGTTCTGAACTTTTTACCAACCATGAGGAATAGGTACAGGAATCGAATGATGGCTAAACGAAAATTTTCTCACGCGTCAGAGGCGCGCAATTAATTTTTTCTCTCGAAACCACTCGTTATCAACATAAAACTAACAATATCGCTAGAATTAAACAAGTTGCAGTTCTGAACTTTTTACCAACCATGAGGAATAGGTACAGGAATTGAATGATGGCTAAACGAAAATTTTCTCATGCGTCAAAGGCGCGCAATTAATTTTTTTCTCTCGAAACCACTCGCTATCAACATAAAACTAACAATATCGCTAGAATTAAACAACTTGCAGTTCTGAACTTTTTACCAACCATGAGGAATAGGTACAGGATCGAATGATGGCTAAACGAAAATTTTCTCACGCGTCAGAGGCGCGCAATTAATTTTTTTCTCTCGAAACCACTCGTTATCAACATAAAACTAACAATATCGCTAGAATTAAACAAGTTGCAGTTCTGAACTTTTTACCAACCATGAGGAATAGGTACAGGAATCGAATGATGGCTAAACGAAAATTTTCTCACGCGTCAGAGGCGCGCAATTAATTTTTTTCTCTCGAAACCACTCGTTATCAACATAAAACTAACAATATCGCTAGAATTAAACAAGTTGCAGTTCTGAACTTTTTACCAACCATGAGGAATAGGTACAGGAATCGAATGATGGCTAAACGAACATTTTCTCACGCGTCAGAGGCGCGCAATTAATTTTTTTCTCTCGAAACCACTCGTTATCAACATAAAACTAACAATATCGCTAGAATTAAACAACTAGATTAAACAGAGAGAAAAAAATTAATTGCGCGCCACTGACGCGTGAGAAAATTTTCGTTTAGCCATCATTCGATTCCCGTACCTATTCCTCATGGTTGGTAAAAAGTTCAGAACTGCAACTTGTTTAATTCTAGCGATATTGTTAGTTTTATGTTGAAAGCGAGTGGTTTCGAGAAAAAAATTAATTGCGCGCCTCTGACGCATGAGAAAATTTTCGTTTAGCCATCATTCGATTCCTGTACCTATTTGTAAGGTTCGCGACCTGTTGGAAGTAATGTCCCAAAAAACAGTGGCGTAACGGCGAAGCGGGGGCCTACTACAAGTAGGACGCCCTATTATGTGAATGCCCTAATGATAATTGCATAATTATAATGAGTAGCCACTGACTGCGATATAAGCTGATGTCATCTATATGTTGAATGACATGTGGTGGGGAAAAGCTTTTAAAAGGAGATGAAGGGACATGAGGAGGATGGTCGCTGCAAACGCCCCATCGGGGGATGGTCGTACCTAAAAGCCTCAATGGGCTAGTGAGATTCGCGTTCGGGATTTTTGAACTTTACGATCCATCCTAGAATATTCAGAAGTGAAGTGCTTTTCTGTTCTGTTAAGAAATTGAGTGACTAAATTGTGTGTGTTTGTGATACATATTTGGATTAGCTGTGTCACCTCAGATATGATGTATGTATGTTCTATGTACTTTCTTTAATTGGGCATGAAAAATATTCAAATTATAACTTTAAATTACTAAATTGACGTCAAAACGGACTTCCAAACTATTCTTCGAACATAATGTTTTTTTGATTAAATTTCATAGACCACACGTAGATTTAAGTTTTGTATATCTTTAGCTTAATAAACCTAGTTATAAGTTAAACTTATAACTGTTGCTTAATTTCAAACAACCCCCACATTCTCCTGTCCGGGTCGAACCCATAATTTCCAGGTTCCATTAGGGAGCTGTAAGCCAACCCAGCTTAATTGGGGCCTGAGAGGTAAGTGCCCACCGCTCGGAGTCTTACATATTCCTCATGGTTGGTAAAAAGTTCAGAACTGCAAGTTGTTTAATTCTAGCGATATTGTTAGTTTTATGTTGATAGCGAGTGGTTTCGAGAGAAAAAAATTAATTGCGCGCCTCTGACGCGTGATAAAATTTTCGTTTAGCCATCATTCGATTCCTGTACCTATTCCTCATGGTTGGTAAAAAGTTCAGAACTGCAAGTTGTTTAATTCTAGCGATATTGTTAGTTTTATGTTGATAACGAGTGGTTTCGAGAGAAAAAAATTAATAGCGCGCCTCTGACGCGTGATAAAATTTTCGTTTAGCCATCATTCGATTCCTGTACCTATTCCTCATGGTTGGTAAAAAGTTCAGTACTGCAACTTGTTTAATTCTATAAAAAACAACGATTTTATTCAACAGTGTTACTTGATTTGGTCCGCTGTAATATCCTGTCCGTGCCGATTAGTTGCTGGCTCAATCAATTGCTAACTTCACACGCATAATATATTTGAATAAAAATGAAATATAACGGCTAAAAACTATGTACTATATCACTTGTTACTGTTATGGCGAACCAAATTTTGCTTACTCTCCAAAGTCTAACAGCTGTTTTGGAGTGCTCTATTTTCAAGTAACAAAGTTACTCTGCTTATAACTAACACGACTTTACATACACTATGTAGCTGCCCGTGCTGAGCTCGCGCAGTGCCAGTGTTGCCAGATGGCGAAAAAGAAAAAATCGTACCAACACTTCAAAATGATCGTATTTTCAAGAAAAAATCGTACAATCGTATTTTTTTTAAAATATTCGTACAAAAAATTTGCTGTGTAATTAATTTAAAAATTATTAGGTACATATTTTTCTATTGCACAATCATAGTAGCAGAAAAGGATAAAAAATGTATAATACAGCGAAGTCCTTTTTATAATTTTTTTATTGAATTAACAATTAACAAAATACTTATGTATTAATATAGAGATATGTATTTCCCTGAGAGTATTCTAATTTTACTAAAATTCCTTGTGATTTTTAGTTTTCAACTACTTTAATATTTATGCATGTGATAGGTATTAATGTGAAATGAAACAAGATACTGATTTATATATATATATATATATATATATATATATATATATATATATATATATATATATATATATATATATATAATGTTAATGTTATATAATTATTATCTAAGTATTTTGTTAATAGTTAATTCAATAAAAAATTTATAAAAAGGACTTCGCTGTATTATACATTTTTTATCCTTTTCTGCTACTATGATTGTGCAATAGAAAAATATATACCTAATAATTTTTAAATTAATTACACAGCAAATTTTTTGTACGATTTTTTTCTTGAAAATACGATCATTTTGAAGTGTTGGTACGATTTTTTCTTTTTCGCCATCTGGCAACACTGCCCTAGAGACTAGATTTCATACTCAACAGCTAGCTAATTTGTTCATTTTTATTATAATTATTGTCATATTTGTGTCAATTCTTACTTTTGACTTGCTACACATGTATAACATTGTATTTTTATTTATCTCTAGTATACATAATGTACGTACATATTAGCAAAATAAATTATTATTATTATATTATACATTTTCGTATTACATTAAATTTTATTACAATTCAAAAATTTTACATAAAACGATAATGTATACAAGTTATAAAGTAAGAAGGGAGTATAAACAAACACAAAGTATATAAAATTGAACATTATATTATTACGTATTATACATATACATTAGTAGGTACATAAATAGTATGATTTAGAAGTCTAAAAAATCTTAAAAATCTTTGGGTCACAATTTAGCACAGTGGCGAATGAAGTTGATTGGGGGCCCTGGGCGGTAAAATTAAAATGGGCCCTCTATTATTTTAAATAGAAGGGCCGGCTTCGCGAGCCCAAGGCGGCCGCCCAGTCCGCCCACCGCTTAATTCGCCTCTGGGCTACAGTCAAAAATAACTTGGACATACATACAACTTGGCCAATTTTCTTTCAGAATGTCATTTCCAGTTTTATTATTTTGATTCTGTTTTTTATTTCTAATACTTTTGATTTTATTCAATTTTTATTTATTTTATTTCCTGGAACGGCTGCGGAGCCCCTGAGAAGTGCACGCGGAGCAGTAAGGGCTCTGCGGAGCACAGGTTGGGAACCGCTGATATAGATGATAGATAAGACGTAAGTATTAGTTTATAAAGATTAAAAAAAGGGGCAGGCTAACATTTCATCGGTTCTGAACCTTTTTGTGGACCGTCTTTTTTTACTATTTTTGCCGAAAGTATCAAAATTTTAGACCGTAACTCAAAACTGATCATATATTTGTGATCTAAGGCTAAAAATATGTAAGTATACCAAATTTCGAACAAAAATTTTAAAAAAAATTCTTCCAAATTTCGAAAATTTTGGTCAAAATTTTTTTGTCTCAGATTTTAGCCAAAATATAGTTTTAGGCTAATTTTGAAATGAGGATTATGAAAAAAAATATTTAAAAAATTCATGCTTTCCTAGTTTTTGAGTTAGAGCTGATTTAGGTCAGTTTCTTGCCTATAATTCCAAAACTTTTGCCCAAAATTCAAAATGGAAACAGATTTTCTTGATCTCTGACGTAAAATGCATATATGTACAAATTTTGAACAAAAAAAATAAATAAAATTGGAGACAACAATTTTTTACTTCAAAATCACGATTTTTTTAAGGTCTACACCTTACGATTTTTTCGATATTTGGCCATTTTCAAGGATTTTGGATTACTGCCCCTACAAAACTTAATAATATGTTTATTTAAACCCAATTTTTTTCTTAGACTAAACAGTGTAGTAGAATTTTAAAATTTCAAGCTACATATTTATATCCCTAACCATTTTTTTGTTAGCAAATTTCAAAATTTTCAAAAAAAAAAATTTTAAAAATGAAAAAACTTCAAAAAAAAATTGTTTCGAAATCTGGTTACAAGTAAATTAGGACCTCAAGATTTTAAAAATTTCAACCGCAGGCTTTTATTGCATTTCGTTTTTGAGATTAAAATAGAGATTAAAATTTGTCATAATTTTAAAATACGCAAAACGAGTAAGGCCTCAAATTTTTTCTAGACTTTAAGGCGGCGCACAACCCTATAGTCCTCAATAGTTTTTTATACAAAACTAATAATCGGAAATAAAATTAATAACAATCTATATATCAAAATTTGCAGCGAATTTTTATCTATCTAATAGGATATTTTTAATTGTAGAAAACACTGTTGGGTAGTTGTAAATAAGCAAATTGCATTATAGACGCTATCTTGTAAACCAATCGACGCATACGATGCGGCAAATTGTACCTAAAGCTTCATTCTACAAATATGATTGTAGTTATTTTGTTGTATTGTGAAAATTACTTATAGTTATTGTACTTGGTAATCTATTTTAGCCGCCCTCTTGAATCTGCCGCGGTTTTCAAAATTGGTGTTACGGGTAAAAATGATTTATTTTTCGTGAAGAATGCGTGTACCAAGTGGCATTCTATTATCTTTAAGTATAATATTTTTCGGCTCTAAACTATAAGTAATCAAGTCGAAAAAAAAATTGACGAAGTATTTGAACATTTCTGCTCAAAACTATATAAATATAAAAGTTATTCTAATCCCAAAAATAGACTTAAAAAATTACAGAACAATATCTCTGATGTCTATTTTTAAGTTATTGAGCGATAATATTTTTACAATAAATGTTTCTCCAATTAAAAGTATCTTATTGGATAGATACAAATTCGGTGCAAAATTTGATGTATAGGTTGATAGTAATTTTATTTCAGATTGTTAGTTTTGTATAAGAAACTAGTAACGTCCGGGGGTTATACGCAGCCTTAATAAACTACGAGGAATCCAAAAATTCTAACGTCAGGTTGAGTTCTGTAACCGTTTTTGAGTTGTGGTTTTTTTAAACTAACAATTTTCACAAATTATGTAAATTATGCCATAAAAAAAATTGTCACAATCTCAAAAGGCATTAAACGATTAAAGCCACAATTTTTTCCTAGACTAAATAAACTACAAGGAATCCAAAAATTTCAACCGCTGGTCGCTATCTCTAACCATTTTTGAGTTGTGATTTTTTTTATTTTACAATTTTCACAAAGAATGTAAATTATGCCATTAAAAAAATTGTCATTATCGCAAACGTTTTAAACGATTAAAGCCCTAATTTTTCTCTAGACCAGTGGTTCCCAACTTTTTTTACTTGCGGAGCCCTTTTTTAATCAATTTATTTCCCCTGAATCAATTTAATGACGGAGCCCCTAGGCCTACCCTATGTCTTACAAATTAATGGTGATTAAAAGTAATGTTACGGGGGAGGGGGTAGATTTTTTAATTAATATAAATTCACTTTTCTCTTCCACAGCTCACATATTAATAGATAGATAGATTCTTATAAAATGAAGCAAATAATCAAAATACACGCAATTATTCACACAAAAATGCATCTCGCCGATCACATAGTCATAAACCGGCTAGAGCAGTGGCGAATTAAGTTGCTTGGGGGCCCTGGGCGGTAAAATTAAAATGGGCCCTCTATTATTTTAAATAGAATGGAAATATTTGTAATTAGACTTCAGTAGGCCCCCGGATTCGTGGGCCCCGGGCGGCCAACCACCTCTTAATTCGCCTTTGATCTAGCACATAATGTGAAAAAGTCTTTTTTCATATCCTTCTTTCCAGTTTAAGAATCTAAAATTCACACTATTCGCGACTGAAACTAACGTTGGCGGCGCTGCATACAACAGCTTATGGCGGACGAGAAGCGTAAACGTCAGAAGTTTTTTCTTAATATTTATCTGTTCAAACAATATTTCAGCAAAAAATCACTGTATTTAAGTCACTATATTTTAAAATACTTCTTAATTCACATAAACTGCAGCACGACACGCTACAAATATTATCCAAATATACGCTTCTGTTTAATTTAGCCAGTCACTACCAGATGTCTCACTGTTATTTGCAGTCGCGAATAGGTCACAAACACGTTCTTTACTTTGCAGTTAATAAAAACTTGTCCTGAAGGTCAAATTTCAAGTTAAGGCATTCTAATTTAGTTCTATGAACTTGTTTAATTAGATGCCGCTAGGACATTTAATTCTAATTTCTTTTTTTGAATTTGTTTTATTAAAAATATCGCGCACATTTGCAATGTGCCTTTACTACGACGATTTATTACAATCAGACCATGGCCTTGAACATCATCTGAACATTTAACGTACAACGTTTTAAGACATGCAATTTGCGCGTGAATGATTGCAACCCCCCACAATAAGACCTTGAAGCCTTGAACAAATATGAATACCAAAATTAAAGTAGATGGGCTTGAACACCACTAAAAAAATCAAAGTACACATTTTAAGAGATCCATTTTACGCATAAATGATAGAGACCCCCCCCAATCAACCTCTAAGCCAGTCCTATGAAAAACAACTGGGTACGCGCCTCATGGTAAACAACGAGATAATTATATAATAAAATATTTTAATAAGTATGATTACTAGAATTAAAGTAGGGTAAAACCGAACACTCGTGGAAAATTGTTATAAATTTTATAATTTTCCGAGATAATAAATATAAATACGGCAGCAGATACACACTTGTGTATCTGCTGTATATGTATGTACACTTTATATATAATGTTTTTTTATACGTCTAACGGCCTGGGAAGACTTTGTAAATGCTTTATCACACTACTCACATTAAAAGGGGTTTTGTCCAGAATAAGTTCGTTTGTGTCTATTGAGAAGTGATGACGCTTGAAATGCAGTGTGATAAACACTGCCCACATTTGAATGGTTTCACTCCAGAATGTAATCGTTTGTGAATACTGAGATTTGATGATGCTGAAAATGTTTTACCACACTAATCACATATGGAAGGTTTTTCTCCAGAATGTACTCGTTTGTGATTAATGAGATGTGATGACCTTGAAAATGCTTTACTACACTGCTCACATTTATATGGTTTGTCTCCAGAATGTATTCGTTGGTGAGAAATGAGACCTGATGACACTGAAAATGCTTTATCACACTGATCACATTTGAAAGGTTTCCCTCTAGAATGTATTAGTTTGTGTCTAATGAGATGTGCTGACACTCTAAATGCTTTATCACACTGCTCACATTTGTATGGTTTCTCTCCAGAATGTACTCGTTTGTGAACAATGAGATGTGCTAACTGTGAAAATGCTTTATCACACTGTTCACATTTGAATGGTTTCTCTCCAGAATGGACTCGTTTGTGAATACTGAGATTTGATAACTGTCCAAATGCTTTTTCACACTGGTCACATTTGAATGATTTCTCTCCAGAATGTAGTCGTTTGTGAGTAATGAGAGCTGATAACTGTGAAAATGCTTTATCACACTGCTCACATTTGAATGGTTTCTCTCCAGAATGTAGTCGTTTGTGATTAATGAGAGTTGATACCCGTGAAAATGTTTTATCACACTGCTCACATTTGTATGGTTTTTCTCCAGAATGTACTCGGTTGTGAACAATGAGAGCTGATAACCACGGAAATGCTTTATCACACTGACCACATTTAAATGGTTTCATTCCGGAATGTCTAATGAGATGTGATGACCTTATTGTTGAAGATTGTTTACGCTTGCTGAGAGCCAACGACTCCAAACTCTCATCTGATTCACGGGAAGATGTTTCACTAGCTGCAAGCAAATTTACATTAATTATTGAGACAAAGATTCAGTTGTTGAAATATAGTCTTTTTCTAATATTAACTTTTGCTGAAGGTCGCTACATAGAATATTTTTGGGAAAAGTTTAAGAATTGCTATTTTCTATATTATGAAGAATACGAAGATTAAATTAAGATAGATAAATTATTTTAATCTTCAAATAAAAATATTAAGTTGAAAAAACGAGTTATTACAAGCCTTGTTTTGTTTTTATCTATCAAAGAACTTTCCAATCGTTGCGTCGCAACACCTTTATGTGGCAGGACTCGTTAGTATGTTGTGAATTTTTTTGAATAAATGATTATACTGTTCTTGTTGCACAAATCTAAATGAAACTAAAAAAGAAACATTCAGTTTATAAAAACAATTAAAACTTACACAAGTAATTAGTGTTTCGTTTTGTTTACATCTTTTTTAAACAAATTATTTTTTGTTTTGTTTTTTTTTTTTTTTTTCGAGCAAAACTAAGTGTGTTGCGTAAATACAAATGTTGAAAAGCACTGGTCTATCGGACACAAAATGTATTTTTGTTAAATAAATCTTGAGGGCATTATAATAATACTATTAATAATATTCATTCGTGTTAATTACATTAAATCATGTTTATCGAAATCAAAATTAAATCAAGTCATTACATATTAACATATTAGAATCAAAAAAGTATAAAGATAATTAAAGTTAATGTTACAAGAAATAAATTAAAATAAGTAATCCAAGTAAATAAAATAATAAAGAGATAAAAAAACTGTTGGTACTGTATAGGCAATTCTCAGTCAGGATTGAACTCACTATGTTTTAATATCTCAGGTTTTAGTTCCCTGACTGAAATAGGTAGGTGGTTGTAAAAAAATGATTTTGGGGCGGCGGATGTTTAACTTTCCCTGGTGTCATATACATAAGTATCTGAATTGGAAGGACAAACTCTCCGTCACTGTACTCCTGTGCATTCAGTACAAGTATATGGAAACTGGGAATACCAGTATTGGAATAATATTGAATTATTGACTGACCTGTATCTTGTCCAGCTGCACTTTCCTCATATTCACCGTCATCTCCACATTCCGACTTGATGTCAATCTCCTCAGTGATGATGCTCTCAGTGTTGTAGTCATATTGCGACATGTCGTCAGTAGATGATGTGCCACATATCTCCAGAGGATCGCGATCCTCTGAAATATAAATATTTGTAAAAAAAAATCAGCTCTGGAACTAGCAGAAAAAGAAGAAGATAACAATCAAGATGATATAAATTAAAATAGGATCATAATACATCGTGCCATGCATCACCAGAATATCTCGACGCTCTGAAATATAAATACTCATAGTTAATGTGATAATATCTATATTTTTAATATATATATATATTGTCAGTTCACCTGCATCAGAAAATATTGAAATTTCAATTTATTATAAAATGAACATTATGAAATATTTCATTAGGCGGGAATTAACCAAGTACACACATAAAAAGTAATTGATTGGGTCTCTCATAAGAGAGAAAGATACTGACGGACATTAAGGTGGATATTGGTTGTTAAAAGTAGTATTTCGTTAAAGTGGTAATTCGTTATGCGAGGTACGCCTGTAAAGAGTATCTTGTTTAAGTGGTTAGTAACAATAAGGGCTTAAGTGGTTAATAAAGCCTCTACTGACCAGTGTTTGAGGCAGTTGTACTTTCTACGATATTTCCTTCACATTCACTATTGTCCTTAGGTTCAGACTTGGTGTCATTACTTTCTGTACCTTCATGATAAAAAACAACTGTAACTACATCTGGGACACCTGAAATAAACACGTCATAGTGAAATCTAATCGAATATGTTTGATTTAAAATATATATTTTATTTAAAAGGTTCACTAATAATTGACCAAGTTCATATGAATTAGACTGAACTATGACAATGAAATATGAATAACAATTTTAAGTGTGAGTTAGTTCTAAAAGTACCAGTTACTGACCATTATCCAATTCAGCTGTGTGCTCTGTTCCAGCCATCCCTATAAAATCATCTGTAGGTTCATATTCTGTTTTAATGTCAGGCTCATTTTTAATAATATCAATGTCTCTGGAATCACCAGGATGCATATAACCGGCTGTCTGATCATTCATATTCACTCCTGGAACAATAATGTACTGTCATATAAATGAGCTACAACTAGTCACTTTCTATAAATCACGACATAAGAAATAATCAATGTAATAAAAGTTTCACTCAGCATGACATAGAAGTACGTCATTCGTCATATTAACAAATATTTATATATTTTGCTTCCTGTGTAACAAAATTACACAGTGACAAATAAGTGCCATTTGTAGTTATTTTTACAATAAATTAGTCAATTACCCAGTAGTTAATCGCGATATTTTCGAACATTTAATTTAATATCTAATATTTATTTTTAGTTTATTTTCTGAATTTTATTCAAGACAAATAAATATTAATAAATTTTGTTTCTAATGGAGATCAGTCAGTTAGTAGCCACCAAATGTAAATTTCATTTTGTAAATTTTGAGATAGAAACTGATTTGATCAACAAACTTAGGAACAATCAATGCAGTTTTCACTTTAAAAATCTTTTGGTACTTGGCTTTTCACCTGATATTAATATGAAAAGAGATATTGCTCAATGAAAATCAACATAGTTTCCTATTTCCAAAAAAATGTAACTACATGTACATCACATGTAATGAAAGCAAATTTGGGATTATTTAACGCACAGTTTTCATTAGAAACATTTTTTGTACTTTTGTACACTTTTTCGTCTAAAATTAACAGGTAAAAGATATTGGCTAAATGAAAATTTTAACATTTTGTTTATTATGTTAAAAAAAGAAAGAAAGTAGATACAAGGTATATTTCTAATAGTGAGGAATCAAAAGTAAAAATACCTGCGTAATCAGCATTTTCTTCCTGTTCTTCTTTTACAGTGATACTGTAATTGTAGTACTCTTCACGCGCTTCACTTGTAACCAAGTAAGTGTGACCAGATACTGGTAATAAATCTGTACTGCTGCACTGATCTTCAGACTCTTCACAATTCGCCAACAACTCTTCTCGTTTTTCTCTATAATTTATCAGAGAAACACACAACTCACCGCTAGTTTCAGAGAAAGAACTCAGTTGTGATGTGTAATTTATAAATATTTGACTGTTTCGCAAGCATTGCTCACGAAATTCGTAGATCCCATCCACTTTACTGCAGCATTCCGCACATATTGCTCCCTGATTGGACAACACTGTGGAGTTCTGAAAATAATTGTTATCCACGGTTAGACTTGCCTGCTGTAACTGAAATAGAAAAGTACAGCTGACAAGCAAAATATTAGGACTGTTCGCATTAGCCGCAAGTCAGAGCTCGTATCAGTGGCTTGAATTTTTTTTATCTCATGATAATAAACCATTGAAAATTACACTACGATTTAGTGCAAACTATTGAAAACAAAATTTCCTCTTAGTTTGTTCTTACAAAAGTGAACAGCTTATACAAACCTTAAAAGGAGAGCTAATTGCGACTTGCAAAAATAAAAATTCCAATTAATTCCTCTTAAACATTAGAAAAACCCTATATCCCTAGAATGTTTTTAAACATTTTTGCATTAAATTTACGTATGACTGATACTGAAGATGAGTTGTTAAACAAAGCCACTGTAACGGAAATTAATAAAATTGGAATTACATGACTTTATAAAGTCCTGTTACGCGTTTCTAACTAGTTTTAAATATATCACATTTCAAATATACGATGAAAATAAATAATGCGTGTGAAGTTAGCAATGGATCGAGCCAACAACTAATCGGCACGGACAGGATATTACAGCGGACCAAATGAAGTAACGCTGTTGAATAAAATCTTTGCTTTTTATAGAATTAAACAATGTCAAGTTCTGAACTTTTTACCGTTCATGAAGAATAGGTATAGGAATCGAATGATGGCTAAACGAAAATTTTCTCAATAGTCAGAGGCGCTCAAATAATTTTTTTCTCTCGAAACCACTCGCTAGCAACATAAAATTAACAATATCGCTAGAATTAAACAATGTCAAGTTCTGAACTTTTTACCATTCATGAAGAATAGATACAGGAATCGAATGATGGCTAAACGAAAATTTTCTCAATAGTCAGAGGCGTGCAAACAATTTTTTTTTCTCGAAACCACTCGCTAGCTACATAAAATTAACAATATCGCTAGAATTAAACAATGTCAAGTTCTGAATTTTTTACCATTCATGAGGAATAGGTACAGGAATCGAATGAATGCTAAACGAAAATTTTCTCAATAATCAGAGGCGTGCAATTAATTTCTTTCTCTCGAAACCACTCGCTAGCAACATAAAATTAACAATATCGCTAGAATTAAACAATGTCAAGTTCTGAACTTTTTACCATTCATGAAGAATAGATACAGGAATCGAATGATGGCTAAACGAAAAATTTAACAAATACCCAGAGGCGCGCAATTAATTTTTTTCTCTCGTATAAAATGTGTCGCCTTGAATTTTTCAACAATTATATAGATATAGGATAGAAATCAAACAAAAATCGAATAAAAAATTTCTCGATATTCAGAGGCGCGCAATTAGTTTTTTTCCCTCAAAACCACATTCTTTCGAAAACTGATCGTGAGACCTCGGTTTTTATCGATGAAGACAGTCACCGAAGCTAGTTCTAACTGACATTTACATGCCTGTAGTACCTATCCATGCCTATTTCAGGTTGGGTCGTATTTGTAACATTTCACTTACTAATATTGATTCTAATAATAAGTGAAATGTTACAAATATGACATGAAATAAGCAAGGATAGGTAATACAGGGAGGTAAATGTCAGTTATATGGTTTAGTTTAAATCAGGTTAAATATGGTAGATATGTAGTAACAACGGCTCGGCACGGATGAGTACTATTTTACGATTAACTGACATTTACGTGCCTATAGTATCTATTCGTGCCTATTTCATGTCAGGACGTATTTGTAACATTTCACTTATTAATAATATTGATTCTAATAAGTGAAATGTTACAAATATGACATGAAATAGGAAAGGATAGGTAATACAGGCATGTAAATGTCAGTTGTATCGTTTAGTTTAAATCAGGTTAAATATGGTAGATATGTAGTAACAACGGCTCGGCACGGATACGTACTATTTTCGAAAGAACGGTGGAACTGGATTCTTTAGCCATTATTCGATTCCTGTACCTATTCCTCATGAATGGTAAAAAATTCAGAACTTGACATTGTTTAATTCTAGCGATTTTGTTAATTTTATGTTGCTAGCGAGTGGTTTCGAGAGAAAAAAAAATTGCGCGCCTCTGACGAATGAGAAAATTTTCGTTTAGCCATCATTCGATTCCTGTACCTATTCCTCATGGATGGTAAAAAGTTCAGAACTTGCCATTGTTTAATTCTAGCGATATTGTTAATTTTATGTTGCTAGCGAGTGGTTTCGAGAGAAAAAAATTAATAGCGCGCCTCTGACGAATGAGAAAATTTTCGTTTAGCCATCATCCGATTCCTGTACCTATTCTTCATGAACGGTGAAAAGTTCAGAACTTGACATAGTTTAATTCTAGCGATATTGTTAATTTTATGTTGCGAGCGAGTGGTTTCGAGAGAAAAAAATTAATTGCGCGCCTCTGACGAATGAGAAAATTTTCGTTTAGCCATCATCCGATTCCTGTACCTATTCTTCATAAACGGTAAAAAGTTCAGAACTTGCCATTGTTTAGTTCTAGCGATATTGTTAATTTTATGTTGCTAGCGAGTGGTTTCGAGAGAAAAAAATTAATAGCGCGCCTATGACGAATGAGAAAATTTTCGTTTAGCCATCATCCGATTCCTGTACCTATTCTTCATGAACGGTGAAAAGTTCAGAACTTGACATAGTTTAATTCTAGCGATATTGTTAATTTTATGTTGCGAGCGAGTGGTTTCGAGAGAAAAAAATTAATTGCGCGCCTCTGACGAATGAGAAAATTTTCGTTTAGCCATCATCCGATTCCTGTACCTATTCTTCATAAACGGTAAAAAGTTCAGAACTTGCCATTGTTTAGTTCTAGCGATATTGTTAATTTTATGTTTCTAGCGAGTGGTTTCGAGAGAAAAAAATTAATAGCGCGCCTCTGACGAATGAGAAAATTTTCGTTTAGCCATCATCCGATTCCTGTACCTATTCTTCATGAACGGTAAAAAGTTCAGAACTTGACATTGTTTAATTCTAGCGATATTGTTAATTTTATGTTGCTAGCGAGTGGTTTCGAGAGAAAAAAATTAATTTCGCGCCTCTGACTATTGAGAAAATTTTCGTTTAGCCATCATTCGATTCCTGTACCTATTCCTCGTGAATGGTAAAAAGTTCAGAACTTCACATTGCTTAATTCTATAAACAGCAAAGATTTTATTCAACAGCGTTACTTGATCTGGTCCGCTGTAATATTCCTGTCCGTGCCGATTAGTTGCTGGCTCGATCCATTGCTAACTTGACGGAGCTCATTATTTGTCCAGTTTTTAATAATGGGCGAAGAGTTGATTGGACAACACTTTGGAGTTCTGAAAATAATTGTTATCCACGTTTAGCATTTCCTGCTGTAACTGAAATAGAAAAGTACAGCTGCCAAGCTAAATATTAGGACTGTTCATATCAGCCGCAAGTCAGAGGTCGTATCAGTGGGTTGAATTTTCCTTATCTGATGATAATAAACCATTGAAAATTACTCTACAAACTATTGAAAACAAAATTTCCTCTTAGTTTGTTCTTAAAAATTGAACAGTTTATACAAACCTTAAAAGGAGAGCTAATTGCGACTTGCAAAAATAAAATTTCCAATTAATTCCTCTCAAACGTTAGGAAAACCCTATATCCCTAGAATGTTTTTAAACATATTTGCATTAAATTTACGTATGACTGTAAAGCTGCATTCAGAGCTCAGTAAATTAACAAGCTGTGCGTTATGGATAGTTTTTAAACGAGTGCAATTGGTATGATCGGACAAGCTCGTACTATATCGCTCAACAGTAGTATAGCAACGACAAAGCACGAACATGTCCGATCATACCAAATGACCCCGTTTAAAAATTATCCATAGCGTACAACGTGTTGATTTACAGAGCTCTGAATGCAGTTTTACTGAAGATGAGTTGTTAAACAGAGCCACTGTAACGGAAATTAATAAAATTGGAAATAAATTTTAGAATTGGAATTACATGGCTTTATAAAGTCCTGTTACGCGTTTATAACTAGTTTTAAATATATCACATTTCAAATATACGTTAATGACGAAAATAAATAGGTACTTACCAATTCCGGTAATAATAATACCAGCCTGGAATAATAGTTAAAATTTTCACTACTGGTTAAAAGTCTGCGTAGATGTTTTGCATGTTTGAGACAGATAAAACAAATATTTGTTAAATAAAACATTATAACTGCAGATTTGTTTGAACAATGTCGAGCTAATTTTCAAATAAGCAAAGTTACTCTGCTTATAACTATTACGATTTTAAATACGCTATGTAGCTCTCCGTGCACAGCACGCTCAGTGCTGCCAACCAGTTTTTCACATAAACAATAAATAAATTGTTAAATAATAACTATAGGGATTTGCAGCTAAGCACCCTACCATCTGGTGAGCGTTTCATGAACTTGTGTACATCAGATAACATTTCGTTTTGTGTATTGGTTTTGTATGAAGTTTGTTTTTAAAGTTTTATTATAATCATTGAAAAATGTATAATACATATTGTTGTGTGCCTATGTGCAATTCATTGAAAAGAAGAAACCCGGAAATATCGTTTCATTTGTTTCCACTAATATCAGACACTGTACGGTTCGAAACAAAATTGGGAAAGCAAGAGGTTAGGAATCGACGCGATGTTTAGATAAACAATTTAAAAATTGGAAAAAAAGTGAGCCCTTATATCAAAGTTTGCTCATTACATTTTAATGATAGTGACTACAAAAAATATTTTCAATTTTGTATTTATTATCGCATATCTTGAAAATTCCTGTTATTGTGTGTGGGTTTGTAATGCACAAGTCTCTAGGCATAATGCATAAATCTTTATGAACTCTCTGTTTTTTTCAGTGACTCCACACAATATTATATGCCCAGCATTGTAGATTTCTACCCCTTGGTAAATAACACGGAATTATTATTTCCCCCAATATAGTTAAAATAATCGACAATGGAAAACCGCCATAACTTAAAACCAGATCACAAAATGTAGTATTTTAGATGTTTACAAGTAATGTCACTTCACAAAATCAGAAAATCCCAAACAATTATTTATTTTTTGTCGTTATTTGATACACTTTTCGCTATTATTTACTAGTAAATGTCAAGTGGTATCTGATTTAGAATGGTTTCAAAAAAATCCGCGTGGCGCTACGATCTTAAAATTTTCCCCCTATAGGGCGTTCGAAGGTGAGTTTGCAGTATAGCTCTTATGGAAAATGGGAGCGGTGTAGCCAAATGTTGTAAAAGTGTCAAATGTATCAATTATAATAATATGAAAAACTCGTATGATTTACAAAAAACTCTTATAAAACTCAAAATAACAGTCAACAAAAACAAATGGCCATTTGTAGAATTCTGCACAGATCAGCGCGTTTTAGAGCTGGCAACGTCGACAAGCAAAAAAAGGATAGTATCATTGTGTAAACCCATTAGAGAGTATGAAAAAGAACTACTCCATATGCCCTGTACTGCAAACTCACCTTTGAACGCACTATAGGAATACAACTGATTTTAACAAAAGTTACCATTTTTATATACTGGAGGTGGTATTCAAATTTCGATCTTGGCTCAAATGTAATATGGTAGGCCAATTTGGTGCGGGATATTTGAGAAAGGAGGGGCGTACTTAACATTAAATAAAACCAGTACTTCTCAAACAATAACAAATAATAATTTAAGAATATAATTAAAATAATTTAATATAACTAGCTGGGGTATTCGTAATTCGTAAGGTTTTTGTAATGTATATTTTTGCTGTAACGTACATGATAAGTGATTGTTTGAGAAGCACTGATTTTAGGTAAATTTTTATGTCCTAGCACTTTTTCTCTGAGATGGACAAAACTATACAGGTTGTTCCACTTAAAAGATATAGCATGTTTGATGAAATAAAAGTTGTTCTATACTCGTCAATAAATTTTATTATAACATATCAAGAGACGTTTCGACTGGTAAGTCCAATCATCCTCAGTCTATAAATTAAATATTACAATTGTAAAATACAAAATAGTATAAAGAGAACATTTTTTTTTTAAACAACATAAATGAAAATGAAAATTTAATAAATTGTATCTAATAATAATAGAAAATTGTATTAAAATGGCGCCATATATATAAATAATAATAACATATATACATACATACATACATACATACATACATACATATATATATATATATATATATATATATATATATATATATATATATATATATATAGATATATATATATATATATAAATAAATTTTCAGCCCTTGAAAAAGGTCTAAAAATTTAGACCGAAATATCTAGTATAATATATATATATATATATATATATATATATATATATATATATATATATATATATATATATATATATATATATATATATAACGTATAATGTCTTTAACGTATTTTGAAAAGCCGTTATAGATCTTGGGCATAAAGTGTAAATAATGTTTTTGACTTATGCTTTTTCCGATTTTAAATGTTTTTTATTATTTTTTTGCCTGGTATTATAGTGATGTAATGTCGCTTCTAAAGTTAAATTATTTTTGTTTATATAGGGTATAAATTTGTTTAATGTTTAATATTTTACTTACTTCAAATAATTCCCTAGATGGGAAGTGTTTAGGTTTATTGAATATTGATTTAAGTATCAATTTTTGTGTTGTTTCTAGTTTTTTTATGTGTCTTTCTCTGGCTCCTCCCCACCCAATGATGCCATACGACATGATTGATTCTACCAATGCATAATAGAAGTTCTTTAGTTGGTTGATAGTATATATGTCATTAATTTTTTTAAATATGTAAATGTATTTCTTAATTCTTTTAACTATCATATTTATCATGTTGATCTCATTTTACGAAACTATCTATGATAACCCCTAAATATTTGTATTTACTTGTTTTCTGTATGGCTGTACATTTGCAGTTAGTTTCATTGTAATCATTATTATGAACTAGTAGTTCAGTATAACCGGGTTGTTTATTATTTGTTATTGAGAAAGGTATAAAATACGATTTTGACAAGTTTAATGTAAAGATGTTTGTATCCATCCAGTCTTTAATAGTTTTTAAGTCCTGTATTGCCAAACTTCTCAGATGTGTCCAGTTTGTTCCTTCCATGAATAAGACCATGTCGTCTGCGTATGACAATATTTTCCCCTGTAGTTTGGTGTTCATCATGTCATTAGTATATAAACAAAATAATAGAGGAGACAAGGGAGTTCCCTGGGGGAGGCCACACGTCATTGTTCCCACCTTGCTGTATATATTTTTTATTTTGACGAAGATTTCTGTTTTCCAGATAAGTTTTTAACAACTTAATCGGAATACCTCCGTACCTTTCCAGTTTTTCAATTAGTAGTTTGTGATTAACAGTGTCAAACGCGTTGGTTAAGTCTAGGAATACAACAAGACAAGGCTTAGAATTGTCTATACTATTGTAGATATATTTTGTTAGAGTAGCTATTGCATCTGTGGTGATTTACCTTTACAAAAACCAAATTGTAGGTTACTTACCGTTTTATTGATTTCAAAAAATGAGTTTAATCTTTTATGGAGAAATTTTTCAAAAGTTTTAGATTATTTATTTATATTTTTAATTTATTTATTTATTTAAATTTACATCTGTCCTACGGAAAAAATCCAAATACGGACAGGTACATGGTAATAGTATATTTAAAGTTATAGTGTAATATATAAATTTAAGTAGTACTCTAAGTCTAATACATATTGTGGCCGATGTAATTTCAAGTATAACCTCCAGCCACCAGATGTATGCAGATGATTTAAAAATATACAACGGTTGTGGTAACTGGTCGCTCTTACAACAGGACCTCAATGCAGTTGATAAGTGGTGTGACAATTGGTCGCTCCCTCTGAATACGTCCAAATGTTGCGTATTACATCTTGGCCGCAACAATCCAAATACATGTTATTACCTCGGCGACATCGCTCTGAAACACACCGAATCTTCGGTTGACCTGGGTATTACAATCACACCTACCTTAGAATGGTCAACACACGTCATCAACGTCGTTAGAAGAGCCAATAAATCCCTCTTCATTATTAAGAAATCATTTCCAGACCTAACCCCATGCTTATTTCGCCAAATGTACCTGTCCTATGTCCGCCCACTCCTGGAGTTCGCTTTCGTAGTCTGGTCCCCGTACCTACAACGCGACATCATATTACTGGAAGGAGTCCAGAGACGCGCCACTCGTCTTCCAAGATGTCTTAGAGCTCTGTCATACGAAGAACGGCTTGAGAGGCTAAATCTGCCCTCTCTTGCAGCCCGCAGAGCTCGAGGTGACCTCATTCAGATGTACAGAGCGACAACTGGAAAGTTTTCTACGGACATGTCGACTCTGTACTCCATCAACGCCGACCAACGACTTAGAGGCCACTCTCTGAAGCTCCCCCACGACAAGTACGGAAAGCAGCTGCGACAAAATTTTCTATCTAATCGTGTGTTCGACCAATGGAACGCCTTACCCGAGAGCGCAGTGTCAGCACCGTCCATCAACTCCTTCAAAGCTCGAATAGCCCCCATATTGAATTAGTAAAACTAGTTATTTTTATATTATTTTAAATATGTACTAATACATGTATTTTGTTGTACTCTTGAGCATAACAAGCATTTAGCTTCTGCTCTTTACATTGTAATAATAATAATAATAATATAATACATAAAAGTTCATACATAAAAAATAAAATATAAAACAATAAAATGTAAAACATAAATAATATGACAATAACATAAAGGTAATGAAACAATAATGTAAATAAAAAAGATAGATAAAAAATTTAAAAAAAAAGAATAAATATCCGGTCTGGAAAAAGTTCGTGGGTTTTTTTTAGTAAAACTCAACTGGTTTTGTTATGGTGTGAAAATTAATTTATTTAAACCAAATATGCTCCATTATTATCGATAACGTTTCGCCATTTTTCGGATAGAGCCATGATGCCATCGGTGAAGAACTCTGTGGTTTCTGTTTGAAAAACTGAATCAAGTGGTTTTCACAGGCTTCTTTTGAAACCAGCTTAATTCCATTGAGAGAATTCTGCATAGATCGGAATTTGGTGATAGTCAGAAGGTGCTATGTCTGGACTATACGGTAGATGCAACAAAATTTTCCAACCAAGCTCTCGCAATTTTTGACGGGTCATCAAAGAAGTGTGTGGTCTTGCGTTGTCATGATGAAAGACAACACCTTTCCTATTATTCAATTCGGGCCGTTCTCTTTCAATTGCCTGGCATAATCTATCTAGTTGTCCACAGTAGAGCTGAGAATCAATCGTCTGTCCAACTGGAAGTAGCTCATGGTGGACGATTCCCTTCCACCTTGTTCGCTTCGCGAACGCTTGTAATGGCTCACCATCCCTTGTTCACAATCTTTTAAGCTTCCGATTGTCGTACGTGATCCATTTTTCCTCACCGGTTATGACACGTTTCAGAAATGGCTCGATTTCATTGCGTTTCAGCAGCGCATCGCAGATGTTGCTGATTTATTTGCAATTGGCACCGTCTATTAGCAAAAACGCCACGAACTTTTTCCCAGACTGATATAATAAAAATGTTAAAATAAAAGTAGAAATAGTTCAAGGGCCAACTGAGCAACGTAGGAACGGAGACGCTTAAAAATCAAAATAAGAAAATTAAAAATTGATACTAAAAGAGATCAAATATGTTCAATATCTGTATGATGATATGAACACATGCGGTTAATTGAAGACTTAAGAAAGAGATTAGTACGCGCATGCGGTAGATAAAAAAGGAGTGGGTTACGAGTGTGGGCATAGGGGGTATGGAAACTTAAAAGTTGAAGAAGTGCAGGATTGTCAATTTTATTAGATATTAATGTTTTTAGGAATGACTATGAATTGATTTCTCGGCATTTGTATAATGGTTTGGTTGAAAATATTTGAAGTAGGGAGTCATAAGGAAGTTCAGGAGGAGGGTAAGATCCCATGACTTTAAAATAAATGAATTTAATGAATTTATGCTGGATCTTTTCCAAAGAAATCTTCTTGACGTTGTACACTGGATCCCAGACTACGGAGCAATATTCAAGTTTGGATCGAATAAAGGAATAATACAAAGTAAAGATGGCAGCAATATTAGTAAAGTTCTGGTATTACGAATAATAAAACCAAGCATTTTAGACGATGAGGCGCACATATGATCTAAGTGTAGATCAAATGTAAGCTTTTCATCAAACACTACTCCCAAGTCTTTAATAATATGACATCGAGTTAGATGGTGATGTTGGCTACAGCATAAGAGTAATGGATGGGGGTTGTTTTATGGGTAAAAGACAGAATTTTACATTTACACATTTACTTTCATATCCTTGTATTAATTCAACGGTTTCAAAAATAGCACTTGAACCCATAAAACCAATCCATAATATTGCTATAAAATGTGTATTTTAGAGGCTTGTTTAATAATTCACACATCTGACAAAGTGGATATTCATTGTAATACTCTTTCACAATGTAATTCTTTTTCCATTCAAAATATTCCAGATATTTGTCGTAATTCGCATCCAGTTCATACAAGTATCTAGCTAGATCTCGAGGACTGTCAAAGTCGTTTACATTAATAACAGATTTATATGGAACCATCTTATCATATTCGTTGTAACCTAGAACTATTGGAATTACATCATATTTCAGGATACTAAATACTTTCTCAGTTACGTATTCAGCGCATATACTATTTTCAAATGATAAATAAAACTTGTAGTTCTGATCCAACATTTCTTTACATTTGTTACCTCTAGTACGAGGACAGGAATAATTGCCACATTTCCCGTAAATATGGACTGGGATATACTTGCTGAGTTCTTTGACGTATTTACTTCTTCTCTTGGTACCCTTCTGGACACAGTTACTGACAAACCAGGCCACCATATACTTCTTTTTTCGTATTTTGTTAATATCTGGTAATGTGTAGTTCGTTTTCAGTTGCTGTATGACGGCATATGGCCGGTAAATATCGGAGTCTCGCCGGTATGTCATAGTCCAGTTGAAAAAATTCGTAATCACATTTTTATCAAAAAAAGTGTTGTGAGGAGATTCTAAACTGAAACATAAAACATTATTAGTCTCTTCATTTGTAAAGTACAAGATGTTGCAGACTATAATAATAATATATATTTATTGTATTAATTGTTGTACATTTTTACTAAAGTCCATAATGTAGTACACAAATTACAAATTGAATCATATGCGTTACAATAATCGTACATATATAATTAGCAAGTGTTTGTATGTGATCTGGGTAACATTGTGACGTCATTTTTTCGTAAGGTTCTCGTGATTGGCTAACTGGAGACTCTTGAGGTCTCTTGATTGACAGGTATTTTGCAGATTTATTCTCTAAGAATCTACGAATATAATTACATATAGAAATGTGTAGGATTTCGTTGGCATAAACAAGAAACTATAGATACTCCTATATGATTTGACCGATATGAACAATATTTTGCAGATTTATTCTCTAAGAAATTGCGAGTAAAATAACACCTATAAATGTCTAGCGTTTTGTAGGTATAAACAAGAAACTCCTATATCCTATGATCGATATGAAAAATATTTTGCAGATTTATTTTCTAAGAATCTGCGGATAAAATAACGTATAGAAATGTCTAGGGTTTCGTAGGTATAAACAAGAAATTCTAGACACTTCTATATCTTATGATCGACATGAAAAATATTTTGCAGATTTCTTTTCTACTGCGGATAAAGTAACATATAAAAATGTCTAGGATTTCGTAGACATAAACAAGAAACTCTAGACACTCCTATATACTATGATCGATATGAAAAATATTTAGCAGATTTATTTGCGAAGATTCTGCGGATAAAATAACGTATAGAAATGTCTAGGATTTCGTAGGCATAAACAAGAAACTCTAGACACTCCTACATTCTTTGACTGATATGAACAATATTTTGCAGATTTATTTTTTAGGAATCCTCAAATATAATTATTTACAAAAATGTCTAGGGTTTCGTAGGCATAAACAAGAAACTCTAGACACTCCTATATCCTATGATCGATATGAAAAATATTTGCAGATTTATTTTCCAAGAAACTGTGGATAAAATTACATATTGAAATGTTTAGAGTTTCGTAGGAATAAAAGAGAAACTCCAGACACGCCTATATCCTTTAACCGATATGAACAATATTTTGCAGATTTATTTTCTAAGAATCTATTAACATAATTATATATAGAAATGTTTAGGGTTTCGTAGGCATAAAAGGGAAACTCTAGACACGCCTATATCTTTTAACCGATATGAACAATTTTGCAGATTTATTCTCTAAGAATTTACGAATATAATTATATATAGAAATATCTAGGATTTTGTAGGCATAAAAAAGAAACTTTAGACAGTCTTATATCCTTTGACCGATATGACAATATTTTGCAGATTTATTCTCTAAGAATCTACGAATATAATTACATACATAAATGTCTAGGGTTTCGTAGGTATAAATTAACTTCTCAAATTATTTTTAATTTTAACAATATAAATGTAATGTACTGAGGAAAAATGAATCATTTTCCCATCTTAAAAAGTTTATGAATAAATAATCTAACTATATAATGAGCAAGTGTCTCTATGTAGTGTCGATAATATTATGAATTCAATTTTTCCTAAACTTCTCATGATCGGCTAACTGAGGACACCCTGTCTCTTGATTGGCTGACAGGTGACACCCTCTCCCGTGATTGGCTAACCGGTGATATCCTGTCCCGTGATTCGCTGACCGGCAATGAAATTAAGATACGTTAAAAAATAAAACCAAATACACATACAAACAATTGAAATTTTTATATTATTAATCCGTCATTGTTGACGGGTAATAACCTAGTATAAAAATATAATTTTAATAATTATAAACAGGAAAATAAACAAAAAAACATTTCAAATTGATAGAACATAATGTGAGATTTGGACGAAAGCAGGACAAGCCTGATCACAGAACCTCATTTAAGTCACCAAAATAATTTCGTAGGTATTCCTCAGTAGAGTAGAAAGCCTTGGCAATTTAATATTTTTTAGTTTCTTTTATGAATCTTACGAAGTTAACATTATAGAATTTAATTCATGATAATTTGCGCTATAGCTGGATTTCCTGAGTCTGGTTAATTCAGCACGAATATCATTCTTGTTTCTCGTGTCGTGTACGTGGAGAGAACATTGGACAGAGTACGTAGAGGGGTTGTTATGTACATACGGGAGACAATGATGGATGTATAGGGGGACGGCAAGGTTAAAATGCCCAATTCCACAAAATTTTCTTTGCAGCTGGATCGGTATTCTATATTGCTCATGATCTTTATGGATCTGCGTTGCAAATCAAATAGCCTTTTTGTTTGGGTGAAATGACCACAAATCAATAACACGTATGATAGATGTTACTGGATAGTGGCAAAGTAATATGTTTTTAAGACTGACTTAGACGCGCACCCTTTTAAGTTGCTTAAGCAAAAAACAGATGCACAAAGTTTATTGGCTACTTTGTTTACATATTGGTCCCATGATAACTTGCTGTCGATTTCCAATCCTAAAAAGGTTACCAATTATTGGCCTGCTGTAGGTTTCTTGTTGAGAATATCATATGCTGTGATTTATTCAATGTTAGCTCATTAGCAAAAAATCAGCTGTGGCCACCACAGGAGCGACCGCCATCATAAAGTACTCATATAAATTACATTTTAGCAGCAGAGTAGAAATAACTTGACCTAATATTTTCTAACAGAGATATTATTTATCATGACCATGGAAACGTTATATATAAATATGAAAAAATTGAGACTTGGAAAAAATTTCGAAAAATTTTACAGAAATTATTCGAAATTTTTCGTATTATCAAAAAACGTTTCAATTAAAAGTTATTAGTTATTGCTTTTATAGCAACTTTTGTTTAATAAATTTTTTCGAGATATTTTTCTGTTGTGAAATATTCGCAAAAATCTTAAAATCGACACGAGTAAACTCCCATTTTTAGTCAACCGATTTTTACCGGAACTTGATCAACTTGTACCACTGATGGCAGAAGCTTAAATATGAAG
Source organism: Liopterus haemorrhoidalis (assembly GCA_963971575.1). Lineage (NCBI taxonomy): Eukaryota > Metazoa > Arthropoda > Insecta > Coleoptera > Dytiscidae > Liopterus > Liopterus haemorrhoidalis. The sequence continues at coordinate 28,146,959 of OZ020623.1, forward strand.
TTTCATAAAAATCCTTTCAGCCGAATTTGCTGTGCACGTGTACACAGACAGACGGACAGACAGACGGACGGACAGACAGACCGACAGACATCATGCTAAAAATAGTCAAAACGTTATGTAGGGACCTCAATTCGTGGAGATCTCGAAACGTCAAAATTGGTATGATCACAATACCTCCCTTATATATGTTGGCGGTCGGTAAAACACAGTTGTTTAAATAAGTCAAAGATAAATCTCTTTGGTCCAAAAGTGACAATAGTGAACTATTAGCCTTAAACGGTGCCAGTAATTATAGGCCAATCTCTATATTACCTATTCTTTCAAAAAAATTTGAAAAAGTAATCAAAGATAGGCTGGTGAAATATCTTAATAAAAATAACATCCTGACTAGCACGCAATAGCAGGCTTTCAAACCAGTCTATCAACTGAGGACGCACTTACAGAAGCGATAAATGCTATCCAAAATTCCCTTGAGAACGGCAAAATATTAACAGCCAGTTTCTGTGACCTTAGCAAGGCCTTTGATTGCGTGTCTCATGAAATTCTACTGGCGAAACTCGAATACTACGGCATGAGAGGTACAGCACTCGATTTATTTGAATCGTATTTGACAAATAGGACTCAAATGGTGCAATTAAACGGTACGTACTCTAAATCCCAAAAAATAATGTATGGAATAGCCCAGGGTTCTGTAATAGGCCCAATCCTATTCCTGCTCTATATTAACGACCTGCCTAGCAATATACCGGTGAAAACAATTTTATTTGCAGATGACACAACGTTTTTATGCGCAGAAAACACCCTAGAGTCGATAACTACTCTGACTCAACGCACGGTTGAAATTGCGGAAAACTGGTTTACTGCAAATAAACTAAAATTAAATAAAAATAAAACCCAGAACCTTCTTATAACAAATAAAAAATATTTACCCATAAAGAAAGCTAATGTTAAGTTTTTGGGCATATATCTCGATACTGACCTAGACTGGAAACACCATATTTTTAAAACTGGCACTAAACTATCTTCAGTGCTCTACGCACTAAAAAGACTAATGCTGTTGACAACCGAGGACACAGCAAAACAAGCGTATTTCGCACTTTTTCATAGTCGTTTACGGTACGGCATATTATTGTGGGGCTCAAGTCCACATAGCAAACGACTTTTTATAATACAAAAAAGAGCTATACGAATCTTAACTAAAAGCGGACTGACGGAACACTGCAAACCTTTATTCAAAAAATTAAAAGTATTACCATTGCCATGTCTATACATATATTACTGCCTAATCCACACAAAGAAACAAATTAATAAATTTTCCACCCATGCTAGCATACACTCAAAATACGCGACACAAATATCACCTAGTTACCAAACAAGTAAGACTAGCAGGCTCCACGCACAGCCCCGACTACTGGGGACCAATATTTTATAACAAACTACCGCAGGACATCAAAGATCTTCCAGTTGTTAAGTTTAAAACTATTATTAGTAATTTCCTACACGAACACTGCTATTACACTATGCAAGAATTTCTTGTAGTAATGTTTCTACTAGTTTTGTTAACTAAATATTGTAAATTACGTATGTATTTAATGCTTTGTCAGTTTATGACAATGATATGCATGATAAAATGTCTTACTCTAATAAAGATTATTATTATTATTATTATTATTCTTATTATTGCTCAGGTAGTGTCGCCAGCAAAGTGGATGGTGTTTGATTTAATATTTACATGGGACAAACCATTGATATAAATCAAAAATAAAATGGGACCCAGAACAGATCCTTGGGGAACTCGATGATTTATGTCAGATATTTTTGATCTAGCAATCCCAACGTTTACAAATTGCTGTCTGTTGGTAAGATACGACTTTATAAGATTTATGCATGTGGAATCAAATTTATAAAAGTGTAATTTTTTTTAAATTAAAATATTATGGTTCACACAATCAACGGCCTTACTAAGGTCTCGAAAGCTACCAGAGCATAGAGTCCATTCTCAAAGCAATTTGTGATATAGCCCATAAATCCCAAGATTGCGTCAGAAGTTGATTTATCATATCTAAATCCATATTGTTTATTAGAGAGTAAATTGTATTTTTCTAGATGAGAAATTAATTGATTTCTTAAAACTTTTTCAAAGATTTTAGAGATGCACGGGAGGAGATGTCGCTTAGGCTACCTTTTTTGTGCACTGGTAATACCCGTGCTATTTTATGTGTATCAGGAAATCTACAGGTCTGTTTGGAAATATTAATTAGTAAGTGGAGGTATTATAATAATTTTGACATATTTGAGAATATCGACATTTAGACCATATGCGTCAAGTGTATTGTTATTTTTCATATTATTTATTATGTCACGTACTGTAATTTCCGAGATTTCTTTGAAGATGAAGAAGAAGCTTGGCACGGAGGGATCTAAGATACAATTTCTATATAATATATCAAGGGGGCATAGATTATTAGTGGGTAAACTATTTAATAGATTGTTAGCGACATTACAGAAGAAATCATTGAGCTCATCCACTGATAGAGGACACTGGGAGAAATTTTTGGGCTTGCAGTTATTATTTATTACACTCCACGTAGCTTGCGAGATATTATTAGCGTTGCAGATAAATTTACTGTTGGCATCTATTTTTGCCCGTTTAATCGCTTCTCTATACTCTGATTTGTATAAGTTCCTTACAGTTTTATTATTTTGTGAGGGCGTAGTTAAGTAGAATGCATGTTATAAATCAAGCCTATCTCTCATAGTTTTCAGGTCTGAAGTGAACCAATGTACAGGTAGGACTCATTTTGCGCCGGTTTTATTTAAGCCAGTCTCGAAATAGCGCCGCTTGAACGCCAGAGTCGTGTGCCGACGTCGCCGCCGAATCTTTGGTCGAAGTGGGGATGTTCTGAGGTTTCACGCACGCGCAGTTAATAAAGTACATCATTGCTTAGTAATATTTTGCCAGTACAGGGTTGCATTCAGTACATTGAGTTTATTGCATTTATTATGTAGAATATATTATATAAATTTTTACGTCCGCCAAATTTAATTTGTTGTTTGTAAGTAATAATTTATTGTATTATATATAGTGTAGTATATATTATATAGTGTAATGTATTTTTTGATTTTTAGGTGATAAAATTTTTTTTAAATTAGATAATTTTTTCACAAACCATGTCTTCTTACAAGGAAAATAAACCACCTAAATTAAATGCTAAGAAAAAACGAAGATCCATTACAAACCAAGAGAAAATTGAGGTGAAAGAATGCTAGATGGAGAAACACGTCCAAAAGTTTGTAGGGATCTCAATTTACCTCCATCGACTGTTACAACCATCATGAAGAATGCTGTTAAAATAAAAGAATCTTCACAACGACTTACGTCAATAAATAATAATCATTTTCGTTATAGCAGAAGCCAGACAATTGAAAAAAATGGAGAATTTATTAATCTTATGGATAGAGGACTTAAATCAGAAAAATATTCCGGCCACACAATCAGTGATAATTGAAAAAGCTAAAGACATTTTTAAAGATCTCCAGAGAGAAATTGGAAGTCAAGAAACGTTTGCAGGTAGTAAAAGCTGGTTTACTAGATTTAAAACTCGCACTAAATGCCGAAGTGTTAAGATATCTGGGGAGGCAGCAAGTGCAGATATAGCCGCAGCAGCAAAATTTCCTCAAAAAATGGAAAATTTTGTACAGGAAGGAAACTATCCGCCCGAGTTAATATTTAACGTTGATGAAACGGGACTTTATTGGAAGAAGATGCCATCCAGAACTTATATTTCTAGTGAAGAACGTTCTGCTCCTGGTTTTAAAGCTGCTAAAGATAGACTAACTGTTCTACTTGGAGCGAACGCCACCGCTACTTTCAAACTTAAACCCATGTTAGTATACCACTCCCAGACACCTAAAGCACTTAAAAATATAAACAAAGATACGCTACCAGTGTTCTGGAAGTGGAACAAAAAAGGTTGGGTGATCAATATTATTTTTATAAAGTGGTACACAGAATATTTTTGTCCCACTGTACTCAACTATTGTAGAGAGCATAGTTTACCAGAAAAAGCAATTCTCATTCTGGATAATGCTCCCGGCCACCCACAAAATCTTGACGAAATTGAAACGCCACTACAGGTCAAAGTTATTTACATGCCACCAAACACCACTTCCATACTACATACAATCTACGGATCAAGGGGTTATTGCGACTTTTAAATCATATTACCTACGAAATAACTTTTTAGAAATGGTGCGAATTTTGGACACTGCAGAAAAAACTGTAAAGGATTATTGGCGACATCAAGGCAGATTGGGAGGAAGTTTCAACAAATTGTTTGAATGGGGTATGGCGCAAAATCCTTCCAATAATAGTGAACGGTAGTGAAGGACCAGAGATTGAGGAAAATGTGGTTGGAGATATTTGTAGCTTAGCACAGCAAATAGGCTTCGTGGATATTACCTTAAAAGATGTCAATGAAGTTTTAGAAAGCCACGACCAACCGCTTTCTACTGATGAATTAGAACTATTGTTCAATGAATGTCGCTTTTTAGATGCAACCGTTGGAGAATTAACAAACCACATAGAAACGACCGATTTAGAACGAATTTTGACAAACATAGACATCCTTACTGAAAAACTTTGTGAGCTCGATAATGATAGTGAACGCAGTATGCAAGTAAAGAGGAGAGTTGCAGCTTCTTTGGCACCGTATGCAGAGCTCCTCCGAGAAAAAAAAGAGAAAATTCACAGAAAAATAATTTTGTAAAATATATTTTTTTAATATGATTATCCTATTTTTTTTTCTACATCATATTTTTCTTTATGTTAAATTATTATTAATTTTTTGTTGTTAGTTTTGTTAGTTGTAAGTTTGTTATTAAATCATATCGTTGTATTGTATTTATATAGGACAAAAGAATAGATATTTATTTGCTTCATTTATATCTAATTCATTTTAATAAAATTTATATAGGTCCGTCCCTGAAAACAAAGTTTTGAAATTCGTGGTATTCATACAAAACACTTGCAAATATATTTAAAATCGTTGAAATATCAAGACAAAAATACATCAATGAAATGTAGATTTGAAGTCAATCCGTCTCTGGAATTTCACGTTTTGGACTCTTTTTGCTCCATTTTTTTTACCTTACAAAGCGCAAAAAAATTACCTTACTGGAAATTTACCCCCATATTAATGAAATAGATCCAAAGAATTATATTTCTTTACCATATTTAGGTGAGTTAAGCTACCAAATTTCTAATAAACTAAAATCAAACCAAAATATCAAAATTTCATTTAGTAGTACAACCAATCTTAAGAAATTACTATCGAACAACAAACAAAAAAGAGATAAAATGGACAAAAGTGGAGTTTATAAGTTGAATTGTGACACATTTAATTCTTGTTATATAGGACAGACAGGCAGATCATTCAAAACCAGAATCACCGAACACCACAGATCATTCATCAATTCAAAATGTGACTCAACCTTTGCAGAACACCTCATGAATACAAACCACAAATCAAATTTCGAATCTGAAATTTTGCATTATGAACAGAAAGGTCCAAAATTAAATGTACTCGAGGCACATGAAATAAAAAAACACAAATTTAAATCAAACGTACTCAATGATATAACAGACATGTTTAACTCACCACTTATAAGGTGTTTTAAGGAATTATGACATAAGTAATTAGGAATTGTTACCTGTATATTTCCAGTTGTCAGTAATAAAATTGTCGGGATTTTTGAACCATTAACCTTAGCATAGTATCAATAAGTTTTAGTTTATAAGATTTGCATCATTGTTGCTTATAAATGGCGCAAGCCGAAACCATGGTCAGTAAAATAAATAAATCAGTGAAACAAAACAACAGTTCTTTATTTAACAACCTTCTGTGCATTAAAAAATATTGAAATAATATTTTTAATCGTCAAACTTAGATAGAATTTATTTTTTTTATAAATTACCTGTAAAATATGTATTTTTGGTGGGGACTTCGCTTCTGGGGTATTCCGTCTATTGCAGTCTCATATCGTGCTGTATGAAAAATGATTGCATCGTAATACTGAATGGGCATCAAACTCTTGTCATTCGTCGCGTAACAGTTATTTATCGGGCAGTTTTTAAAAATTTCATCTCCTAATCCAAATCCCATATCATTTCTTTTAAAGAATTTGTTCCAATATAATATTACACGCTTGATTTGAAACTGGGTATTGGTATCAGTGGAATGATATGCCTCATGTTGTTTGCCGAGTATATCCTTTTGATATTTTGGTAATCTGCTTAGTTGTAGAAAATATAACCAAATCATAAAATGTGTAATAAGGAATGTGGCTATTATTACATAACGTTTGTTCAACATTTGTTGTATAGCTGTTGTTTTTCTCTTTCCAAACCTAAAAAATATAATGTGAAAAACAATAGCGTATATGTCACGGTAAATCAGTTGCGGCTTGTGCTGTGTAAATGTAGGGTTGCAATTTTTATTGTTATACCAGTTAGGGGAAAGTGGTCACCATTCGTACGCGGGGCACATTCGTACAGTTAGTATAACAGAAAAACTAAACGGCACACAAACACGCCTTTGCTTGTGTGCATAGACATACCGGCCGCCATGTTGCTAGCGGAGTTTCGCGCCAGTCGCACTACGGTGTATCAGCTGACAAGACGTTACGTGTTTTCGCGCGCGGTGAGTAAATTTTTTACCTAAGTTTAGTTTGTAATTGTAAGTAGAATTGTTATGTTTTTGACAAAATGGTGATGATTGATTAATGTTAACATTGCTTATTTCGAACTTTAATTGTTATATTTCTCAAACTAAATTAGAATTTGTATAAAGTTGTATTTTAATTTTGTGCAAAGGCATGGGGTGCATTCGGACAGCCAGACAAGGGGCACATTCGTACGCGTACGAATGCTCCCCTTTAGATTTTATTAACCACCAGTATATTAAAATTCAATTTTTATGAAATTAAATATAGTATTACCTTTTAAAATTATCGTGCAGACAGCACAATAACATATTTTTCCTTTTATGACGTATTCTACTTCTAACAAAATGAAATATTTTTATTAAGTCAACCTTATAATTAATATTTTATTGCAGAATCATGGTGCGAAAATATAAAAAAAAGGGTACGCGTACTCAAGTGGATGAAGAGTCCATGAATTTAGCAATTAATGATGTAATACAAGGACGGTTGTCGTATAGGAAAGCCGCGTTAAAATACAACATCAAAACATCAACGTTGGAAAGCAGAGTCAAGAAATTTAAAGATGGCTCTAACGCCGATGGACCCTCACGAACTTTTCATTCTAAATTCACGAGTCTACAAGTCTTCTCCTTGGAAGAAGAGGCACGCTTAAATGACTATATTACTAATTGCTGCAAAATGCCTTATGGGCTAACGATAGTACAAATTCGGAAACTTACCTACGAATACGCGAAAGCGTTGAATTTAAAATATCCAGCAAAATGGGACGAAAATCAAATAGCTGGCTTAGAGTGGATGCGTAAATACAGGGAGCGAAACGCCAACCTCAGTCTGCGAAAGCCAGAAAACACTAGCGCTGCTCGATCATTCGCATTTAATAAGAATGCAGTCCAAGAGTTCTATAATAATTTGGCTGATGTGTATCAGCGACATAATTTTGCTGCCGACAGGATATTTAACTTTGACGAGTCCGGCGTGTCTACTGTTTTAGAAACTCCTAAAATTTTGGCTCCTAAGTCACAGAAACAAGTGGGACAAATCGTGTCAGCGGAAAGAGGCGAATTGATAACATTTGGTGCTATTATTTCTGCAAGTGGAAATACTATCCCTCCGCTATTTGTATTTCCACGGGTGAACTACAAAGACCATTTTCTTGAAGGTGCGCCCTAAGGAAGCCTCGGAGCTGCTAATAGAAGTGGGTGGATAAATGCTGACATATTTGTTTCAGTATTAAAGCACATTCAGAAACACACACTGAGCTCTAAAGAGCATCCGATTTTACTGCTATGTGATAATCACGAAAGTCACATCAGCTTACAGGCTATAACATATGCTCGAGATAATGGCATCATTTTTGTGTCTTTTCCGCCGCACACAAGTCATCGATTGCAACCTTTAGACGTTGGAGTGTTCGGCCCATTCAAGGCAAAGTTGAAAATAACGCTCAATAATTGGCATATATCGAATCCTGGAAAACAATCAACATTTATAATATTCCTAAACTGGTAAAACTTGCATATTTCGCATCTTTTACCGCAAAAAATATTACAAGTGGATTTGAAAAGCCAGGTATATGGCCGTTCAATGAAATGGCCTTCAGCGATGAAGATTTCGCTCCTATTGACGTGTATGCTTCAAATAATTCGGTAAATGTGCCACCTAATCCGGAAACAAGTACTGTCGCTCTAGAACCACAACCTTCCACCAGCGTGCCATCGACTGATATGAATGAGTCAGATATTCGTGAGCAGTCGCCTTCTTTGCTCCAAAATCCTCAAGACATTGTTACCGGAACTGGCGAACCTTCCATCTCTGCGGCTGAGGCACAATCTGAACCGAGTTCTTATCTTCCCATAACACCAGAAGTCATAAGACCTTATCCTACAGCTGTTAGAAATAGAAAAACCAATAAAGGAAGAAAACCGGGTAAATCCCGTATATATACAGATACACCTGAAAAAACTGAACTAGAAGAGAGACATAGACAGAAAGAATTGAAAAAATTAGAACAGGAAAGGAAAGCCAGAGCCAAAGCAGTAAAACGTAGTTTGAAGGAACTTAATTCAAGACAAAAGAAAAATAAAGCTAAGAAAATAGAAAGCGATGAAGATTCAGAGGAATCTGAAGGATCGCAATTTAGCTTGCGGAAGAATTCAACATCTCCAGTTGATTTAGAAATGGACGAAGAGACTGATGATCGTAGTATCAATAATAATTTAAATGTGACACCAGCGAAAATCAAAGATAATTGTTATGTTTGGTACAGTATTAAATTGTCAAAGACTGTACAACAATGTCATACAAAATGATTGTAAACATCTCATTTAGACTGATTGTAAAGCTTAGAATTAACAATAAGTAAACTAAGGATGAACGATTTTATTTTTTATTATTTTTCTAAAGAAAGATTTATCGACTATGAGTCAAGTCACATATTATTAAATTAGTTCTTTGATAAATAAATATTTTTATAATAATTAATAAAAATTTAACGACTTTAATTGGCTTTTTATTTACCCTGTATGAATCTACCCCATGGCGTACGAAAGTGAGGAACGTGGGGTACGTTCGAACAAATATCTTATCGTAGAAAAATGGCTATAACCCTTCAACCTTTTGACATAATAGTTTCGGACTTTTTTGTAACAAACTACAATATATTTGTTACACTTAGGTACATAAACTAGATAAATTCGACAATTAATCACAAAGTAAAAAAATTAAATCTAAAAAGTGTACGAAAGGTAACCACTTTCCCCTATTATAGGTTATATAAGTTAAAAGTTGCTAACTATAAATATTTGCTAGGTAAACATTTATTTTTGTACATGAATACTCATAATAAAGTGTAAATGATCTAACATTCCCTCACCAACATTCTGCTTTATTCCTCTCCTCCAAATAAGAAACAAGGGAAACAAAAAAAATGCATTTTTAACGACACAACCCCAAATACATGTATATTTATTATAAACTCGGATTAAATGTTTTATTAAAGGTTCGTTTTTTTTATTGGCGGCAGATTGCTTTATATTTAAATTCAGAGAGGGCCTTTCAAGCAGAGCTGGGCAAATTGCAATCAAGCTTATGATTGAGGAATGAGATTAAAAATATAATTTCAAGACTTGATTAAAGAGTAAGGGACATCACTCATAATTAGAGGTCGGACAGTTTTAGGCTAATCTGCAGTAACGAATTTAGTAATGAGATGTTCATAGACCTAGAAAAATCCACATCATTATATCAATAAACGTAACGTAAATATCAAAAAATATCTTATTAATACAAATACTACTATATATGTTTTTCCATAATGTACATTGTCGAATGCAACATTGTGAGATGTTATCACTGTTAAGAAATGTCATTAAAGAAAACATTTCTTTTAACACAAACGTCAAATACAATCAAACCTGTAATATTTTAAACCGTTATTTAATCTGTATAAACTTTGCAAGTGCTGTCAACTATTTAGTTTTCTTCTGAACTGTGAAAAGAGCTGAACAATAATTGTTATAGGTAATTTGATGTAGAGCATATACTTTCAAATATTTCTTGAATCTGTCTACTAATATTCAATTTTTTACAATAATAATAATTATAGCATTTTTAAATTATATTTCTTTCTGAAAGAAAATTTTGTAATCTATATTATTTTATCAGAACTGCTATATACCATACTCTTTTGGATGGAGAGACACTTCACTGTCTTGTAATGAATCTCACTGCTATGTAAAGAATACATGTAATTATTTTTTCGGGTAAAATACAATCTTATGTGTAGCAAATCTTTAAATTAACTCCATTTTCGAAATCTACGACTTCAATATACCCGAAATTGATGTAAACTCAACAAATTTGATGTAAATAGCAAAATTCGATTTTCGATCGTTATTTCGAAAGCGGCTTCATTTGAAACCACGTGCTGCGAACAAACCTAAGCAAATTTATGCATTCCGTATATGCATGGAGTATCTTACTTAAATGTCATAATTTACAGCCGTTCCGGTCGGATATGTAATTTTTTTAATTTCATTTCGGGCAAAACTCGAATAATAACAAGTCATGCCATTTTTTATTTCAGTTTTGTAATTTACAGGTCTGATTTGGTAGAAAACGATATAAAGAGTGTCAAAATAATACGAAGTTGAGACTTTACATATTTCGGCCGCTATCTGAATTTCGGCGCCCCTCAGAGAAAAATTCCGCACATATTCTTGTACCCGAGGATATGCCCTACAGATTCAGGAAGAATTGATACAGAATGTTAATATACGCAGATTTGCAGTGATAGAGTATATCATCATGTCTCAAATTTGTGGAAAAAATCTATCAAAATTTAAAATTTTTGCGATTTTGATAGCAGATTCGTAATCTACGACATTAAATTAATAGAAAACGAGCCATATCATACGAAATTCGTAAGCCATTTCGGAAATCACTTTTTTTTGCGTCTGAGAATGAATTATGGACGGTATCTTGCATACTAAGTAACGAAAATTCTCGTACAATGCGGAAAATTGTAGCCAAAGGTCCATTGTACAAATATGTATTGAGCTATTTCGCTCTATCATAAAAATTAGTTATCGTTATCGTAATTGGCGCGCTAGTTTCACCGCCATCTTGAATCTGCCTCGATTAAAAAATAGGTGCTGCGGGTGAAAATGATTTAATTTTTATAAGGAACACGTGTGCCAAATAGCATTCCATTATCAAGTGCAGTATCAACGTAAAATATGGTGCGTAGGCACTAGACTAATTAACAAAAAACAACTGTTTTGTATACTTTGTAAAAAATATATAATATGCACAAAAATAAATAATTTAACTCAACACATCAGTGGAAAGATACATAGGACTAATGTCGATGGATTACAAGATAATTTTAATACCGACAGGCGTAGTGTAGTGGTAACACATGCGCTCTGCGTTGCTAAGGTCTCGGGAATAAGAATTGTCCTAGTTAATTGCCGAAGCAGCAAAGGCCATAAAAAAATTAAAAAAAGTATCTCGTGACTTCGGCCTTTAAATTAAATTGACGCAGTACTTCAGAGAACTCCAGACCTTCGTATATTAACTCAAATTTATTCAGATGACTGCCCCGATTTTTTAAAATCATATTTTAATCAATATCGAAATTTTTTTTGCAGAGCCCCCGTCATTACTTGTGAAGTTGAAAGAACTTTTTCAAGATTTAAAAATATTCTTACGCCAAGCAGAAAAAGTTTTTCTAACGAAAATTTAGAAAAAGTTGGCATTAAAACTTGCAATTCTGACATTCATATAAGTTCTTACAATTACATTTTTTTATTAGGTGTATTTTTTTCATATTTATCCTAACATTTTCTTTTTGATCATCTATTTTTATTAATATTTTCAAGTTGAAAACTATATATGAAAAACCTCAATACGGTGACTATGGTTGGTGTCTAACACAGTAATTAGGGTCTTCACAGTTAAATCTAATTGGAATACAAGAGATTAGACTCATTATGAGCGTATTAAAAATGGTTAAAGTACGAGTTTCGGTTTTGACAAGTTCGGAACATGAATAAAATTAACAGTTTTTATTGAAAAAAAAAAAAAAAAACTTGCAAGCGGCAGTGTCGGCTTAGGCCTAGCTATGTCCTAGCTCTACTCATAATGCAGTTATTCACATTGGTAACTAAATTAATTATTTACTGAATACCATGATTCAATTTTTAGTTATGTTTGAAACTAAAATCAGGATTGAGATTTGATTTTTTTACTCTCACACTTCATTGGCATTTAATGTTTATACATTGTACAGTTACAATTCCAATTATATATTTGTATTTTTTCGCCAAGATGAGTGACAACGATACTCGTGAAAGGTTTGGTGCATCTACTCTTTTAATATCTGAAGCACCAAGAACTTCAAACTTTTCTCAGTCAGTCAATGATGGTAAGAGAAGAAATGTTTTATTTAAATCGAAACAGTAGATGTTAAATTTTTTTCAATATTTAGCCGAAAAAGCTGTGTAGAACAAAATAAGGTCAATGCTCAATGCGGTCAATGCCAACTTTAAGTTGAAATTAAAGGATATAAAATTAGTTCATCGAATTTTATATCTCATCTTAGAAAACAATACTGAAACGATGCATTTATTGCATTTAAAAAAACATATTGTTTCTAAAGGTAGGCAAAAAGTTGTTCCTTAAAACTGAAGAACAATTAGAGCCGGAACATTGTCATGACAAAAAATTGAAATATGTTATTCTGTAAAGGTCGGTGGAGTGGCATAATGTATCATTGGAAAGTTGCAAGACTGCCGAAATCGACGGGAATTATTGAGAATTTGGGTATAGATACATATGATTAAAAACTAATAATTTGAAATTAATGATTATGTTTTAGTTAAGGATTTTTGATTACATTTATTACTGATTGAATAAACAATGATTAATTAAGGCCCGGTCTTTCCACCTTCAGATAAAGTTACAGGTAACTATCTGACAGATAAAGTTATTTATAACTTCATCTGCTGAATAAATGTCATCCCTTCTTTATATACAAATGTATCTATCGGATAGTTATCTAACGGATAATGAGACTGACGTATTGGATTCACTGACTGGTATTGACATTTATTCAGCAGATGAAGTTATAAATAACCTTATCTCTCAGATAGTTACCTGGAACTTTATCTGAAGGTGGAAAGACCGGGCCTTAGTCTGATTACATTTTCATTCAAATTTTTAGTTGATTGAAAATTTAGATAATGCCCAACTCTGCTGCCAAATCTTTGTATTTCAGTCTTATTGGTGGAAAATCGATTAAAAAATTAGTATTAAATTTGCACAGAATTCATTTTTACGAAAATAAATTTGCAATGGTAACACAATTACACACGTTAATACGGTAACTACCTGTTGAGTTTGCAATAACCGTACAACCTGCTAATTCGTATAGAAATATCAGTGCTCAGGCGTTCAATGTAAGTAGTGTATTGGTGCTTTGTAGCATTCTGAATGCAAAGCAGCCTGCAGGCGTATATTACGGTAGAAATTTGAGAGAGAACGTTCCATGTTTTTTGTAAATTATATATTACGATGAATGTATTGCGTTGATTAGTATTATAAAATAGAAATACTTTTGTCGTTGTATCTTTTGGGGGTTGCCTAAACTTGCAACCAAAGCAAAATCCACCATTGCGGTAAATATACATGTTCAGGTTAATGTATACATTTACATGTTAAAAAAAAATCCCCATCATTTCTGGAAAAAGTGAACAATTGCATAAAAACCTCGGTCAATGTGAATATTTCCACGCACAATGGTCGAAATACGAAAAGCCGCGCTTGCGCCTGCCGACTGGCCCGTCTAGGTTTAGTAAAAATCCTGTGGGATTTTTTGTGCCACTTCGTGAGCATGGCTTTATTATTACACGTCAGACCAAGGAATAGTCCAGGGGTTCTAATGAAATCTGTTTTCTAAAACAGGCCGATAATCTGAAAAAGTCTGAGAAATACTGGTTTAAAATATCAAAAGGTTGAACAACAGCTGTATAGTCTATTTCATGATAAGATGAAGTGACTATCTACTTATGGTCCTAAACACAGTGGGTTGGAATTACAAATAACACTAATCCCTTGTTTGCACCCATAAACTAGTCAGTGATGTATCAGGTATAAATTGCAGATGTTTTAAATATCTTTTCACTTGGCTTTGAATTTTCTATCAGATAACTTGTGATTTGTGTTAAATAGTTCAGTACGTGTTAGAAAAATGTGGCGTCCTTAGAACGAACAATTAACTTCTGTGCAAGCAAATGAAGCAGATGACTATGTGACCATGATAGAAGATGATGATATAGTGCAAGATACAATAAAAAAAAATCGGGAAAAAACTTGTATATATTTACCTGTAGAAGCTAAAGAAATTGTGGCCAATGTGTATTTATATTTAAGGAACCGCAAAAACAAACAAGCGGCATTAGAAGAGACAAGCAAGGCAACGAAAGTAGCGATGACAACAGTATGGAATATTGTAAATAAATCCATTGATAGGAGAAGAAAACAAAAGGATTCAGGCATATCAAAATGTTTGGATGGTTTCCAGAAAGATGTAATACGGCAAAAAATTTACCAAATGTACACCGAACAAAATGTGCCAACATTGGACATATTGCTCAACAGATTAATCCAAGACCAGTGTGAAATTAATTGTTCAAAGGTGACCTTATGGCGTGCCCTTAAAAGTATAGGGTTTCAATTTAAAACTTTAAATAAAAAGCAGTTCCTTATAGAGTCAGAGCGATTAAAACTTTTGAGACAAAATTATTTAAAAAACATTAAAAAATAAAGAGAAGATAAAAGGTCAATAATTTATTTAGATGAAACTTGGTACGACACTCATGAAACAAATTCAAAAGGTTGGGTGGATACGTCAAATAAATGTTAAACAAGAGCACCGTCTAATAAAGGTAAACGTATTACGATACTTCATGCAGGTTCTGAAACTGGATGGATACCGAATGCACTCTTGCTTTCTGCGAAAAATATCAAAGATTCTAGACTCGATTACCATGACGATACCACGGCGGAAATGTTCGAAAACTGGTTCGAAAATAAATTACTCCCGAATATACCGGCTAACAGTGTTATTGTTATGGACAATGCAAGTTACCATAGTCGGCAACTAAATAAAGTACCGAATAGTGCAAACAGTAAGAAGGAAATCCAAGACTTTTTATATAAAAATTATATTTACTTTGAAAAAAGTTATAAAAAAATTGTTTAATTAAATTATTAAAAAGTTATAGTTTTTCTAAAGAATATGTTTGCGATAATATTGCTCAATGCAAAGGACACACAGTTTTACGAATACCTCCGTATTATTGTATATTCAATCCTATTGAACAAATGTGGAGTCAGTTAAAGGCGAGAATAAAACGGAATAATGTTTCTCCCACTTTAAACGGCACTGTGATAGAACTTATAAAAAAAGAAGTGGAAAATATCCCTGTAGACCAGAATGAGCAATCCGCGGCCCGCGGGCCGCATGCGGCCATGCGTACTTTTTCGTGCGGCCCGTCAAAGCTTTTGTCTGTCAAATTTCAAAAAAGGCCATTAAATTACAAAAGATACATATATATTTTAAAGCATAAATAAGAGCAATATAGAGCAATTGGTTGCAAAGAAGCAATGCCAAACTTCTCATTAAAATTTGTTTATGATTTTTTCCCCATAATAATTATCTTTGACTGTTTTTTTATACCTAGCATTTCTATTATATGTGTCATTTGTGTATTTTTTTTTAAATAACTTTGTTATTTTGTTAATAAATAGATAATTTGTGTTTATCATCTTGTGTTCATATTTTAATAAATATCGTATGCGGCCCGCAGGAAATTTTTAAATTTCTAGTTGGCCCGTAGTAAAAAAAGGTTGCTCATCCCTGCTGTAGATAGTACGAAAAATTGTGTAAATCATGTTATTAAAACTGATGATTAAATTTAATTATAAGTTCTATAAATTAATTGTATTTATAATAAAAATAAAGTTTATTTTGATGATATCTTATGTTTATTTCTTGTTACAATTGTGTCATTACAAGGTGCAATATAATTTATACCTGATACATCTCTGGCTAGTTTATGGGTACAAACAAGGGAGTAGAGTTATTTGTAATTACCACCCACTGTGTTTAGGACCATAAGTAGATAGTCACTTCAACTTATCGTGAAATAGACTATACTAGGTAATGCGAATAGTTACAACTTTCGTGAAATCGACTTCATTAGCACGGCTACCCACATTACCAAACATTGTTCCTTCCATCGCAAGAAGAATAGTACCCACTAATCTGCCGTGGGATAAGTACACGAACATAAGACAGTTGGCCAGCAAATTTGATAACTCTTCGCCGAAAATGACTAAGACTTAAACAACTATTAACAGTTTCTATAATCAAACGGTCTATAGAGTGATACGTCTGTAAAAAATGTAATTCGAAACGCGGAAGAAATTTTACTCGGCAAGGCATGTGACCTACCAAGGCATCTTTGGATGAGGGTGAATTGTGTTTAAATCGATCATGGAAAAAACTACTTACTTTTTCAATGTGTAGTGCGCCTTTGCAAGTTTTTTTTTTTTTGTCTGGTGATTACTTTGAAATTAATGAAATATCTCCATCCGCAGTGCAGTGGTTAGAAAACCTCGATATTGATGCATTAACTCACTCTTATCTGTATCAATATACTAGTGCCAACTGTATTTTATTTTTTAATAGAAGCATTTACTATTGTTTTAAATATTAATTATTTACTGTGTAATTGTTCTAATTGAAATTGAAATTGAATTGAAATTGAAATTAATTGTTAATTTTCCAATACAAAAAAAAAAGCATTATTAAATACACATAAATGATATGTAAACCCAATTAAATACCATTTTTACACCTGCTTGTAACCAATTTCTTGTGTTATATTTATGATTTAAGTTAGTAATATCTGTTGATTTTTTTTTTTTATATATATATATCTGATTATGGACAAAATATATAATTGGGGTACTTCCATTAAATTTGACTCTTCATAGAGTTTAACCGTTCGGTAGAGAGCATTTTTTTAAAGCATTATTTTTATTATTAACTTTTTGTTGGTTTTAATTTTGTTTAAGTAAGTTTCTGCTGATCCTCCGTAAGAAACAATCGACTGAACCAGTGCGTAATAAATTGATGCAGAACTTTTATTGGTAAAATTTCTCTTAATTTTTAAATAAATAAAATGTTTTCCTTAAGTTGCAGCCTAATTTTTCTGTGAGAAAAAAAATAATAAATAAAAAATAAAAGAAATTAGTTGCTATACAGAGTGGTAAACTTAGTACAGTAGTAATTGTTCAAAAATTAATCGACCTTTATTGAAAAAAAGATATATTAATGTGAAAATAATATCTGTTTTTAACAATCTAATAAGTTTATGAAAATGAATCAAAATCAAGCATCTGTACCGCCATCTCCGGCACATAAGGTATATATTAGGTGTACCGAAAAGTTTTTTCGTGTATTTGGTATTATTAAAATAGAAACAAATCAAAAGAAAAAAATGTACTTTATTGAGTAAAATAGTTACCATTGTGATCTATAACACTCTGCCATTTATCAGGCAGAGAAAATATTCCCGACTTATAAAATTCCTGATGTTTTAAGGAAAAAATTGTTCAAGGCTCAATTTATCATGGTTATATCTCTAAGTATCTTGTTTCTTAAAAAGTGTTCCAGTGACCGAAATAAGTGATAGTCGGAGGGTGAAATATCTGGAGAGTAGGGTGGGTGTATTAGAACCTCCAAATCAAGCTCGGAAATTTTTTCACGTGTTTTTTTTTGATGAATGAGGTCAGGCATTGTCGCCTTGAAGAATATTCATAATTTCTGGCCGATTTCTGGTCAAGTTCTGATTCAGTCGATACAATCAGTTCGCAGTAGAGAACATAATTAACACTTTGCCCCGGTTTAAAATCTCATAATAAATTATTCCTTTATAGGGCCTTCCATATCGAAGTCCATCATCCAAGCATAAATTTCCTGATTTAATTTTTTTAAACCACTGTTAACATGTGCGTACACTTAGTTTATCATCATAAACAGTGCAAATGTTTTATGTAGCAACTGTAACATTTTTTTTTATGGTAGTCATACAACAGCAAAAAATATGTTTTGATGAAAATTCTTCCGCCATTTTAAAATGCAAGGGTTTAAAATGAAACGAAAACAATAATTAGGTACTCAAGATTACAGAGTTTAATCAAAATGCAAAAGACGTCTGTTTAGTTCAGCGAATAAGTCATGACTAGTTCGCATATTGCACTAATAATAAAAACGAAAAAACTTTCCGATACACCTAATATATTATTTATAAACTATTTATTCTTATTGATTTATGAATAAGTTTCATTTACCAGGCGTTATTGGGAGTGTAGATGGAGCACAGGTATCAATTATAACCAGGTAAAAGAGGCCATAATTATTATAACCGCAAAGATTTTTTTCTAAAAACGTACAATAGTTTTAAATAAAATTGCTATATGCATTAATTTTTAATTACTTAAAATAAAATATTACAGATATGTGATGCCTAATAATTATAAATATTAATGCCAGGCACGGTGGAAGCAGGCACAACTCCAAAATCTGGCGATACAAGGCTGTACGTCGGTAGCTGGGAACTTTTTTTAAAAAATATTTTATTGCCGGTTCAACAAATTACAAATGTTATGCACAGCATTGTTAACACATGATTTTATCTTAACTTCATACAGTAGCGTAGCCAAAAATTCCTCTGGGCGGGGGGGGGGGCTATTTTCAAGACATGCATTAATTTTATAAAATTAATCCACATACTGAGATGCTATGCGATACGTTGAGATGCTATGAGATGCGTTCTATGAGTATAATATTATGAAATGTATTTATTCTTTTCAAAAGAAATTTATATGTAACTATAATTATAATAAGAACCAAAATTTATTTCAACAGAAAATATAATAAATAAAAAAAAAAAAAAAAAAACATTACCAAATAGAACACAGTTATTTAATTATTATCAGAATATATAATCAATAAATAATCATAACAATATTTAAGAGGTTGAAAGAAAACATGGTTTTTGTTTCACTAACTTTTATATTTTAACTGGCTGCAGTTTCGGCTCACGTCATTGTCAAAGTTGCAATGATTACAAATTACATTTTACACTAATATATACAAGAAATAGATATGTACAGGTAACAAAAGTAATAAAAAGATTATATAGATATTACAAAATTTCCAAATTATGTTTACAATTTTCGTGTTAATCCTATGAGCGGTGAATTGTGTAGGTCGGTAATATCATTGAGAATGTTGATTTTGGACATCTGTTTCTTAATTTCATGGGCTTCTAGTAAATTTAGTTTAAGGCCTTTCCTGTTGTTATGCAGTATTTTTGGTTCAAATGTGACTATATGATTTTCATTTATGAGATGTTCTGCGAATGTTGAATTCTTATTTTGTTTTGTGAATGCCTTTTTATGTTCTAATATTCTAGTTTTGAAGGATCTCCCAGTTTGGCCTATGTAAGCAGATCCAAAGTAGGTTCTATATTGCTTGAATAATGAGTATGTCTTTCAATGTAATCTAAAATTGTATTAAGATGCAGAGAGGACGTTGTGTTAGCTGGAGAGAATACATTATTAAAATGCGTAGCGAAAATATTACATTTGTCGAAGTCGGTATGATATGTATCATTTTCTATTTTTATTGGAGCTATTGTTTGTGGCTGTTGTAATATTCGCTTTGTAGCCTTCCACATTCCGGGATCAATAGGTTTCACCTCTTCGACGTATTTATTATACGCCTCGATTCTTACTTTATCTAGTTCTCGATGTATCTGATGTATGATATTATTTAATTTAGTTTTTAGACGAATATTTCTTGTTTCTTGGAATTATCGGCGTATCTTGCTTTTACTTTTTATTAATTTGAGTATGTATTCTGGCGTTTTACTTGTGCATTTGTTGTTAGTATTGGGTTGTTTCGTTGATAGTTTGACGATACTTACAATATTTTCAGTATAAATTTTAACTTGTGTGTCTAATTTTTCTTGGTTTTATGTATCTGGCGGTAGAATTTTGTCATCTAGAACAGCGTTCCGCAACCATTGCGGCGCGACCTAATTTTGGGTCGTGGAAATTTAATTTGTCGTGTAAATTAAAATGGGTCGTGACCGCTTATGTATATGAAAAGCCTAGCTTAAGTGTAGCTAAAAAATCTGTAGCTAAAATAAATCACTTTGAAAAGTAAGTGGAAGGTGTATTGATATTTACCAACAACTCTAGTTCAACAATCGTCCGTTGTTCAGATCCTTTGATAGATGAGGATAAGCATCACCCGTCCCTTGATTTATTATTTCAAATTAATAATCTTCAAGTTCTTGAACATACAGTTCATAGAGAAAAATTTAACTTCTACAAAGGTAATTAAGAAGAACTCAATGTAGCTCTGAGTGAAATTAACTTGGACAGTATCTTCACTGAGAATGATATAGATAGGAGTGTCATATCATTTTACGCAGTTCTACAGAAAAAAATTGATATTTTCATCCCTAAGGCTGTATCTACATCCAAAAAGTTCCCTAAATGGTATTCCAGAAATACTATATCTCTATTGCGGAAAAAGAACAGAGCCTACTCTAATTATAAATCGACAAAATTACCTCAGGATTACTCTACGTATAGCATACTACGAAAAGCCTGCAAGGAAAATATAAGCATCGACCATTACGACTATGTACAGAACAACATGTCTAGTAATCCTAAGTCGTTTTGGAGCTATGTTAATTCGAAAAACGCCGATAATGGCATTCCAAGGAGCATGACGTTTAATGAACAGAAGGCTGATACAAATAATGACATCTGTAACCTATTTACATCTTATTTTGAGTCGGTCTACTCAACCGCTAATGCCACTACTATACCTCTGTTTGATCATATACATGGTCCCGTTCTCTTTAATATTGAAATCAATAATGAAATCGTGTTCAATAAATTGCGTTCCTTGGATGCTAATAAAGGCTGTGGACCAGACGGCATACCCCCTATGCTCCTTAAACATTGTTGCTCAACACTTTGTCAACCTTTAACCACCTTGTTTCGCCTTTCATTGGAATCTGGAGTTTTTCCGTCTAATTAGAAAATTGCGTACATAACACCTATATTTAAAACTGGATGTAGGGCATATATAGAAAATTACAGGCCCATATCCATCCTCTCTACCATCTCCAAAGTACTCGAATCAATTATTACTGACAAAATATTTTCTTGTTACAAAAATACAATAGTAAATCAGCAACATGGATTCTATATGGGTCGTTCTACAGTGACCAATTCAATATCTTTCAAGGACTACATCATATACTCCTTAGAGAATGGGAGCGAAGTCCATGCCCTCTACACAGATTTTCGCGTTTGACCGCATTAACCACGACATACTTTTGGCCAAACTGAAAGCGTACGGCATTCAGTCGTCCCTGCTATTATGGTTAGGCTCATACCTAAAAAATCGTACTCAACGAGTTAGAATAAATAACTGCTTATCGAAGATAATTAATGTAACATCTGGTGTATCAGAGGGCACTTGGGTCCCATATTGTTTACCTTGTTTATTAATGATATAGGTGCAGGTATCCTTAAAAGCAAATATCTCTTATTCGCTGACGATTTGAAATTTTGTAACGATTATGAATAAATATTTTGGGTTGCCATTTTTGTTACATAAGCTAATCTTTAAAAAAAATGACACGTAATAAATTCAATCAAAATCATCAATAACTAAAATGATCAAGTAGATGTTAGTTGATCTGGCAAGTAAAGCGTTATCCCAAAATATGAGGTTACACCAAAAACGCATTTACTAGACCGGTTAGCGACTAGCTCGATAAAGATAGAGATTCTATTCTCAAGGACTGGGAGATGAAATTTTAACAGTCTATATTTATTTATAAGGGCGCCATAAGTTTAGGTTGACGTCACTAAACCGGAGATAAACTTAAATCTTTTTCTAGTAGAAGTAGTTCTTACCAATTATCCCCAAATCGAGATTAATACATTGTGACTCAATAGGACTAACAAGCAATACTCGACAAATATGATATAAAGTAATCTTTATTAAAGAGTATCGTACATCATAAATTTTCATAAAAAAAATAAAGAAAATGTGAGATTTAATAAATGATCTTGAAGTTAAACAGATTAGGCTCTCCAGAGTGGAAAGTCTTAACACA
This sequence comes from Liopterus haemorrhoidalis, assembly GCA_963971575.1. Taxonomy (NCBI): domain Eukaryota; kingdom Metazoa; phylum Arthropoda; class Insecta; order Coleoptera; family Dytiscidae; genus Liopterus; species Liopterus haemorrhoidalis. The sequence continues at coordinate 28,169,467 of OZ020623.1, forward strand.
CGAATACTGAATCAATTCACAAATAATACAATAAATATTAATCAATATTGTCAAACAATTCGAGACCACGTCTCGGTCTATCTAAATAATGTGGTAACAAAATTGTCAAATAATAAGACCGGAGTCTTAACCTAAACTACATCAGATCAATTCTGAACTTAAATTCTAATCGAAATATCGAACGACCCAAAGACAAAACCAACAAAATTTAACTGTCATTACGACAAGTAAAATGGTACAATTCCTAACCAATAGGCTGTTTTAACTGTGATGCCGGAACGTAAAGCATACTGTTGCGGGACGGACTCAGCCAAGGGGTCGAACCCTGGGTGAGAAGCCACTACTACCGGCCGCGGCTAGCGTTGCGGCGAGTCTGAACTATGCACGTCCGTTCTAGATGCCCTGAAAGGTAAAACTTGATTCCCCAGGGTTTGAAAAATAATAGTCGGACAGTTTAGGTTTATGGTTTTTATTAAACAAGATATAAATATATGGAAATGATAACAACAACAATGAAAATGAATAATAATTGAGAAATAACAATAAAGAAGAAAGGAAGAGAGAGAAGGAAAAAGACGGGTCTATACGTTAGTCGGAATTCGTCGCTCGATAGTGTCGCTCGACACTATGTTCAAGGCAGCGATGAAGAGCCGAACAGCTCGAATAGGCGGCGCCGTAGTCTTCTGTTCCTCTTAGTGATTCCTGGAGTGATCGGTGTGTTATGAAGTGGTGCCCGACAAGGGTGACAGCGGCGCGAGCGGGCGAGCTGTTGCCTTGAGCGGTGATGGTGTCGGCGGTGGGAAGCAGCGGGTCCTGGGGTCGTCTACCTCGTAGAGGGCCTTCCTCGCAGACTTCTTTAGGTCTTGATACGGTCTAGAGGCTTCACAAGCCCGTAGGTTTCGCCGGTAGTTCCACGCAGCGGCGTGGAGACGGCGCGACTCGGAACCTCGCTTCTTGGGGGCCAGCGTAAACGGCTGAACTGTCGTGTGAGAGCTAGGCCTCGGTGGTGATGACGTCTGAGTCGTGGCGGCCTGTAGCAGCGCTACAGAACGGGCGACGACGGAAATCGGCGTGGACGTTGGCTTCTTGGTGCGGCGTGGGGCCGTGCGTTCGTAACAGGGGGTACGCACGTGACGGCGGCAGGCAAGACGGCTATGGACGTAGAACGGTGCCAACGTAGCGATAACAGACGTAGTCGTGAAGCGAAGAGATGAGACGGTTGAAGACGTGATAAAAACGGGCGTTGACGTGAAGCGAAGATGTAAAAATATATAGTGAAGCGGCAAAGTGAGAAGAGATCGTGGATACGTATCGTCGAGGTCCGCTAAACCGTCAGCGGACGGGACACAGACACGCCAAAGACGATCAGCGCGCTGTGTATACGTGTGAGAACAAGTACAGATAACAATTACAAGTCCCGCTAAAGGGGGTCAGCGTTACTTGCAAAAGTTAGTGTAGATAAAACAAACAAAGAAATATATATGAAACAATAATAATATGCAGCGTGCATAAATTCTTTCTTTATATTCGGTTAAACCGATAACTTCTTTTAACTCACTTGATAATAGATCGTAGGTGTTGACTGCTGGATAGCTTGCTGGATACTGTGTCATTTCTCTCGTTGTCCGAGTTTTTATCCGAAGTTCGGTGTTTTACCCCCACTCCGAGCGGCTCTCCTATTGGCCGAGTTCGGTGACGGCTTATCTCGGATCCTGCGCTCTGATTGGTTCGAATTCTGAAGCGAGGAAATACCCAGTCGTAAAATCTTAAGCTGCACGTGCAGGATTTGTGACGTCACGGAAAAAAACCTTTGTGTCAGGCACGTACGCAGACTGCCTGGCGACAATACAAGTACTATTATCTACGACGAAGGTTCATAAATGAGACCTTTATTTACACCCTAGCCGCTCAGCTAATTTAACCGCGCGCCGGGATGCGAAACGCACAGGTTGCAATGGTAGGTACCAAATCGTAACAAACAATCCCCGATTGTGTCAAAACAAGACGTTTACGAATAGAAATCAAAACAAATATTCGAAACGTCAAATCAAAATAGCACGTAACCCAAAGATACGTTTCGCAAATCAAAAACTATCCTTTCGGATGTATCCCTGATATAAAAGTGGTCGCTTGGGGAGAGAACGGATGCGATATCCCTTAACTGAACGATACACAGTAACGTCAGACTACCTCCTTCCCCAAATGAACAATAATATATCTCCACTACTCTAAACCACGACAAACAGACAACAAATGTACAAATAAACCGAAATCGTACTAACACGAACCGAAATGTAACTCAAATTTCACTGACAAAATGGCTCTACGACAGTATTTGGAGAGACCAACCTTAATTACACTTAAATTAGAACCTGAGAGCTCTCTTACATAGATCTATTTAGAAAGTTGAAGTCGTTTGAACGTGGCAACGAACAAAACATAATCAATTAACTCGTTTACACTAAATAAACACAAATACACGCCAAAAACGTGTGTCACAAGTTCTATAACCACGTACAAATGAGCTTATAACTTTCGATAAACACTTATTTGCATACAAGTCGCCTTCTAGACAACGATTTTACACAAAATATAACTACGGTTGAGTCCTCCAGATGTTTCAGTGGAACATTGCTTGATGTACATGCAACGCGAAGTAACTTCCTCTCCGCTAGCCCCAAAATAACTCCAAAGGAATAATATTTCGTCTCCTAGACGAACAACGACTCTATAAATGCTTTTCACGTATTCAGCAGGGTACAATAACAGTTCCAAACGATTCTACCGGTCCCAAAACGCTACAAATCAACGAAAACAACTGATATAACCATGTGCTTTGTGTATTAATCACGAGCTATATCTTGAAAATGAAAAACTTACGCGTTTAGATGTAATACGCCTTTAATATGACAAAGAGCTCATGTCAGTCGATGGGAGAACTATTTCTCGATCAACTTATGCCTTTTAGTTGAATTAAATCCGGCCAGTTGAAGGGATGATTCGAGATAAAAATCAATCGTGTACCGCTTCGATCGATGACAACCGCACATGTGCCATTTTGTTTCTAAGCAACCTAATTTATCAATCCAAGGATCGGTTAGTTCACGCGCCCTACATAGATGGCAGCGCTGGTATCAAAATTCAAAATATATAAATATTGTGTTACGAATAATTTACGTAACAACTTTATTCAGCGGTTAACACCCCTGCCGACTTCATTAACCTACAGAACGACCTGGATGTAGTGGCTAAGTGGTGCAATACAAACTGTTTATTTCTGAACGAAACTAAGTGTTACTCCATATGTTTTTCCAAAAAACGTATAACATCGTCTTTCTGTTACACGGTCAACGGGACTTGTCTTAAGCAAGTTGATGAAGTAACAGATCTTGGAGTTATGTTTACCAGCAGCGTTTTTTTTGAGAAGCATATTGATTGCATTTGTAAAAAGGGAACGCGTATGCTAGGCTTCATTAAAAGAAATACTTCTGATTTCACTAACTATGGTGCCATTAAATCATTGTACTCAGCACTAGTCAGGAGTCACCTCGAGTATGCAAGTGTGGTGTGGAGTCCGTATCAGTCCACATACTCCAACTGATTAGAACATGTACAGGACAGGTTTATTAAGTACCTACTGTACAAATCGTACATTAATTACACTTTGCTGTCTCGAGATCAACGGAGAATATTAGTCGGTATGGAGTCACTTCGAATGAGGCGGGATATGGGCGGGTTATGCTTGCTCCATAAACTCGTTAATGGAGTTATTTCTTCACCACAACTTTTAGAAAGAATAAAAATAAGGGTACCTATTCGTTCGACGAGGACAAATGACACCTTCATAGTATCCCGGCACAGAACCTGCTACGGAAGTGATGTCACCATTGACAAGATCTGCCATCTATACAATTCCGTCTGCTGCAGTATTCATAACCCAGCAGATATTTTTTGCTCAACACTAGTCGAATTTAAAAGAAGCATTTCTAATGCCCTTAGTCAGGATGAAGTAATTTATTGACGTATTAATTGTACTTAAATTTTATTATCTTTTTTTTTTTTCTTTTTTCTTTTATTTGTGAAATTATTATGTATGAACATATTTTGTTATGTATTATTTAAGATTGAACCTGTAAATACAAATTACTTAAATAAATAAATAAATAAATAAATAAAATATACCTGCGTTGCTCTGCAACGCCAGTGCGACACCCAGTAGTGAGTTGAAAACTGACACCCGAACAAGTTTGATCGTTTGTTTTCATCACACATTGTAGATATAGAATTGTGTTATCGATCAAATTTTTAAACCCCTTCTTGCTTATTGGCTGTGTATGGTGAGATTTTAAATTTTATAAATTGGCAGATATAGGTAGCAGAATCCAAAACCATTTACTAAAATTAAAAGAAAGATACTTTCATTACTTTCCCCCATATGCAGATATCCGTTTGGGTAATATGTGGATACAAAATCCATTTCTCGCACATGAAAACAATGCTTTGGAACTGTTCGAGGAAGAAGAGGTAGCTGAACTTTCAAGTCACAAACTGCTTCAAGCGCAGTTTGGCATTCATAAGGATTTTGGCATTCAAATTTTGGATTTAATTAGAAAATGAATACCCAAATTTAAGGAAAAAGGCAATCCAACTCCTACTACCATTTGTAACAACATACTTAGCAGAAACTGCCTTTTCAGCTCTGACTGCAATTAAAAATAAACATAAATTGCGACTGACCATTGACACAACGTTGAGGATTGCATTAATTAGATCAATTGAAGCAAGAACAGACAATTTGGTGAACGAGAATCAGGAGCAGAAGAGCCATTAGTATGTACTGGTATAAAATTGTTATATATTTATAAAATAAAATTATTGTCCTGTACTTTTTTTTCGAACGCATAATTTTTTTCCAAGACACAGGGTCGCCTTATAATTTTGTTATTATTTTTGGGTCGATAGACACCAAAGGTTGCGGAACGCTGATCTAGAATATCTCTTAATTCGTTCCAGTCTGTAATGCCATTTATAAATCGTTGTGTGGGTAGTTTATGTGTTGCTGTACTGTTCCAAGATATTATTACAGGAAGGTGGTCTGCATATAATTCGTTAAACACAATTTGTTCAGTGGTTTTAAAAAAAAAAAAAATTGAGACGACTATGTCTAATATGTCGGGCTGATGTTTGGGATTGCGCGGGTCTTATGAATAGTCCGGAGGAGCAAGTATATTTAAAACATTTTCTGAAGATATCTTATTTAATAAAAGGCCGGCGGGATTATTCTTTCGACACCCCCATATATTATTTTTACAATTTAGATCTCTAATTAATAGTGTTGGTTCTAATGTATTGAATATGGTGTCTATGTCGTTAGTTAGCAGTTTTCTATTTGGTTGTTTTAAGTGCTTATTATATTTAAGGATTTGACATCATTTAATGTGATTTGTAGGCATATGGTTTCGAGATTTTCGCAATTTATTTGAGGTATTTCATTGTGTTTAATTTTTTGTTTTATTAAGATTGCCACTCCACCAGAGGCGTGCGTAGTTTTGCAATCCTTTCTGTATATTTTATACCCTGGGATTCTGAAATTTTAATTTGTAGTTAAATGTGTCTCAGATACACATAAAATGGTTATTTGATGCCTGTACAAAAAGTCTATGAAAATTGAACGCTGGCGCTTGATGCCATCTGCATTCCAATTAAGGATTGTTGTATATGCTAGAGTAAGTGACGTATTATTTAGATCCATTAAAGAAATTTAGGAAGATATGGGTGAGGAAAAATGTTTTAATTGTGTTCAAATGATGGGCGATAAGGTTTAGTACAAGGTTCATAATTTGTTCAACTAGAGAAGAGTTGGGATCAGTAATAAGTGGGATATTGTTGGAGTTTTTTGTTACATTTGCGTAGGATCTGATTGGGTTTACATGAGAACTACTGGATTGTGGAACAGCGGATATCGGTTCTCTATGTTGTTTTTGTATATTAGAAGGTCTATGGTTGATTTTATATTTTTCGGTGTAATATTTATACCCTCTGTAGTTGGCGGGATGATTTTCTTTGCAGTTGACACAAGACGGAGGGACGTCTGACGATTTGGGGTAATCTTTGTAGAAGTGTTTTCCCAGGCATTTAACGCATCGATAATCCATATTACAATAGTTACGAGTGTGGCCGAATCTTTGGCATCTATAACATTGGGGAATGTTTTCATTTTTTTTTTGTTTGCGTGGTTCTACACTGACCAGTGCGTAACAGATGTTGTCCAATTTAAATATTTCCTTTCCTTCGTCGTTATTAGTTAGTTCCACAGCAACGATTAGCGTGGGTTTCCGATTTTTATTAAGTAATCTATGTAGTTTTAATACCGGTAATTTATTTTTTGATTAGCTCTTCATTAATTTCATCTACTGATAGTGAGACTGGAACATTTTTTATGACGATAGATAATGATCTGCATGTAGGGTCTTGATACGTGTGGTAATTAATTTTAGTGACATTATAAAATTTGGTTACATTTCCGTAATCTTCTATTGTTGCTAAATTTATGTTGATCCTATACTGGGTGGGAGATGTCGTAAATGCATTTTTCGTTATTTTCTTTATATCGGTAAGTATTTCTTTAAAATTTAGAATGGGAAGAATAATGGGTGGAATTTTGATTTTAGGTTCACATTCTTGAGAAGTAGATGGTGTAGGTTGTACTGGATGGGATGAAGTTGAAGGTAATGGGATAGCATCGCTTACCTGCTCTTGCAAATGGTAGAATCTATTTTCTTGTAGCATTTCATTGGAGTCCCATGTGTAACGACGCTGGGTTTCGTTTAATAACGGTGATAGATGGACCGCATTCCGTTTATTTTGGTCTGTATTCATATTGACGGTGGCTGTACCATGGTGTGCCCCGTATAATCTATTTAATACGATAATGTCTTGCACAAAATAATGACGAGCGCCACTGTGTTGTAAGTTAGTTTGCATGTATTTATTTGTCGTCTAGATATCATAGCTCATTACGACCACGTTCGTTCACTAACACTGTCTAAACATGAATCTTCTACTTCATATCTTAATTTATACAGTCTTTATAATATTCTACTCCTCAACAGCCATCGTATTTCTACATGAAGTAGCAAATTTTCATGCTATGATCCCATTTCATTACATAAAATTGAAAATAAACTTGAATTTAATGCGTTACACTTAATATAATTTATGATTCGTACAGATTGAGTATGTACGCAGTTCAAGTCTGGAGACGATTTTGTTTTAGCTAAATGCTATGGTTGTATGAAACAATGAGTAAATATCACTCCAACTACACCTACCTCTTTAATTTTTGCTGCAACTCCCGAATGTTTCCCAGTCATGCTTGCTGCGCCATCGGTACATAAATCAACACAATTTTTCCAATTAATTGAATTAGTTTAGAAGTATGTATTGAGAGTTTTAAATATTTCTAAGCTTGTTCTGTGATTAGGAGGTTCAAGAGAACAAAGAATTTCTTCTTTTGTCTAATTTATTTCGTGATCAATATAACTAATGTAACATGAAACTATGGCTTTGTTGAAAACATCAGTAGATTCGTCGATCTGAATAGCAAACAATGAATTGTTTACTTTTTGAATCAGTTAATCTTCAATCAGTTGCTAAATCAACGATTCTTCGTGGAATTGTATCATTGGAAAGAGGCAAAGTTTTCATTTTATAACCGGCAAATTTTCGGCGATAGAGTACGGCTTCTTGCATTTCGCCATTCTTAATGCCACTAAATATGAAGACTTTACTAGAGACTTGTCGACTAAAAAACGTTTTTAAAAGAAGATCTTTGATTTATAAAATCGAGACTTTTGCGTTCAAAATAATCCAGGGGCTTATTTTGTAAAGGTGCCTTCCCATTTGAGATTTATCGTGAGAGTTAAAAAAAATAGTCCAAATGATGTTGAATTGAAAAATAAATTTACAAAATATAGAAACAAACTAACGTCAATAATTAAGAAAGCAAAATCAAATTATTACAAAAACAGTATTTTTAAGGCCGGAAATGACACCAGTAAAATTTGGCAACTGTCAAAAGAGTCCATAAATATATTATCGAATGACACTCGATTAATCAATCAAATGTATGGGCCTGATAATAATGTTGATTCAAATAGCAATGATATTGCTAATAATTTCAATAATTATTTTCAAATACTGCTACTAAAATGGCCAATAACATTCCAAGGAACAAAAGTGTTAACAGACTATCAATAAATTACAATCCTGCAATATGTTTTTTTGGTCCGATCACTCTCGATTATATACTATCTGCAATTAATTCACTTACAATAATAATAATAATAATCTATTTGCAAATTATTCCATACATGTAAATACATTTAAATACAAAAATATAACAAATAAACTTACAACACATCGCTTAAGTTGCAAGCAACTTGTGTGCGATGGTGTATGTACATTTAAATATAATAAAACAATTTTTATACTTATTTACATGTAAACAAATTTTTAAAATGAAATACAAAATATGATGGTCACATCCTACAAAATGTGTATTTTTATACATTACAAAACTAAAAAAATAAAAATAATAATAAACAATTAACATGAGTAAATCAAAGATTTAAATTAGTCATGTCATCTTCATGCAGAGATATTATCCAACATTTCAATTTTTTAACAAAAGTATTGTAACGCAAACCTTTAATATTTGCTGGCATCATGTTATATAAATGTTGTGCCCTATAATTAAAGCTTTGCTCACTTAATTTTTTAGTGATTCTATTTGTTTGAATATGATAGTTACTCTTTTGTCTTGTCTCATATTTATTAAAACACCATTATGACTTAATGGTGTTTTAATACCAAATCTTTCATAGAATTTAAGTACGTTTATTAAGTAAATTTTATTTATATGTAATATTTCTGAATTTTTATACAACATGGTAGTGCAATACATTCGAAGTTATCTATAAATTATCATTATTATGCTATTTTGTATAACCTTTAGTGAATTTATTACACTTTTAGTACAGCCACCCCAGACAACAATTCCATAACTAATTAATGACTGCACTAGACCATAATATATTATTTTTAAATTTGTTACACTCAGATTTTTTCTTAATAATATAAAAACGTGTTATGTGATGTCTTAATTTACTACATAAATACTTTACATGTTCTTCTCATTTTAAGTGACAATCCAGCATAATTCCTAAATATTAAATTTTGAGAGTTGCACCTATTTTGATGTTACAGTCACATATTTTTGTTTCTACTCCTCATGCATTGTGTTGCATTCAGTAGTAGTATGCAACACAATGTCTTTTAAAGTTGGTAAACTATCTTTATAGGGAGCGAAGGGAACATATCTGGTTTTTTTGAAATTTAAAGTCAAAAGGTTTATGTTTAACCACTCACATACAATTTTTAAATTATTTGCTGCTTCTAATTTAGCATTTTCCCACGTGTCACTTTCTATTATTAGAGCTGTATCATCAGCAAAGGATAGAATTTTACAGTTAGTATTTAGGTTTAACAAGTGATTTATGTACACTAAAACAAGAATAGGCCCTAAGACGGTACCTTGTGGAACTCCATATTGCACTACACGAGCCTCACTAATTTGGTTGTTCACTGTTACATACTGTTTTCTGCTACTCAAATAATCGCGAAACATATTCAGTGCTGTACCACGAAAACCATAACACTCCAGTTTATATAACAACCGTTCATGACTCACAGTATCGAAGATTTTTGAAGATCTAAGAACACTGATATTACGGGTCTTCAAGAATCCATTGCTTCGTAGATTTTACTTGTAATTTCTATATATATTTATTTATTTATGGGTTGGATCTCACCCGATTTGGCAATAAAAGGATTTTATTTATTTTGAATTAACTTTAATTATTTTATTTTCATATTGGGTACGAAAAATACTACTGTCGGCGTTGTTCTGAATCACACTTAACTTTTGGCGATCTTAGCCGATCGCCTCTGCTAGACAGAGTATACATTAACCGTCACATACCCGCAGATTCCCGCGGAGCGTGGCATATTATGGATTCGGTTTCAACATCTGGACTGCAGAAGTGTCATATAGTGGGTATACTAGTGATATACCCCAAGTACAATGGGAATAAACCTCCAAGCAGGGGTAAGGAGAATTTTTATTCTTAACTCTGCTGTCAAGTAAAGAAGGCTGTATTTAATCGGTCAATAATTTGTTTAGAAAATTTTGTTATGGAGTTCGATGAAAAACTGATTCAGGCTGTGCAAATTGGAGATCGGGTCTATAACATACGACATTTGAACTATCGTAATAATAATTTACGTATGAAAATGTAGCAAGATGTAGCTACAGAAATAAATAGCAATGGTAAGACTTTTATAGAAATTTTTGTATGTATTCGTGTTTTTTATATTTATTATTTTTTATAGTCGACTTGTGTCAGAAAAGATGGAAAAGTTTAAGAAGGAAGTTTAGCGAAGAGTGCCAGAAGAAAAAAATTGTCGAATGGAGCTGGGATACTGACAAAAAAAAAAAAAAAAATTGGCCATAATTCATCATTATGCAGTTCCTTAAGCCGTTTGTGGATTGTAGAGATACTACAACATCTATTTCTAGTACAGCAGACCCATCATTCGGTATTGAAATTACATCAGAGTCACCAGTTGGGAGTTACAAAGTGGAGATGAACAATTTAAATGAGGACACTTTGACATGTTCTACAATGTATAGTGAAGAAAAAATCATGTCACAAGATTTCCTCGACATAGAACCGCTTCCTAGCGCTTCACAACCGATCCCAGTCGCAGGCACTTCACAGGCTTCTTGGTCAATACGCTCACAAACACCCACAAGGCCACCATCGAACCACTTAAATTCTTTACAGGGTAGTCGTGCAAAAAAAAAAAGAAAACATGGAAACATTGATAGAAAAAGAATTGAGTAGACCCGAACATGATGAAGTGCAACAATTCTTGTTAAGTTTAGCACCAATGCTTCGGACTTTCGACCCAATAGAGCTTCTGGGGCTTCAAATTGAAATTCAGAATCTAATTTATAAAAAAATAAAAAAAATGAGTTATGTAGCTTATTTATTGTCAGTTATTAATTAAACATATTAACGTCTGAAATATGTTTCTATTTTAAAATCCAGTGAAGCAAAATTATAATAAATTAGAGCTGTCCATAAAGCTATTTCCAACGATTTATTATAATCGGACACAAGCGTAGAGAAATTTTAATGCACTCGTCTGGTGATAATAAACCATTGGAAATTACTCTGCGAACAAACCTAATGTGTCAAAATCATGACGTAAAATAGCCGAGAAAAGTCAAAATAAAATGTTATAATCAAATAACCAAATAATAATTTAATTTAATGATCTAATTAGCAATACCATTCATGTCCAAATTACATATATTCCATTGCCAGGGAACAGAACCTTGATGGAAAAATAATCTTTTAATTGTTCGCGAATTTCTGCAGCACTGTTGGTGTACATGTTTGAACTAGTGCGCCCCACACTTAATAGAGCATTGTTACTATCATTTCTCCATTCTCCAGGAATAATCTCTCCGTTATTTAAATTTTTCCTGTCGATGTAATTTGGCGGAAAATAATTCATATTTTCCACTCGTAAAGCTTTATTTTGTAACCAATTTTGCAAACATGTTACTGCCTGAACAATGTTTTCCACAGTTATTACCTTACTAATAATTGCTCGTTTTAAGAGTCTCCATCGGGAAACCATAATACCAAAGGTGTTTTCAAATTACTCTTCTTGCCCGCAATAATCTATAATTGTAAATACGTATGTCTGGTGGCAATACATTGGTATTTCTTCCAGGATATGGTCTCATTAAGAACGGTGTAAGAGGAAATGCCTCATCACCTACTAAAACATATGGAATTTCGGTGTCTGTATTGTCCAGACATTGCGATGAAGGTGTATTCAAATTTTTATTAATTTGTCTTTCATAATTGTTGAATTTTTAAAAATTCCTCCATTGCTCTGTCTATCAGAAGCACCTATGTCTACTAAAATAAATAAGTAGTTAGCATCACAAATGCCTAGCAATACAATACTATGAAAGTCCTTATAATTATAAAATTCTGATCCCGTGTTACTCGGTGCCTGAATTGCGATATGTTTACCATCAATGGCACCAACACAGCTGGGAAAATTTCAATTTTTATTAAAATCTTCTGAGATATTTTTCCAGTTTTCTTCATTTGGTACCATCAAAACAATATCTTTTAAAGAGGTCCAAATAGCAGCCGTAGTTTCAATGATTATTCTAGAAGCTGTAGTTTTTCTAATCCGATAACCATAGGACAAAGTAGACAAAGAATTGCCTGCAGCTAAGTGCCTGTTTAAAATGATATGAAAACATAAATAATTATATAATTGAACAAAATTAAGTGGGTATTACCGTAAAGTCAAAGCAAGCCTTTGCCCAGGATCAATAGGTCTCTGATTACCGTCTGCTTACATAATAATGGTCCAACAATACTCAGAAGTTCCACAAAATTGGTTGGTCATTCTCATGTAATTGAAATATCTCTCTGTGTCTGTTAGCCTCATTTCTTGCAACAAGTTAAAATAATCACCCTGTTGCCGTCTGTTTTTATATATGGGGCGTACCCACCATCGCTTTTCTTCATATCGCAATAAGTCTAAATATGCATAAAAAAGAGCTAGACGTCTCCTTCGATTTGACGACATATTTAATGAAATTGAATAACCGTTTACTCCAAACACTTGTATAAACTTTTAGGTTAGATTTGAGTTAGATACAAATGCTATCAAAACCGAAAACGCGCACTTATCACGCCTCCGACCCCACCATGAAATTCGAACTTGCAAGTATAACACCACGCCTCTCACCCCTGTTGCGCCTTTGACACTACCATGAAAATGATGCATAAGGTGATTAAATGTACAGCAAATAAAACTAAATATAAAATATTTTTCATATTTTTATTTTATATCTACATACTACAACAACAAAACCAAACACCTAAACCCAAATGGATAGCATCCGGAATAATAAAATCGTCACAAACCTTAAGAACTTTGTATGATCTATCAAAATATTCAGACACAAATTTCAAAACGTACTATAAGCGATATAAGTATACATACAAAAAAGTCATAAAAACCGGGAAAAAAATGTATTACAGGGATAAAATTACAAAATCTGGTTGTAAAAATAAAACTATATGGAGCATATTTAATAAGGAATTAAATAAAAATCATAGAAATGATATCGAAGAAATAATTATAAACAGTACAGAAATTAAAGACCCGGAAAACATCGCGAACCATTTCAACAAATATTTTTTAGAAATTCCCACTAAAATTACAGTCATTAAATAGAAACACTAATTCAAATTTTGCCCATGAAACTCTGCAGGTCCTGACGGTATAAATAGCAAAATATTAAAATCAAGTATTGCCCATATTCTTCAACCCTTAGTTTACTTAATTAATTTATCCTTCAAAGAAGGTATTTTCCCCAATTGTTTAAAAAACTCTATCGTTAAACCTATCTTTAAAAAAGGGTATAAAAATCATATAGAAAACTACAGACCTATAGCTCTTATCTCAGTAGTATCAAATGTGATAGAAAAGTGCTTTGCGAACAGGATTTATACATTCCTAGAAAAATTTCAAATATTAAATAATAATCAATTTGGCTTCCGTAAAAATTTATCAACCATCAACGCTATTTATAAATGCATTAATTATCTATATAAAAATATCGACGATAATCAAAATATTGTTGCTGTATTTGCAGATCTAACTAAAGCGTTTGACTGTGTAAAACACGATATCCTTTTAAATAAGATTTACAATCTAGGTATAAGAGGTCCTGCTCATACGTGGATTTGTACTTATCTAACAAATAGAGTACAAGTGGTTCAAATAAAAGATTCATTCTCAAATAAACAAACATTATCAGGTTCGGTTCCTAAGGGAAGTATTCTTGGGCCTTTATTATATTTACTATATGTGAATGACTTTCCGAATGGCATCGATAATGGTGTTGTAATTCAATTTGCAGATGACACTTCTTGTCTGCAAAACGATAAATCTATCGACAATATTATAACAAAAACAAATATTAATATAACGTACAGGAACAACTGGTTCACACAGAATAATTTACTACTAAATGCTTCTAAAACTAAAATAATGACACTTAATACTGATGAAGTAGAAACAACTAACATATCGAACAACATTGTCCCACAGCTTGAAAATGTCAATCACACAAAGTTCTTAGGTATTATCATTAACAACAAATTAAAATGGAATTATCACATAGATATGATAAGCACAAAAATTTCAAAAGCATGTTTCTGTCTTAGAAAACTAGTAAACATTACAAGCGGAAACACCGGTAAAATATATTATTTCTCAAATAAACATTCGATTCTCTCGTATGGCATCATTTGTTGGGGCATCTCCTCGGACGATACACGTATATTCAAGTTGCAAAAGTTCGCAGTTCGCATTTTAAAGGGTAAACCACAAAGAACTTCTTGTAAACCCATATTTAAAGACTTAGAAATACTCCCACTACCATGCGTTTATATATATGAAACGTTATTATATGCTTTTAAAAACAAAAGCCACTTTAATCTATTAGGGCACAACAATGGATATAAAACGAGACATGGCCACACATTATTGACTGTTCCTCGTCACAGATTAAGTCTGTACGGAAAGAGTCCGGACTATATGGCCATAAAACTATTTAATAAACTCCCTGGAACCATCAAAAAAATATCAACTCTCATCAATTTATGATCTATGATCTGCATCATTAAAAACCCTTAAAATATAAGAAAAATGTATTCTTCATTTTATTTTATAAGTTCTTATGCATGTTTTTATACATCTAATTTAAATATTGCACTGACTGTATTGTATTGTATTGACTTGTTCTATGTCTACAGCTGCAAGATCGACTGAACAATAAATATTATTATATTATTATTATTATTATTATTATATCAATTAACTGTCACGGAATTAAAAAAACAGAGTTCAAAACTCAAAGCACACTCAGAATCCAAAACTCAAGTGGCTGAATATTGAAACTGTGGCGCTGTATGTATTCTGTGTTATATAAGTGTCACCTAATAGCACATCGAGAAATTACAAGGTCGTATATCCCTATATCACCAGGGTGTTATGGGGTGACATATAAATGTATATTCATAGTTACCACAGCACAAGTTGATAATTCATATTAGATATTTAAAAAAAAATCAAACAAAAATATCAACTTGGATACTGAAGAACTACATGACCCAGTCAATAATTTTATGAACTGGTGCAAAAAATAGTGCATTACTCTAGAGTCCACCAAATGTGAAACAAAGATATTTACATTAAGAAGGCGAAGTATTCCCACTGAATTTTCACTGTCGTTATATGATTAATAAACAAATAATTCCTTGGAACCCTAATGATGGTACCGTAAAATATCTCGGAATATATCTAGATAAAAAATTATCCTGGATCATTCATATTAACAAAAAGCTAGAAGATTGCTAATCAGACTAGGTATGCTCTACCCTTTAATGTACAGGAAGACCCTCTTAAATTGAAATGTGTATTACTGATTTATCAGGCAATAATAAGACATATCGTCACCTACGCCTGTACCATATGGGGGACAGCGTCAAAAACTCTAATGAAAAAACTACAAATTCTACAGAAAAAATACTACGAATATCTTGCAACGCCTTGGTTCGTTAGAAACACTCAACTCCACCAAGAACTTGGAATTTTATATATAGATGAATTTATAAAAAAAAGTGCGAAAATATTCTTTCTAACTAAACAATCGCTTGAAAAAGCGTTCAAATCAAGACATTCTGATATCAAATACTGTAAAGACATTGTGAAGATACTGTGACACAAGTGAAGATGAAAGCGAATAAAAGGAAAATTAAATGTCAAATCTAAATTTATCTAGGTGGGATGTTTGGTGGGTCTTCGCTAATATTTTTATTGCTTGTGCTGGCTTCGTCTTGGGTTTGGACTATTTCGGTTTGTGGTTGGTTGATACCGAGGTTGTAGTCGGCATGAGTGATGGGAGTGTTGATGGGACGTTGCACGGTGTTTAATTTGAAAATTTACTGCCTATTATATTAAAATGTTTGCTAAGTAAAATTAACAACAATTAAATATTCTTAATTTTCCGGTTAATCGTGACCATTTAACTGACAAACTTTCTTATAACTATACTATGAATACTATTACGTATAGTATTTCCAAAATGAAATGGCCGGTCTGGTTAAGCATCTTAACAATGTGGTAATGGGTTATGGCAATAATCCTGAGACTTAACGCTGTAAAAAAATATGAGAGGTATTGAACTATAGCAGTTTAAAAACCATTAAGGATATTTTCCAAATTTATAATCCTATTGTTTCTAAATTTTAGAGGTTGTCATACTTGTTTGTTAGATAATTTTCAACGTTCATAGCGTGCATATAGTAAAAACTTGGCTCTTTGGCGACCATTTGATTTTGAAGGAATTCCTAATTTCTGTATTGAAAATAGAGAATCTGTGCAAGGTTATTTGGAATACGAAAATGTGGACGTGGCTACTAAAGAAAAATGTCATTTGTCAGAAGATCTGGCAAAGTTCTGATACTGAACGTTTATAAAAAGTTAGTTTCGGTAGGTAATAACAAACCTATACTTGGAACTGCGGAATTAATTAATGTTCCATACAGAACAATTTAACGTATCAGTCACCATATACAATTCACGTATATCGTAATAAATATAATATACGACTTTTATTCGAAAAATATATTGCCGACTGTGCATCTCTTAATAAAAATTTGGAGGAAGACGGAATAGAAATTCCATATAAAGTAAGCCATGTGTATAATTATTTGAAGTTGCTAGGGTTTAGATATAGAACGTTAAATAAACGTTTACATATTATGGAATCAGATTAGTAAGGGCGAGATCGCAGTATTTGGACCAATTACACAAATACACAGAAGAAGGTAGACTTATCGTGTATTTAGATGTAACATGGTATGACACATATGATATTCGCAACAAGGGTTTATCAGACAATTCCTCTAAATGTGTTTTAAAAACACCATATTCCAGAGGGAAACGTGTTATTATACTACACGCTGAAAGCGAACAAGGATGGGTTCAGAATGGACTCTTGATATCAGCTAAGAATATTAAAAATTGTAACGCCGATTATCACGAAGATATGACGGCATCATTATTTGAACTTTGGTTCAAAGCTCAACTTCTGCGCAATGAGCCAGAAAATATGGTGATCGTAATGCACAATGCTTCGTATCATTCTCGGCAATTAAAATAAATTCCAACTGCAGCAACACGAAAAGCTGATAAAATGATTTTTTTAGAAGAGGAAAACGTATTTGTTGAAAATGCCAGTAAAAAACTAAAGAAGAGTTATTAAAAATTATCACGGCGAAAGAGTTAAAAAAAACCTTTGTGGATGACGAAATAGCAAAAAAGAACGTTGCAGTATTTTAAGGCTACCGCCATATTATTGTATTTTTTTTTTTTTTTTATTTAAATTTAACGTGCTTCACCTTATTTAGGTATTAGCACTATACACGTCTATTGCGTACAATTCATATTGTTAAAATTATAATATAACAGTATCAGCTTATACAAAAGTAACAAATATAATATACATACATATAACATTTTAGTACAGTTAAATTTTATTTAATACTTCAGTGTCTAAAAGAAATGATAATATTTTTTGGGGATTGACGTCATTCAATATTTCTCTGAGTTGTGTTGGTAGTTGATGTTTGTTCCGTTCCAGTTGATATTTTTGACAATGAATTAGGATGTGCTCTCCACTTAATACTGTATTGCATTCTTCGCAGATAGTTGGATCGGTTCTTTTAAATAGGTAGTCGTGGGTTATTCTGGTGTGGCCAATCTTCAGTCTTGTTAATATTATTTGTTCTCTTCTTCTTCCAGTTACTGGCTGCCATTTTGAAATTGTATCCTGGATTGTTCGAAGCTTATTTGATGCTATCTGCTTCCATCTCAGTGTCCATTTTCCTCTTACTGCAGATTTTATCTGGGCTTTGAGGTCGTATGCCTGGATTGGTACTTTGGTCACTGCGAGGGTAGTAGCGTCTTTGGCTGCAGCATCAGCCTGTTCATTTCCAGGTATACCGGTGTGTGATGGGATCCAAATAAAAACAATTTCCAATTTTTTTTGTGAGAATCGGAACAGGAGGTCTTGGATAAGTTTCACAAGGGGATGCTTTGGAAATATTGTTGATAGGGACTGAAGAGAACTAAGAGAGTCGGAGCATATTACGTAACTGGTATTATTTGTGTTAAGCTCATCTATATGTTTTAAACTAAAGTATATGCTAGTCATTTCTGCGGTATATATGCTAACTTCGTCTGGAAGATGGTGTTTATGAGTTTCATTTTCCATAATTATAGCCGATCCTACTTTATCGTCAATTTTGGATGCATCTGTATATACAAAATGGCTCTTCTCGTATTTTTGTTTGATGATGTGGAATTTATTTTTAATGATATTTTGATATTTTTTGTCGTAGTGCAAGAGGTTTAGATTTATTCTTGGTATTTGTACAAGCCATGGAGGGATTTTTGAGGTCTCGTTTGCTTGCATGTGTGGTATGGTGATATTTATAGAGTTCAATAATTGATTTATACCTATTTGGAGGGGGGTATACTTTTTAATGCTTGTTACAGGGGATGTAGGGTCGAAAATATATTGGAATACCGGGTGATTTGATTGGGTTCCTAGGTTGCACACATATGATAACATTAATACTTCTCTTCGGTCTTGGAGAGATGGTTCGTTCGATTCACAGTATAGGCTTTCTATAGGGCTAGATCTGTATGCTCCGGTTATCAGTCTCAGTGCAGCATGGTGAATTGAGTCTAATGGTCGGAGAGTAGTTTTCTTTGCAGATGAGTAAATTATTGACGCGTAGTCAAGTTTACTTCTTATTAGTGCCTTGTAAATTAGATGTAAAGTTGCCCTATCTGCTCCCCAGTCATGGTGGGATAAAATTTTAAGTATATTTAATTTTCTACAGCAATCAGAAGCAAGATCCAATATATGTTTTTTCCACGTAAGCTTTCTATCTATTGTTAGTCCCAGGAATTTGATATCATTCACATAACATATATTTGTGCTATTAAGTTTGAGTGTTGGGTTAATTAGCCTTTTTCTTCGTTTCGTAAAATGCATGGCTTTAGTTTTAGATAGAGAGAATTTGAATTCTGTTTTCTTTGACCACTCTTCTATTTTTATAATTGTGTTTTGTAGCTGCTGTTGAATTGCTGTCACATTTTTATTCTTGTGAAAAATAACAAGATCATCTGCATACAGAAGAAATTTCACTGGGTTTTTCATAGCTTGTGAAATACTGTTTATTGCTATAAGGAATAACGTAACACTTAAAGTTGATCCTTGGGGTATGCCATTATCCTGATTCATTTTATCCGAATATACATTATTTGAACGGACTTTGAATTTTCTATCTGTTAAAAAATTGTATACAAAATGTAATATATTTCCTTCCATGTTATGTGTTTTAAGGGTTTTAATTATGTTAAGTTTCCATGTTGTATCATAGGCTTTTTCCAGATCAAAAAATAGTGCAATTATATGTTGTTTATTTTTAAACGCTTGTTGTATTTCTGAAGTTAAAATAACCAGGTTGTCTACTGTTGAACGTCCAGCTCGAAACCCTGCTTGAGTTTTTGTTAAAATGTTATTATTTTCGAGATACCAGTTTAATCTTCTGGTTATCATTTTTTCTATAATTTTGCAAAGGCAATTTGTTAAAGATATAGGACGGTAGTTCGATGGATTAGTTTTATTCTTACGACTTTTGGGGATAGGTACTATAATAGATTCTCGCCATACATCTGGGAAGGTGTGAGTGGACCATATGTGATTGTAGATTTCTAGGAGGTATTCTTTAGCTTGGACGGGCAGTTGTTTTATTAATAGTGGTGATATGTTATCAGGAGCTGGGCTGGAGTTCTTTTTCATTCCTTCAATGACTGTGTTAAGTTCCCACATAGAGAACTCACAGTTAAGTGGATTTGCATTATCATGTTCAATTGATACCCCTTCCTCTTCAGTTTCGTCTTTAAGCCGTTTAAATTCTTGGTCATAGAATTTATCACTGGATATTTCCTTGTAGTTATTAGCAAGTGCATTTGCAATTTCTTTTGGTGACGTAATAGATTGCCCATCTACTACCAGATTAGTGATTTCACGAGGTGTATTGTTTCCTTTTATCCTGTTGATTTTATTCCATACTACATTTGTAGGGGTGTCTTTATTGATGGTTGACACGAATTGTTGCCATGACTCTTTCTTGCTTCTTTTGATCGTCAGTCTACAGATCGCTTTTGATTTTTTTAGTTCTATAAGATTTTCAATATTCCTGTATTTCCTATATTTATACAGGGCTCTTTTTTGTTGTTTAATTGCATCTTTGCAGTCAGGATTCCACCACGGGACATTCTTACGATTCTTTCTTCTTGTATATCCTATTGCTATTTCAGCAGCGTTAGTTATTTGTGAAGTTATATCTTGTACGATGAAATTTGTATTTTCCATTATATTTTGTTTTTTAATATTCTTCATTATTTCCTTATACTGATCCCAGTCAGCATTTCTGAAATTCCAGCTTTTACGTTCGTTTTCATCTAGCTGGTTTGACGCGTCCTGTGTAGTTAACGTAATTTTGATTGGTATGTGGCCATCCCCAAAAAGTAGTGGAAGTGTTTCCCAGGTCATACTTGCCGCCAGCCTAGCATCTACAAATGTGAGGTCTATGATGCTAAAAGCACCTGACCGAGCCGATATATATGTTTCAGATCCATCATTTAACATTGTAAATTTGTCTAATAAAGTGTTTTCTATTACATTACCTCTTTGATTATTGTGCTGTGAACCCCATAGAACGTTATGAGCATTGAAATCTCCAAGAATAATAACCGGCTGTGGAAGCTGGCAAATGATATCTAGTATGTCATCTGTGTTAATAATTTTATCTGGCGGTATGTAGATATTACAAATAGTCAAAGGAGTTGGGAAATTAGTTCTGACTGCTATTACTTCTAGATTCGTGTTAATATTGATTTGATCCACTTGTATTGAGTTTTTACACAGAATTGCAACACCACCACTTGCTATTCGATCGTATTGTCTATCGTTTCTGAATATGTCATATTGGTTCATTTTAAAATCTTTATTTTCTTGAAGCCGCGTTTCTTGAATACATATAAAGTGTGGTTGATGTTCTCGTATGATAATTTCAAGTTCTGGTAGATGAGATATTAAGCCGTTATTATTCCATTGAATTGTAATCATGTTTAGGTGCTAGATTTAGGTTGTTTCTGTCGTTGCTTGTATTTGCTTTTGTTCTTCATGTTGTTGTATTCTCAACTTTGTTGTGATGCGTGTTATTCTGCTCTTCATAGTTCTGTTCAGTAGCAGAGGTTTTATGACATCTAACATTTCAATTAGTTTATTTATGTCTGTTGTATATTCTCTTGCAATATGAATTTGTTCATTGGATCCTTGAACATTTTGTAGAAAGTCTTTTATTTCATCAAATGTTAACACATATTTATGGGAATTGTTCGTTATTTCCTCGTATACAGGAGCCATTTGTTCATCAATTGTTACTTGACTAATAGGGCTTTGGGATCTTGATCTGCTTTCTGTATTTGATTTTTTTGTTCTTTTACTTTGCTGTTTAACTGAGTTTTCTGTCTGAGATGTAATTGTTTTATTATTAGTATGTGATTCTTTATTTTCTTGGCTTATATTTGTTTTTGATTCCATATTGCTTCCAATGTTAGTTTCCAACATATTTTCATTGCTGTCGTGGTCACTGGTTGTTTCAGTGGGATTAATTTCTGGTTCTGAGTCTATGGGTGCTGATCTCTTATTTGTACATTTTCCAGTTGTTTGCGTATTTTCAGTAGATTTTTCTAGGTAGAGTTCGCATTTTGAGGGTATGTGTCCTGTTTTGTTGCACATATGACACAACACAATATCGCCGCTCAAAAAGATCCTGTACTCAGTTTCTTCATAGGTAAACAGAATACTGTCTTGTACTTTTTTACTCTGAGGTGATGCATATATTTGCCTTCTAAAACTACATATATGGGAGTAGATATCTTCTTGCAAGCCAGCCCTTTGAAAGTGCATAGGTGATACGGGTATTATGCCATATTGTATTAATACCTGTTCGATAAATGTATGAGGAATGGATGGACAGACGTTAGCTAACACTAATTTTATTGATGGTGTTATTAGTCGTCTTATTTCTATGTTGTGGTTATTAATTTCAATATTTTTATGGTTTTCCACTAGTATGTTGACTATTTCTTTGCTAGCTAGATAAATACACATTCGATTATTCGAGATTTTAGATGCAAATTGTATATTTTTGGGACCGATAATGTTTCCAATGGCTATGACGTAGTCCTTTATAAAGAGGCCTTCTATTGCACTTAATATTATAGCTTGGTCTTTTGAGGGAAGATAATATATTGTCGGTTGTCTCGTTTTATTTGCCTTTTGGGCATATGTTTGTTGATTTGAATTTATTTTATATTTGGTTACCCCTGTGTTCAGAAGTAATCCAAAAGATCAGATTTTTGTTTTATATCGATTACAACTTGTTAAATTATATTTCACTTAGACAACCTGTAATACACAGATAAATTGCCAAAATGTAGACAGCATTGTCACTGCCACCTGCTGTTATCAGAACCGCACTATTGCGCAATAGATGTTTTAATGATGGCCAATTAGAAATGATTTTGATAAGCTGTAGTAATTAATAATTAGATAATAGATAATACACGGGAGCGTTCGTAAACACGTCTGCTTCGTTCAACTGACCGATGTAGACTCTTATTGTATTTTAAACCCTATAGAACTAATATGGAGGAAATTAAAAGGTAATATGCGACGAGAAAATACAACACCGACCGAAACAAGTGCAATAAGTAGTGATTTGTGGAAAAAATGTGTAGAACATGTAAAGACAATTGATATTTTTTTTTATAAATCCACCAAATAAATTTTCAATAATTATTAATTTAAATGACAGTGGCAGTGACACAAATTCTGATAGTGATATAAACAATGATAATAGTGATAATTAATATTTTAATAATTTTAAATTACCATAAATTGACAAGTTCAAAAAAAGAATGATTTTTGTTTTTGCAAATTTAAAGTATTTAATATAGACTATAAAGACTTTAAAACAAAACGATTTTTAAACATGCCTATATTTATAATTCAAATATAGCCAGTCCTAAGCCTGATAAAAATGTGAAGGAATATCATGTGAGTATATACAGTTCATTTTAAATAGCATATAAGAAAACTCGTTTATTGTAAATAATTATTACGGTCCTGTCAACTAGTATTAACAGAATTATAAACTCAGCAGGTATAATGGTTATACTGTCAGCCATTATTGGAATCAATAAGTAAGGGTGGCCATTTCATTTTGGAAATACTATAGTGCAGTGTTCTTCAACCTTTTTGTCCCCGCGGACCGGTGAAAAAAGGATAATTATTTCGCGGACCGGCTGAAAGCTAAGACACAAATAAATTTTATTATTATATAGGTATATGTTATACAGTTCTATAATTACAATTTTTAGTGCGACATCTGCTGCTGCTTCTTTGTTAGAAAATTTGATATACGTGACTGCAGAGTTGTTTTTGAGAGACGAAGCGCTACGTTAACATCCATTCGATTTCTCTGTTTGGTTTTTATTATTAACAAAAAATCTTTTCGCACAAATAGGAAAAAGTCGAAAAAATTAAATAGAGGATCGAATACACATGACTTTATATCTTTCAAGAATGGATTGAACAGCCCAACAGAAATTTTGGTGCCTGCGAGGTATTAACTGTCTCTAGGTAATTTTTGGGCACATAATCCAAAATAGCCGTCAGATTTGGTCTATTAGATCAAGTTTTTGAGATACGCTATATTGGTCTCTTTTACAATAAAATATCTTACTTCTTAACTTGTGTATTTTTCACCTTATTACTGTTACAATTTGCTCCAACTGCCAGTTACAAACACAAAAGAGGCAAAGTAAGGTATTTATTTCACAAAGTAGATAAATATACATTCATCACTTTCTAGCATGGAGTTTACCAGAACAGTCTTTCTGAAGACTCCAACAGTAGTAGGCCATCATATGGCTATCTTATCTTCCTTGAAACTATAGAAGATAGATATTCTATAGTTTTATCTTCTGATGGAATCTTTCCCCCGGTTCTTCACTAAAATCACCTAGGTTTTCTGGTAAGTGGTAATACAACCGAGAATATTAAAGTTGGAAAGCATATTTTCCACTAATTCTCTGCCTTATAATTTCCAAGAAAATTTTGCACTACTTGAATAAATGAACACCAAGAATTAGATTCAATCTCGTTCATTGATGCGGTTGGATTGGATTCTGGATCTTCAGTAGGTTGCCTTATCTGAGGACCATAAAATATTCTGGCTTTCAGTTTTTCAGAGTTAATCCCAGGAAATTTATGTGTCAAGTAGCCTAAATAAAGTCCATCTCGATTTAAAGCCTTCAAAAATTGCTACATAAGCCCAAACTTGATGTGCAAGGGTAGAAATATAATTTTCTCTCTCGCAACCAAAGTTTCGTTGACAACGTTTTGTTTTTCTTGAATTATGACATTTCTTAATGAAAATCACCCAATTTCTGTTAACCCAGTGCTGATCATTAGCTCTGCTGTCCCAAATACATAAAAAACAAGGATATTTTGTACATCCACTTTGCTGTCCAAGGAGGAAGTTTACCGTTTTTAGATAAAAAACTAAAATCAATTAGTCTGTATCTCAAAAACTAGAGCTGCTACGAAAAAGAGTCAGGTATTTTTGGAATCAGCATATCAAAAATATCCAAAATCAGTTCTTACTTTTCCGGCACCAAGATAAAAAAAATTATTTTGTAGGGCAATGTTATTAATCCAGAGGTTACCTTTACGAGAATCCTCATTTTCTGGGAAATAATTATTAAAATTTTCAGCTAATGCTTTTAAATGTTGACTTATTGTTGAATATGACTTTCTGGTTGACATCAGCAGCAATCAAAAATTCTTCCAAAAGTGGAAATATTTCTATATCTTCCCCTTATAAGCGACTATTCCACAGAGCTAGCTTCTTCAGAAGTATGAAAAATAGCCGCGAGAGACGTTGTATAGGTGCTAGTAAATATTAAATAAATCATGGTTCGGACAAAAGTTAGCTTCTGCGTCGACTAAAAATGTGCTATATACTCGTGAATAGAAATGTGCATTTACATGATTCGGTCGAAATATTTCGCGGACCGTCCGGTTGAAGAATACTGCTATAGTGAACTTGTAAAATAAATGAATATATATATATATATAGATGATTGCAAGCCCAGATTATGTGCTTTTTGCAATAAGCAATTAGTAGCTGACATTTCGGTCATTAAACGCCATGTATTAGAGACCACATGTTACCAATGCTGAAATAAGAAGTAGGTGTCAAAGTACACTATCAACATTTGTTACAAAAGAAAAATGTAAAGAACCAACGAATGCCGCGGAAATAAAATTGTGTACATTTTTAGCGGAACACAATAGAGCATTATTTGCGACAGAGCACCTTACTGATGTTTCCCTGATTCTAAAATTGCGCAAAAACAGCAATGGGTAGAACAAAATTAATTCTTTGTTGCTAGCATCAGAATGTATCAAATAAAGTAGCAATTGTAAAAATGTTGTACCAACAAAAAAAAAAGTTTGAATTAACGAATAACAAACATATATATATATATATATATATATATATATATATATATATATATATTGATGAATACAATGTTTTATAGACTATATCAAATGCTAACGGCTACTTGAATTTGAAATCTGGCATGGATTTATAAAAAAAATATTCCTACCAACTTGAATCATAAAATAATCCTATCAACTCCAGTCTTTGAATAAACTTGAAGAAACGTAATTACTGTTTAGTTGCTCATAAGCATTTAGAATAGCTTTTAAATTAATATAAAGGTAATTATTCTCTGTTAATCAATTATTAGTATTCTTATGTAGTATTATTTATTTAAAAAAATATACCATGTGTTCAAAAAGAAATTACATAAGGGTTAACTGTGAAAAAATAAAATAATGTGTACTGCAAGCTTCAACTGTCATCACTGTTGTTGTCATAAGTTTCTATTGAAAATTCAATTATGCTACAATTATAATGGTTCTTACAATAGAACACAAAAAAATTATGATTGAATCATATTTTCGAAATGGTGTTCCAGTGAACAGCGAATGGATTTACAGTGCGGTGTCATGTTTAGAGGAATTTCGGCTACAATTTCCAGATATTGCTTTCCTTGAAGGAGATCTTTATAGCGCACTTAGAAGATGAGTTGATTTATTCCAAGATACAGGGAGTCTTACTCATAGAGATAGAACTGTAAGGCCAAGAGTTCGTACTCAAAATACAGTTGATGATGTTCGTCAACGTATGAACGAGCAACTCACTACATCCTGCGTACACTGTCGCAAGAGACTGGTTTATCATTAGGAATTTGCCATACTGTTGTCAAAAAAGATTTAAAACTGTTCCCATACAAAATTCTTGCTTTACATGAGTTGCTGTCAGCAGATCATAATAGGCGAATTGTGTATTGCCAGTGGTTCCAACAATATTTAATTAATAATGATGATTTGTTAATTTTAACGTTTTTTTCTGAGGATGCCTGGTTCACCCTCTCGGGGTATATTAATTCAAAAAATATGACGTTATGGAGTGCTCAAAATCCTCATATTTTTCGTGAAACTCCCTTTCAACCGTTAAAAGTTGGTGTTTGGATTGCTGTGTCTCGAAGACGTATTATCGGACCCATATTTTTCAACGAAACTGTTACTGCTCAGAGATACCGGAATATTGTACGTGAATTTATTAATTAGCTTCATGAGGATGAGCTCTAGCAAGGCTACTTTCAACAGGATGGCGCGACTGTCCACACCGCTCAAGAGACCATCAATTACCTTCGTGAATTTTTTGACGATGGAATAATTAGTTTACGTTCAAATCGAGAATTTCCACCTAGATCACCAGACTTCACTATTTTAGATTACTTTATATTCCCTTATCTCAAAAATAATGTATACATGACTCCTATTAACAATATCGAGGAAATGTAAAACAGAATTACCGAACAGTGTGCCAATATAACTCCTCAAATTCTTATAAATGCTTTTAATAGTATGAAAAGACGAGTAAATTTGTGTCTGCAGAAAAACGGTGGTCATTTTTAACAGCTTCTTTAGTTTTTTATGTTTATTTTTCTGTACCTGTGAAATCAAAAAATATATTGTATATAATGTATAAATTTGTATTTAGCTGGCTAATATGGTTGTATAGACTAATGGCCAATAAAACAATATAATTAAAGAAAATTCCCAATTTGAATGATTACAAAGGTTGTTCCTAAACGTTAGTCAATTGTTATATAAAGCTTGCAATAGACATTATTTTATTTTTCCACAGCCAACCCTTATGTAATTTCTTTTTAAACTCATGGTATATTCACCACTTTTTTTATATACAGTAGCCTACCACAGATTGGGTACCGCTACATAATAATTTACTTTCAGTAATTAGGCAACGCTGTTGTATGCCGCGAGGTTCGTAAGTCAAGGTATTAGTAAATTTACTTTTCCATAACTAGTATTCAGAAGTTAAAATATTTAAATTTTAATCATCTATATCAAAAGAATATGTTTGAAGTAAGTTTACGAGAACCCAACCCCCATTTTTAGTACGCCACTGCATATTTTAATAAAAGGGCGCAGTTTGGATGGTCTTGCCCTTGGCGCCAAAAGAGCTAATGCCGGCTCTGCGTCTGTTCAACGCTTCGAAAATGATAAGAATTAGATGCTGCATGGAAGCTTATAGCTAATACTTGTCTTTTATTGCGGCTGAAGGGTACAGCGAAGAACTGTTGAAGTACTAGAACCTTTTTAGAATGACACTCTGAAAACCGGAGATCATATGAGGTGCTGTTACCTCTTATTAGATGTATAAAAACACGAATATAGGTGCTAGGACCCTGTAAACACAGTATAAAACTTAATTATTGCCAGTACAACACTCTGTCAAAAATCTATCCGTTTAATAGATGTTTACCGAAGATTGGTTAATACCTAAGGTGCTCGGACCTTTAAATAGATGCTTCAAAATACAAATATAGGTGCTACGGCCCAGTAAGCACTGTATATAAACTTATTTATTGCCAGTACAGCGTACAGAACTTCTGTCTAAATATTTTTATTAAACACACATGACAACATAGAAAACATTATAAAACAATGCATTACATAGCTTACTGTAAGAAAACAAATACTGTAATTCGCAAACACTGATTCGCACGAGTTGATCAACTTTTGGTAAAAATCGGTTGACTAGAAATGAGACTTTACTCGTGTCGATTTTAAGATTTTTGCGAATATTTAACAACAGAAAAATATTTCGAAAAAATTTATTTAACAAAAGTTGCTATAAAAGTAATAACCAACAACTTTTCTTTTTTTTTTTATTTGTTTGAAAGAGGCGTCAGCAACTTGGCTATTGGCCCCTGATACATATATTTGTACAAAATATTATTTTTACATATTATAAATATATAACATTTTTAAATTTTGGAGAAAATATTAATAGATTTTAGATAATTTATTACATTGGATAGATGATCTTGGTTGTTGCTTAGAGCTTCTTTGAGTGATAATGGGATTTGGAATCTTAACCTCTCAACTTGATAATTAGGACAGTCGATTATTAGGTGTTTTACATCTAATCTAGTTTTGCAATTTTGGCATTCTATGGGATTTTGTTTTTCAAAAATATGTTTATGAGTAGCTAGTGTGTGACCTAATCGGAGTCGCGTAATAACAATTTGATCTCTTCTATTCATATTGGTTTTCCAGTAGCT
The DNA here is from genome assembly GCA_963971575.1 of Liopterus haemorrhoidalis. NCBI lineage: Eukaryota > Metazoa > Arthropoda > Insecta > Coleoptera > Dytiscidae > Liopterus > Liopterus haemorrhoidalis. The sequence continues at coordinate 28,198,582 of OZ020623.1, forward strand.
GAAGTCTTCTTTGATTAGACTGAAATGATTTGCTATTGTGCCCCAGTATGAAATCAATTTAGAATTTAATTTATTTTTAATATGGCTAATGAAGTCTCTATGTGGAATGGGTATATTTATCAAATTGTTATTTGTAGCTAATTTTCTTGCCTGATCTGCTTCTTCATTTCCTTTGATACCAACGTGAGAGGGGATCCATAGGATAACAATCTTTTTTCTTTCAATAATAGCATTATGTACGTTTGCTTGGATATCTTGGATTAACGGGTTTTTCGTGTGAATATCTTTGATGGCGTCTATGGTACTTTGTGAATCTGTTTGTATTAAAAATTTGTTTTTTTCCACATTTTCCTGAATATTGCCTTTAAAATACTAAAGGCTTCTGCTGTGTATACACTTGCCTTTGATGATAAGTGGTATTGATATTTTTCTGAGTTTACTATGAAAGCGGCACTGGTCTTTCCATTTATTTTTGATCCGTCAGTAACAACAACTTTTATTTAAGACATTTTTTGATAACACGAAAAAAAATTAATAAAATTTTCGAAATTTTTTCTAAGTATCTATTTTTTCATACTTATATGTAAAGTTTCCATGGTCATGATAAATAATATCTCTTTTACAAAATATAAAGCCAAGTTATTTCTACTCTGCTGCTAGAATGTATTTTATACAAGTACTTCGTGATGGCGGTCGGTCCTGTGGTGGCCACAGCTGATTTTTTTTATAAATGTTTCTACTATATCTTAATTTACTAAATTTGGATAGTATTTAATTATCTTCTAACAAAATTCACATTAACTGTCCGACATAAAATATAAGTGTTCAAATGCTTAAATAGTTATTACAATAATATATCCAAAATAGGATGCATTATGTCAAAAACCAGTTTGCTAACAAAGCTGTCATAACACTGCAAAAAAAACACATGGTTAACTATAGGAGAATGTTGTGTTTTGGTCGTCACAACTTGTGTCAGCACATTATTTATGTTAAGACAAACATTATTGAGTTAAACTGGTATTTCCAGATGCATTGTCAAATTTAATCAGTAACCTTGTAGATCCAGTAGTGTTGATCAACATCAACATCCTTTCAGTGTGTTGCAAAACAGTCAGAATGAAACTAGAGTTATTTTTCGTGCTGTGTTGTACAGTGTCTTGTGCATTTGCTGCAGTTGGAAGAATTAAAAGCGAAGAACATCCAGGTATATTACTGTTTTAACTCACCATTTTTGGAAAATGTTTAACTAGTTGAATTCGAACTACTCGCGGAAGCATTATCGGGTTTCTGTAGCCTATATCAGTGGTTCTTAAACTTTTTAAGCCGCGACCCAAATTTGAGAAATATGTTCATGTCGCGACCCAAAAAAACTCATTTTTATTCATTACCTTTTTTACCGACCGCCAACATATATAAGGGAGGTATTGTGATCATACCGATTTTGACATTTCGATGGATCTCCACGAATTGCGGTCCCTACATAACGTTTTGATTATTTTTAGCATGATGTCTGTCGGTTTGTCTGTCTGTCCGTCCGTCCATCTGTCTGTCCGTCCGTCCGTCCGTCCGTCTGTCTGTCTGTGTACACGTGCAGAGCAAAATCGGCTAAAATTATTTTTATGAAACTTCATATTTAAGCTTCTGCCATCAATGGCACCAGTTGATCAACTTTTGGTAAAAATAAGTTGACTATAAATGGGAGTTTACTCGTCTTGATTTTAAGATTTTTGCGAATATTTAGCAACAGAAAAATATTTCGAAAAAATTTATTAAATAAAAGTTGCTATAAATGCAGTAACTAATAACTTTTATTTGAGACAGTTTTTGACAAAACGAAAAAATTTGGAAAAAACAATAAGTATCTATTTTTTCATAATTATATGTAACGTTTCCATGATCATGATAAATAATATCTCTGTTAGAAAATATTAGGCCTATTCGAGCTTCACCAAGTAAAACTATCAACTATTCAATACATTAATAATTATATCAGCAGGTATATGATTATTTCCATAGATCTATTAAATATTTACATAGGTTGATAATTATTTTCATAGGTCGATAAATATTTCTATAGCTCAATAATTAATTCCATAGGTCAAAAATTAAAACCATAGATCAATTATTTAATACATAGGTAAACTATTATTTTCATAGGTACTATGCTGTAGATCATATATTTTTATCATCTAGTTTAATGACAAAACACTATCTTAGGTTAGGTTAGTTTAGGTTAGTAAGCAGACGTCACTACTGTCTATAGGTAGTTTATTATATATCAATTGATAATTTTCTATAGGTCAACTATTAATTTACTATAGATCATTTTTTAATTATCTATAGGTAAATGATTGATTTTTCTATAGGTAAAAATATAAAATTTCATAGGTAATATTTAAATTATTAATAGTCATAAAATTAGGATCCATATTGAAATATTGTACTATGGAGTCTATGTATTCATTCGGTATTATTAATAGAGATCATCTACATATTTTTTTATAAGTTTACATTCAAACGGTAACCTGTTTAAACAATTGCCTAGCAAATCATTCATAACTAAATTTGCTAGTGATGGGCTGCTGGGACTATCCATACTAGTGCCAAAAATTTCTAACTAGTGCCAACTAAGAAGATTATCTAAAATATTTTTTAATTCGTGTGCATTTTTTATATCATAATTATAATGTGAATTGACTTTATTAATGATTTGTGTAAGATATTTAGATAATTTATCGGAAAATTAGTTTTATGTGTTTTAATAAGGCCATAAAATTTGGGTGAAACGGCAATATATATTTTTAAAGATTTCCCTTGAATGTCAGTCATCATATCTTTATCTACCAATTCTTTAATAATACTATTATTTAATTTTTTTGAAAAGTATCTAAAGAGTCTTTATAAATAATTTATAATGTTTATCATCTAGTAATAATTCATTCCATTTTTTAAGGTAATCATCTTTGTACAAAATCACGGTCTGTTTACTTTTGTCAGAATTCGCCATTACTATGTTGCTATTATTTTTTAGAAAACTTTTCGTTAATTGAAAAATTTAAGATTATTAATTTCTGATCTGTGATAATTTACGGTATTATTTTTTAATTTATTAATATGATTGGTTATTACATTTAGGCCCGGTCTTTCCACCTTCAGATAAATTTCCAGGTAACTATCTGACAGATAAGATTATTTATAACTTCATCTGCTGAGTAAATGTCAATACCAGTCAGTGAATCCAATACGTCAGTCTCATTATCCGTTAGATAACTATCCGATAGATACATTTGTATAGAAAGAAGGGAGGACATTTATTCAGCAGATGAAGTTATAAATATCCTTATCTGTCAGATAGTTACCTGGAACTTTATCTGAAGGTGGAAAGACCGGGCCTTACAGTTCTGCATCTATTGTTGTCTAAGTCATGATTCTCTTCTTTATCAAAATTATTTAATATATTTTCTATATCACTAATCAATTGTGGTATCGGAATCTCATTTTTATTTTATGGAACTACAAATTTAAGTCCATAGCTAAGTAATTCTAATATATTTTTAGGAATAATTTCATTAGTTAAATTTAAAATACAAGTGTTACTAGAATTTTCTGTATAATTACTAATATCTACATTATTATCATCAACAATATTCGAACAATCGCCGTGTATTACATCATCAATTGTAATAGGATTAATATTCTCATCGTCATTAATTTAATAAGATGTATTCATAATAATCAGAAACCGGTAAAAGTATGCTAGGGTACTTTTGCCATAGGCGTGCTATTTTAAACTTTATTTTGAAAGAATAATATAATTCTGTAATAATTTTTCACTTCTTTTTACTTATAAAGCGCCCTATCTGATATTAGCATACTATATATAGACTGTATTGAGTATATAAGCTGTTCACTTTTGTAAGAACAAACTAGATCTGATTATTTTGGTTACTTTTATAGTGTATTACTGATTTTAATGTCAAAAATATTCCTTACACTGTAAAACCGACTTTAGGTTTCTAGGTTATGGCCATTATAATTAAGATATCATTTTTCATTATGACATATGTCAAATGGATCGACATTTTAAAAAAGTGACATTTTTTAATACCAACATGACATACAATTTCAAATATGGAAACTATTCAAAACAATATTTCCTCTTAGTTTGTTCTTACAAAAGTGTAACGCTTATACCAGGTTCTTTTCTCAAATTTTATTGCATTTTATTTTATAATATTTTCTAGTCTGTGATACTTAATAATTTTATGACTTTATAGTGATTTTAATCTGGTTTTTAATTTGTTTTTAAAATATTGCAATAATAAATATGACTGTTTTTTATTATCCGCCCTCATATGGAGGAGGACTATTCACATCGCTTCAAATGTATCATTATTGAGTAAGTTTTATATTTAATTTAGACACAAGTGACTAATTTATTGTATAATTCCTAATTTGTATCATTTCTCTGTTTCGAATTATGTAGTGAAACTGAAGAAGATAATACAAGTTTATCGAAACTAGTTTTACGTCAATACCGAGTAATTCTTTGTTCCTGACATATTATCCCGAAATCTAATAAACTACATATTTAGTGGTTAATTGCGACCAAAAATTATATACATTTTTGATATGAAGTAAATAATAAGTGATATTTTTAAGATTTCAAATTTAGGGTGTACCCTCGTTACTCACATGATACTAGTTCAGTTGAAAAAAAACAACATAAAAGATTTGTTTTATCATGATAAACAATTTTTGTCATATACACTTTTGCTGCCAAATCAATAATAAGGGAGATATTTCATAAGTTTAGTTTTAGGGTATGCCCCCCTAACTTCCCAAATATTATTCCAATTATAAAATTGAACATGTCAATTGAGCATTCAACAAAAATATTTGTTTTATTATTATAAACAATTTTTGTAAAATATAATTTTCTGTCAATAATAAGGAAGATATTTTAGAATTCCAGTAAACAGTTTTAACCCCATATCACCACATGACAATGAAAATTTTAGTTAGTTAGTTAAATTTTTCGGCACACAGCAACAAAGGCTATTTGCTTCTAACGCAGCCCATCTAAATGATTACACCACATATTAAAATCAATAAAAATACTCTAAAATATAAAAGAAATCTTGCACAGACAAACACAAATAAATAAAATAAAAAGTCTGTTAAAAAATTGGAAAATTAAAAATATTAAAATAAGGTGCAAGGCTTCAGAAATAAAACAGTACGTTCGATTCTCTCAGGAAGAGTATCAGCCTCTTCATGAGTACTCTGTCGTCGCCTAAAGAAACTGACAGGTCATAGCACAGGCCTAGCCTCTCCCTGACATCATCGAACTGCACACATTAAGTTAAAAGGTGTAACACAGACAAATCTGTGTTACACGTCTCACACATAGAAGACTCTTCGCCTCGAAGGAGGTGTCCATGGGTCCTTGCTACGGTTAATCCTGCAAAAAGAACCCCATGGTTTAATGTCTCCCTTAAAATGAAAATTTTGAGATGCCGTGCAGTCTATGCTCGATTTCTGATTTTTACTACATTAATGTCAAATAATTGTCATATATATTGAAAGGAATATTATAAATAAAGAACACAAAAAATTAATTTTTCCCCTTAGTTACGTATTATGAAAAGAAATATATTACAGGTGATTTTTAAAGGATGTAGTTACTTAACAGGAATTCACTTAAAATTTAGTGCTAACTACTTTAAATGGTTGCCTTATTACAGGATGATAATGAACCGAAATATAACTATTTTTTAAATTTCAAAACACTAACATAACATATTTTAATAGATTCAAATGACGAACATCTTAAAACATTTCTCTTAGTTTTATTAGTCATTATAACAATAATAATAATAATAATAATAGACAAAAACTGAAAATAAAATAATAACAATGAGATAGGGTAACAGAATATATGATAAATATTGTGAATAAGAACATGTCTGAAAATTTCTCTATAATATATGAACATGTGACAGTAACAGAAAATGCTGCTAAGATGGGTCAGTTTAGAATATTTTGAAGCGGTACATAAAGTGACATATCTGTTACAAAGTTATTTTCTATAAAACTAATCCTGTATACTTATACGTATAACCAAATATTTTTATAGATTATCCTGGATACTGCTACTACAAAGGAAACGACAATGTTGCCGATATACTTATAAGAGATAAAAATGAGAAGAGGATGGAGAAAACATGTGGACGTTTATCATGCAGCAATAATATAATCTTAGTAGAAACGTAAGTTTATTCTGTAGCCAGTGCCGAATTTCCTTATAAGGGTACTCCTACATTGGATCCGTATTTTTCCCGATCCGATGTCGGGCGAACGTCGGACGACGTCGGAATGAAAACAAAATCAAGGTTTTAATGTAATAGCCTACACTAGAGTGGAAAGCCCGACCCGACAATGACCGATTACGCCCGACGTCGGACTGATAGTTTTTCCGACCAAACGTGTTTGGTTTCAATCCGATTGTTCGCTCCGACGAGACACTGAAAATGTTGCAGGAGGTAGTACCCCTCGGAAGAGGTCCTCAGGCCACTATCCCTGAACACAGTTACCTGGCTACCTCAAGAGCGGGTCCGTAGAATTCCTCTCTGACTTGAAGAGTCACGACCATTAACTGCCTGAAAGAGAACGTGAATCCCCAAGGTGTTAGAAGAGATTCAAACAATTCAAGTTAATCTTTTATTTCGAAAATAAAATTAAATAAATATCGATAAAATATATTAAATAATTTAAAATGATACAGATATAAAATTTGAATAAACAATGGTATTATAGAGGAAACTAAGGAGGGGATAGTTCAGAAGTCCACGCTTCTTTATGAGGCAATTCCGCGTCTTTGGAATCGGACTTCTGACCGGGTGGATGTCAGGGGTGACAGGGAAAGAGGGGGTGAGGATCGGGGAGAGTGATGAGGAAGTAAGTCGTCGGTGTCGGGGTCCGGGCAACTGGTGACCGTTGTCGGGCTGGCGGCGGTGACGGCGTGATCGGTCCAAATAGTTCCAGCAACTGTCTCTCAGGTCTGTTATTGAGTGTTTCAGGGAGACTAGATTGATTTCTTTTAGTTGCCGGCGTAGTTGGCGGCGTCTTCGGGCCCAAAAGCTCGACGTAACGAGCCCTCACGAGACTATCGAGGTCTGGGGCGGCTGGGAGGTTCTTAGGAGGCGGCGGCGGTGCTCTTTTTGTTGTTGATGCTGAGCTGAGACCAATAAGGGGGCCTTGGACAGGCTGAATCCGCGTTCTGGGCTTCTTTTTGGCCGCGGGAGCGGCAGAAGCTTTAGCCGGAGGCGGCGGCAGCGGAATGAGGGTCGCCTTCTTGATCGGGCCAGCGAGCCGGTTAGTTTGAACCCCAGATTATCTTTTTGCTCCGGGGGCGGCAGAGCAATCCGGGCAGCTACGGTTGAGGCGGTCCCGGAACGATGTCCCGTTGGGGCCGGAACGATGCTTTGGGCTGCCGGTACGGCTGTAGGCAACTTTGGAGGTGGCGGCAATGCTGGATGGGCAGCCACGGACTCATGGCCGTCTCTGGTTACGTTTTCCGCCCGGGGGTGGCAACTGATACCGGAGGCGGCAGTTGACAGAACCGGGGGTGGCAGTGGTGGTGGTGCGGCCGTCGGGTTGTAAATGGTATTGGCCGGTGTTGTAGCCGTCTGCCTGCAATTCAGACGAGCGGAAGCGGCTGCTATTGGAAGCAGGCGCCTTGGTGATGGTGGCGGCGTTAGTGGCGTAAAACACCGAGCCCTCGGGTCTCCCTGTCGCAGCAGGTGATGGTGGAATGTCCGCGAGATGGCGGCGTAGGGCTTGGCCACATCAATGGGTATTAAACGGCGGCGGCGGAGGAGCGCTTGCCTGACGTTATACTTCTCCCTCGACGCCTTTCCTCTGCGGCCGGCCAGGATGTTGCCGTGGTCCGTCATAATGAGGATATTAATAGGAGGCGGCGGGAACACCTGCCTGGCAGCGAGTGTGGGAGTGGTTACTAGCGCCCGCCAGGAAGCGAGAGCCGTCGACGTTTCTAGCGCCGCCATGAAGCGAAGCCGTCGTTGATTCTAGCGCCGCCAAGAAGCGAAGCCGTCGTTGATTCTAGCGCCGCCAAAAAGCGAAGCCGTGGTTGCCGAGAAGCGACCAATTTGTCGTTGAATATTTCGCAGTTTTTACTGTTTACTTCTGAATATTTTTCCACTAAGCCAGTCAGCGAAGTGAATTGTTCGGCTGCCGAGAAGCGACCGTGTCTCTCCGTTGAATGCTCGTTTCTTAAATACAATTCGTTCAGTGGAGGGGGAAAGGAATTTGACTAGTAGTGGAGTTAGGTCACACCCAGTTATTGGAAATTGAGCCTTATTATTTAAAAAGATTCTAAATTTGAGTTTTTGGCTGTTTTACGGGTTGCGATCGATGGAAAATGACTCGGTGAATCTAATGGTGTAAGATATAACGCGGTACGACCCTTAGTTCGCGAGATATCTGCGGTAACAAAATGGCACTAGATAAAGAACCTTTTCTGTGGGGCTAATGCATTCCCTGAAGTTAGACTGGCCAGTTAAAACCTCTTCTATCCGTTCAAGAATATAATAAAATGTTTCCATACTCATACGGTGGTACTCCTTGAATTTATCATGGTAGTTACGAAGAGTTTGGAAAGTTTTATTAAAATCTTCTGAAGATCTGTCTTGGTTAAATGTATGTACCCATGTACGTTTTCTTCTAGGTCTTTTAAGAACGTTGTTCTCTAACAACAGCCAACACATAAAATCTTCATCGGAACTCATTGTCATAAATGGTCGGTGGTCGGGCGTTAACTGAACAAGTGTAGGCACTCTGCAAGTCGGATCAGAAAATCGGACTATATCGGCTCGGGAGAAATACGGATCCAATGTTTTGTAATCAGTTTGATAAAATTATCCGCTTGATATTCACTAGAATAAATTGCTTTCTGTATTTCCAACTCTAGTTATCACGTAGATAATTATTCTGATTGATAATAATATTTTACGATGTTTTTTTTTATGTTGGTCTTAGGAGCGTTGTGTTAAACAAAGAGAGACATATATGCGACTCGCACAAATAAAAGAGAGATAGGTCCAACTGTCAAAATAAGCAGATGTAACCTAAATAGCTCGAAGTTTTGTAAAATTTTGTACAGAAAAATGTGCGACAAACGCCCAAGAAGCGCAAATTTCAATATTTCAACAAGGAAACTTGTAAATCTTGTTTTAAAATGTAAAATTGTTGTAGAAAATAAAGCTACTGACGCTGTAAATCTAAAAGAAAAACAACAGGCTTATGAAAAAATATATATATATATATATATATATGTTCAATGCATCCTGCGGACACAATAGAAATGCAAAAACACTGAAAATGAAATACGTCGGTATTTGGTGGAATAGTTGGTGGAGCATCCCACTGGTCCATATGCTTTGATCTAACACAAACGATGCATGGACGTTCTAAATAGTCACACGTACAATTTTTTCATCATCGTCTGCTAGCAAATCTTCAAAATCAGAATCCATGATTTCCTTCTTTAACAATAAATGTAAATTATCTAAAAATAATCGACAATATATATATTTTTTTTATTTCAGCATAAATTAAAGTAGATTACGAAATTATTTTCATATAGATAATTATATAATAAAATAGTACACATAATGGAAACAGGTGTATGTTATATGTATATAAAGTGTAGGTATGTTTAATATGTACATAACACCTGTTATACTATATACTAGAGCACCCGTTGCCAACTGAGTTGGCCAACACATTTTTACCTTTAAAATAAATAAAATAAATAAATAAATCTCAAATCAGTTTAAATAATCGTGTAAATAAAAAATAAGGTCAGTATTATACAGGGATAAACCTGCAAAATATTATTCACATCGGTTAAAGGATATAAGAGCGTCCAGAGTTTCTCGTTTATGCCTACGAAACCCTAGACCTTTCTTTATGTCATTTTATCCCCAAATTCTTAGAGAATATATCTGCAAAATATTGTTCATATCAGTCAAAGGATATAGGAGCATCTAGAGTTTCTTGTTTATGCCTACGAAACCCTAGACAATTCTATATGTAAATATATTCGTAGATTCTTAAAGAATATATCTGCAAAATATTGTTCATATCAGTCAAAGCATATAGGAGTGTCTAGAGTTTCTTGTTTATGCCTGCGAAACCTTACACATTTTTATATGATATTTTATCCGCAGTTTCTTAGAAAATCTATAAAATATTTTTCATATCGATCATAGGATATAGGTATGTCTAGAGTTTCTTGTTTAAGCCTACGAAACCCTAGACATTTCTATATTTTGTTTTATCCGCAGTTTTTTAGAGAATAAATATGCAAAATATTGTTCATATCGGTCTAAGTATATAGGAGTGTCTAAAGTTTCTTGTTTATGCCTACGAAACCCTAGACATATCTATATGATATTTTATTTGCAGTTTCTTTAATTCTGCAAAATATTGTTCATATCGGTCAAAGCATATAGGAGTATCTAGAGTTTCTTGATTACGCTTACGAAACCCTAGACATTTCTATATGTTATTTTATCTGCAGTTCCTTAGAGAATAAATCTGCAAAATATTGTTCATATCGGTCAAAGCATATAGGAGTATTTAGAGTTTCTTGTTTATGCCTATAAATTCCTAGACTATTCTTTATGTTAGTATATTCATAGATTCTTAGAGAATAAATTTGCAAAATATTGTTCATATTGGTCAAAGCATATAGGAGTGTCTAAAGTTTCTTATTTATGCCTACGATACCCTAGACATTTTTATATGTTATTTTATCCGCAGTTTCTTAGAGAATACAGAAAATATTTTTGATATTGATCATGGGATATAAGAATGTCTAGAGTTTCTTGTTTATGCCTACGAAATCCTAAAGATTTCTATATATTATTTTATCCGCAGTTTCTTAGAGAATAATTCTGCAAAATATTTTTCATATCGATCTAGGATATAGGAATGTCTAGAGTTTCTTGTTTTTGCCTACGAAACCCTAAATATTTCTACATGTAATTATATTTGTAGATTTTTACAAAATATTGTTCATATCGGTCAAAAGATATAGGAGTGTCTAGAGTTACTTGTTTATGTCTACGAAATTCTAGAAATTTCTATATGGAATTATAATCGTATTCTTACAGAATAAATCTGCATAATATTGTTAATATCGGTCAAAGCATATAGGACTGTCAAGAATTTTTCGTTTATGCCTACGAAACCCTAGACATTTCTGTGCGTAGTTATATTCTTAGATTCTTAGAGAATAAATCTGGAAAATATAGTTTATATCGGTCAAAGGATAAAGGAGTGTCTCGAGTTACTTGTTTATGCCTACAAAACCCTAGTCATTTCTATATGTAATTATATTCGTAGATTTATACAGAATAAATCTGCAAAATATAGTTTATATCGTTCAAAGCATATAGGAGTGTCCAGAGTTTTTCGTTTATGCCTACGAAACCCTAGAAATTTCTGTACGTAGTTATATTTGTAGATTCTTAGAGAATAAATCTGGAAAATATTGTTCATATCGAATATAAGAGAGTTTAGAGTTTCCTGTTTTTGCCTACGAAACCCTAGACATTTATATATGTTATTTTATTCACACTTAGAGAAGAAATCTGCAAAATATTATTCTTGTCAATCAAAGTATGTAGGGGTGTCTAGAGTTTCTTGTTTATGTCTCCGAAATCAGACGAACCATCCCGAATTATTCCGACCGATACGTACAGACAGGATTAAACTTTTTATATTATAGGGATTTTACGTATATCTGCTCATAATATATACATATAATTATCAATAAAATGTTTTTTTTTTACATCAATCTGTCAAAATCTGCCATTTTTAACCGATGGATAATAGAGGATAGTCTGTATACCGACAGCAATAATTATGTCAGAACAAAAAATGAAGTATCGAGATCTTTTATAACGGAAAACGGACTCAGACAAGGGTGCGTACTCAGTCCGCTACTGTTCTCAATGGTTCTAGACGATGCCATAAAAGAAGCGAGACAAAATATTAAAGAATATTGTGTGGGCTTCTGGAAAATGGAAAATGTGAAAGTAGCAGAACTTTGTTATGCGGATGACATGGTCATAATAGCAAGGAACGAGGACGAACTACAAAACAATCTGAACCAATACAATAAAGAATTGAAGAAAATAAATATGAAAATTAGCACACAAAAAACAAAAACAATGGTAATAAGCAGGACAAAAATGCAACACAAGATAAAAATAGATGACAAAATAATAGAACAGGTAGGAAAATTCAAATACCTAGGTACAGTTTTCGCCGAAGATGGAAAAATGGATGAAGAAATTATGGAAAGAGTAGGCGCAATAGCATCAAAGCACCGTTCTTAACTAAAAAAGAAATACCAACTAACATCAAGGTAGAGATCTTCAAAAAAGTGACAGTACCAATTTTGACATATGCCTCAGAATCCTGGACCACTACAGAGACGCACAGGTCTAAAATAAGAAGCTCCGAAATGAGATTTTTAAGAAAAATCGAAGGTAAAACAAAACTGGACAGAATAAGAAATGAAGTATTTAGGAAAAAACTAGGCACAAAACCAGTAGAGACTATAATAGAAGAAGGACAGCTAAGATGGCTGGGACATATACACAGAATGAGTGAAGACAAAATAGTAAAAAGAGTTTATGAAGCAAGAACAGTGAAGAAAGTTAGACCAGGAAGACCGAGAAAAACCTGGCAACAAGAAACAAAAGAAGCTGCAACGAAGAGAGGAGTAAAGTGGGAGGAGATAAGAAAATATACAAAGGACAGAACACGATGGAAAGAAGTATGGAGAACAACACCAGAAAATAAGTAACTCGACTATAGCCTTACACCGCAAGGTAGAAAGGCTTCAGGATTAAGTAAGTAAGTAAGGATAATAGACCGGGAGCTCATGACATTTTTGGTCTCAGATTTCATACAACATGCCTTTTGGAGGAGAGAATATTTACCCTGTGACAACAAAAAAGGGATGGTACTAAACCCCTGCACGCTTTCCGGTCATAGGGAAAATTGCATTTCCACTTGCACAAAATTTTTGTGTTTTTCTCTGATTTAATATTGCTTGCCCTTTTGTCAAAAGAAAGTTATAACAAATTTAATTATAGGCATGCTGTATGAAAACGCGGAAAATCATATTTTTTTATTACAAGATCACATGAACGTTTGAGCCCTTTGGGACCCTCCGAATCGCATGCATATATTTAAAAGACTTTAAATTTGTTATAACTTTCTTTTAACAAAAGGGCAAGCAATATTAAATCAGAGAAAAGCACAAAAATTTTGTGTTTAAGTGGAAATGCAATTTTCCCTATGACCGGAAAGCGTGCAGGTTTTTAGTACCATCCCTTTTTTGTTGTCACAGGGTAAATATTCTCTCCTCCAAAAGGCATGCTGTATGAAATCGGAGACCAAAAATGTCATGAGCTCCCGGTCTATAACATTTATCAGTACCTACACGGTGGCAATAACTTATCCTGTGGATAATCTAGTTACTCTACAGATAAATAATTGGAAATATGCAAAAAATCACTTATTCCCTTAATAACAACTTATCCGATTGATAGTTAATTTTATCAATGGTTGGAAATGCCGAGCTTAAATGAAATACAGAACATGCAAGTAGATCAATTTTTTCAGACAACCGACCAATGTGTAGTGCTTAAAGCATGTCTGTTTTACAGATGCGGGACGTTTGGTGTTCCACCTCACTGCCGTATTATCCAGGGCGATTTAAGTTCTCCATATCCAGACTGCTGTCAGCAAACCATCTGCTAAAATAATTAAAATTATAATTGTAAAAACTAAATAAATAATTAATAAAAAACCAGTGTACTATTTTATAATATTGCAATTTAATAAAATTAAATAAATATGTACTTTAAAAGTGTTCATTTAAGTTTGCCTCACTTTCAGGATTTTGCAGGTTTATTCAAAGAAGCCCTCTTTTATAAAAACTTAACAGGCAATACACCTAATTCTCCTTTTACATTGTTTTTTTTTTTTTTTTTTTTTAACTATTTCGATTTAATACGGTTTCCAAAATAAAAGATATTACATTTTTACACGGTATATTTTGATCTAGCATGAGCAGGGTAACCAGATTTCAGTTGAGGTAAGCCCTAAGATAGACAAAAATAAATAAATAAATAAATAAAATAAAATGGAAATACAGTATATTTTATTCAATTTTGCTCACCTCCAAAAAAATACAAGTGATGAGCAAAAAAAAAAGGTCTTCACCTCCAAAATACAAACCCGGATATTTTCTAACAAAACCCGGAGCCCTAAGACTCTGGCCGGAAACCCTGACACTCCGAGTGAAACCCTGAGCACGAGTCAAATGGTACTTATTTCTAAAATTTCACTTTTATTTTAGTTCTGTTCAGTGGCGCAGCCAAGGGGCCAGCAGAATTGGCACAATTTTTATACAATACTAGCAGATTATACGGCGCTGCTCGGGGAGTTGAGATAAAATTTGTTAACCACAACAGTAATTAATTTTTAAATTACTTTATTGTAAACAATATTGGCATTTTTTTTTTTCGTATATTTAAATTTTTTTTTAAGATTGGCTACTTTTGATAAAGCGACATAATTATTCTTCAAGTGAAAATACATTACTTTCCTTTTATGCTCCAACGAATTATATGAAGGGGAGCGTTGATCCTTTTTCCCCCTGATACATCGACTAAAACATTCGCCCAATCAAATGCTAAAACTGTTTTAAACAACTAATTAGTCGATTTAGATAAGATAAAGTGGAAATCTGGCTTCGTTATAACCTTCAAAATGAAATTTTAAAACGACACCTCAAACGTGAAATAGAGTAGAAATAGTAGAAATATAATAAAAAGTTTTGGAGACAATCGCGCTCTAAAAATCGGTATTTGGTTTTATTCTGTTGATAAATGTGAATATCAATATCTTCTTAGATATTTTTGAAATTATGATGTTTTACATACAAAAATGACTAATATAAGTTGTACTGAACAACAGTGGCGTATTCAGGGGGGCACTGGGGGCGCATGCCCTCCTTTAAGGTCCATTGAAATGAAAATTTAACAAATTTAACATAATCCTACAGCAAAATAACTTATGAATTTTACCATATATAAGCTATATTTTATTATGATTAGTGTTGAAATTAACAGAAAATGCATATTTACATGTTATTTTTAGGTTTTCGTCACATGAGTGTTCGTTTGGTAAAAATTGTAGCTAAGCGGCTGATATAGAGAACTGAACATAAGTACGAGGAATTTTGAGACTTCAAAAATATATCCCGCGAAAAATATAAACAAATATGGATTTATCGAAGAAAAAAAGTTTTTAAAATTTTAAGGGATATCAAATGAAAGTTTTTAATACATGGATTAACAATTACTTTTTTTTATCAACAAATAATGGAATTATTATTTGTTATAAACATCAATATCCAACAGCACGAGTGTTTAGTTTAGTTTAGTTTAGTTTTATTCTTGTCTTTCATGTACATAAATATTACATAATAACAATGTACAACAATAATACTATTACATGAAAAGAAAGTCAATACATAATAATATAAGAAAATATTTAAAACATTAGAGATATGGACAGTGAAGAAAATAAATGAATAAACAGTAATAAACAATAAATATGGAAATTATCTAAAAAAATCCTTAACGTCATACAATTCTCTTTCAATTAGGTATTTTTTAACATTGGTCTTGAAGATGAGTGCATTTTTTGACAACTTTATTTCATCAGGAAGCGCATTATAGTATTTACAGCAATTGAAATGGGCACCTCTTTGGTAACAGGTTAAATTGTGTGGCCTTGGGACTAGTGCATCTTTGTTCCTTGTGTTATGGGAATGTTCGATTTTTAAGAACAGTTGTTTGTTTTTGTAGACGAACATACAAAGAGATAGAATATATTCTGCTGGTTGAGTTAATATGTTAAGTTGGGTGAAATATTTCTTGCATGAGTCTCTGGAGTTCAGCGATTGAAGGACTCGTATTGCTGACTTTTGGAGACGAAATACTTGATTTCGGTCGCGGTCTCTTTTTCATACAAAATGATAAGCAGATACGGAACTTTAAATATTTTTTGATTCCTTATACCTTCAGAAATCATATCCTAAATTTTTATAACGAAATTCTAAAAAATAAGAAATTGGTGGCAATTTTAGCGCATGCGCTTTTTCGGAGGTCCAAGAATATATTAAACCGATTTTTGAAAAACTAACAGATGAAGAGTTGCTGAAACGATGTTTGGGAAAGAATGCCCAAAATAATAATGAGTGTTACAACAAAACACTTTGGGCTATCGTTCCCAAACATACGTTTGTGGGAAGAGAAGTTACTGAGTTGGCTGCTAATATTTCATTAGCAATATTTAATGAAGGTAGAACGTCCCTCTTGAAAATATTGGAGGTAATGGGATGCATAATTGGACACTCTGCGTATGATTATGTTAAAAAAAAAGATGAGGAACGCATTGAGATGGCCAATAAAGCGAGTACAGCGGCGTCGAAGGAAGCTCGCTTGGCAAAGCAAACTGCTCAGCAAGAGGAACAGCAACAAATGATTGATTCGGGAGTACTTTTATATGGACCAGGGGTAATTGCTGATTAACCAATTGTAAGTGCTGAAACTTATTTTTTTTTTTAAATATTACAATACAAATATTAAAAAAAACTTTAAAAGTGATTTTCTCGAAATGGTGTATTTTCAATCGGCCCAGACTTATTCTCCATAACTACACAACGGATATTTTTAAATTTTAGTGAATTTTGTTCATTTTGATGTCCTCTACCGTAATTTACCAGAAAATTGCAAAAAAAATTGAAAAAAAAAATTTATAAGGGTAAAAGGGGGAAAAAACATGATTTTTAGAAAAAAATTTTTACCTATCCGCCATTTTGTTTTTACACCCTTTTTTTATAATAGGTGGTAAATTACGATGTAAGACACCTTCATCTTTAAAATTATTTTTGAATTTTTTGTTTCAAACTTGTCAATTTCGAGATTAACCCCGGGCCAGGGAGCATCATAATTTTTTGTTACCGAACTTTGGCGCCATCTATATAATTATCTATGTATTGAAAAAAAAATAAATAAAAAATTTATAATCTTGAATATAATATTAATAAAATAAAAAAAGTTGCACAACGTTCTATAATAAAGGAAACGAGAAAAAAAAATTTAATTATAGGTCATTTTTTGCCTTTCTAACCGGTAATAGTCCGTTAAATAAGCTCTTGTTGTTCATTAACGCTTCAAGGGTCACAAAAAATTAGGTTGAGGACAGAATGCGGCCCGCGTGCCCTCGTAATTTGATTCGGCCCTCCCCAAGACAAAATCCTGGCTGCGCCACTGGTTGTTAAAATTGTATTTTCATTACATTATTTTATACATAAAAATTACAATAAATTCAAGAAATACTTAACAGAAAATAATTTAACGACAGTGGGTAAACATATAACTACTATAGACGGTATAACTTGTCTATAGACGGTTTATTACAAATACTGAAAATAATTTGAGTGAAAATATCAAATCCTTTTGGACATGTATTAATAGAAAAAAAAAAACTGCAGGGTTACCGCAAAAATGCTCTTTAACGATAATATCGCATCCAATGGACTTGAAACTGCAAATTTATTCGCGGATTATTTTAAATCAGTGTACACAACCGACACTTGTACAACTGATCATATTGTCACGTGAGTGGTTTGATTGAGACAGAACTCCTGGATTCAACATTACAAATTTATTAAATATTTATATTACATTTACAATATATATGTTTGAATTGGTCCATGGAGTTGGGGAAGTCTTCGGTCCACCCCATGTTCGCCAGGATCGGCTTGGATCTATCTCCGAGGCGGGGGCTACCCATCCGGGAGTCGAGGAGCCTGGAGACGTCTTCTTCCACTCACATGGTCACTACTTGCTTGGCTTCACTCTCGATACTAGAATCTGGCGTCGGTGTCGTGGTCGTCACCTTCTGTCCTAATGTGTGCAGCGGAGTTGGCTATGTTCCACTACCTCAATATTCTCGACATCCATCTATTAAGTACCGAAAGTTTAACCCAGTTCCTATATTCATTCGTCATGACAAATATTTCCTCATTACGAAAAATGTGATGTTTGCATTTCGTAATCAGGCCACATACGTCAGACGCTGACGAATAGTTTTTAATCAGACAGCTGACTGTCACAATGTCTAGATGTCGTAATCCTGACCTAGGATTACCTATGTGACAATATCACCAGCCCTTTAAATTGCAATATCAACTTAACATCAATCACCATTACGCCAGACATTGTTTTTAATAAATTGGTAAATTTAGATTCTAATAAAAGCACAGGTCCTGATGGTATTCCGTATTCCATCTTTATCAAAAAATGTAACCCCACTTTAGCTTTTCCGCTGTATTTATTATTTGAATTATCAATAAAAAGGGGAATTTTCCCAGATCTTTGGAGAAGAGCTTTTCTTACACCCATTTATAAATCGGGCGACAAAAACGATGTAATAAATTATCGACCGGTCTCAGTTTTAAGCACAATACCTAAGGACTTTGATTCAATAATAACAGATGAATTATCAACAATTTTTAAAAATATTATCAGAAGCAAACAGCACGGATTTATGAAAAATAAATCCACTTGCACTAATTTGCTTGAACTCACGAACTTTATATTTGATGCATTTAATAAACAAAGTCAGGTGGATGCTATTTATTTTGAGTTTGCTAAAGCATTCGACCGTGTAAACCACAAACTTTTAATATACAAACTTAAAATTACGGCATTTCAGGTCAACTTTTAAATTGGTTTGTTTCTTACCTCACAGATAGATATCAAATTGTTAAAATTAAAGATTATTTATCAGAAAAAATTTTAGTACCGTCAGACACCTCACAAGGGGCCCAATTATCGCCTCTTTTATTTTCAATATTCATTAATGATATTACTAGTATTTTAAAAACTGCTGAATGTTTACTCTTCGTAGATGATTTGAAATTATTCTGTAAAAGAGATAATATTCAGGATGCTCAACTATTGCAAGAAGATATTAAAGCACTGGAATTATGGTGTGATCAGAATCTCATGGAATTAAATATTAAGAAATGTCAAGTTGTTCATTTTTCAAAAAAAAAATATATATATATATATCAATTAATTATGTTTACAGACCTTATGATAAGACTCAGTTGAAACAATTAAAGATTTAGGAGTAACAATAGATACCAAACTTAACTTTAAAATACACATTGACATTATTCTGAAAAAAGCTTCTAAATTAGGTGGTTTTGTCATTAGAAATTGCAAGGATTTTCATAACATCAACTGTGTAATACTACTTTACAATGCATTAATTCGCAGTAACCTCGAATCCTGCAGTATATGTTGGTCTCCCTATCACCAAGGTATTTTAAAAAGAATTGAAACCATATAAAAAAGATTTGTCAACTTTATCTTTTTTAAATTAGGAATTAATAAAGATGATTATCAATACCACGAGAGATTACAAATGTTAGGATTTCAATCTCTTGAGGAGAGAAGAAAAATGTATTGAATATTATTGATATTGCATTAATTCGCCCCCATTGCATTAATTCGCAGTAACCTCGAATCCTGCAGTATATTTTGGTCTCCCACGCACGTCCAACCTCTCTCACAATTCAATCCAATTCCATGGAATTAAATATATATATATATATATATATTATTACTATTTTTTTTTTTTTTTTTGAAAAATATCAATTAATTATCGTTACAGACTTTATGATAAGACTCAGTTGAAACAATTAAAGATTTAGGAGTAACAATAGATACCAAACTTAACTTTAAAATACACATTGACATTATTCTCAAAAAAGCTTCTAAATTAGTGGTTTTGTCATTAGAAATTGCGAGGATTTTCATAACATCAACCAAGTATCACCAAGGTATTTTAAAAACAATTGAAACCATATAAAAAAGATTTGTCAACTTTATCTTTTTTAAATTAGGAATTAATAAAGATAATTATCAATACCACGAGAGATTACAAATGTTAGGATTTCAATCTCTTGAGAAGAGAAGAAAAATGTATTGAATATTTAAGTTTCGCGCGTAATTTCTCTTCTTCATTCCCAAACGGATACAGTGTGCTATGCGCTTTTCTATATACAATTTTTATTTCTCTTTGTGTAAGTTACGACAAGCACTTGAGTCGCGTACGTTTATGAGCAAGGAATGTGTATTGGCATGTGCTAACGATCTTTGTTTTGTCAGTATATTTATGCTTGTAATTAATTACTTAAATAAACTTGTTAACTAATAAAAAGTGTTGCACTATTAATTTTATATACCAATAGGTTAAGGGCCCAGATTCCCATAAGTGAAATAGTGTATACAAAGTGTATTTCGCCATTTTGTGGCAAGAGTTAACAAACGATAAATATGGCTGATGAAATAACAAGAAACATAACTAAATTTAATAGAAAGAATTTCCAAGTCTGGAAATTTCAAATGAACGCGATCTTAGTCGCAAATGGTCTTTCCGATATTGTAAACGGAAAAAGAAAATCACCAAATGAAGGAAGTGCCGATTTAGCAGCGTGGACAAAAAGTAACGCAAAGGCAATGTCCATAATTTCCGTGACTATGGAGCCTCAACAACTTGAAAACGTTTTGACATGTACAACCGCAGAAGAAATGTGGAAGAAATTATCAGACATACATGAACAAAAGTCTGCATCTAATAAATTAATGCTGATGCAAAAATTTCATGAATATAAGATGGCGACCGGTGATCCTGTGATTCAGCATATTGCAAAAATCCAAAATATGGCAGCTCAATTAACAGATTTGGGAGAGCCAATATCTGAGGTAGTAATAATGGCAAAAATATTAGGAAGTCTGCCGAGTAAGTACAATAATCTAGTAACAGCTTGGGACAGTGTCTCAGTTGAACAACAAACGGTACATAATCTACAAGAACGTCTCATTAAAGATGTTACGGTCTATTCTAGCTGACAACACTGCTTATAAAACTACTTAAACGCTAACCTACCTTACGTACAAAAACTTATGCTATTCTCATTAAAGGATACAGTATTGTGTATTTTTGCGAAACCAACTGACTAGAGTCCTGACAATCTACTTAAAGGTAGCAGTTTTTGCGACAGGAACATAAATTAATCTCTGAAGTCTCGATTTCTGTCAAAATTTTTAGGTTATGTCATGTTGACACATGGAAATAACCACATGTTATGCATTTTGGAGTATGAATACTTCATTAGAACCTGGAAATTGCAGACGATTAGCGTGTATTACGTATAATAAGGAACATACTTACTACTTGTAAAAAAATATAATGTTTACATTCGTATTTTACAAGCGCCGATAAAACAGAATGGTGTGTCTTTTGATAACTGATAAGCCATGGTGCCACACGCATCAGACAGTTATAGGAAAGGTGAAAGTGGTGAGAGGGGGGCATATAAAATGGATTGTGATATGCCATTTTGCCTCTTCAAATGTCGTAATTCAAGTATAGACGTTCTGCTAAGGGGTTGAGCCAAATTTTATTCCACAAGTGTTTGTGAAAGTATTTGAGAGTGTAATACTATGGTTACTTGTGGATTCGCTAAGGCGGAAAAGGCGCGTGATGCATCATGTTTTGGAGGTCCAAAACGCGGCTTAGGTCGGAAATGGGGTTTCCTTTCCCTAGACGGCGATTGAATTACGATGTTTAGCCACTAAAACACCAAGGTATATTTTTTTTATACAGTGTTACCCGCTAATCAGTTTGCATAAATCCAGAATTCTAATGTAAAGTATTTCTTTGTATTTTGTAAATATAGTGGCGGCATGTGAGGGCCGAAAATTGAGCATTCGTACTCGGGGAAGCATCCTGCATTCGAGAAGATTATATTGTCCCCCACATGTAAGGGTTGAAGAGCCGTTTTTGGAGCGATCCGTGGAAGATGTAGTATGAAAATTATTGTATCATTTGAGACCTGTTTCTACAGGGTGTTGCGAGATTTACTGTGTTTCAGCTAAGTATATTTTGGAAATGTTTGAAATTTTGTAACGGAAGCAATCCTGCCCTATTAACGCATTGGAATTCCCGTTTGGCGATGTTTTTTTGTGATTCTTAACGTTAATAGTGTAGGGCTGCGTCTGGTACACCCTTATAATTTATGGCCATGATTATTAAGTGTGTGTTGTTCTGTGAACTGTATTATTAGCTGAAATGCATTGAGGTTTCTCAAGATTTGTTGTATCTTGAGATGTTTTTGAGATTATTGAGATGTAGACACGTGTTGTCGTTGTATATTGAGTAACGCTTGTCGCGTGGATGGTTGGGCGTTGTTGCCACCGTGATTTTTGGAGGTACAATAATTTTTGTTCACGAGTCGCTCATAGTAAATTCTTGCCGCGTAATGTAAATTCAGTCTGTCTGTAAAGTATTTTCCCTTGATAACTCGAGGTTGTGAATTAGCTCTCAAACACGCAGCTTAACCCCTTACTTTGAATACTTACTGGTCGAGTATTCGTGTTACTTGCTTTTTCACGTTATCAAGGATCGGGTTTGTATTAATATTGGGAGGAATTAACGTTAACTTCAGTCGGGCAGAACCTCAGCCACAAGCATTGTTTTTTTTTTATTTTCCTTGGCCAGTCTTCAGTTATTTTTTTTTCTCGATAATTTTTTTTTCTCAAATTTATATTTCCGTAGAATCGAGTGGGTGGGGTGGTCCATCAACTTTTTTTGCATCTCGCGGAGATTTTTTTGTTGACGTACCACGGGTTGTAAAGGGGTAACAAGGGGGTTTAATAGAGTGGGAATACTGACCCTGTTGGGTTTCTGTATTCCATCGCGACGGCAGGGCCAGTAATCTCACTGGGATTTCACTAGTATTAAGGCGAGAGAGAATTGGTAGTAAAAATTTCAATCAGGTTTTGATAGGCTCTTGCCTCCCGATTCTAAACTTCTTCCGGACCTTTTCAGACCGTATCACCTCAAAGGATACGGCCACCACTTCATCGTAGAAAGCTATTGTGGTATAATTCCCGTTCAGAAGTTCACGCAGCCCTAGGGCAGTTGTAACGAAAGTAATCCAATCATACGGTATATATACCACAATTACAGAGTTAATTTAAATTTTTTGTATGTTTAAATTTTAAGTAATTGCCGATTAACTGTTCAGTTGTTTATTTTCCTTTGGCCGTTCGTGAGTAAGTAATTTTCAGTAATTTTTGAGTTAGAGTAATTATATTTGATTTTAGATATTTTGCATATCAAATTTGGTCGTACTCCGAATTTAAAAAGGGAATGTTCAGCTGGAAAGTTATCTTGTAATCATTTATTGTTTTGATAAAGTTTAAATAGTTTGAGTTTCACTTGGATTCAGACTGTTGTTAAGTCTGATCCATTGTTTAGCATTTTGAATTTGTTTGGTGTGTAAAAGTACATTGGATTGTTCCTTATGAACACCTTTGCATTGTGAATAATTTCGTTAAATTTTTATTGTTAGTAAAAGCACATTGTGATTGTTCCTTATGAACATCTCCTCATTGTGAATAATTTCTTTAAATTTATATTGTTAGTAGAAGTACATTGTGATTGTTCCTTATGAACATCTCCTCATTGTGAATAATTTCGTTAATTTTTTTGTTAATAAACTTGGTTATTGAGAATATTGGTGTTTCTATTACGAGAACTCTATTCCTTTCCCCTGGGGTTTTATTTTTCTTCCAGAATTTAGGGCAATAGAAGCGAGGTGACTGGCGCCGTATAAATTTTAGGCCGCACATAGGTATTGGTAATTACAGGACCACCCTGCATAGTCACATCTACCTCTAGACTGGGCTGGCGGCCTTCTACCTTGCCCTGGACAGCTGATAGCCGCTGGAATCACTTCACAGTGGTTACGGAATTCATATTTTTCCCCATTTAGGTTTTTAGCGACCGATCAGAGAGCTGAGCGGACGCTGACGCATGCCAACTATATAACGCTGGAGTCTGGCCGTAATATACGTTATAAAGAAGAAAACCGTCTTACTAATATGGATGAAGCAGTAAGTGCATTTTTTGTACAAAACATAAATAGAAATAAATCTAATGAAAAGCCAATTTTACGAGAAAAGAAAATTGTTGAATGCAAAAAGAAAGGGCATTTTGAAAAATATTGTCGTATAAAGAAGCGAGATGCAAGAAGCAACAATTCGAAATATTCTGAAAATAAAAATTCAAATCAATGTGCCTTTGTTGCCACTATGAACTTGAAAAACGAAAATGTAAGGCGTTTGTTAAATGAAGAAATGAAAGACGTTTGGCTGACCGATAGCGGAGCATCAAGACACATAACTTATCGCCGTGATTAGTTCACTGAATTTTATGCAAGCGAAGGTGACAGTGTATCGTTACGTGACAATGAAGAATGTGACGTTCTAGGTTATGGAACAATTTTGATAAATAGACTAGTAAACAACGTTTGGTATGAAGGTCAAATTTAAAACGTTCTTTATGTACTAAAAGTTCGTAAAAACCTATTTTCTGTTGGTATGTGTACAAGCAGAGGTTATAAAGTATGTTTTGACAAGCAAATTGTACCAATTGAACACGATAGTGAAATTTTAGCTCAAGGTGTCAAACAAGACAATGATGTCTATAGAATGTGCTTTACCATTAAAAATGCACCAATAATTTCTGAAGCAAATGTTTCTACAACAAATTTAAGATTATGGCATGAACGTTTGGGACATGTGAACAAAGTAACAATTCGAAAAATGATCGAGAACGGGCTGGCTGTTCGAGGTATAAAACTTTCTGATGTAAACGATTTCTTTTATGATACTTGTGCATTAGGTAAGTCACACAAACTTCCTTTCTCACAAAATAATCAGAATAGAATTACGAAACCAGGAGAATTTATACATAGCGATGTATGTGGACCATTTTCCGATGAATCCATTGGAGGGTCAAAATACTTTGTTACCTTCAAGGATGATGCAACAAGTTACAGATGCATCTATTTTATAAAGCATAAATCTGACGTTTATGAGAAATTTAAGGAGTTCGACAAAATGATATCGAACAAGTTTGATCATTCGATAAAAACACTCCGTTCTGACAACGGAACTGAATATATCAATAATAATATGAGAAATCATATGACATCAAGAGGTATTCATATGGAAAACACCGCACCATACACCCCAGAACAAAATGCGAGGGCGGAGCGTGACAATCGCACAATCGTGGAAAGTGCACGCACTATGATACACGCAAGTAAGTTACCTTTAAGTTTATGGGCGGAAGCCATGAATACAGCGGTGTATATACTTAATCGTACACCATGTAATAAAAATACAGTCACACCGTATGAAGAATGGACTGGAAAGAAGCCGAGTTTATCACACATTCGTATTTTTGGCACTGAATGTTATGTGCATATTGAAAAGCAATTTAGGACGAAGTTGGATGCCAAATCCAAGAAAGTAATCTTAGTCCGATACGAGCAGATTCCACAAATTATAGGGTTTTCGATCCAATTGAAAACAAGATATCTATTTCGAGAAATATTTTATTTAATGAAGTTTCTGAAGAAAAGCCAACGGAAACTGTAAGTTTACGATTAGAAGAACCAGAACAGAGTAGCGAAGAAGGCGAATCTGAAGAAGATAAAGTAAACGAGAAAGTTGTACCAGAAAATTCCGAAACAAGAAAACTACGTGATCGTCAGAACATTCGAAGACCAGCAAGGTATGAAGTAAATTATGCAAATTACTTTACACCTGTAACATTTCAGGAAGCTGTATCAAGCAAAGAAACTGATCATTGGGTCGAAGCCATCAACGAAGAACTACAAGCCCATGCGAAGAACAAAACATGGATTACAATTCCGAGGCAACCCGAACACAAGACAATAGATTCAAAATGGGTCTTCAAATTGTTGCGTGATGAGTCAGGGGACATTATCAAGTACAAAGCTAGGCTGTGTGCCCGAGGCTGTCGTCAGAGAGCAGCAGACTACGACGAAACGTTCTCGCCTGTAGTGAGATATGACTCTCTACGAGTACTACTAGCAATTGTCGCACAAGAAGACTTGGAACTCAGTCAGTTCGACGTGAAAACGGCATTCTTACACGGTGAATTAACAGAGGATATATACATGGAAGTTCCGGAAGGTTTACCGATTGAGGTAAATAAGGAAAATCTTCTAGAACAACCAGGTTACTTTCTATCTCTCACAGTTCCACAGAGTACGGTAAACATTCAGTTATTAACAAACTGTCTGCAAGCTTTAATAACACTTACAGCAATTTGGATGTATTCTCACTCACAAATTTTAGCACAAGTGCTATAATGAAACGAATCAAAAGTAATAAGTAGACATTTTTGTAAACCATAATTTATTTGTGAACAAATTTTAATTTATGACATGTTATTTTATATTAATATGTACCACTTTGTTTTATTTATTGTTTTATTGCCCATTGTACCTATGTTCCTTTATTTTATGTATTGTATTTTTTTTATGTATTATTATAATTACACTATTAATTTATGTTTAGGTTTAAGTATTTATGTAAGAATTGGGCATTGCCTGCCTGTAAAATATTCAATAAATAAATAATAAAAGTTGCTAAATTGGATTTTACATCTAGACCAAAATAAAATAAATGAAATACTTGCGAATAAAATCTTAAATTCCAAATGTAACTTGAATACTTGTTTAGTTCAATATTTATTATTTTTTTTATATATAATTTGTTAATAAGATGAGGAAGTAATGGGATTCGGACTGGTCAGAAATTAAAATTAAAACAATATTTTAACTTCGCTAACGCTTGGATTTAATATTAAATCTTCATCAGAGCTAGAATGAAAATATAGCTATAATTTAAGATGATATAATTTGTTTTACAATATAAAGTATAAGAAATTAATTTTATAAAATTTGATCCATATCTAACTACAACTACATGTGAAAAATATGGTAATATTAAGGGATGAAAATAAATAAATCTATAAATAAATAAATAAAATAATAATACAATAAATCACAAATTAAGATATTTACATACCTAGGTTAAAAAGTCACAAAATAAAATAAATTGGTCAGATAAATAAAATTTAACGTCCACATAATGTGAGAAGTCATTGAACTTAGAGAAAAAATAATCCGTGAACTAATCAAGTTTAAATTGGAAAAGTGATACGATAAAATCAAACAACTAGTGTAATCTATGAGAATAAAAGAAAAAAATTGGTTAGAACTGTTTAAAAATATTGCAATAGATAGCGCTCATGTTGTCGCAATCAGTTTTAAAATTAACTACCTTATTATTCCTTTGTATATTAATACTTTCGCTAATAAGTCACTCAAGTTATTGACTGTTTCTAAAATTTTAGTTTCTTCAAAATTAAATTTATGTTCAGTTTCGAATGTATGGGTGCTAAGTGCTGTATTTTCCCTCTTATTTTTAAATTTTTCTTGACAACTATTTTTGTGTTGATATAACCGCTGTTTAAGATATTGTTTGGTTTGCCCTATGTAACCCAAATCACACCCCTTACAAGGGGTGTAATATACTACTGATGATATTTTTAACTTCTCGGTAGGGTCTTTAAGTCTGGAGTGAAGCTCATTAACAGTCTTAAGATTATATAATGCTAATTGTATATTAAATATTCTAAAAAGTTTAGCAATTTTAAAAGAAATGTTTTGAATATTGGGGAATTTTAAATATGAGAAGTTACTGTTGTTGTTAGAAAGGGTGTTGTTAAGTGTGGCGTTACTGGGATTATTATAAAATATTCTATTGACTAGGGGCCTCAGCCCGGCTACGCCGGTCTTCTCCCCTACATTGTTAAAACTCGTCGCTTCGCGACTCGTTTTAATATAATTTTGTCGCACTTGTCGATTATAAAACTCGTCGCTCATCTTTTTTAACACTATTTTATGGAAATTCCCCCTGCAAATGTCTTAAGTTTTATCGTTAATTCACCTTAAATACTTAATTAGTTTTCTTCTATCAAGAAATACGTTCAAAATGTGAAATCTCGTCCCATTTTAAAATGCAAAAAATTTGACAGCTGTCACCTTCTGTAATCTTGTAAGCATATTTCCAATAATGGCCCAGATTCTTTGAAAAATGTTTTCTGATGCTTCAAAATATTATCTCGCACGTCAAATAAGCTATCTTGAACCATTATCACCACTTAACACTTTGATTAACCCTGAAATTTTTAATATCTATAAATCTTTTTTAACACTATTTTATGGAAATTCGCCCTGCAAATGTCATAAACTTTATCGTTAATTCACCTTAAATCCTTAATTAGTATTCTTCTGTCAAGAAACACGTTCAAAATGTGAAATCTCCTCCCATTTTAAAATGCAAAAAATTTGACAGCTGTCACCTTCTGAAATCTTGTAAGCATATTTCCAATAATGGCCCAGATTCTTTGAAAAATGTTTTCTGATACCTCAAAATATTATCTCGCACGTTCAAAAAGCTATCCTGAACCATTATTTACTTTAAAACTTTGATTCTCGCCGTAAATATTCTGGACCGGCCGTCTTGTATTAAGAATATTTTTGAATTATCGTCTGATAAAACCTGTCCGTGACGATCATTGGTGACTTTGATTCGACACGGATTCGAGGAAAAAATGCATGATTTTTATCAATAAAAATTAGTCAGTACCCCCTGTCGAAATAAAATTAAGCCTAAGCACTAAAAAAATATCACCCGGATGAGAGGGCGGTTCATTTTCCTCTCTCTGCGTTACCGGAAAAATGAAGATACACCAGACGTTGAATAGAACATACATACCAACACTTGTACAATATAATAGTAGAAATAGTAGATGATACTTCTGGGAAAATTATTAGTGAGTAACATGTTAGTAGCTGTTTTAAAAATTTCGTTATGGAATTTAGGGTCGCTTAAATTTAATATTTTGTGTTTAAATGATTTGACTAGAGCAATTTTATTTTTATATGGATGATCTGATAGAAAATTTAAAATACGGCCTGAACTAGCAACATATTAAGTAACAATATTAACACTAATAAACATATAAATAATTCCAGATGTAAACATAGAATACAAAAAGATTTCAACAACACAAAAACGTTTCTTAAAAACAATAAACACCTACTTGTATGTAGCTCAGATAAAGGTAACTGCACTGTTATAATTAACAATATTCAATATGAACAAAAAATGACTGATATTATATCTGATAAAAAAACGTACAAATTACTTAATAAGGACCCTACTAACAAATTTCTAACCCTTAACAACAGTATCATAGACATCATCCACAATAGAGGGGAAATCACTAAATATCAGGCGAACTATCTTAAGACCCATAACGCTCTACCTTCTAAAATTTATGGTAAAATCAAACTTCACAAGAAAAATCATCCCCTAAGGCCTATCGTGTCTTGCATAATGGCACCGTCATATAAATTAAGTACTTTTATTAATAACATATTAGACAAATTAACAACTACAATTCAATATAGCATAAAAAATTCCTTCGATTTTGTCAATTTTATTAAAAATATCACCCTTCCTAATGACTACATACTCATATCTTTAGATATAATATCACTATTTACTAATATCCCTCAACAACTTGTTACTTCTATCATATACAAGGAATGGGACACCATTTCAGCCTACACTGACCTATCTGTGGATTCGTTTATCACTATTATAAATTTTCTGTTTGATAGTGGCTATTTTCTGTATAATAATAAATATTACCAACAGTTATTTGGTACTGCTATGGGTGCCCCATCATCACCAGTCTTAGCCAACTTAGTGGTAAACGAACTCATAGATACTGTTGTTAAAAAATTACCTTTTAATATACCTTTTATTAAATATTACGTTGATGATACTATATTAGCTATACCATCTGATCAAATAGACACTGTTCTACACATTTTTAATTCCTTTGATAACAATTTACAATAGAAACTGAAAATAATAACAGCATTCCATTCCTTGAAATTTTATTAATACGTAACACAGATGGTACATTATCCACTAATTGGTACTCCAAACCCACTAGTTCAGGCCGTATTTTAAATTTTCTATTAGATCATCCATATAAAAATCAAATTGCTCTAGTCAAATCATTTAAACACAAAATATTAAATTTAAGCGACCCTAAATTCCATAAAGAAAATTTTAAAAAAGCTACTAACATGTTACTCACTAATAATTTTCCCAGAAGTATCATCAATAGAATATTTTATAATAATCCTAGTAACTCCACACTTAACAACACCCTTTCTAACAACAACAGTAACTTCTCATACTTAAAATTCCCCAACATCCAAAACATTTCTTTTAAAATTGCTAAACTTTTTAGACCATTTAATATACAATTAGCATTATATAATCTTAAGACTGCTAATGAGCTTCGCTCTACACTTAAAGACCCTACCGACAAGTTAAAATTGTCATCAGTAGTATATTACATCCCTTGTAAGGGGTGTGATTTGGGTTACATAGGGCAAACCAAACAATATCTTAAACAGCGGTTATATCAACACAAAAATAGTTGTCAAGAAAAATTTAAAAATAAGAAGGAAAATACAGCACTTAGCACCCATTCATTCCAAACAGAACATAAATTTAATTTTGAAGAAACTAGAATTTTAGAAACAGTCAATAACTGGAGTAAGAGACTTATTAGCGAAAGTATTAATATACAAAGGAATAATAAGGTAGTTAATTTTAAAACTGATTGCGACAACATGAACGCTATCTATTGCAATATTTTTAAACAATTCTAACCAATTTTTTCTTTTATTCTCATAGATTACACTAGTTGTTTGATTTTATCGTATCACTTTTCCCATTCAAACTTGATTAGTTCACGGATTATTTTTTCTCTAAGTTCAATGACTTCTCACATTATGTGGACGTTAAATTTTATTTATCTGACTAATTTATTTTATTTTGTAACTTTTTAACCTAGGTATGTAAAAATCTTAATTTGTGATTTATTGTATTATTATTTTATTTATTTATTTATTTATTTATTTTCATCTTTTAATATTACCATATTTTTCACATTTAGTTGTAGTTAGATATTGATCAAATTTTGTAAAATTAATTTCTTATACTTTATATTGTAAAACTAATTGTATCATCTTAAATTATAGCTATATTTTCATTCTAGCTCTCATGAAGATTTAATATTAAATCGAAACGTTAGCGAAGTTAAAATATTGTTTTAATTTTAATTTCTGACCAGTCCGAATCCCATTACTTCCTCATCTTATAGGTAAATATGTAAACAAATATTTTTTTAAATAAAATCTTTTTGATTGTATTTTTGTATTCATCCACTCACATTACATTTTTTCCTAACATTAGTCATATCGTCATCATCATTCATCCTTACATGTCATGAAAATTTACACAAAAATCACCGAAATATGTGCGCACAGCGAGCACGAAATTTCAAAGCGTATTGCGCAGTGAAAGGGTTAAAAACTTTAACACTGGTTCACTTCATTTAAAATCCTGCAGACGATATAATTCCACATTATTATTGCTAGATGATGCGGAATAAGTGCAATAAAGGCGACGCATTATTATTTAGGTTTGTTTGATAATTTAGTTATTATTGCACTTATTCCGCCTCATCTAGAAATAAGCGCAAGCTGCAGATTACTTTACTTCTTAAGTGGGAAACAGAATGCACCGAGTTCTACGACGCGTTAACGCCGTTCGTACGGCGCTATCTGTCAGGAGAAAGTTAAACCCAAGCTGTCGTACGCAAGTGCACAGAATGAACAACGTCCTACGCCGTTCGACCGCCGTTGATACTGAATGTTCGTCAACTTCCAACTTTTGACGCTGTTGAACGTTGACGCAGAACACCTAACCTCAGTTTTTACTGAATAATAAAGTGTTTGTATGTATAAATAACTTGCATACAACATAAATAACATCACGCACAAGTCTTCATCATCCATTATACTTTTAATAAAAGAAAGCGCACGTATAAACACAGATATAGGTTGTCAAGTGACACTTGACGGCGTTAAAAATTATTGCATTGTGTGCAGGCGAAAATTCTCAACGGCGCTAACGCAACGTTGTCGCAAATGACGCCGCGCTGACGCCGTAGCGCGCTGTGCATTCTGTTCCAGGCTTTATATTTTATATTTGTCAATATCGTTAAATTCATGGAAATTTTAAGCCTATTAGATAATAAAAAATCTTAACGAAATTGCCGACAAAAAACTTCAGATGGCGCCGTCAAGCACTATCTTAATGAGTTGTTTATACTACCGCCTGATTTATGATATTTTAATAAGCCATTGCATTTAACTGCTGCACCGCCATTTCCGAATTTATGTAGATATATTTACTAATATCGGCATGTCAAAAATTAACATGTCCATAAACGTGATAGAAGAGATAAATTTTGAAATTGTTGGAAATTTAGGCAGTAAGCAGTCATTGTGTAGTTATTCGTTTAGTGTGTGCATAGAATTGAACAAAAAGTAAGAATTAATATATTTTTACTGTATTATTTCTAAGAACGATTGATAAATAAATATAAACTTAATAAATTTTATAAATATGAAGAGTTTGGGTGTAAAATATAGTCTTTTTAAACTTTAACGCTTCTAAAATGTTTAATTTTAATCTTTTGTTTTTTTTTAAACTTAATATACAGGGTGTTAGGTATATGTCCGGCACAATTTAAAGGGCAGCATGGTGACGTAGAATGAAATCGATTTTTCCTTTGCCAATTTTCTCTAAAATGTGAATTTCGTCCAAAAATAAACAAACAAAAGCCCTAAATTTTAAAAACCACTGACTTTTTTTATTTTTCATATTAATCCAAAAGTTGAGTAGTTGCCATGGGGAAAAAATATTTTAATTGTAGTTCAATAATGAAATATCAAAGTACGTGTACGTCATAATCTAAAATGTTGTTACGATTTTGTTAAAAAACTGGCACATTACATAATTGAAGAGTATGCAGACATACAAATTATATTTTTTTAACAAAATCGGGTATAAATATGGTCTTGACAAATCAGTCATTAATAATTATGAAATAACGCTGATGATTTAAAAATGCACAAATGCATTAATAATAATAATAATAATAATAATAATAATAATAATAATAATAATAATAATAATAATGTTTATTGACTAAGATACTATACAGAGTAGGTATTGTTTTTAGTCAGTCAAAATACATAAAATACAAAATACAAATTTCACAATTATACATTATTAAAATTTACATGTTCTAATTCCTCAAAGCTGTACAATGGATTTTGACACAAGATTACTTTGAGTTTTGCCTGGAATTTTTGAAAAGGTAGCTTTCTAACCTCCTCAGGTAAAAGATTAAAAAATTTAATTGAATAATAACTGCAGCAGTTTCTGGATATATT
This sequence comes from Liopterus haemorrhoidalis, assembly GCA_963971575.1. Classification (NCBI taxonomy): domain Eukaryota; kingdom Metazoa; phylum Arthropoda; class Insecta; order Coleoptera; family Dytiscidae; genus Liopterus; species Liopterus haemorrhoidalis. The sequence goes on from OZ020623.1 coordinate 28,232,129, forward strand.
TAGGCGTAGAAAATTGGAGCGGATATTGTTTCTCGAACGAGTATAATGGCTGTGTGTTTCGCTGTTTGTTGGAATAAATTGCAAATTTTTAAAGATATGCAACAGGCAGTGATAGATATATAAGGATGGCAGGGACATTATATGGAATTTCACAAAAAGATCCCGGCAGTCAGCTTGGAAAGGAGCAGAGGCCATTATTCTCACAACTTTACGTTGTAGGGCGAAGATTCTCTTGGCAGCTGGCGAATGTCCCCAGATTAGTAAGCCATAGCTTAGTTGGGAATGAAAAAGAGAGAAATAGGCTTTTAGAACCACGTCAGTATTAACTTCTCGTTTTAAGTTTCTAATTAAATAAGTAGAAGATCTTAGTTTACGACTAAGAAATTCCGTATGTTGGTCCCAGCGAAGATGGGGATCAACATGAATGCCAAGGAATGTTACATGTGCGGGATTGTCGTAGTCATGTGGTCTAGTTGTTACAAGAAGGTTCTGGCATTTGCTTGCGTTCAAGCATAATTTATTGCTGGTAAACCATAAGTTGGCATTGTTGATGAGGGGTTCATTTTCAGATAGAAGTAAGTTTAAGTCTGAATTTGCAGTTAACAGAGTTGTATCATCAGCGTAAAGGATTGTTTTGGACTCCATGAAAAGGGAGAAGTCATTGATATAAATTAAAAATAGTAGTGGGCCGAGAACTGAACCTTGGGGGACACCGAGAAGAAGAGGAAGAGGTTCAGATTTGTGGCCGTCAATTTGGGTGAATTGTTGTCGATTGGATCAAAAAACTTAAGCATAGAACAGCTATTGTCGTCAAAGCCATAAAAGGGGAGTTTATTAAGTAAAATGCTGTGTGAAATACAATCAAAAGCTTTGCTTAAGTCCAGAAAAGTGCTGAGACAGTACTCGCCAGATTCAAGTGCTTCCGTGGCATAAGCAATATAATCTAGGAGTGCGTGAGTCGTGTTTAGGTTGTTTCTGAAACCAAATTGACTATTGGAGAATAAGTTATATTGAGTGAAATGCTGCATTATCTGCTTGTGAAGAATTTTTTCTAATATCTTGGAAAAGATCGGAAGAATTGATATGGGTCTGTAGTTGTTAAGGTTATTTAAATCTCCTTTCTTGAATATTGGCAAAACTTATACAGTCGTTAAACACCTTGGTTAAAATCGGAATTAAGGGATCTTTGACAGATTTTATGACCTTTGAAGATAGGTCGTAGACGTCACGAGTATTGCTGTTTTTTAGCGAAGAGATAATGTCCCGGACTGTAATTTCACTAACTTGTTCAAATGAAAAGTTTGGGAAGGAAGAATTAAGGCGAGATCGTAAGAAGAATTCAGGCGATACATCAGAGGGAGGTAGTTTATCACTTAATGTTTTGGCAATTGTGGAGAAATATTCATTGAATTGTTCTGCTGAAAATGGAGGGTCGGAGTTTTTTGAATTCTTTCTACGCTTGTAAATGATTTTCCACGCGGCTTTGTTTAAATTACTAGACTCCGCAATGAATTTAGAGTGTGCTGCTATCTTAGTTTCAGAAATTTCTTTTCGGTAAAGAACTTTATATTTGATGAGTGCGAGCTTGTTTATCCTATTTGGGTTTTCCTGGAAAGATTGTTCTAGAATACGAAGAGTATTTCTCATATTCCGAAGATGGACATTAAACCAATTCACTTGGCAATGGTTGGCTTTATTTGAAATTTTGGATTTCTTAAGAGGAAATGTTTTGTCGAAGATGGAGAGAAATAATTGAAAGAATTTGTCGAACTTATAATATATTATATATTATAATTACAAGTAGAGACCACTGTTTAAAGCTTCAGATGGACCTTGATAGGTTGAGTGAATACTGCGTTGTCAACAAAATATCACTGAACAGAGATAAATGTAAAATAATATTCAACCTTCAGCAGAAATCGTATTTCAAATATTTTTACATTTGACTTTCGTTTACATGATACTAAATTAGAGCAGGTTAGTGTAATCAAAGAGCTAGGTATTCTATTAGATTCTAAATTAATTTTTGGCGACCATATTTATAATATGATGCAATAAGCTCTAAAGAATTTAGGATTTATTTTTAGAGTTTATAGAGATTTCAACTTTAATACTACTACACAACAGTTTAGTCAGGAGTCATCTGGAATATGCCAGTACAATATGGAGCCCTCAATATAATATTTATATTGATCACATAGAAAATATTCAAAACAAAACCTTTAAAAGACTATATTATAGATATAATCGTTGAAATTATTACAAATCTTATGAATTTAACCTTAAATATCACAAAACTACAAGACTTTCACATAGACGAATTATATTGGATCTATCATAAACTTCATAACAGCGCAATAGACTCTCAACCTTTTCTAACATTTCTAAAATTTAACTTCAATCAAAATTCAACCAGAAATCTAATGTTGTTTAATGTTCCCACCAGTCACTCCAACTCTAATCTTAATTCACCCATTCATAGAATCTTAAATCTCACAAATAAATTCAGTCAGCAGGTAAACATATTTAGTTGTAGCTGAATGTCATTCAAAAGGAAATGTCGAGCAATACTTGTAGAAAATTTTGTCTTAACTTAAGTTAGTATGTAAGGCACAATCAAATTGTTTATTTTTTGTATTTTTTGCTGTGTTGCGCTGTAATTAGAACACCCCACTCCAGGGATTTGTTCTGTTTCGCAGCCTTTGAATAAATAAATAAATAAATAAACAAAGCACGGAATTATATGCAACAAAAAAGCTTCAAAATATGCGCATATATTCGCAGAAAATAGCCTAAATATGCAGGCAGTTATTCAAAATATGCAACTAAAATTTTCAGTAAATACGTAAAAATTATTAGAAAAAAATAATAATAATAATAATAATAATAATAATAAATAAATAAAAATAGATTAATAATAATACTAATTTTGTTTATGAAATATATACATCAAGAAATTAATGTATACAATATATCATTTTATACATTTCATTTCAACATTTATTTCTCATCAGCTTACAAATTTTAATTCCAAACTTAAATAAATTAATTACAATTCTAACAATAAATTTTCTAAAACCTTTGACAGGGTGTCACATGGCTTAATTTTTGTCAAGTTTAAAAATTATGGAATCAGAGGCAAATTGCTCCATTTGATCGAAGCATTTTTAAGCAACCGCACATTCCAATTGCTCATTGGATCCGAACTATCTAATCCCCAACAAGTTCTAAGCGGAGTGCCACAACGCACGGTGATTGGGCCTATACTGTTTATCGTTTATGTGGCCGATATATTCATATTCATTTATTGACCATATTACAAAAAAAATTTTTTACAGTCAGTCATTTACAACAAATTGGAATACATAATTTAACACAAATATAATATAGAGAATCATAATACAGAATACAGAATAATTGAGAGCATAATTAAAAATAAAGAAAATAATATAGCCAATGATAAAGATATTGATATTAAATTGGCCTCAGGCCTCGGTAATTCCACGGATGAGCGGTGGAAACTCATCAATGGAGTACAGTGGATTATGTGTTAATAGATTTTTAATATATAATTTGTATTTGCTAGTGGATAGTGACGTGATACTTGATATAATTTAAATTATAACCTCCAGCCACTAGATGCATGCAGACGATCTAAAAATATATAAAGGTTGGAATTTGTAGATAATCTAAGAGAGGAAATTAATAACCACCTTAAAACCCTTGAATCTGAAATTCAACGTTATTTTCCGGAGTTCTCTGAACAATAATCTGCATAAGTACCAAACCTATTTCATGTATCTTTGGATGCTACCGACACTCTCGATGAACTACAGGCTGAATTTTTGAAACCGCGAAATGACTCCTCTGCGCGTGATATATGTAAGGAAAAATCGTTATCTCAATTTTGGTGTGCTCTGCGTTATTCATATCCTAAAATTTACATACTTTCTTTTCGAATATTAGTGCCATTTGCTTTTACTTACCTCTGCGAAAATGAATTTTCAACTCTTCTGCAGATCAAGACAAAAGTCATGAATAAGCTGGATGTTCAAGATGACATGAGATTGGCCTTGACAAAAACTCAACCAAGAATTATAACTAGAGCTCGGACAAAAAAAGTTTTTAATTGTCAATTAGTTCCTAATTAGATTTTCCAGCGGTGTGTCCATTTATTCGTTAAATTCATATATTTTAAGTTTATATTAATAACTAAAAAACTAAAAGTATAAAATAATTTAAAAAATACAGAAAAACAATATATACATACAGTCATGTGCGTAAAAATAGCAGTGGTTTAATGCAATGGTAATATTGTATTTATTCTATTTAGGCCCGGTCTTTCCACCTTCAGATAAACTTCCAGGTAACTATCTGACAGATAAGGTTATTTGTAACTTCATCTGCTGAGTAAATGTCATCCCTTCTTTCTATACAAATGTATCTATCGGATAGTTAACTAACGGATAATGAGATTGACGTATTGGTTACACTGACTGGTATTGACATTTATTCAGCAGATGAAGTTACAAATAACCTTATCTGTCAAATAGTTACCTGGAACTTTATCTGAAGGTGGAAAGACCGGGCCTTAAAGTTATTTATTTATGTATTTGCATTACATTTATAATATATATAATAAGTCTATAACATATTTAAGCTGGCAACATTGAATTTTTTTAAAAATATGTAAATTGCCTCTTTAACAAACCAAAAACATTTTTCTAGCGTTTTCATTTTTTTAGCGTTCGTAAAAATAGCAGTGTCCACAAGTTTTCTCATGTTTTATTAAACAAGCTAACCAAACAGTTTTATTTTGAATACATTTTTGTGTATATTGAAAAGTAAGTTGAATTTATATTTAAAATCACGGAAAATATTAAATATCTTTCTTATTTTTTAGTAAAGATGGGTAGGTCTAAACATGAGAAACGTCCTTCATTTTACAAATTTTAAATTCTGGTAAAACTTATAAAGTTATTCAGAAGGTGCTCCGCTAAAATGGTATCTTATGTCAAAAAGTGGACTCTAGAACCTAAAAATCAGGGTCGGACATCTAAAACTTCGCCGACAACAGATAGAAAAATTGTAAGGTGTGCAAAGTTAAACCTTTTATTACTTCTACACAAATAAATAACGAATTAGACCTACCAATTTCTGCATCAACTGTAAGAAAACGCCTTATAAAAGCAAATCTGAAAGCTGGAAGACCAAGAAAAACTTCGCTGCTAAACAAGAGACAACGGGAAAATAGAATTCAATTTGCCAAAGAACAACAACTTTGGCCACAGTCACAATAGCGCAATATTCTCTGGTCTGATGGAACAAAAATTGTTTTGTTTAATCCTGGTATCTGCCAAAAGCGAGTACGCAGGCCTCCATGTACGAAATACAATCCTAAGTACACTAAAAAGACAATCAAACATGGCGGCTATAGTGTTATGGCATGGGGATATTTTTCTTGGAACGGAGTAGCCCTTATTTTCTGGATTAAAGATATAATGGTCGCGAATGTTTATGTCAGTATCTTGCAGTATGTCATGTTTTCTTTTGTAGAGGAGGAAATGCCTTTAAAATGGATATTTATGCAAGATAATGACCCAAAGCAAACCTCGCGCAAAGCAAAAAACTGGTTTAATGAAAATATGGTTACTGTTATGGGTTGGCCAGCTCAATCTCCGGATTAAAACCCGATAGTGAACTTGTAGGCTGATGTAAAAATTAAAATATCTTCTTCAAAACCTGCTAACAAAGAAGAATTATGGAGAGAAGAGAACAGCTTGGAAATCTATTCCTTTGGAAAAATTCCGATAGCTAATTGATTCTATAACGTGAAAATGTGTAGAAGTAATACGAAAGAAAGGTCGTGGAACCAAATATTACAGAAATAATAAAAAAAATATATATATTTTAAAATAAGTTTTATTTATTTTATGAAGTGTACTGCTATATTTATGAACAGTTTAATGAGCACATTTTTACAAATACTATATTATATATTTTTTTAATGAATCGATAAAAATACTTTCGTTTTCATCAAAATAATTAAGTTGTTCTTGAAATAATGGGTGTTTTTTTTAGAGGTATAGAACTTTAAATTGCAATAAAACAACGATGGATTATTCGATTGACATGAATTTTTTTTTATTCGAAAGATAATCTTGTGGCATTACATTTTAAATATGATTTCTGGCATATGACCGCCACGGCTGGCTCGGATGTAGTCCAATCTGGACGTCCAATTTTCGATGACTTTTTCCAACATTTGTGGCCGTATATCGGCAATAACACGGCGAATGTTGTCTTCCAAATGGTCAAGCGTTTGTGGCTTATCCGCATAGACCAATGACTTTACATAGCTCCACAGAAAGTAGTCCAGCGGTGTTAAATCACAAGATCTTGGAGGCCAATTCACAGGTCCAAAACGTGAAATTAGGCGGTCACCAAACGTGTCTTTCAATAAATCGATTGTGGCACGAGCTGTGTGACATGTTGCGCCGTCTTGTTGGAACCACAGCTCCAATCCAACAAAAGTTAGTAATCATGGCTCTATACTGATCACCATTGACTGTAACGTTCTGGCCATCAGTACGCTCTACAGTACCAATAGCTTCTTCTGTACGCACCGTACGGCGTCTCTGGGGATGCGAGTTATCAATAAGAGTAAACGTGGTGCGAAAACGTTCCATGGTTAATCGAATTAACTGCTCTGATGGACGATTTTGTCGACGATAAAATGGACGTAGTGCGCGATACGTATTCCGCACAGAACCATTATTTTCGAAATAAAATTGCACTATTTGCAAGCGTTGTTCAGGCGTAAATCTATTCATGATGAATTGCCAAACCAAACTGAGAATAAATCACTTGACAGCCTGTTAAATCGGTCGCCATCTTGAACAGTAATGCCAACTTAAAGTTCTATACCTCTAAAAAAAAAACACCCGTTATATCAGTAAAATTTTGACTTTGTTATTACTTAAACAAACTTTTTTTGAATTTATTCTAATATTTTTCTGATACTGTTATTTTTACGCACATGACTGTATATACAAGTTACATACACGTTCCCACAGGAAAGGGCATCAAACTTCTGAGCGAGACCAAACACAGATATCCCCTTTCTACTGATATATAAACCATGTCTTTTTATCAGTTACAGCTCTGTTTTTACACATATTAGACATTAGATTAAATGAAAAAAATAAAATATCTTACTTAACAAAAATCATAGTAAATTGTGCTTGAAATTAAAATAAATAGTTTTTAAAAACACGAACATCTTTGGTTTGAACATATAATGCCTAATAGGTGAGAGGCGTGGTGTTATATTTACAAGTTCGAATTTCATGGTGGGGTTGGAGGCGTGATAATGGCGCGTTTTCGGTTTTGACATTTGTATATAACCCAAATTTAACCTAAAAGTTTATACAAGTGTTTGGAGTAAACGGTTATTCAATTTCATTAAATATGTCGTCAAATCGAAGGAGACGTCTAGCTCTTTTTTATGCATATTTAGGCTTAATGCGATATGAAGAAAAGCAATGGTGGGTACGCCCCATATAATGAGACACAAATTACACAGACAGTTACTTCAATTACAAGAAAAGAATTTAATACACAATCTTTTTTACTGAAATAAATTTGACATCACAGTTTAGAATGAAGATTCTGTTGGCCCCTACTTGGGGGTCTATTATTAGTATACCTACTGCATGACATATCTGCAGACCAGATATTTGAAACTGAATCCATAATAATAAACTTTATGACTGCCGACAACATTGTAAAAGTCGCTATTTCGCTACATCAATATACGTTTTTTTAATTTTTTTTTTTTAGGAAATTAATATAAGTTTCTCGCTAAAGATTTCACCATTCCGAAAAAATATATCTGTTTCTATGGTTTCGACGGTGCGGCCGGCGCTATAGTTGAAATTTCTGAACTTGCGACACCGCGCTTGTAACACCGCGCCTACGATACCATGGTACGGGTTTTTTCAAAATAAAGCGATCCTATTGGTTGAATTTTTTGTTCCACACTTCCAACACCCGCATGAAAATGAGGCATAACTTACACAAAAATTTAAGGCATGAATACGATACTGCCAAATTTACGACTATCGAACAGTATAAACAGAATTTCGAGATATAGTCGGATTGCTGATAGGTGACTGTTCATTGCTACAAGTATCGATGTACAATATTATATGCTTTCTCTGTCTATATCATTATAATTATTTGCATACTCATAGTAACGTATAGTGATGCAAGTTGACAACTAACCTTCCAAATTATTTTAATAAAAAACAAAGCATTAGAAAGAAACGGCATGATTCGTAGATACCTTTACTAATTAGAGCACGAAAATAAATTCACAGCAGTACTAAAACAAACTAAATAATTAATTTTAAGGTAATAATTATAAATAAGGAAAAACTTATACTCATACGTAAATTTTGGATTATAATTTGTTGTTTAATTAAATTAAATTTGTATATTTCTCCTAAGTACAAAGTTATAAAATATTAAGTAAAAATATATTTATTCATATAATATATTGCTACAAGTTGTATTTAAATGATTATTTTTATTTAAAAAAAATTAGTCACTGTAATAAATGATATCGTCGTCATCTGAACTATCGCTGTCATTTTTTGTATTTATTATTATTGGATTAATATCATCAGCAATCCTTTCCCTTTCCCACCATTCATTTACTAAATTTTCGATTTTTTTAAACAGATTTTGCCCAAGTTTCAGAACTAATTTGATTACAGGCTACTTGCCACATTTTTAAAAGCTTCACTATATCCGTTTTTACCATAATGTCTATCATAGTCATTTTTTGTTATACCCCAAATTAGTTCAATGGTGTTCAAACTGGCAGTGATAAGGAGGTAATCTTAGTACTTCATAACCATACGTTTGTGCCAATGTATCAATAAAATAAACTGGTTCAGATTTTTCTTCCTTAACAATTTTTAAAAGATCACATTTTAAGTTCTTTTTTTTAACTCTTTGAAAAAAAAATTTAAGTTTGTAAATTTAATAATTGGCCGCAAGCCATATTTTAATTAATATTTATTACCAGACACTGATAGCTAAGACAAATAACAAAAAACATTTTTAAAATCTCTGAAAAATGGTAACTAGATTATTATATGAATGCACTACTTGATACATACATGTAACAGTCACCTATCAGCAATCCGACTATATCAGACCTGGTCGAAGAGGCAGTTCTGACTGTCAGAAATTACCAGACGTATCAGTATCAGCTAGTCTTTTGACTAGTACACGTTACAAATATTAATATTTACTTTTATTTATTGAAAGCAAATAAAAGTGGTTGGTTTGTAGTTTACCTTTTTTTTTTTCTTATTTTAAACATTTTTTTATGTATAATAATAATCATATCTATTTATAAATGTTGAAATAATAGTACGTGATTACGTGCTTGTTTGGATTTTGGGTGTCCTATAACTTATATATATATACATAGGTTGATTTGCACAAAGTTTATTCGGTTGTTTTATTTAAAGGTGAGTTACTCTGAAGTATTGAATTATATTTTCATATTAGTTTTAGCAGAATTATATTTATTTTGTTCTTGTTTTAAAAATTGTTATTATTATTCTTTTTAGGGTTTTGTAGGTATGACCAAAAAACCCTTATACCGTCATTTTGTCGTCTGTCTGTCTGTCTGTCTGTCTCTCTGTCTGTTCGGTAAAAATTGTAGCCAAACGGCTAAACCTAGAGAGTTGAAATTTGCCATGCTTATACAACTCTTCTATAAACAAATATATGCTCATCGAAAAAAAAAATATATTTTTTTACAATTCTGTGTAGGGTATCAAATGAAAGCCCTTGGTACGTGGATTAACGATCAAAATTTTATTTTTGCAAAATAAATTATTTTGAGGCGATTTTTGCCAAAATTGTGCAAAAAAAAATTGGTCCCACACCCTGTAGCCCAGATGGTTTAAACTAAAAATCTGAAAAAATTCTCAGTACTGTACATTGGTGTGAACCGGAATAGTAGAACAGGAATTTTTGATCAGATTATGTTTTCGGAAAATAACGCATTTTTTGTGTTTTTAAGTAAAATATGTAATATATTTAATCCGCTATTTAACATAGTAAATAAGTGATCCTGTATAGCACAGTGGTAGCGTTGTTGCTTAGTGAGTTGAAACTACTGTAAGAAACTCTGTTCGAATCCCGTCAATTTTTATTTTTTGTTTTTTTTGCATTTTTATTTTGTTTAAATTATTTTGTCAAAATTCTAGTTATATTTAGGTAAATGTTGCATTTAATTTTTAAAAGCGTAAATTTAATAACCAGTGGGAAGTGTTGAAATTATAATTTAATTCTATATTTGAAGGTATCAGAGGGCGAGACTTATGATTTAAGCAACCAATGGAAGCCATAGGCGCAATTTTCCTAAAAATCTTAATGAACCTTGCTATATAAAAAAAAAAATACTGCACATATTTAGAAACTTAAATAAAGGTATTAGGCATTCGAATTAAAATTCATAAAAAAATATTTTGACATAAAATTTGTTTTGGCATCCCAAATAATCATCACACAGTTAATAAATACCTGCGAAACCCTGAAATGTGTGAAAATTCACACTTCACATCAATTTTTTGTTTTGTAGTATTTATCATTTCTTTTTAAAATTATGTCTAAACGCATGCAATGACGGGATGGGTCGAAAAATATAAGTGCTTCACAATTTTGGAACAAAACACAATTCAATGTAATAAATGCAAAAAAAAATATAATAAGTGTTTAAAAAAAAGTGATGTTCAAGAACATATTAAAACTAAAATGCATATGGACTGTCTAACATCTTACTCTAGTCAAGATTTCAATAAAGACCTCTGTGAGGCATTTTTAGCTGCTAATTTACTGTTAAATAAATTAAATAATTCACTATTAAGAAAGTTGTACATAAAAGATAAATAAATAAATGTATATTTTGTCAGTATTTAAAAGTTTATTATTAAAATACATTGAAACCTCGAGATACAGCATTGAGATCGTATGGCGAATTTCTCGTATCTAGAAACAAAATTCCCCATTGAAAATAATGGAAATCCCGTTAATCCGTTCCGCACCCCCAAAAATATCAACATAAAAATCATTTTTTCTAATAAATAACACTGGTAAATAATATAACCGTAGTTTACCTTTATGAAAAGTCCTGACTGGCGATAGGGATGTGGGGAAGACGAAACGGGTTACTGTGGGGAAGGAGAGCCCCCCTCTGATTCAGGAAGGCTCTTTCTTCTTGGAAATATTTCCCCACTGGAAGCAGGTTCTGGGTCAGAATCACTTAACTCTCTTTTAGTTGCAGGTTGCTTTACCAAAAACTTATCTAATAACACTGGCTTCGGTCTCCTTTTTAAGATGCCTCCTGCTCGTTACTCGAGTCAATGCTCGTATTTAGAGACGAATTTTTCGCTCATACTTTCCTCGTAACTCGAATTTCTCGTATATAGAGGTGCTCGTATCTCGAGGTTCCACTGTATAATACCCCTCGTATATAACATCCAGAACTTCGTATATTAACACAAATTTATTCCGATGACTGCCCCGATTTTTTAAACCATATTTTAATCAATATCGAAATTACTTTTGTAGAGCCCCATTATAACTTGCAATTCTGACAAACTCATATAAGTTCATACAATTACCTTTTTTTCATATGTATCCTAATATTTTCTGTTTGATCATCTATTTTTATGAATAGTTTTTATTGAAAAAAAAAAAACGTGCCGCTCGCAAGCGCTCTAGTCCTAACTCTAGTCACTTCTAATAATGACAGCTAATTATTAATTACTCTATTAGTTTATTTACATATAATTACAAGCGATACCGTATAAACTATTTATAAAACCAATAGACGTGGTTAATGATATGAATAGTGCGATTAGATACATGTTACAGTCAGAATTAAAAAAAAAAAAAAACTGTTTCTAGATGTATGTGTTGGAGTATTTTTTATGAAAAATTCGAAATTATAAATACTGAGGACAACTGGAAGAACGCAAAACCTTTTTCTGTAATATCAGGTGAGTTATACAAACAATAACATAAATAATAGAGCCTAATAGAAAAAGAAAAATCAAAATTCAAAGTTTTTGTAAAATGAAATAATTCTGAAAGCGCAATCCTCATCTACTAACCAAATTTGTCTACTGCTGAATTTGGCCTTCCCGTTTCTTCTCTAATGGCCGGTTGCTAAAGTAAGGATTATCCCTAACTCAAGTTAAAATCATTTGTTTTTGTATATTGTAGCATACAAAAACAAATGATTTTAACTTGAGTTAGAGAAAATTATTACGCTAGCGGTAACCAGACAACTGAGGCTGTAAGACAATTCGGGCCGTTCACAATTGGGGCTTTTCGCAACTGGGGCCATTAACAACTGGGGCGATGGACAATTCGGGCCGTACACAATTGGGGCTTTTCACAATTGGGGCTTTTCACAATTGGGGCTTTTCACAACTGGGGCGATTAACAACTGGGACGATGGACAATTTGGGCCGTTCACAATTGGGGCTTTTAACAACTGGGGCCATAACTATAAGAGCTAGTCTTCTTTTGTTTAAAATAAAAAATTATTATTTTACAAGTTGGCATAAATTAAATTGCGTGTTCTTTTGAAAAAAAATAAATATATATATATATATATAATTATAAAATATATTTTAAGGGTTGGCTTAGTTAAATTTAAGTGTTCTTTTGAATAAATAAATAAAAAATGTATTTAATTTTAGAAGTAAATATTTTGTAACTAAATTTAATTAATATGAGTCAACTACGAGAAAATCAGTTATTTTTTGTTTGACTATTTTGTTTTCCTAGTTTTTTTATGTATGATAGTATTTTTTTGTACATAGGTATTTCATGTATATCGTTTATATAAAACGGGCAAAATAATCTAGATAAACATAATAAAAATTAAAAATTGATAATACCTATAATGGCTCTAATGTGACTAAATTTTCAAATACATAATCTTTGCTGCTTTGAGATTCTCGCCGATCGTAAAATTTTATTAAAATATTATCTTCGAATACACATGTACATAAACATTTTCTATTGGTTCAGAATTTAATGAGTGCGGGGAATATATAGTCAAAAGAGCTCCAAATTTTACTTAATATAACTCTTAAAATACAAATTATTTTTATTATTTTCTTAAGCCAACCCTTAAAATAAATATTTTTTATTTATTCTAATTCCCACCAAAATGTACTTAATCAAACCATTAAAATATTTTTTTTCCAAAAGAATACGCAATTTAATTTATGCCAACTTGTAAAATAATTATTTTTTATTTTAAACAAAAGAAGACTCTAGCTCTTATAGTTATGGCCCCAGTTGTTAAAAGCCCCAATTGTGAACGGCCCGAATTGTCCATCGCCCCAGTTGTTAATGGCCCCAATTGTGAAAAGCCCTAATTGTGTACGGCCCGAATTGTCCATCGCCCCAGTTGTTAATGACCCCAGTTTTGAAAAGCCGCAATTGTGATCGGACCGAATTGTCTTACGGCCCAGATGTCATGGAACCTACGTTAGCAACCCGCCATAAATCTTTTGGGTCGATTCTGTGCAACCTGTAACACCTTCCATAAGCAATCTATAAGTGTTACAGAATACTTGCACGTAATGTTACGGGTGCAGGCAGAATCAACCAATTGCCAATAGATACCCGTGACGCATGTACATTAGTTAAGAATGCAGTACGGATTACACAGAATGGATTATATGTATATAATCCATTATATATCTTAGGATTGTGAGGGGGGGGGTCCGTAAATGAAAAACCCAAATATTTAATTTTGACTCTAATTATTTCAGAGTTTATATCACTGTAAATATTTGTCCGTATATGATAATCTGCATAAACCTTCGATCATTTACTTGAAATAAGCGGTGAAAATATATTAAACAAACATTTAGTAGTGTTTACCTTAAAGTTCGTAATTTTTATATTTAAATAATTTGAACATTTCTTAATAATATTATTTTACTATTACTAATTTTATTAAATATGTGTTTATTAAATATTTCGTTTAATTAATAATAAAAAATCAGCTGTGGCCACCACAGGACCGACCGACATCACAAAGTACTTGTTTAATGTATACAATATTTTGTTAAATAACTTTTTTCGAAATATTTCTCTGTTGTGAAATATTCGCAAAAATCTTAAAACCGACAAGAGTAAACTCCCATATCTAGTTAACCGATTTTTACCTAAAGTTGATCAACTCGTGCCATTGATGTCAAAAGCTTAAATATGAAGATTCATAAAAATCCTTTTAGTCGAATTTGTTTTGCACGTGTAGAAGGACCGACAGACAGACAGACAGACAGACAGACGGACAGACAGACGGACAGGGACAGAAAGACAGCCAGACCGATAGACATCATGCTAAAAATAGTCAAAACGTTATGTAGGAACCTCAATTCGTGGAGATCCATCTAAATCTCGAAATGTCAAAATCGGTATTATCACAATGCCTCCCTTATATATGTTGGCGGTCGGTAACAAAAACACCCAGTAGGTTATGGAAAATTAACGTATGTCGGTTGTGTTTACCTTTGTTTTATATATCCTCAACAATTTACAACTATTATTTTATTACTAGGTTATTACCCGTCAACAATGACGGATTTATAATATAAAAATTTCAATTGTTTGTATGTGTATTGGGTTTTATTTTTTAACGTATTTTAATATCATCGCCGGTCAGCGAATCACGGGACAGGATATTACCCGTTAGCCAATCAAGGGAGAGGGTGTCACCTGTCAGCCAATGAAGAGACAGGGTGTCCCCAGTTAGCCAATCACGAGAAACTTAGGTAAAATTGACGTCATAATGTTACCGATACTACATACAGACACTTGCTAATTATATAGTTAGATTATTTATTCATAAACTTTTTAATATGGGAAAACGATTAATTTTTACTCAGTACATTACATTTATATTGTTAAAACTAAAAATAATTTGAGACGTTAATTTATGCCTACGAAACCCTAGACATTTATGTATGTAATTATATTCGTAGTTTCATAGAAAATAAATCTGCAAAATATTGTTCATATCGGTCAAAGGAAACAAGTGTCTAAAGTTCCTTTTTTATGCCTACAAAATTCTAGACATTTCTGTATGTTATTTTATCCGCAGATTCTTAGAGAATAAATCTGCAAAATATTGTTCATATCGGTCAAAGGATATAGGATTGTCTTCCAATCACGAGAACCTGAGGAAAAAATTACGTCACAATGTTACCGACACTACATACAGACACTTGCTAATTATATGTCAGATTCTTAGAAAATAAATCTGCAAAATATTGTTCATATCAGTCAAAGGATATAGCAGTGTCTAGAGTTTCTTATTTATGCCTACGAAACCCTAGACATTTCTGTAAACAATTATATTTGTAGATTCCTAGAAAATAAATCTGCACAATATTGTTCATATAGGTCGAGGGATATAGCAGTGTCTAGAATTTCTTATTTTTGCCTACAAAATCCTAGACATTTCTGTATGTAATTATATTCGCAGATTCTTAGAGAAAAAATCTGCAAAATATAGTTGATATCAGACAAAGAATATAGGAGTGTCTAGAGTTTCTTGTTTATACCTACGAAACCCCAGACATTTCAATATGTTATTTTATCCGTAGATTTTTAGAAAATAAATTTGCAAAATATTTTTTATATCGATCATAGGATATAGGAGTATCTAGAATTTCTTGTTTATGCCTTCGAAATCCTAGACATTTCTATATGTTATTTTATTCGCAATTTCTTAGAGAATAAATCTGCAAAATATTGTTCATATCGGTCAAATCATATAGGAGTATCTAAGAGTTTCTTGTTTACGCCTACAAAATCCTACACATTTCTATATGTTATTATATTCATAGATTCTTAGGGAATAAATCTGCAAAATACCTGTCAATCAAGAGACCTCAAGTGTCCCCAGTTAGCCAATCACGAGAACCTTAGGAAAAATTACGTCACAATGTTACCCAGATCACATACACACACTTGCAAATTATATATGTACGATACATTTTTCATTTAAAATACAAAATTCCATAAAAAAGTTTATTTAAAATTCTAATTGTCTGATATTTGTTTACATTTTATAATTTAGATGTTATGAGTGCAAATTTTATGATCTAAAACAGTGGTCCCCAGAAAAATTTTAGTGGTCCGCGAAAGTTTTTATATGTTTTTTGCAGCTTTTTAAAAAATGTATGCACATTTTTGTTGTTAATAATTTATATATTGTTTATTTTCTGTAAACTTTCTGTGATTTTCTACAATTAAATAAATGTATTTAGTAGCACATTAAATATGTTTGTTTTCTTGCAAAAAATAAACCAACAGTTATTATTATTGGTCCGCGTAATAAAATTATACATTATACTGGTCCGCGGTGCGTTTCTGGTTGAGAAACACTGATCTAAAACATCTACATATATATACAAAATCGCTGAGGTGTCTGTCAGATGTCCTTCCAGAGGTTTTTTGCGTACTTCAGGTAACCTAGAAAGTTTAACTTTGGCATGCAGTTTCCTGCTAACATTTTTAAGATGAGAAAAATACAAAATATTAAACCTAGAAAATATAAAAAGGGGGCGAGCCTACGAGCCAAAATAATTCTCATATTATTTTAATGGGACAATAAATGAAGTTTGCTCGATTGCGTTGAAATTCAATATCTGGGGGTGTTCGAAACTCCTAAACAGGACTCTGTTATTAGTTTTCCGAAATATTGATTATCCTTAACTTTGAGACTCCTAAATCTGTATTCGAATGTTCGGTATGAATCGGTAAACGCTCATAGAAAAAATTATTAAAAATTTTCACACGGGTACAGGAACAAAACAATATGGGCGTCCAAGAAAACAAGGCCCATTGAGGCTAATTGAAAGGCATTTTCCTGACAGTATTCCTCCAACAGAAAAGAAAAAACAACCTACTAGACTGTGTATTGTAAGCAGCAATTAAAGGGACGACCAAGGAAAAGAAAGAGGAGAGAGTCTCGTTATTATTGTAAACCTTGCAATGTTGCATTATGTGTTGCTCCATGCTTCCAGGTTTACTATACAGAATTAAATTATTAATTATTTTTATTTTTCTACGTAATATTTTCTTATATATTATGTTTTTTCTTATTTTACTAATATGTATCATTTTTACTTATCATTTAGTTTTATTTATAATTTGTTTTAATTAAATAAAAAACATGTATATTAATAAAAATAAAGTTATTTTTTTTTAAACAAACTTTTTTTTTTGTTAAAATTTACTTAGTATGTCAAAATATTAGTTTTAATTATAAAAAAAAGATTTTTTTGGTGCGCTTATTTGAAAAAAAAAAATCGGTCCGTAAGGAGTTAAGAACTACTGGTATATTGTTTAAAAATATGAGTAGGGTATCAAATGAACGTAGATTAACAAAAAACACAATGTTTTTCCAAAAAAATATTTTTACAAAATGTGTCTAAAAACTTTTGTCCGGCACAAGATGGGACAAAAAAATAAAGTTTATTTGAATACATTTAATTTCAATATCTGGGTGTGTTCTAAACACAACTTTGTTATTAATTTTTCGAAATTTTGATTGTCTATCCCTTTATTACTGCTGAACACAATTCGATTTGTAGGATTTCGCATGCATCTCCCAGTACCAGTGGTTTTTCACTAGTGCCGGATTACCTAATAGGCAGAGTAGTCAGCCGCCTATGAGCTCCTCATGTCTAGGTTAGGATATCATTGAAATTCCAGATAAGCTCATCATCAATGAATCAATAGTGACGGCTACATTTAGAAGCAATTTAACTGCCGTTTAACCACCGATGCCCTTAACTATTCCAATACAGCCATCCCTTGCCCCCGAAATGAAGATGCTAAAAGCATCAACGAAGAGGTTCTGAACCTATTGAAGGGCGAGTGTGCAACATATCTTAGCACCGATTTAATCGGCTGGGAGGACGCCTCCAGAACAGAAAACTCTCCAATAGAATTTTGAATAGTCTTACCCCTTCAGGGATGTCACCTCACAAATAAAAATTAAACGTAGGGACAATAATTATGTTGTTACAAAACCTCAACACAAAAAAGGACCTATATAATGGCACACGCTTGCTGGTGACAAAATTGTTTAAAAATCTTATAACTGCCATTGTTTTAACAGGATGTTCCAAAGGAAATCAAGCTTTCATTCCTAGGATTTATTTAGCTCCCACCGATCCCGACTTGACACCTTAACGTGCGATGGACATTAAGCTGAAAGGCATATCCAATAGGAGTACTAATGGGAAACTCTTAGAGCAGTCTGAATCTTTTAAGGGTTTTGTAGGTATGACCAAAAAACACTTATACGCATTTTTTGTGTTTTTTGCTTGACCACGTAAAATATTTAACAGCTTATCTAAGACAAAGAATCAGTTTGCCTTGATAGTGTACTGTCTAGCATGCTCGCGTTCTAGTTTGCAAACTTAAGTTCGCTCCGCTCTCAAGGCAATTTTATTTCTTCTGTTTTTTCTGCATTTTTATTTTATTTAAATATTTTTTTTAAATTCTAGTTATATTTGGGCAAATGTTGCATTTAATTTTTAAAAGCGTAAATTTAATAACTAGTGTAAATTGTTGAAATTGAATACACGAAATCAGACGGGCGGGGTTTTGACAATGGAAGCCATAGGCGCAATTTTCAACAAAATTTTTTTTTACAAAAAATGTAATTTTTAATGAAGTTTTTTGGTGTGTTTGCCAAAAAATTAACGCAACTTATTTTTTTAAAGTTATTATTAACATTTTTTCCTGTAATTATTAAATATGAGTCACTTAAGTTATTGTTTAACATGAGAAGTAGCTCCATATTAATTTCTGTTTCTGCAATCTGTGGCGAAGATGGTTTCGTTTTAAATCAGTTTATTTCCTTTGCCTAACTGAGCATTTACTTAAAAACTTATTATATTTAGAAAAAAGCTAGGTATATGACTTATCCATAAACGTAATATTGTACCGAGAATTTCTGTTTAATTTGGTGATTTCTTTTATCCCGTCGAAAGACGGGCTTTTCTCCTAGTATCTTCATAAAAACTCCAAGCTAACTAGTCCGTCTGTCTATTAGTACGTTACCTTAAAACTCGAGAACTGCAGAACCGATTTTGATGCGGTTCCTGCCAGCATATTGCAAAATTTAACAGAAAAGATTTTAAGCTATATATTACGAAATGACGGCAGGAATCTCAGTAATTAAGGAATGTTCAAATATGTCGGAAAATATTGCGTGCACATTAAAATTGTTACGTCTACTAAATAGTAAAAGATATATCGAAATGGACTCATAACAGTAATATATTTATTGTACTAAATGTTCAAAATGATGACTGTAATATATGAATTTATATATTCAAAATAATTATAAGCACTGCCACCTAGCGGTAGCGAGTTGTACATCAGTCGGGATTAAGATGGCCGCTCATGAAATACACACGTGTAATTGATACAAATAAATTTGATATTAATAAATATTGAAAGTGTCTTATTTAAAAATAAGCGTATAATACATGGTGTCAGAAGTAAAACTACAAGAATTATATAAATAAAATCATGGATGTATTTAACAAGCCTCCGATATTACAAATCAAAGGTTGCAATGTGAATTGGAAACTATGGCGACAAAATTTCGAGACGTATTTGGAAGCAGGTGGGTTTCTAGAAGATCCAAAAATCACCGATAAGAGAAAAATTGCAATGCTAAAGAATTTAATCGGATCAGAAGGCCAAGAAGTCTTAGAAAACTTCACATATGTAAACCAGGAAGAAAAAGACAACTTCAAACGAGTTCTAGAAAAATTGGAAGAATATTGCAGTCCAAAAAAGAATCTAACAGTAGAAAGATTCAATTTTAATGCCGTATACCATAAAGAAGGTGAGACGTTTGATACTTTCTTACTGGAATTAAAAACGAAAGCTGCAACGTGCGAATTTGGAGATCAAAAGGACAGTCTGATTCGTGATAGAATAGTTTGTGGAGTACGTGATAAGTATGTACAGAGAAGATTGTTACGAGACAACAACATTAGTCTAGAAGACGCAATAAGAATTTGTAAAGCCGCAGAAACAAGTGAACTTCAAGCAAAGGTTATACAAGAGAAATCGTCAGAAGCTGTTAACGAAGTAAAAACACAGAAAAAGAAGAAAATACAAGAGTTCAAGAAAGAAAAAACCGAGCAATTTAGTTGTTCAAGATGTGGACGAAGATACAAAATAAAAGAGTGCCCAGCGTTTGGTAAGACGTGTAGCAAATGTAAAAAATTGAATCACTTCGCTTCTGTTTGTAAAACAAAAACTGTAAAAGAGGTATGTGTAGATAGTAAAAATGAGTCTAATCTAATTTCTGCATTGGGAAAAATAAATGGATAAGAAAATAAAGCTTGGTTTGCAGATGTAGAAATTTATGGTAAAATTATTAAATTAAAATTAGATACAGGTGCAGAAGTTAGCGTACTACCATATAATGTATTAAAGAAAATAGACAAAAATATTGTACTAGGTCGCACTAATGCAACACTTGTTTCATTCGGTAATTATAAAATTAAACCTTTAGGTACTGTTAAATTAAATTGTAAAAACAGAAATTATACTGCAAATATAGATTTTATAATAACCAATTGTGACTCTCAGCCATTACTTGGACTAAAAGGTTGTGAAGATCTAAATTTAATCCAAAGAATTAATAATATTTGCAATATAAGATCTGTTGAGAACTTTGTAAATAAATATAAAAAGGTTTTTACTGGTCTAGGAGCAATTAAAGGTGAACATCACATCGTGATAGATAAATCGATCCCTTCAGTAGTAGATCCCCCTAGGAAAATTCCCTTCAGTCTACAACCTAAACTTAAAAATACTCTAGATGACCTAGAGAAAACAGGAGTAATCTCAAAAGTAGATTATCCAACAGATTGGGTAAATAGTTTGGTTATCGTAGAAAAAAAGAATGGAAATATAAGGTTATGTTTAGACCCAAGAAATTTAAACAAAGCAATAAAGCGTGAGCATTATGTGATACCAACTGCTCAGGATATAGCAGTAGAATTAAAGGGAAAGAAAGTTTTCTCTGTAATAGATTTGAGCTCAGGGTTTTGGCAAATAAAATTAGACAAAGAGAGTTCTGATTTATGTTGTTTCAACACATGTTTTGGACGATATAAATTTTTAAGACTTCCCTTCGGAATAAAATCAGCCCCTGAAGTTTTTCAAAAGAAAATGAAAGAAAAATTTAGTCACATAGAAGGTGTACAAGTTATATTTGATGATTTATTAATTTCAGGAAACGATGAAGCTGAACATGATAAAATTTTGAATCAAGTTATGCAAACCGCTGAGAAAAATAATATTACATTTAATAGGGATAAAATACAATTAAAAGTAAACTCTGTGAAGTACATGGGATACATAATTAGTGCCAACGGTTTGAAAATAGACCCCGATAAGGTAAGAGCAATCGTTGAAATGGATGAGCCAAAGAACAAAGAGGAACTAAGAAGATTTCTAGGTATGGTCAACTTTTTATCTTCTTTTATACCTAATATGTCAACAATAAATGCCTCATTAAGAGATCTCATTAAAAATAACACAGAATGGCAATGAGATCATGAACACACCAAAGCCATAAAAGTTATGAAAGAAAAACTTACAACCGCACCAGTTTTAGCATTTTTTGATGTTACTAAGCCAGCAATAATACAAACAGACGCATCAAAGGATGGAATAGGTGCTTGTCTAATACAAGATTCACATCCTATAGCGTATGCATGAAGAAGTCTCAATATAAGTGAGAAGAATTATGCACAAATTGAAAAGGAACTGCTAGGAATTGTTTATGGATTACAAAAATTCCACCAATACATATGTGGCAGACATACAGAAATTCATACAGATCATAAGCCTTTAGAAGTAATTGCAAGAAAAGATATTGCACAAGTGCCTGGAAGATTACAAAGAATGATGTTAAAATTAATGAAATACAATTTAAGTGTAAAATACGTTCCAGGAAAACATTTATATTTAGCAGACACATTGTCTAGAGCGTTCCTACAAACAACTGAAGAAGAAGATGAAGATTTAGAAGTAGCAGTACATGCAGTTTCAAAGTACTTATCAATAAGCCCCAAGAGAAGGAAGGAAGTACAGTCCGCAACTCAAGAAGATGTAACATTACAGAAGATACTGTATTACCATTTAGAAGGTTGGCCAGAAAGAAAAGATCAAGTACAGGAATCAGTAAAACCGTATTGGAAATTTAAAGCCGATATCTCAGAAGATGAAGGATTAATTTTCATAGGTAACAGACTGTTAATACCTGTATCGTTAAGAAAAAAGATGTTAGAAATAATTCATGAAGGACATCAAGGCATGGAAAAATGCAAAGCAAGAGCGAGAGAAGTTATATATTGGCCAGGGATTACGACAGACATAGAAAATCAAGTTGGAAAGTGTTATATTTGTGAAAAATATCAGAAATACAACTGTAAGGAAACTTTGAAGTCACATTCGATGCCTGAAAGGCCATGGGAAAAAATTGCATCAGATATATTAGAATTTAATGGTGTAAGTTATCTTATAGCATATGATTACTATTCAAAATGGTTATAGATCATAAGACTGAACAATAAAACATCTCAAGAGTTAATTTTGAGATTTAAAGAAATATTTTCAAGACTAGGAATACCTGAAGTATTAATATCAGACAATATGCCATATAATAGTTTTGAAATGAGAAAATTTGCAGAAGATTGGGATTTTGAAATTAAAACATCGAGTCCGAAATATCCTAAATCTAATGGAATGGCAGAAAGAGGAGTACAAATAGCAAAGAACATGCTAAAAAAGGCAACAGAAGAACGGAATGATATTTATACATTTTTGTTACAACATAGAACAACGCAAGTAAAAGGTTTAAATAAATCACCCGATCAGCTGATAATGAGTAGAAAATTAAGAAATAAAATACCTCAACAGAGCAAATTACTAAAGCCGAGAGTTGAAAGAAGTGAATACATAAAGAAAGAACTGGAAGAGCAAAAAAAAATGCAAAAGAAATATCATGACAAAAATGCACATGATTTACCATCTCTTGAGGAAGGTAATAGTGTATTAATGAGAAAAGGAAAAGAATGGGAGCGAGGAATAATCAAGGAGAAGCATGAAGCTCCGAGATCGTATATCGTACAGACAGAAGATAACATTTATCGTAGAAATAGACGAGATTTGAGAAAATCAACAAATCCGCCACCAGAATTTAAAAACAAACTAGACGATCTGATGGATCCTGTTAGTCCTGATCCTGATACACCTACTCCTATAATAGCTGAACCTAATCAGTCTATGTTAAATTCAGATACGAATTCTGAAGAGTATTCCGAAATTATATCTAGACCACTAAGAACTAAGAAAATGCCGTCTAAATTTAAAGACTATGTTATGTAAACATTGTTATGAATTTATTGCAACTATTGTAAGTGGAAATGTGTTGTACATATTTTCACATTCGTATATTCCTTTTAAAAAAAAAAAGGGAGATGTAATATATGAATTTATATATTCAAAATAATTATAAGCACTGCCACCTAGCGGTAGCGAGTTGTACATCAGTCGGGATTAAGATGGCCGCTCATGAAATACACACGTGTAATTGATACAAATAAATTTGATATTAATAAATATTGAAAGTGTCTTATTTAAAAATAAGCGTATAATACAATGACCTTGCTGTCCAATACACTTAAATTAATAACATTTCAATTTTATCTGAATGCGTAATTACGTGAATACGTAAAAAACATCATATTCAACAATTTATTATTCCTCAATTTGATAAGTAGAACAATTAATGCATTTGTTTACATTATTTATCAGTAAATAACGTCATTTTGAAGGCCACAAAAAAAAGTTTTACATGGTTGAATAGAGAAAAAAAAGTTGTATTATCATATCTATTTTAAATAATATGTGTAGTGTAGTTTGAAGAGAAGTTATTTATTGTCATACCTTTTGCAAAACAAACGCAAAAGAAAAATTAGCTTAAAAAATGGATTTTAATTTTTTTATGACATAAAATAGCGGTTATAAAAATGTACAAACCTAATAAAATTTTTTATTTAAAAAAAAATTATGAAAAAGATATTTTTATTAGATATTATATATTTTTTGTTTTCTATTTATTGTTACATGTATTTAATCTTAATTTATTTGTTTAATATAATATTATTTTTTGCGAAAATACATTATTATAAAAATACAATACTATATTGAGCGTTACATAATATATAAATAATTAATCAAAATTGAAAATTGAAAAGTCAAAATTTAAAACGGAAATTGAGTGTTATTTAAAATAATTGAATTTAACATTTTTAATATTGCCACCTTTATTTTATATTACTATTTTTACTCATGTAGGCATTGAATCTACTAAATTTTCCAAAGGGTCATGGAAAATTTCATTTTCCCAAACATTTACAAGGAATGTTTTGAGTTCATCTAATGAAGAAGGCTTCTGTTTTGATATTTTGTATTCCATAATTCCCCAAATATTTTTGATTGGGTTTAAATTCTATTGCGAAGCCACTCCAAGAAAAAAAAAAAAACGAAGGTTATTTAATTCAAATTATAATTTATAGGGACTTTGTTAATATTTACAAGAAATACAATTTTGGCACGGTGGCAAGATTAGTTAGTTAGTTAGTTAAAATATTTGGCGCACAGCAACAAAGGCTATTTGCGCCTAACGCAGCCCATCTAAATGACTAGACTATATATTAAAAACAATAAATAAATAAATAAATAAAGTCTTTAAAAAATACGCATACTCAATAAAAGAAATCTGCACTGACAAACACAAATAAATAATATAAAAAGTCTTTTCGAAAATTTGATCAGACTCAGGGTGATGGTAAGAGGCTGTAAAGGGGCCAATTACCATGGAATATCACAGGCAAAAACTAGAAACATATTAAAATAAGGTACAAGACTTCACACATAAAACAATAAGTTCGATTCTCTCAGGAAGAGTATCAGCCTGTCCATGAATACTCTATCGTCACCTAAAGCAACTGAAAGGTCATAGCACAGGCCTAACCTCTCCCTGACATCCTCGAACTGTACACATTCAGTTAAAATGTGTAACACAGACAAATCTGTGTTACACGTCTCACAGATAGGGGACTCTTCGCCTCGACGGAGATGTCCATGGGTCCACCAACAGTGACCTATACGGAGGCGTGTGATGGCGGTTTGCTCCCTACGGTTAATCCTGCAAGAAGAACCCCATGGTTTAACGTCACCCTTAATCTGTCGCAACTTAACATTCTGTGTGCGGCTCCACTCATGTTGCCACATGTCTAAAACCGGTATTTCAGATGACTCTTTGCGTCATCTGGAAAAATGAAACTCACATCAATCATAGGTCTGTGAGAGACGGCTTTTGAAGCTGCATCTGCCGCTTCGTTGCCTTTAATACCAACATGTCCGGGTATCCAAAACAGCTCTACCCTCACATTCTGAGCATTCAGATTGTGGAGTAGCAACCGGATCTTAAGTACAAGAGGATGCACTGGATCTGGATCTTGGATACTGTTCAGAGCGCTCAGCGACTCAGTCAAGATAACACCTGACCGACTTTGCTCTGACGAAACAAAACACAGGGCCTTGAAAATAGCGTACAGCTCAGCAGTGTACACACTCGTTATGGAGTGCAGACGGTACTGAAACTGTTGGCGTGGATTCAAAACAACGAACGCACACCCAACCCTGGTTCCGGATTTCGATCCGTCAGTAAAAATGACAGTATCCTCGAACCTAGGGACCAATGTTCTTTGTAATTCATGTTGGTATTCGATAGGCAACGTAGTATCTTTATCAAACCTAGTTAATGTGAGATATACAAGTGGACGCGGCAGCGTCCATGGTGGAACAGCACACAAAACGAAACTTGCCATTTCGGGCATATTAAAACCAGCACGGTGGCAAGGCGTAGAATCATCTTGAATAATCAGAGATCCGCCATTCTAACGTGCATTTGTGAAAATGGCAAAAGATTTTTTTCTTGTATGTCTAAATGACAAATAGTGATGTGTTAAAAAAAAATGAAAACAAGCAGACAAATAATAAGCAGAATTAAGAAACTTCAATTAGTGTTTGTTGGGCATATAATACGTCAGAGGGATTTGGAATGGGATATTATTAGTGGACAATGTAACGGAAAAAGAGGCAGAGGTCAAAAAAGAAAAACATTAATCTCTAAAATAATATGTGATACAAAGTTAATCAATTTTCAAATTCTTGTAAGGACTATTGACGACATAGAATTGTGGCATTCCGTGGTAGCTGAAGTCTGTAGCAGATACGGCACATGATTGGATTGGATGTCTATAAATTGTTTTGCGTTTACAGTGCCCTTAATAAACACCAATTTGCTTAAACCATAATATGAAGAGGCTCTCCATATCATTTGTTCCGCTGGGTATTTGACTGTAGGCCCAATGCACTTGTCGCTACAACGTTCACCAGGTTTACGCCGCACGTACGTTATCCCGTCCTAACCAAACAAACAAAATTTGCTTTTATCTGAATATATCACCTTTCGCCAATAATAATATAATATAATTTAAAATATAATATAATTTATTGACTCTGTTACAATACATAAATTGTTTAAAGTCAGTCGTAAGTTCATGAACTTTACTGAATAATAGTTAGTACTATTTCTTGATTTTTGGAGTCTTATATAGGTTGGATAGATTTTGCCTTTATTTCGAGTGTTGTAGTTATGTACCTGCTCATGTGTTACAAGTTCATTGAAGTTTCTGTGGGCATACAATAGGGAATTGTAAATAAATAGAGAAGGCAGTGTCATAATTTCCAGTTCAGGGAAACAAAGCCTACAGTCGCTTTGGTAAGAGACTTCGGCCAGAATTCTTACAGCTCGTCGTTGTAAGGAAAAGATTCTTTCTGCCGCCGGAGAATGTCCCCAGGCTAAAATGGCATAGGATATTTGCGACTGGAACAATTGCAAAATAAGTAATGCGAACAATTTCTCTGGAAACTGAGGCCATAAGATTTCTTAATAGATATACAGTGCTACATAGTTTATTGGATAGGGAGCTAACTTGATGATGCCACTTGAGGGTGGGGTCGAGATGAACACCCAAGAAATTTACGAAGTCTGGGTTGTCAAAATTATGGTTTCTCAATGCAAATAGGAGGTGTTGAGTTTTGCTATCATTTAAGATGAGGCCGTTTGATGTAAACCACAGTTTGGCTTTGTTAACAACTGCGTTATTTTTACTAATCGTGCTTTCTAAGGAATTAGATGTCACTATTAGGTTAGTGTCATCAGCATATAATACACATTTATTATTTACAGCGGATGGAAAGTCATTCACGTATATAATAAATAGTAATGCTGCAAGAATAGACCCTTGTGGAACATCGATATCGAGGGGAAGATGAGTCGACTTGGAATTGTTTACAGAGACGAATTGGATTCTGTTGCTAAGGAAAGATTCTATCAAAGAAGAGCTAGCTTCGTCAAATCCGTATTTTATTAATTTTTCAATGAGAATCTTGGGCGAAACACAATCAAACGCTTTAGATAGATCGAAAAAGATTGAAAGGCAGAAATTTCCTTTTTCCATGCGATCTGTAGCTTCGGATATGAGATGTAATATAGCGTCGCATGTAGATCTCTTCGTACGGTAGCCGAACTGCGAATCATTAAACAGATTATGTACTTCAAAATGTGAAATTATTTGAATGTACATAATTTTTTCTAGAACTTTAGAAAAGACAGGTAGAAGAGATATTGGTCGATAATTGTTAGATTCGTGTTTATCGCCTTTCTTATGCAGTGGAATCACTTTTGCAATTTTTAATGCGTCGAAAAACGTATTGCATCTAATACAGCAGTTCATTACCTTGGTGAGCGGAAGGATAATGGTGTCCTTGATTGTTTTTAGAAGATCTACAGTAATACCGTGGGTGTCTTTAGATTTGCCGTTCTTGAGTGAGTATTATATCTCTAACTGTATTGAAAGACACTTCATGAAAAGAAAATTTTGGCATAGGAAATGGAAGATTTAAATAATCTACAGGCGATATGTCGGTTTCTGGTAGAGATTCTACTAATTTTCTGGCAATGTTTGTGAAGTATATATTGAACTGATCTGATGAAATGGATGTATCGGTCAAAGAAGAATTTCGTGGATT
Source organism: Liopterus haemorrhoidalis (assembly GCA_963971575.1). NCBI lineage: Eukaryota > Metazoa > Arthropoda > Insecta > Coleoptera > Dytiscidae > Liopterus > Liopterus haemorrhoidalis. The sequence goes on from OZ020623.1 coordinate 28,260,464, forward strand.
TCTATTGTTATTAATGATTTTCCATGTAGCCTTTGAAATATTTTTAGATTCAGATACAAAATTGAAAATGGCAAGAATTTTAGCGGACTTTATTGCTGAACGGTATTCTGCTCTGAATTTGTTTCTTAGGGCTCGTGTGGTCTCATTGGGCATTGATCTTGATTGATTGGGCATTGATCTGATCATTTTTATCATAATTTTCATACCTTTTTGCCCGTTGAAGCCATGCCAATTTGTTTTTTTATTCAATAATGGCTTTTTAGCAGGTATTCTTGCTTTTGAATATTTTTTTCGCACCTTTCGACTTACGGTTTCAACGCTAATTTTTATTCCGTTACTATTTTGAATTTCAGATTTAATATTTACGGCCATTTTGAAACGATTCTTTAAAGAAATGCGTTTAATAATTTGATCTTCTCTGAATGTTCTCTTTCGTCACTGTGCTATTTTTACGAATTATTTGCCCTGTTATAGCTTTTTTGTTTAAAAACTATCACAGTTGACTGACTATACTTTCTCGCTATAGCACGCGTAGATAATTTTTCCTTGCTTAGAGTCACTATTTTACACTTTTCGTTTTCTATTAATTGTTTTCCATATTTTCATTTTTAAATTACTTTACACTATTAATGTTGAAGAAAAAGTGAAATATTATATGTGATACACTTATGTATGTAACCAAACTAACACAACAATACACTTGTACAAACCTGCATTATACTATTTTAACGTGATAGATGATTATTCGAATATTTTAATGTGAGTACATTTCTGTGACCGCTACTTTATATCAATTTACTTAGCTTGGAGGCCATATATGAAATATGGGTATACCATTTTAAATAATTATCAATAATCCCCAAATACTTTATATTTTCAGTGACTTGGATACTTTCACATCCACAATTTGGATCACGAGAATCAGAGTTATGAATTTTAATTAATTTTAGAGGTGATTTTTATTTCTTTGTAATGGAATGTAGGTTGAACTTTGTTTTTTTTTTTATGTTCAATGTAAGTAGATTTGTATCAAATCACTGTATTATTTTTACCATATTTTGTTCAGCCATTCTCTTTGCTTCACTCCAGTTGTGGGCCTCAATTGACAATACCGTATCGTCTGCGAATGAAGTTAATTTGCCATGTAGATTTAAATTAATATATCAAAAATATATCATTAATATATAATAAAAACAAAGTTGGACCTAACACTGTACCTTGAGGAACACCACAATTAAGTAATTTTTCCTCACTACTGGTATCATTTATTACAACTACTTATTTTCTATTAATAAATAACTTTTGGATAATTCGTTGAACGTTGAACGTATACATCGTAGACAATGATATTTCCCTATTTCAAGAACTTCATTCTCATTCTGGAAAAATAGTAGATTTTTTTGCTATTTTTTAAGGTGTATTTGTTCTTAGTTAGGTACTTTAGATTTTTTTTTGTTTACTATATGTCCATCAAAATGCCTAAAAGAACTTTGTCTGTGACAGACATCATGCTAAAAATAGTCAAAACGTTATGTAGGGACCTCAAATCGTGGAGATCCATCGAAATCTCATAATGTCAAAATCGGTATGGTCACAATACCTCCCTTATATATCTTGGCGGTCGGTAATAAAATAAAATAAATTCTAGCAACAGAATAGAAATAACTTGGCCTAATATTTTCTACAGATATATTATTTATCATGACCATGGAAACGTTACTTCTAAGTATGAAAAAATAAATACTTAATTACTACAAAAAATTTCGAAACATTTTTCAAAATTCCTTCGTTTTACCAAAAAATATCTCATATAAAAGTTGTTAGTTATTTCTTTTATAGCAACTTTTGTTAAATAATTTTTTTCGAAATATTTTTCTGTTGCTAAATATTCGCAAAAATCTTAAAATCTACACGAGTAAACTGCCATTTCGAATCAACCGATTTTACCAAAAGTTGATCAACTAGTGCCATTGATGTCAAAAGCTTAAATATGCAGTTTCATAAAAATCCTTTCAGTCGAATTTGCTCTGCACGTGTACACAGACAGACGGACAGACGGACAGACGGACGGACGGACAGACAGACCGACAGACATCATGCTAAAAATAGTCAAAACGTTTTGTTGGGACCTCAATTCGTGGAGATCCATCGAAATCTCTAAATGTCAAAATCGGTATGATCACAATGCCTCCCTTATATATATTGGCGATCGATAAAAAGCAAAAAGAATGAGAATGACTAGGACAGCCGAAATGAGCTAAGAACTACAATCGCCCGCCTTAATCTTCAATTAACATCAAGCCAGACTGATTTTGTAAGATTATTATTCACGTTATCCGTGAGGTAAGTGATATCTCGGAAAAAATTATAGCTGTTGTCTTGTTAGCATTAATTTTCGTTTTCCATTTGATGTACCATTGTTCTATATCAGCGGTGGGCAAACTTTTAGGACCGCGGGCCACATTGACATTATAACAGGACGGCGCGGGCCGCACCTAATTTTCTGGTGCCGTCCCCATATGAAAGTGAAGAGCAAAAACAACGGCCTCACGTCTATTTTTAAAGTGCAGAGAAAAAAACACGATCTCGCCTCCTTTTTCCAATTTTTACCGACCGCCAACATATATAAGGGACGTATTGTGATCATACCAATTTTGACGTTTCGAGATTTCGATGGATCTCCACGAATTGAGGTCCCTACATAACGTTTTGACTATTTTTAGCATGATGTCTGTCGGTCTGTCTGTCCGTCTGTATGTCTGTCCGTCAGTCTGTGTACACGTGCAGAGCAAATTCGGCTAAAAGGATTTTTATGACATATTTAAGCTTCTGCCGTCAATGGAATATTTCACAACAGAAATATATCTGGAAAAAATTTATTAAACAAAAGTTGCTATAAAAGCAATAACTAATAACTTTTATTTGAGACGTTTTTTAATAAAACGAAAAATTTAGAATAATTTCTGTAAAATTTTTCGAAATTTTTTCCAAGTCTCAATTTTTTCATATTTATATGTAACGTTTCCATGATCATGATAAATAATATCTCTGTTAGAAAATATTAGGTCAAGTTATTTCTACTCTGCTGCTAGAATGTAATTTATATAAGTACTTTATGATGGCGGTAAGATTTTCGCGAATATTTAACAAAAAAATATTTCAAAAAAATTTATTTAACAAACGTTTCTGTAAAAGCAATAACTAACAACATTTATTTGAGACATTTTTTTAAAAAAAGAAAAAATTTTGAAAAATTTTTCGAAATTTTTTCTAAATATCTATTTTTTCATACTTTGTGTAACGTTTCCATGGTCATGATAAATAATAACTATGTTAGAAAATATTAGGTCAAGTTATTTCTACTCTGCTGCTAAAATGTATTTTATACAAGTAGTTTGTGATGGCGGTCGGTCCCAGCTGATTTTTTTTATATACAACTATAACTATATCTATATATCCAACCTATCCGAGGGTTTAATATTTCTCCTTGGTTTTTGGCAAAGCACGGGTACTGGTAAAGGATGTTTTTCCGGAGTACAGTTTAAAGGACTATTTAATGGCGTATTTATGTTTCTAGAAGCTATTTTTCAGAGACTTTGAGATGTGCTAGGCATATCTTGGACATGATTATGCTTGATCCGTACCTCTGATTTCAGTTGGTTGTTCCGTTAATTCTTTTTGTTGATTAGAATCATTTCGCTGTTCCGTTAATTCTTTTTGTTTATCAGAATCATTTCCACAATGTCGAATATTCTGTTGACTAGGATATACTGTTTTGTTTCTACAGGTCTAGTTATAAGTTGCGTAATAATGTAAGTAGCCAATCTTATGTCCTTTGCATGCATTTTCTTAATGTGGGAAATCACATTAACGAAATATGTAACTAAACTTATTTTATTTTGTCCGTTCACTAATTACACAGCTCAACAGACATTTTGGTGCCTGCGAATTTTTAACTGTCTCTAGGTAATTTTCGGGCACAGAATCCAAAAAAGCCGTCAGATTTGGTCTATCAGATCTAGTTTTTCAGATACGCTATATTGGCTATATTTACAATAAAATATATTATTTCTTAACTTGTGTATTTTTCACGTTATTACTGTTACTATTTACTCCAACTGCCAGTTACAAACACAAAAGAGACAAAGTAAGGTATTTATTTCAGAAAGTAGATAAATATACATTCATCACTTATCACTTAAAAATGTTCTTTTGTACGACTTTCTAGCATGGAGTTTACCAGAACAGTATTTCTGAAGACTCCAACAGTAATAGGCTCTCTTATCTTCCTTGATAGCTATCTTCCATAGTTTTATGTCCTGATGGAATCTTTCCCCCAGTTCTTCACTAAAATCACCTAGGTTTTCTGGCAAGTGGTCATAATACAACCGAGAATATTAAAGTTGGAAAGCATATTTTCCTCTAATTCTCTGCCTTATGATTTCTTAGAAAATGTTGTACTACTTAAATAAATGAACACCAAGAATTAAATTCAATTTCGTTCATTGATGCGGTTGGATTGGATTGCGGATCTTCAGTAGGTTACCTTATCTGAGGACGATCAAATATTCTGGCTTTCAGTTTTTCAGAGTTAATCCCAAGAAATTTACGTGTCAAGTAGCCTACACAAAGTCCATCTCGATTTAAAGCCTTCAAAAATTGCTGCGTAAGCCCAAACTTGATATGCAAGGGTGAAAATATAATTTTCTCTCTCGCAACCAAAGGTTCGTTGACAACGTTTTGTTTTTCTTGAATTATGACATTTCTTAATGGAAATCACCCAATTTCTGTTAACCCAGTGCTGATCCTTAGCTCTGCTGTCCCAAAGACATAAAAAACAAGAATATTTTGTATATCCACTTTGCTGTCCAAGGAGGAAGTTTACCGTTTTTACATAAAAAACTAAAATCAATTAGTCGGTATCTCAAAAACTACAACTGCTACGAAAAGAGTCATGTATTTTTGAAATCAGCACATCAAAAATATCCAAAATCAGTTCTTACTTTTCCGGCACCAAGATAAAAAATGTATTTTGTTGGGCAGTGTAATAAGTTATTTTCTTATCATATAGTATGGGAAATTGTTCCTATAAATAATTTATAATGTTTTTAATATGAAATATATGATAATAATATAATTTGCCCGGAAAAATATATTTTCTAGCAATTAGCATAAGTAATCACTTAATTACTACTATTTTTGTAATTATCATATAAACAAACTAATTTTTTAGTTATTCATTTTTATCACCTTATTTTCTAAATGATCAATTTAGACGACAATTTAGTTTTTTAATTTCAAAATGTCATCAATATATAATAATAAGAATAGTCATATACATAAATATATATGTCGGCGTGGATACCATACTGGGACTCCGCCCCTTCATTAATTCATCATTATCTCTTCAATGGGGTAATGTAAGTGAAGAATGGAACAGCCGAACCACAATCACTTTTACATAATCGGTTTATTAACAACGAAGACCATTACATTATCAAATTCTTTATTTAATCCATATTTGCTATTCAGTGTGCTTCATCTTTGCACAGTACTTGACTGAAAGGTAGGGTGACTGAAAGGTATTGTCCCGGTTTTCGGTCAATTGTCCCGGTGTCCCGAAGACTGTCCTCGGGCCGCCCGATTGTCCCGGTTTTTGAATCTCTTTGGTCGTCACTTTGAATCTGAGAGATGAGGACCTTTTTTTTTTGCTCATCACTTTGAGTTTGGGAGGTGAGGACCTTTTTTTTTTTGCTCTTGCTCTTCACTTGGATCTGGGAGGAAACAAAGACCTTCTTTTTTTTTCCTGTGTCCCGGTTTCCCTTCACTGAAATCTCACCAACTCACAAATGATTAGCTGAGTCTTAATTTCCAACATTTCAATTAGTAAAGTCTTAATTCATGTCTCATTAAAAACTACCCTGATCTTTTTGATTCTGTAAATAATCTTTCGGCGCCGACATATATGCATATATATGTAGGGCGGTCGGGGTTAAAGGGAAGTTTATTTTACTACTGATGTTAATAACAATTTTATTGAGTCAAACAAACAATTAATTAAAACTCCACATACACACTGTAATTATAATAACAACAACAAAAAAATGTAAATGTATTACATTACATAATTACATTATTGGAACGGAATAACCATAAATACATATATATATATATATATAATAAGTTTTATTTTACAACATATATACATATAAAATAGTTAAATATTGACGTATGTATATGTTGTAAAATAAAACTTCTCAATCGGTCGTCAAATTGTAAAATATATTAGTCAATTAATAAGAGACGTTTCGACTACTATCTAATTTTATTACTTTTGAGGTTATGTTAACGTGAAGATGTAATAATTATAAAATAAAACACTGTATCTTTTCTTCACTTTTTTTTATTAATAATACTAGATGTACATTTCGACAGCTATGCTGTCATCTTCAGTAGTACAGTAAATTTAAAATTGAATTTTTGATGTGTTGTTATATTAATGATGACTGAGCAAGTGAGAGTGCGTGGGAGAAATTTTTTAGGGATCGCCCTATCCAACACTTTATTAGACCTTATACCTCCTTATACCATCTAAGACTCTACCCCATTTACCGAAAAATTAATAATTCCGGAAAATCCCGATCCCTAAAAAATTTCTCCCACGCACTCTCACTTGCTCAGTCATCATTAATATAACAACACAAAAAAAATCAATTTTAAATTTACTGAAAAGATACAGTGTTTTATTTTATAATCTAATTTTATTGTAGACTATCAGTCTACAATAAAATAATACAAAATAAAAATATAAATAACACAAAATAATGTTAAAATATAGTAAAAAACAATTTAAAAACAATATTCAGAAGTAAATGTACTTAAACAAAAAATTAAGTTAACTCACCAACGAGGTGTGAAGGAGGTTCACACAAGTTCACTTGTGTGAACCTCCAAGGTAATATTTTAAGTTTCTTTAAATGTAACTCTATTGCTCTCCCTGATCTTAAAATACCGTATTGAACTATGTACTGAACCAATCCGAGATAAAATGTTTTTAGATGCTGCAATGAAAATATATTTCTTATTAATTTAAATATATGTAATGTTTTTCTGATCTTACCACTAACGGCATTTATATAAAAATTTCATCTCATGTTTTCATTAACACATGTAAAATCGTGTACTGGTAATGTATCAAAAGTTGTTTTAATGTTTTTATGTATCGTAAAAGTTTATCGTTAAAGAGTTTAAAGATAATTTGTTGTTATCGAACCAATATTTTAGGTCATTTAGTGCCATTTCTTTTAGATTCAGCTATGATTCATAATACAACGCTTATCTCTGATATCATTTATAAAAATGCTGTAAATGTGTGTTTTATTTTTGTTTAATTTCTAGATATTTCAATACTTTGAAGCACTTTGTATAACTCTTCGAATGGTCTTTCTTTTTTTGTTTTGTTCAGTTTTTTATAGTTTTTTTTGATTTATTTGTATCTTTTTGTGCTTACTTGTCGCAAGGTTGTTAATAAATATTATTACATTATAATTGCGATTCGAAACATATACACATAATTGTGTACCACATAATATTTTTTAGGTTTGGAAAAATGATTAAATGCAAAATGATTAAAGCTTATATAATATTAGTCGCATTCCTTATCACAAATTTGATAATTTGGTTACACGCTGGAGGCCGGACCACAATATCAAAACATCAGCATAAACTCGTCAACCAACAAAGACAATATATTTTCACTAAAACCAGTAACCAGTCACAAGTCAAACGAGTAATATTATATTGGAACAATTTCTTTAGTAGAAATGATATGCGATTTGGATTTGGAGATGAAATATTTAAAAACTGCCCGATAAATAACTGCTTTACAACGAATAACAGGAGTTTGATGCCCGTTCAATCTTACGATGCAATCATTTTCCATGCAGCACGATATTCAAGTTCAAAAGACGGAATACCCCAAAACCGAAGTTTACAACAAAAATACATATTTTACAGGTAATTTCTATAATTTGTTTCATTTTACATTTATAGCATTATTATTTATTAAGAACACTACCGACACAGAGGTCCATTCATGTGTCCATACATATACATTATTAGCCTTATAAACATAGAAATATTTTTATAAACTAGTTATCTATACATAAAAGAATGTACATATATAAACACACATTTCGTTAATCCATACATTATATATGTACATTAATTTATATTATACAAATACATATATAAATTACATGACCAATTCCAGCTGACACTACACAAAATACATTCACACACAGAAACACAACACTCAAATGTAATACAAGATACACTAACAGATAAATACTTTTACACAGTATAAAATATGTCATATCATTGAACTCAGGTAGTCAGTTATTCTCTTAGTCAGATATATGTCAGTTGTCACTAGTTAATTTTACATGAAATATCATTTACTTGTATTGTTCTCTAAATAAATTGTTTTTAAAAACTGATTCAACGATTGAAGTTCTATTTCTATATATATATATATATATATATATATACACTCAAAACATTATAAGTAGGTATCAATAGAGAATTAGTTCTCAATCGATACCTGCTCCAACTACTACTAAATACAAGTAACATACGTGCAAACCTATATATATTTATATATATAACTAAAATCAAATAGTCTGTATCTCAAAAACTAGAACTGCTACGAAAAAGAGTCAGGTATTTTTGAAATCAGCACATCAAAAATATCCAAAATCAGTTCTTACTTTTCCGGCACCAAGATAAAAAATTTACTTTGTTGGGCAGTGTAATAAGTTATTTTCTTATCATATAGTATGGGAAATTGTTCCTATAAATAATTTATAATGTTTTTAATATGAAATATATGATAATAATAATAATTGCCCGGAAAAATATATTTTCTTGCAATTAGCATAAGTAATCACTTAATTACTACTATTTTTGTAATTATCATATAAACAAACTAATTTTTTAGTTATTCACTTTTATCACCTTAATTTCTAAATGATCAATTTAGACGACAATTTAGTTTTTTAATTTCAAAATGTCATCTATATCTAATAATAAGAATAGTCATATACATAAATATATATGTAGGCGTGGATACTATACTGGGATTCCGCCCCTTCATTAATTCATCATTATCTCTTCAATGGGGTAATGTAAGTGAAGAATGGAACAGCCGAAAAACAATCACTTTTACATAATCGGTTTATTAACAACGAAGACCATTACATTATCAAATTCTTTATTTAAACCATATTTGCTATTCAGTGTGCTTCATCTTTGCACAGTACTTGACTGAAAGGCAGCCAACTCACAAATGATTAGCTGAGTCTTAATTTCCAACATTTCAATTAGTAAAGTGTTAATTCATGTCTCATTAAAAACTACCCTAATCTTGATTCTGTAAATAATCTTTCGGCGCCGACATATATACATATAAATGTAGGGCGGTCGGGGTTAAAGGGAAGTTTATTTTACTACTGATGTTGGTAAAAGTTAATAATAATTTTATTGAGTCAAACAAACAATTAATTAAGACTCCACATACACACTGTAATTATAATAACAACAACAAAAAAATGTAAATGTAACTAACAATGAAAATCTTTGCAATAATTAACTTCTTAGAGTCTTTCAGTTGTCCGAGCCGTCTTGCTACCTCGTAACCACTCTACTAGCTGGTCGCTCCCGTAAACACATATGTCTCTCCCGTATATCGGGTTTGACCTTGTCTGTGTTTACTGGATTAGGGGTGCGGGGAGAAATAAAAGTTCTTATTTACTCGTCAAATTTTATTAAAAAAATAATTTCAAGAGACGTTTCGACTGGGACATCCAGTCATCTTCAGCCAAGAGTTAATTAACCAAGATATAAAAACTTCTAAACATTTCTATAGCTAGACCACTTAACATACGTGGAGGTACGACATGTTGTATCAGAGCAGGCAAGCCCGTTACTGACCGTTACTCAGTAATGTTTAGAAGTTTTTATATCTTGGTTAATTAACTCTAGGATGAAGATGACCGGATGTCCCAGTGGAAACGTCTCTTGAAATTATTTTTTTAATAAAATTTGACAAGTAAATAAGAACTTTTATTTCTCTTTATATATATATATATATATTCATTATAATTATACATTGTACTAGTGCACCCGTTGCCAACTATGTTGGCAAACACATCATTACCTTAATGTGGAACTTGCTCGGTGCCTCTGACTTCTTTCACTAGCCATACGCCTAACTTCACGAAGTGCATAAAGTGCCTTAAATCAAGTGAACAACATATAACACGGCGAGTTTTACTCATTGCATCGTATTTACATTTCGAAAATAAAGGTAATTTAAAACGTTTAATTTATTTTTACATTAATTTACCATTTTTACCAAAATGTATTCAAAAATATCTCAAATCAGTTTAAATAATCGTGTAAATAAAAAATAAGGCCAGTATTATATGGGGATAAACCTGCAAAATATCATTCACATCGGTCAAAGGATATAAGAGTTTCTTGTTTATGCCTATGAAACCCTAGGTATTTCTGTATGTAATGTTATTTGTAGATTCTTAGAAAATAAATCTGCAAAATATTGTTCGTATCGGTCAAAGGATATAGGAGTGTTCAGAGTTTATCGTTTATGTCTACGAAACCCTAGACATTTCTTTATGTTATTTTATCTCCAGATTCTTAGAGAATAAATCTGCAAAATATTGTTCATATCAGTCAAAGGATATAGGAGTGTCAGAAGTTTCTTTTTTATGCCTACGAAACCCTAGACATTTCTATATGTTATTTTATCCGCAGATCCTTAAAAAATAAATCTGCAAAATATTTTTCATATCGATCATAGGATATAGGAGTATCTAATCTTTCTTGTTTTTGCCTACGAAACCCTAGACATTTCTATGTGCTATTTTATCCCCAGATTCTTAGAGACCAAATCTTCAAAATATTGTTCATATCGGTAAAGCATATAGGAGTGTCTAGAGTTTCTTCTTTATGCCTGCGAAACCCTAGATATTTCTATATGTAATTTTATCTTCTTAGAAAATAAATCTGCAAAATATATTTTTATATCGATCATAGGGTATAGGAGTGTCTACAGTTTCTTTTTTATGCCTATGAAACCCTAGACATTTATATATATTATTTTATCCGCAGATTCTTAGAAAATAAATCTGCAAAATATTTTTCATATCGATCATAGGATATAGGAGTGTCTAGAGTTTCTTGTTTATAAGACGACTTGTCTACGAGACCCTAGACATTTCTATATGTTATTTTGTCTGCAGATTCATAGAAAATAAATCTGCAAAAAAAAAAATCATATCGATTATAAGATATAGGAGTGTCTAGAGTTTATGCCTACGAAACCCTTGACATTTCTTTGTTATTTTATACGTAGATTCTTAGAAATTAAATCTGCAAAATATTTTTCATATCGATCATAGGATATAGGAGTTTCTTGTTTATGCCTACGAAACCCCCGACATTTCTATATGTTATTTTATTCGCAGTTTTTTAGAGAATAAGTCTGCAAAATTTTGTTCATATCGGTCAAAGCATATAGAGTATCTAGAGTTTCTTGTTTATGCCTACGAAATCCTACACATTTCTATATCTAATTATATTCGTAGATTCTTAGAGAATAAATCTGCAAAATACCTGTCAATCAAGAGACAGGGTGTCCCTAGTTAGCCAATCACGAGAACCTCAGGAAAAATTGACGTCACAATGTTACCCAGATTTCATACAGACACTTGCTAATTATATATGTATGATTACTATGCACCTCTCATTTCGACGCTAGATATAAGATAATGTCTTACAGACGATGATGATTTGTGACGACAACTACATAACTTAATTTTCCCCAACCTAAATTATGTAGAGTGAATGTTTGCTCTGTATGTATGTGGTTAATCATTTGCAACATCTTGTACTTCAGAAAATTTTAAAAAAATTTACATTTCAGTTTAGAATCACCTTACAACACGTATTTCGATATCAAGGTGAATATGAATTTTTACAACTGGACTATGACATACCGGCGAGACTCCGATATCTACCGTCCTTACGCCATCGTACAACAATTAAAAACAAATTATACTTTACCTGATATTAACAAAATACGAGGAAAGAAGAAAATGGTGGCCTGGTTTGTCAGTAACTGTGTCCAACTGGGTACCAAGAGAAGAAAAAAATACGTCAAGGAACTCAGCAAGTATATTCCAGTTCATATTTACGGAAAATGTGGCAATTATTCCTGTCCTCGTAAGAAAAACGAGGAATGTAAAGAAATGTTGGATCAAGAGTATAAGTATTATTTATCATTTGAAAATAGTATATGCGCTGAATACATAACTGAGAAAGTATTTAGTATCCTAAGTTACGATGTAATTCCAGTAGTTCTGGGTAACAACGATTATGGTAAGATACTTCCACATAAATCCGTAATAGATGTAAATGACTTTGACAGTCCACAAGATCTAGCTAAGTACTTGTATGAACTGGATGCGGATTATGACAAATATGTGGAATATTTTGAATGGAAAAAGAATTTCGTAGTGAAGGAGTACTATAATGAACATCCACTTTGTCAGATGTGTGAGTTATTAAACAAGCCTCTAAAATATACATTTTATAGCGATATCGAAGATTGGTTTTATGGATTCAAATGCTATCGGTAAAATAGTTTTTATTTTATTTTCGTAATATTAGTATGCAAACTAAAAATAATATCCAGTGTAAGATTGGTTTTATGAATTATTCTTAAATGTTTGACATTTTTTTTTAAAATACATTTATTTGGCCTTGGTTCTATAAGAACCATATAGCCAGCCATAATACATTTCAGGTCATATATTACATTTTATATTTACATATTACATTTTCATAGTACACAAAATAAAACATAATTATCATATTACATACTTAAAACATAAATTAGAAATCTTATTAATCCTGATAACATTTTTTTATTCTCAAAGATTTCTGGTATACCAGAGGGTATGAAGATTTTCTGCGCAATAAGGTACCCAGCAAACATTGAACTAACGGCCGAACGCCGGCAAACTGCTTTTACGCTGGTACATTGCTGGCACCAAAAGTAAGTGCAATGCCAGTATTAATAATGTACTTCACATTTGTATTTCGCACTCTGCCTATACGAAGTACTTTACCAGCATTTTATAAGCATTCCTTATTTGTATTAATCCAAGGTTATTTCTAGCGGGCCAGTGCTTATGTTTATAACTTTTTTTGAATGTAATAATTTGAAAAGTCTGACCGTTCTTAGTCATAAAACACCCTAATGGCGTGGCCTTCGAGGGTCGGTACAAGTGATATTCTGTGAGTTCAAGTTGGGACGTGTTGGTGAACAGTTTTTAAAGATGTGTATTTGAATAGTTATTGATTGTGAGCATTATACAGTTTTTTATTGTGATTTGTGTGTGTTTTGTTAGATTTAAGGACGTAGTTTACACAAACTATTTCATATTAAATTGTTTAATTTTTAGTTTAGTTCAATCATAGTTTTTTTCATGTAATAAAATTTTCAATTATTAATAAATCTGATACAAGATTATAAATATGTCATTTAAAAAATATAATTTGTCATATTTCATTTTGAATAGTGACATCTTAAATATTTTGTAAATATAATACTAACCTAAAATAATACAAACTTAATCCAAAACTGTAAAGCTTTTTTTACAATATAACCAAGTTTCTAAAAGTCAGTAATACACTATAAAAATCACCAAAATAACCAGATCTAGTTTGTTCTTACAAAAGTGAACAGCTTATAGCATTAATGCTTATAAAATTTGTTTATTGAATTTATTTTAACAAGTATGATTTCTTTAGGTTGGCACTCTTCAAGTCAGGGGGAAAAGATGTGGTAGATAATACAAGACGAATATTGGCGAAAATTATTAGTCACCCCTTATCTTTAGGATGAAATTGGTTTGACCGAAATGGCAGAAAACCATTTTCTTAAAATTCTTCATTAAATTAATAAATTAAATAAACTAATTCCTGTTATTCCTGAAATTATATTTATTTAATATTTATAAATAAATCAATAAATTATAACTGTTAATTCAATTTACAATCGGCTAGTTTTACCATCGTTGAATAAATTTATTTAACAACTTAAGTTAACAATATCTCATCATTCTATTGACAGCAATGTTAATTTCTTCATTAATAGTTTAAAACCGATGCGATATTGTCAACTTTACTTGTTAAATAAATTTATTCAACGATGGTGAAAATGGCCAAATGAGTATTTATTTTGCACCTAACCATTAATTTATTTTAATACTGGGTAAGTACACATATATTACATTTGAAACACTAGAGAGTGGGTATAATATAAGCACTAGTCTGTCAGAAATAAATCTTGCAACTAATGCGATTATTTTGCACTTTACCGTTGCTGGGCCAGCAACTGATACATCAATGGACCAGCTAAGGGCCACGGGACACCGGGGTACTGGCCCAGTACGAAATGCCAGCACTGGCCCATTACTTTCAATGCCGGCGAGTATGTGCTTCACCAGTACTGGTCCGGATAAAAATGTTTGCTGGGTAGTTTTCAAACTGCAGCTTTGGTCCGGAGGAGAGCTGGCATTTGAAGATGATGTGGTTGAGGTCGCCGATGGAAGTATTGTCACAGGAGCACATGTTCCAGGTGTATTCGACACAGGGTTGATGTTGTTTTTCTCCCTTCATTCATGCTGTGAAAGGGTCTTTTTAGCAGCTTCTTCTGTATCTCCACGTATTGTTTACATTTCTCTTGGTTCATATAGTTCCATTCAGATTCCCACTGCAAATGTTTGACATTACATTATCAATTGAAAAATATAACAACTGAGCGTTCTTATGTTTTCCCAGCCAACTATTATATTACTATATACAACAAAGAATTATGAATAAGGATGTGGTCAAATTTTTTTATGTTAAGTGTGAAATTTTATATATTTTAGGCAAGGACAGAGATAAAAACACTCGGCTATTGTTTCAAAATTTAATGTATTGTATTTATACGTATTCTGGGTTACTAGACCACCTTCAGTACGAACAGATTAACATATGTAACTGAAATATACAGCCCTGGGCAAATGTATGGAGCATCCATGCAGTTATAATATAATAGACCGGGAGTTCATGACAGTTTTTGGTCTCCGATTTCATACATCATGCCTTTTGGAGGAGAGAATATTTACCCTGTGACAACAAAAAAGGGATGGTACTAAGACCTGCACGCTTTCCGGTCATAGGGAAAATTGCATTTCCACTTGCACAAAATTTGTGTGTTTTTCTCTGATTTAATATTGCTTGCCCTTTTATCAAAAGAAAGTTAAAACAAATTTAAAGTCTTTTAATTATAGGCATGCGATTCGCAGGGTCCCAAAGGGCTCAAACGGTCACGTGATCTTGTAATAAAAAAAATATGATTTTCCGCGTTTTCATACAGCATGCCGATGAAAAGAATTAAAGTTTGTGTCATAAAACCTCTATAAAAAAATTGGCATGCAGCCCTCGTTGGCCCAAGGGTAGAAAATTTCGGAAAATATTTGTGAAAATTTTAATAGGATTTTACGTGATCTTAAACAACACCAAATAAAGTAAAATGTTAATTTTATAGTGTAAAATGTCTAAAATTTAAATGGCATGCATGCCGAGGAAGCCCATCACATCATAAATAATAAGAAAAGTTGCAAAAAAAAAAAATGGAAAATTAAGGTCATATTATTTTGCATGCCTTTTTACATTTCACTAAATAATGTTGTTTTTAGCTCAAATCCAAAATGGCATGCATGTCGGGGAAGCCCATCACATCATAAATAAAAAGAAAAGTTGCAAAAAAAAAAAATGGAAAATTTAGGTCATATTATTTTGCATGCCTTTTTACATTTCACTAAATAATGTTGTTTTTAGCTCAAATCCAAAATGGCATGCATGTCGGGGAAGCCCATCACATCATAAATAATAAGAAAAGTTGCAAAAAAAAAAATGGAAAATTTAGGTCATATTATTTTGCATGCCTTTTTACATTTCACTAAATAATGTTGTTTTTAGCTCAAATCCAAAATGGCATGCATGTCGGGGAAGCCCATCACATCATAAATAATAAGAAAAGTTGCAAAAAAAAAAATTGGAAAATTTACTTTATTGGAAGTGATGGGCTTCCTCGGCATGCATGCCATTTTGTATTTGAGCTAAAAACAACATTATTTAGTGAAATGCAAAAAGGCATGCAAAATAATATGACCGAAATTTTCCATTTTTTTTTTGCAACTTTTCCGATGCATGCCTCTGTTTTAGGACCTCCTTATCTGCATGCCAATTTTGTTATACAGCAATGCATTATATCAATAACCTATAGTTAAGATGGCATGCAAAAAGAAATCACGTAAAATCTTACTAAAATATTTGCCGAAATTTTCCACTCTTGGGCCAACGAGGGCCGCATGCCAATTTTTTTATAGGAGTATTATGACACAAACTTTAATTTTTTTCATCGGAATGCTGTATGAAAACACGGAAAATCTTTTTTTTTTATAACAAGATCACGTGACCGTTTGAGCCCTTTGGGACCCTCCAAATCGCATGCCTATAATTAAAAGACTTTAAATTTGTTTTAACTTTCTTTTGACTAAAGGGCAAGCAATATTAAATCAGAGAAAAACACAAAATTTTTGTGAAATGCAATTTTCCCTATGACCGGAAAGCGTGTAGGGGTTTAGTACCATCCATTTTTTGTTGTCACAGGGTAAATATTCTCTCCTCCAAAAGACATGCTATATGAAATCGGAGACCAAAAATGTCATGAGCTCCCGGTCTATAACATCTCAATTTATTTACATTGTAACTTGTATATATTTGAAGAATAATTTTTAAAATATCATTGACACATTGTAAAAGACGTACGTCGAATCAGATTACCCAAAATGTAAACATAAATATGATAAATCAGGAAATACAAATAAATATAGGCTCCGATCTGTTACGTTTTGTTTACATAAAAATAAACAACTAGGGCTTTAGTGTTCCAGAAAAGCCGTGTAAATTACCATGAAAAAGTTCCAAGAGACTGGTACTTATGAAAACAGATCAAAAACCGGAAGAAAACATGCAACCACTTCCAGAGATGATCGTTTTATTAAGAAACGTGCTCTTCGTAAACACTCAATATCGTCGAAAGATCTGGCTGGTGATCTGTGGGAGCATAGAGAAGTTAAAGTTTCTTCTAGAACAATTAGAAGACGTCTTGTGGAATATAATTTGCTTGGAAGAAGAGCTCGCCGAAAACCACTGTTGACCGAGCGACACAAAAATCTTCGTCTTGAGTGGGCCAAAAGACATTTAAATTGGACACCTGATGAATGAGAGAAAATCATTTGATCTGATGAGTCCAATATAGAAACAAGCATTTTAATGGTTTAATGTACTAACGAATTTAACAGAAAATTTATTTTCTAATCAATTATTGCACTAACAATATAAAATTTATTTTAGTATAAATTTACGAAATTAAGGTTTGTTTTTTTTTTTTCTTTTGTGCATCAGCTTTTTGGACAACCTGGAATCATCTTTATGACATTAGCCGAGTAAAGCTCTTCATCTTGACAGCATAATCCCTACGGTCAAATTTGGTGGTGGTAGCATCATCATCTGGGGGGTGCATGTCCGTCAATGGCTTAGGCGAAATCTTATTATGTGACGGACGCATTATTCTGCTCGTTATTTTACCAGGCTTAATGTAGTTTTGGAGCCATCAATATTAAAATTATTTGATGAAGACAATCTAGAATATGTTTTTCAATAAAATAATTCCCCCTGTGACAAAGCCAAAGCAACAAATGAATAGGTTTCCAAAAACAATATACCACTTTTTGCATGGTCCCCAAGTCACCAGATCTCAAACTGAAAATTTATGGTCAGTTCTGATAAACAAGGTGTCTTTTTACAAACGCAAATCAAAAGAAGAATTGAAGAAAATTATTGTGGACGAATGGTTTAATTTACAATCCGATGTACGTAAAAAACTTGTAGACAGTATACCTAAGAGGGTACGTGCGGCAATTAAAGCACGAGGAGGTACCACAAAATATTAATAATTTTGATTAAAGTTGTCATTTAAAGCTGTATGTATTATTTTATTTATCATTTTTCCTGTAATAATCATAAATTTCAATAAAACGTAGGGTGCTCCATACAGTGTCCAAGGTTGTATATCTAAAACTAGTAACTGTACAACTAGAACATCATCCGTAATACCTAGGTACAACAGACAATATATAAAAGAAAGAAAAAAAATGAAATATTAGGTATTAGAACCGGAGAACTAATAAGATCTAGTTGTTCATTCATTACATTTTTCTTCTTATAAATAGCCTTTTTAAACTCTAATGCTTCCATCACGTCGAGTTTATGCCCTCAGGTTGTACATGTAATATTTTAACATGTGATATTGCCGAACATATTATGTTCGGCTACATTGGAATAAGTTTTGTTGAGATGCCATGCCCTTAAATGTTCTTTAATTCTAATATTAAAGTTTCTTTCAGTTCTTCCTACATAAATTAAATCGCAATCATTACAACCTATTTCATATACATCACATAGCATTAAGTTCTTATTATTGACTTGAATAAAATGGATTCTTGACCGTAATTTGTCGATAGATAAAATTGGTGTTTTCTTGGGTTTCGGTCGATACATAAAAGCACAGTTAGTCAAATATTTAAAACTCATGTAAAACGTGTTACTTAACTATGTCGCAACCTGTAAGAGATAAGAATATTTTTCCGTTAAATTAACATTTAACAACTAGTGCACCCGTTGCCAACAAGGTTGGCAAATTGATATCAAAATTTGGTTCAGATCTGACAAAGGGCTAACGATTTCTTGGTTATACCTACGAACCCTGGACACTTCTAAGCGTTGGTAATTTCATGGGGGTCTTAAAAATAAAGATACGTTAAGACTAAAGAATAGATACCTACCTGAGGCTTTTTTGATTTGTTAGTTTTTTGGTTTTGCTGTTGTTCTGCTTTGCATGATTCAGGTATGAAGTATCAGAATTAGAAATAATTTCACAAACAGATGTGAAATGTTTGCGAAAATTTAGGAAACAGTCTGTATTAAATAATTTTGAAACAACCAAGGCGGTTATTAACAAACTGTTTTAAAGAAAAATGTAAGCAACCAAAATTCCCTCCAATAGATAAAAATAAAATTTTAGAAACATTAAAAACTTCAAGTTCAGCGAAACATAGGTATAAGTAATACATTTATTTATTTTTTAACACGTTTTGTCATTTGTATTACATTTCAGAATTGGACAAACAAGTAGTTTAGTAAAAAATTATGAGGAAACTTTGCCATACCATTTAACTTTAAACTGCAATAAAATGCATCTAATATTGGAAGAATTATCAGAATTAAGAGTGAATTTAAGTAATTGTTGCAATATCACCTTTTATGAATTATTTGGAAATGCCAATGGTTTAGAGATATCCGAAGAGACACTGAATAATAGAAAGAAATGGTTAGAGGCCAGACAGTATCGGATAACAGAATCGCGTTGCTATGAAATTTATACATAATCGAAAAAAGAATGGCATGTCAAACCAAGTTAATGTTTTTGGCCAAAATCTTTCTATGATAGAAATATGGCATATGAAATGGAAAAAGAAGCCCGGAACATCTATAGAGGAACACTAAAGTATGAGGTTGTTGAAAATGGTTTGGTTACATGTAACAAAAATCCTTGGTTAGGATATTCACCTGATGGCATAATAATTCAAAGAGGAAGACCAATAAAATTCTGGAAATTAAGTGCCCAGTACTTGGTATAAAAATTCTATAGAAAATAATACAAATTTTTAAATCTATTTTTTTTAAAGGTCAGCAACGTAATCCCTTTGAATGTTTTCCAGACTTGGACTACCTGAAAATTATCAATTACCGATTATGTTTAAAGCCTAATCATAAATATTATGGGCAGGTTCAGCTTAGCATCTGTAATATCTATATTATAGATGAACAATTTATTCAAGAGATATTGTTTAAATTAAAAGAAAATTATTTTCAATATATGTTACATGAATTATGTTTAAATAAAACTCAGCAGTCCATTTAAAATTAATTTATTTCATTCTCATTTTTTCAAGACTAGCAATATTTAGTGTATAATATAAAAATCAATAAATAATAATATAATATAATAATAATATAATAATATTTATTTCAATGTAAAAAAATTATTTTTAATAAATGTAAAATAAGCTATGTTTCACTTCTCAATGAATTGAAATATTTAAAACAAAACATTTTTATGCATGTAAATTGAATATCTCGCATATTTCTTGGGATCAGCATAGCCATGATCAATGACGGTTGCTATGCATAATTAAATAAATAATTTTTTTATATATCTTCTAAAAGCTCTTATAATATATTATAATAATATAAGCTATTATAATTATAATGTATATAATTATACTAGCTTATATATATATATATGACGCACGGCGTAGTGCACTAGCCGCTGCCGCACATCTCCAGGGTCTGGGATGCGGCAGTGTGTATTTTCCCCGTCAGGTATTCGCGTATGACGTGCTACCTAAACCAATACCACCTATATATATATATATATATATATACTAGCAGTGTACCCGCTGCTTCGCTACCGAAATAAAGTAGTCGTAGCCCGCTTAGATCTGGCCCATTTCGAAATCGGTTCAAGACTGGTTGCTACGAATCGTTTTATATTCAAATATATTTATTTGTTTTAATCTACAATTGTATTAATATGTGCTTCTTATACAAATAATTTAAGTACGAATTTCTTTGTAAACATTGGTAGTACAGACATTTAATATCAACACGTATAAGTATCCCGATGTGCTAACCTAGGAAAATGCCCATGTGAGAATCATTGCCAAAGGCAGCGCCAGTCACGTAAAGTATTTTATGTTGCACCTTACGAAATTATTTATTATAATTTTTATGATATTTATTATAATTACTTCGTGATTATTCCTGATTTATAAATCGTACCTATATAGATCAGAGCACTTTTTTTCGTTAGTAAATATTCTTGCCACCGAAGTAAGTTTTCTTCGTATTGCTTTAGGGGGTTACAATAATGTTCAATAGCGAATTTAACGTTACAATTGTCGTCTAAAATGAAAATAAAGAAAATTGTGATATATATCCTCGGGAACATTTTTGTTGCAATATTAAACCCAAAATTCGTTAATATAGGTATATTTTGAATATGTGTATCTTTTATAGTTTAAATATTTCTTAATTGATCGGAAACCTGGTGTCTTACCGCGATGATATATAGCTTAAAATCTTTCCAGACAAATTTGGAATACGCTGTTGCAAATAGCACTAAAATCGGTTTATCCGTTTTTGAGTTTTAATACATATACCGATTTTAAACAGACGCCTATGTGCCAAAAAGAAATGAAACAGGTCACTTGAAGGGTTTTATGAATATCCTTGAATCTAGATTTGCCTTGTATGGGTTGATCAGAGCAAAATACTGAACCTCGTTTTTGTACATGTGTATGGGTAATCTTTGTAACCAAAAACCAAGTCGATATCTCATTATAGGTCTGAGATATTGAGGAATCCGTGAAAGAAACATTTCACCACATTAGGGGTCGAATTTAAAAAAAATCTTTCATAATAGGTGCTCACATCATGGAAGGAACATTCCTTCCTCCACGAATTTCATGTTTCTATGTCCAGGGGGCGTTCTATTGAATAAAAAATACCAATTTACCCTTTTAGGCGTGAAAATTTAAAAGAAAACTGTCAAAAAGTTTCTAAGATTTTAAAAAGACATCTATATGCCAAAACACAATGTTATAACTCAACATACATAGGAAATACGAAGGGTTCTATAATTCACTCCGAATACATAATAAATTTATCCCTTTAAGGGTTGATTAGAACAAAATCCTGAATTTAGTTCTTAACATTTGTATGTGTAACCTTTGTAAGCTAAAACTAAGTCAATATCTCATTGGGCCTAAGAGATATTGAGGAATCCCTGAAATCACTTAACAGCCCCATAGGGGTCGTATTTCGAAAATTCTCTTCTTAGTGATCGCTTACGACATGGAGGAAATATACTTCTCGAATTTCATGTTTCTAGGTCTAGTGATTTGGGCTGAACGTTGATGAGTCAGTCAGGTCATGTATTTATATACATATATAAGAAAATTTTATAAATGATATACCTATATACAGAAGAAGATTAAACAGAAAAGATTTGTTTATTTATTTATTTATATTATTGATATTGTAACAACTTCTGTTATACACATGTTTAATGTTAAGTCAATATTAAGAGATATTTCAAGTTTATAAGTAGCGCTCCTTCTGTCCCCCTAAATATTCAGAAGCTACACTAAACAGAAAATAATCGTTCTTCAATCAAAGTCTTTATAAATTATCTTTATAAATTGTTGATGTAAAGTAAATAATAAGCGAGATATTTCCAGTATTTTAGTTTTAGCACCTCCCCCATCTCCCTTCCCCTGCTTCTTAACCAATTGAAAAATTTATAGGATAACATGTATTTGTATTTTTATTTTAAACAGCTTTTCTCATGTGCGTTTTTGCTGTTAAGTCAAAAGTAAATGAGATATTTCAAAAGTTTAGTTTTAGGTTGTCCCTTCGTAACTCCCGTAAATCCAATAAAATAAAAATCATTAAAAAAAAATATTTGTTTTCTTATTACAGTGAAACCTCTATCTATCGTTCCTCGAATAATAATTTTCCCGTATATATCGTTATTTCTTGCGGTTCCGAATTAATTTCATACAAAACACGCAAAAATAGATCGCATCGATCATTTCTCTCTGTATCATTTTACCGCATTCATCGTTTAAATTACGCAGCAAATTTCGTGTTTTTTCAAATTGAAAACTTTTTTTATGCGCATTCGATAAATGATGCCGAAAAAAATTTAATTTGTAACACCGAAAGAATATTGATTTCTTACGGCAATATAAAAAGCCAAAAAGTAAATGACGATGAAAGATTATATACAATACAAAGTATAATTTTTTTTGTCGGCATGCAGCTTCCTTTTTTATTTCGCTACGATATTTTTTATTTAAAAAAATTGATTTATACCTGAAACATGTATCATTTTTAGAATATATATGTACGTACATATTAAACATTTAAATATGTATTAATGTGTTTTTCATTGTTTTCCCGCATCCATAGTTTATATCAATAGGTCCCTTCAAAAACGATAGATAGAGGTTTCACTGTATAAGCAATTTTTCTGTTAAGTCTACGTCTTAAGTGATACCATTTTTTTTCTTCTGATTTTCAATTTGCCTCCTTATATTGACTGCATTTCCTACCTATATACCAAATTCCAACTCGGTACACACAGATTTTCTGTTTTATATATATATAAAAGATTTTACTATTATATTTAAACATTTAAATAAAAGAATAGAAAAAAATAAAATAAATAAAAATAACAAAGTTCATAAAAATGCCCTGAAATAAAAAACCAGAAAACAGGTGCTCCACTTTAGTCTCGCTCTGCATAAACTAATCAAAAATTTTACTAAATAACAATATATAAATCTTATCAGCTAGAGCAGAGTAATGATGAATCGCGCCGAACGACATTGAACGATGTTTCACGAACTTACTATAGTTGTCCAAACAACCATTGAAACGAAATTCCCGCGATCTCGCGGAACGCATCATACATACTTCGATGGTCCAATATAATTAAAAACAAAATTATTAATTTCTCGTTTCTGATGGGACTTTTTTGAAATTTTCGATTTTTCTAGTTATGATGAAAGCATTCCCTACCTGTATGCAAAATTTCAACTCGGTAGCATATCTGGAAGTAGGTTAGAATTTCCGGACATAGCCACAAATATTGTCTTTTATATATAAAGATATATATATATATATATACAGATTAAAAATTATTCCGTGACAGAAAGTTCCCTAGAAACATGAAATGAGAGAAACGCCGTCCCCTTCTTAGATACTTGGGCATCATGTTTGACTACCATGAAAAACCAACCAACTCGGGCAAGTATTTGCATTTCCATAGCTACCATCCGATGAAGTACAAAACAGCGTCTCTGAAAACCATGGTAAATAGAGTTAGAAAAATATCACATCTAAACTTTTTACATAAAAACCTGAAAAACCTATCCACCCAGTTTACACAATGTGGATACCCAAGGAACTTGTCGCACAGGATTATCTACCATAGCTGCACTACTTCTGCCAATTCCACTCAGAGAGAAGTCAACAAACAAGAAAAATTTCTCCATCCCTTACATCCAAGAAATCACTCCCATCATCAAAAGTGCATTCCGACAGGAGGAATTAACCCTGGCAGAAAAACCAGTAAGGACCATAAGCCAACTCTTCTCCAAACTCAAAGACAAAAGACCTACAAAAAAATATAGGGATATCATTTACAAGATACCGTAAATGATATCCCTATTGTGAATGTAGCTCTTCTTATGTTGGACAGACTTCTCAATGCCTAGGAAACAGGATAACACAACATAAATCAGATGCCAGAGTGAAGCCCCAGTTTTGCGCGTTAGCCAATCATATGTCTAAAACGAAACATAACCCTCATTTGGCAGCACGGAGATTCTGGCCACGGAACCAAATACACCTTCTTAGAAATGTGTTACATTAACAAATTTAACAACAATTTGAAAGCTAAAACTGATATCCAGGGCCTTAGTGCTATTTATAAAAATTTGTTAAAGATTCACGACGGTAACACTAATCAAATATAATGTTTACAAATGATTGTAAGCTTATTTTTACAATAAAACAAGGAACCTTATTTACCGACTCAACACCGCATGTTAGTTCAAGATCTCAACTCCACACAATGCTCCCGAATTTACTTGTAACAGAAAGAAGAATGTACATGCTGATATTAAATATTGAAATTACCGCCATATAACAGTTTGTAACGGTTTTTTAAGTTTTTTAATGTTTTAATTTTTAATTCTGTGATATACAATGTCTGTGATTATATTAATTCTAGTCTTGATTTTAATGTGCAACATAGGAAAAACTCTTAAATTTTAACTTTCTAAGTTTATTTGTAATTTTATTGTAAACACTGCTTCATACACAATATATTTCCAGCCCCTGAAGATGGTCTGAATATCAGACCGAAATATTGGGCATCAGTAAAAGTTGAGTTTTACTTTCCACACCGTTTTCTTCCCAATAATTTACAGCCAAATATATATAGATATAAGAACAGTGACGATGAAAATGTAGAACCGGAGAAACAAAAAGAATATCCGCCAAATAACACAAAACGTTGAACGTATTTGAGCCTAAACCTGGTTGTTCAAAGATATTTCATTTGAAGTTTGAAGTTGAGGATTGACACAGAGAAAAATGAAGTCCAGCTACAGCAGGCGAGCCCATACTTTGACGGAAGACAGATTGATCCTTCACTATATAATAAGAAATAAAGGAGCGTCAAATAAAGGACGACTGCTTTGGCAGGAGATGGAGTCAACTGCCATTGTTGATAGAACATGGCAGTCGGTGTCAGAACGGTTTAGGAAGCGAATAGTCACAAACCTACACAAATTCCCTGAATTAACCGAAGTAAAAAAGATTAAACTGCTTAGAGGAGCTGGAAGGTTGGAAGCTTCTAAACTAACCGACGAAGAAAAATAATCATCTGACTTGTCGAACAGTGACGATGAAAATGTAGAACCGGAGAAACGAAAAGAATATCCGCCAAATAAACACAAAACGGTGAACGTATTTGAGTCTAAACCTGGTTGCTCAAGGATATTTAATTTGAAGTTTGCAGTTGAGTATTAAAACAGTGAAAAATAACTTTAAATAAAATAAATACAATTTTACCATTTGCATTAAACCACTGCTATTTTTACGCACATGACTGTATAATTGATGTAAATAAAATCTTCTAAAGCTCTAACATTTAAGAAATCTGTTCATTTATATTCGACTCTTTACAACAGAAACCTCAACTTGATTGTAAAATATGCAATCTTTCAAAATTATTAGAATATTTTAATAAGTATTTTTCAAATGATTCCAATTTGGCTACAAAATTATGGATTCAAAATCCATTTGGAAATTACGAGAACACTACTTTATCAACATGTGATGAAGACCTATTATTAGAACTTATAAATCATTCCAGTGCAAAAACAATTTTTAAGGTTAAAACATTGTCTCAATTTTTAGCGAAGGTTAGCGAAGAATATCCATCGCTATTTAATTTAGCATTAAATTATTTAATGCCATAAGCAAAGAAATAGAGACAAACTTGACACAGCCATGCGTGTAGCAGTGACAGAGACAATTCAACGATAAATTAACAGCACATATGCAACAACAAATATCACATTAAAAATAATATACAATATGTAAGTTTTTTTTGTGCATTCTTTGTGCATTATTTTTATGTAACTTATTTAAAATTTCAGGTTAATTTTCATCAGTATAACTCCTGAAGTCCTTTAATTCATCTTTATGTATATATTCATTTTTATATCTATACATATACATGTATAAGATTAATTTATCATTTTTCAAAATCATTTTCGACATCTGTCATTTGTAAAGTGATGACATATGTGAAATATTTCAGATTATTGTCTGAAGCGTGTTAGTGATCAGACATGTTAAAGCTGAGTCAGTTCTACACCTTTAATATTACTTTAAATATTATAAAATAAAATAACTTTGCAAAGTTAAAGTTTATCAAAACAAAATTTATAGTAAAGTCACCTCTAAGAGAATTGCCTCCTCGCCAGAGGAATGGCAGATAAAAAATTTAAATGTTGTTCATCTATGAATACCAACATCATGGATGAAAACGTCGATGACGAGCAAGTTGTAGCCAACGTTCCAACGGCCAAGAGATATGCTGCGCTCTTGCTTAGCGTCAAAGATGAAGTAACGGTAGCCAGCTCCAGCCGGATTCAAATCAAATTGAAACCAAGTATCAAACCAATTGTATATAAACAAAAAGTATCAAATTATGCTGAATTTATAAAGAATATAAAAGATGATTGTAGCCATGAAGTCAATAACAAATATTTAGGAGAAAAAATTAAAATATTTACAAATGACATTAATGATTATATCAAATTTGTAAATGACATTTAGAGAGCAAGAAATTTATTGCATATTTTACAGGCAGGCAATGCCCAATTCTTACATAAATACATAAATAAATACTTAAAACTAAACATATAAATTAAAATTGTAATTATAATATAAAATAAAGGCACATAAGTACAATGGCTAATAAAACAATAAATAAAACAAAGTGGTACATATTAATATAAAATAACTTTCCATAAATTAAAAATGTTTCACAAATGAATTTTGGTTTACAAAAATGTCTACTTATTACTTTTGATTCGTTTAATTATACCACTTGTGTTAGAATTTGGGAGAGAGAATACATCCAAATTGCTGTAAGTGTTATTAAAGCTTGCAGACAGTCTGTTAATAACTGAATGTTTACCGTATTCTGTGGAACTATAAGAGATAGAAAGTAAAATGGGTGTTCTAGAAGGGTAGGCAGGGCAGGAACGCGTATGTTAAACAACTTTAGTATGTCTGGTGCGTCAATAATGCCGCTCAAAACTTTATATGCGAAAATACTTTCAGCTATTTTTCTTCTCTTCTCAAGAGATTGGAATCCTAACATGTATAATCTCTCGTGGTACTGATAATTATCTTTATTAATTCCTAATTTAAAAAAGATAAAGTTGACAAATCTTTTCTGTATGGATTCAATTCTTTTTAATATACCTTGGTGATAGGGAGACCAAATTATACTGCAGTATTCGAGGTTGCTGCGAATTAATGCATTGTAAATTAGTATTACACAGTTGATGTTGTGAAAATCCTTGCAATTTCTAATGACAAAACCACTTAATTTAGATGCTTTTTTGAGAATATTGTCAATATGTATTTTAAAGTTAAGTTTAGTATCTATTGTTACTCCTAAATCTTTACTTGTTTCAACTGAGTCTAACGTATTATCATAAAGTCTGTAACGATAATTACTTGATATTTTTTTTCTTGAAAAATAAACAACTTTACATTTCTTAATATTTAATTCCATGAGATTTTGATCACACCATAATTCCAGTGCTTTAATATCTTCTTGCAATAGTTGAGCATCCTGAATATTATCTATTTTACAGAATAATTTCAAATCATCTGCGAAGAGTAAACATTCAGCAGTTTTTAAAATACTGGTAATATCATTAATGAATACTGAAAATAACAGAGGGGATAAGTGTGCCCCTTGTGGGGTGCCTGACGGTACTGGAATTTTTTCAGATAAATAATCTTTAATTTTAACAATTTGATATCTATCTGTGAGGTAGGAAACAAACCAGTTTAAAAGATGACCTGAAACGCCGTAATTTTTAAGTTTGTGTATTAAAAGTTTGTGGTTTACACGGTCGAATGCTTTAGCGAAATCAAAATAAATAGCATCCACCTGACTTTGTTTATTAAATGCATCAAATATAAAGTTCGTGAGTACAACCAAATTAGTGCAAGTGGATCTATTTTTCATAAAACCGTGTTGTTTGCTGCTGATAATATTTTTAAAAACTGTTGATAATTCATCTGTTATTATTGAATCAAAGTTTTTCAAGCTTTTCAGCTTTTTACTGAACAAGACATACATTTTTTCACCTACACCGACAAAGATGCAAAACCTATGAATTACAGCAAATTATAAATGAAGTGAAACAGAAAAATTTACCCGTCTTCAAAGTAGCTTTAAAGTATACTGGGAAACATATAGGCCGAAAAAGGGTATAACTCAGTGTTTCTTCTGCCAATGCTATGGTCATGCGGCAAGAAGTAAGAAGCGAAGAAGCAATCCAAAAACAAAAACAATCTCAATATAAATACAGAAAATACAACACAATTGAAAACTTAATAGAAGTCAAGGAACGCAAAGCGATAATAAGGAGAACCATTATAGAAAGCAAAAAACAATCCTGAAAAAACTTTACCTCAATCCTGAAAAAACCTAGCACGCCACTATCTAAAGTCTGGGAAAAAATTAAGAAAATGAACGAAAAAAATAAAATAAACATAGGTATTACAATAATATAGATGAAGCCCTAGCAAACAAATCTGAACACGTATCTATGAATAACAACTACAGTGACACTTTTAAAATACATAAAACTAATTCAGAAAAAGAAAACTTAAAATCTAAAATACAGAAACAGCCATAAATAAACCATTTAGCAAAAAGGAATTGATTTCTGCAATTAAAAACTTAAAAGATAAGAAATGTCCAGGTCCAGACGGTATACCTGCAGAAATGATTAAACAACTTCCAGATGCAGTCACAAACCACTTTGTGAAAATATATATCCACATATGGAAAAATAACGAGTACCCAGAACAATGGCAGAACACCATCCCGATACTAAAACCTAATAAAAATAAAACAAATCCAGACAGGTACAGACCTATAACTACCAATAATTTCCGCAAAGTGATGCAAAATATGTCAAACAAAAGACTAACTTAGTTCCTCGAGACAAATAATATTCTTTGTAACATCCAAAGCGGCTTTCGCCAAGGAAGATCGGCCCTAGAACATATTGTATCATTCACGTGCGAAATCCAAAAACTTTTAAAAACAGGAACATCTAATTGCGATTTTTTTTATCTACAAAAAGCATTCGATATGACTTGGCAATTTAACATCCTAAAATTAATAATAGAATACGGCTTGAATGGGAGCATCCTCAAATATATTATCAATTTCTTAAAAAAATCGTAATTTTCAAGTTCTGGCAAATGGATGTATCTCCGAAGAAAAATACAGGATAATGGTGTGCCACAAGAGGACATTATAAGTGTAACTTTATTTTTAATAGCCTTAAAAAAGATCATGTGCCACATATCAGTACACATCTTAGTACACATCAAAGCTTTTCTATTTGCTGATAACCTGGTTATACTATGTAGAAACAGCGATTTCAGCAATGTAAAAACACACCTACAAAAAACGACTATTAAAATGGAAGAATGGGTTAACAAATTAGGCTTCACTTTTTCGACAAAACAAAACAAGAGCTGTCCACTTTACACGAACACAACACTTCAGATACAACCCTAGACTAAACTTTCATGGAAAAGCAATAGACTATGTAAAGCAAATAAAATTTCTTGGAATTATATTAGACAGCAAAGTGATATGGCGTCCCCATATTCAACATCTGTAGAAAGAGAGCATGCAAAATCTTAATATTCTAAAAACACTAGCACACTAGAAATGGGGAGCTCATCGACAAAATCTCCTACAACTATACCAAATACTAATCAGATCCAAAATAGATTACGGTTGTGTCGTGTACAACACCGCCAAACCAAGTCCTCTGAAGACAATAGACGTAATCCAGAAATCCGCAATCCGCCTAGCAACAGGAGCACTAAGAACAAGTCCTATAGAAAAAATCAATAGCGAAGCCAGTCAGCCACCACTTAAATTCCGTAGATATCAACTGACCCTATCCTATTTAGCAAACCTAGCCAGAAATCCAGATATTTCCATTTTCCAACAAATATTCCACAAAATAAACGACATATTCATAAAAAACGAAATACCATTCCATAAGCAAAACCAAGAACACCTTTGTAATATGAACGAAACCTTCCCACAATTCACCCCACAAATATACAACAAAATACCACCTTGGCTTCTCCAACAACCGAACATCAACCTATCCCTAACCCAATACAATAAGAAAGAAACCCATCCCATGATAATTTTACAATCCTACAATAAAATAATCACAAAATTCAATAATCACATTGCTATCTTCACTGACAGGGCCAAAATTCAAGGTAGTACTGGTGCCGCTCTAGAAAACCAAATTCTACCTACCAGATCAAACAATCGTTTTCACTGCTGAAGCATTTGTTATTCTACAGGCGACAAAAGACATGACTCCATCCAGGCCAAAATTTTTAGGAATGGTAGTGGATAAAAAGCTTAACTGGAAATCTCAGATACAACAACTGAAAATTCTATGCATGCAAAGACTAAATATTTTAAAAACATAACAATATCATAAATAGTGTGCCCAACGATAAACTATACTTCAAATCCATCAAATCCTCATAAGATTCAAATGGGACTACGGATGTATGGAAAAGCGAAGAAAACATACCTAAAAACATTAGAACCTATACAGAACACTGCTATTAGAATTGCTGCGGGTTCGTTCAGAACAAGTCCTACAATAACTCTTCAAGTTGAATCCGGACAAATACCTCTCAAATACCGACGAACTCATTTATAAAAGAACATCCTAAGCCTAGCATCAAACCCAAATACATCCACCTATTCCTCATTATTTCAAAACCTTAACAGCCAGATAACAATTCCAAATTGAACCCCTCATCACCAAACTATTAATGAGATCCTCACAAAGTATAACGTGACACATTAAAACATAGAAAAAACCCAGTATAGTGAAATTCTACCATGGCATTTATTGCAACCAATTTTCAACCTACAACTTCAAGTTCATAAGAAACTCTTGGTTTTGGATGGTGTCTTACCATCCCACAAATAAACATAAACGAATACCACAACATAATTAAGAAATATAAGTACTACCAACAAACCTGGCAGAGCCCAACAAACAGCAAAAGATTATTGCTAGATTTAGATGCGGAAATGAAGAGAGCGCAAACTGCTTCTGGACGAAGGAGGACGAGCAGCTTTGCAGGACTTGCGGTACAGAGATAGAGACTCTTAATCATCTGCGATGCTGTGAAGGACTGGAGTTGAGAGACTGGAGAAAGCAGGGGTCCTTTACAACTTCTGGGAGACCACGGAAAAGGAGAGGATTGGATGAGAGCAGTGCTGAAGAAAAAATAATAATTAATACAATAATATATGTTACAATTTATGTAGATTTTAAGCCGAAAGGCAACAAATAAATTATTTTACTACTACTACCAACAAATACGAGGGTGGATCAATAAGTACCCATGTTTAAAGACAGGCGGCGTTGCTGAAGAAAGTTGGCATCACCGTCGTATTCTGCCATCTATAAACGACACCCTACTAAATTTCAGACTAATTCTTGGGTTAGTTTTTATTTGGCAGCTAGTTTTATCACATGTGTTTCGTGTTTCTCGATAAAATGAAAAAGGAGCAATGTCGATCCGTAATTCGCTTTTTATTTTTGGATGGCAAAACATGCGAAGAAATAAAAGTGAAGTTGGATGCTGTCTATGGGGACTCTTCACCATCTATGACAACCGTGAGATATTGGTCAACGAATTTAAACGTGGTAGTACATCAGTTTTTTATGAGGAGCGTCCCGGCCGCCTGGCAGACGTGGTTACCAAAGAAATCGTTAAAAGGTCCACCAAATGATTCTTGCTGACCGCCGAACTAAAGTAGGCGTGAAGTAGCAGAGGCCGTAGGTGTGTCGCATGGAACGGCAATCAATATTTTGCATAATGAGTTAAGTAAGAAAAAGATGTCGTCCCGATGGGTGCCGTGATTGCTCACGGTGGACAACAAGCGTATACGGCTGTCAAGCGTATGTCGAAGCAGTGTTTGGACCTCTTTAACCGAAATTCGCCGGAATTTTTGCGTCGAGTCGTCACCGTTGATTAAACCTGGATACATTATTATACGCCAGAGACCAATCGAGAGTCAAAACAATGTATTTTTTATGGAAAGGTCATGGCCACGATTTGTTGGGATTCGAAGGAAATAATCCTTATGGAATTTTTGCAGAAAGGAAGAACGATCACGGGACTGTACAACAATGAATTGTTGGATCGATTCGATAAGAAATTGAAGGAGACACGGTCCCATTTGGCTAATAAAAAGTACTGTTCCACCATGATAACGCCAAATTGCATGAACTGTGCTATGAATTGCTGCGGCACCCACAATACTCGCCCGATCTGGCTCCCAGTGACTTCTTTCTGTTCCCCAACATGAAAACATGGCTCGGGGGAAAAAAATACCTCAAACGAGGAGCTTATCGCCGAGGCAGAAGCGTATTTTCAAGAGTTTGACAAATCGTATTTTTTGGAGGGGTTGAAGAAATGGTAAAAACTTTGAGAAAAGTGTAAAATAGGAAAACAAGATTACGTAGAAAATTAAAAAAAAAAATGTGAAAAACTTGCGTCTTCATTCCTAACACGGGTACTTATTGATCCACTCTCGTATTCACAGACGGATCAGAAATTGGAAGCGAAACTGGAGTATCTGTAATAACAACAGACAAAGAATATGCCTTTCCTCTACCGTCTAATACAAGTATTTATACTGCTGAAATGTATGGACTTCTCCAAGTAATGAAATAGGGTTGTACATCGAAGGCAAAACATCGATGTTTAATATCGATGTTAACATCGGCACTTAGTATCGATGTTGAAAAAACATCGAACGAAAAACATCGATGTATCGGAAACATCAATGTTTTATTAATATTAAAAAAAGCTAATTATTTATATTATATAGGATTTATTTAATAATGTAAAGATAAAATACGAACAAAGTAACACATAATACACAAAAAGCATTTATTAGATTTTGAAATAGAAATATTCCTTTTTAATAGTAATTAATTTCACATTAATATTATTATACCCAAAATAATAATCCTAATTTGTACCTACAGTTTATTCCAAACGATTAGGCGGAACTAACCGCAATTTTCATTTTTGTAATTTGTCATTAGATATTTTTTTATATATTGAAGTTGACTTTTCCTGAACAAAATGATCAAAAGCTTCAATCAATCGGTAAAAGTTACTAGAATTGAAAATCTAGTTCCGCCTAAACCAAAGGAAAAGACCTTATTATTTTTACATTTCTAAAATGAAATATTTGATTTTATTACAATACTAATATAGTAATCTTAATGTTAATTTTATATTATTTAACATAAAAATAACACTGTCATACACAATTATTTTTATACTTTTTTAAGTTGAAATAAAGTCTGTTCCTTTGGTTTAGGCGGAACTAGATTTTCAATTCTAGTTACTTTTACCGATTAATTGAAGCTTTTGATCATTTTGTTCAGGAAAAGCCAACTGCAATATATAAAAAAATAGCTAATGGCAACTCACAAATATCCAGGGATTGGAGGAATAACAACTGGGAAAGTGTCAACAAGACTCAAAAAGAAAAAGTGTGTTGGCGTCGTTGATCGTTCGCATTGTTTGCAAAAATTAGAAGTTTCTTCTTATTTTTTCGTATTCTGCTAACTGCTAAGAAGAATAAGAACTAACACTATTAGTATTGTTATATCACAATAGATGGCGCTTATATTTTGTGTACTAATTTTTATAAAAATTAAATTTTTAAGATTCAGCGCCTCTAGCGGTAGTTTCTGAATTTCAAAGTCTAAACATCGACATCGGTAGTAGACATCGATGTTTTATCGATACTATCGCCAGCTGACCATCGATGGTAAAAACATCGATGTTTTTAAAACAAACATCGATGTTTTCGATACATCGATGTTTTTTCCCATCCCTATAATGAAATATGTAGAAAAACGTATCTCTGAAAAGTTCATAGTAATAACAGACTCCCAAATTGCAATACAAGGATAACAAAAAGGCAGATGTAGTCCAAAAATGGCTTAGCACTAAATATTTAAGATACCATACATAAATTAAGAACTGAAGGTAAAAAAAAATAATAATATTATGAGCCATAGCACACATAGGTATAAAAGGAAATGAGAGAGCTGATACAAAAGCGAAAGAGGCAACAAAAACACAAGAAGTCACTCAAATCCCAATCCCAATGGCAGACTATAAGACTTGCATGAAAAATAACATTAAAGAAGAATGGAAAAAGGAGTGGATAAGTGTCGAAAACAATCACCTTAGAGAAATAAAAGAAAACATCAAGAAATGGCAAGCAACGAGAAACAGAAGAGAGCAAACAATAATAACAAGATTAAGAATAGGACATACTGTGATTACGCACCAACACGTATTCCATCGTTTAGATCCTCCCATATGTGAAATCTGTGGAACAGAATTAACAGTGGATCACATACTACTAAAATGTATCAATTTTAAATTACTATGTAAAATCTAAAACCTCTGTAGAATTATTGTATAACATAACATATCAAATTGTAAACACTATAACATATATCCATAAAAACTATGTAACCAAATGTACCCGAGTACTAATGACCTAGTTTGTTGAAGTACATATTTTTTTCATCAAAAATAAAAAAAAAAAAAAATAAATGTTAGGACCTTGGCTTCTTGTCTCTTCATGAGGAGCCGCCACTGGATGCAAAAATTTATTTATTTATTTATTTATTTATTCAAACCAGTAACCAGTAACTATACAGATTTGTACAATAGAGCCCAAGTCCTGTTGCATAGTACTGGGGAAAAAAATACAATACAATAATTACAATAACATTAATATAGAAATACATAGAAATACATTAATAATATTAAATAAAATAAAGAGTAAAACAATAAGATACAATATAACTATCTAATTTATTTTTATACTAACAAACTTTCTATAACTGTCGTAAAAGATATCTGCATCTCTATTAGATACTTGCCTGTTTACTAGACTGAGCATTTTGTTCAGTGGTGACAAAGATTCTGAAATTTTGAAAAAATGTTCATTTTTAATTCTGAATATTATGTCAGGGACTCGAATATTTAAATTTTGAAGAAGTTCTGGGGCATCTAGTTTATTATTAAATAATTTAAACGAGAAATTCAAAGTGTGGATATAGCGTCTCCATTCTAATGTTTGAAATTTGTTTCTATTATTGAGAGCTAGGTTTTGTAACTGGTTTGCAAATGAGATACGAAAAGGATATGTTCCGGTTAATTTCAGGGTCAGGTTTCTTACAAATCTATTTTGCACTTTTTCTGTTTGATTTTTGTGGGACATTGTTGTTGGGCTCCAGATTGTATTCGCGTACTCTAATTTAGGTCGAACTAGTGCACAGTACAGTAACCAAGTTATAGATATCCTGAAAAAATGACATCTTGTGATTGTGGTGTTAGCGACAAGGCTGCTTAGCAACCTAACAGTTAAATAAGATAGAAAAACATATAATGTAATATATGTTACAGACTGTAAAATAAACTATTATAAATAATATAATATCGTAAGCTATGTGCAACTGCAGCACAACACCATCAGGACACCGGATCCAACCTGCTGCGTCAGCAGCAATATTTCTCAAGTTTATAAAAACGAATGTTGGGTTGTAAAATGATATAGTTATATAGTTAGAGATATACAGTTATATATTTATACATATAGTTAGATAGTTACATAGTTAAATAGACATGACAGTAGAATAGATATAAATGTAATACTTTAAAATAAAATTAACTGTCGAATAAAATTTAACTTTTTTAAAAACTCCATTTCCGATCATAAATTTTATATTACTTATATTGTGACAGCTAACAGGATATGGTCTCAGGTGTTAACAAACACAAAAAAATTAGGAAAAGAAAAGACAAAATATACGCACAATGAATATTCACTTGAAAATACCCGAAGAAATTAAATTTGAATGGGATCGAGACGGGAATTGGAAAAAATAGTATCAAAGTTTTAATATTTTTATGAAAGCAAGTAATAAAACTGGAGAAGAAAGTCTAATTAAATTAGCTATATTTTTGAATTTAATTGTCAAAAAAGGGGTCGAAATTTAAAATTCTTTTCATTTTGATGTTAATAAAGATGAAACTGATCCTTACGACAAATCAATAAACAAATGTATAGAATATTACTATCCGTTAATTATAAAATATACTTTATGAAAGATACAAATTTTATTCACCGAAACAGAAATCAGATCAAAGAATAGAAGATTACATTACAGAAATTAGCAATTTGGCAATAACATGTGAATTTAAAGATGAAAAAGACATGCTTATATACAAATTGGTAATTGGAATCTCAGGTGACAAAATTAAAGAAAGGTTATTAACGGGGAAAAAAATAAATATTTGTAAAACTAATTTAATTATAAAAAAACAAGTTTGAGAAATGTCGCAAAATACGGAATTAAATTGCAAGTAGATGTTGTGAAATATCGAAAAAATATAGACAAATTTTGCGAAAAACCTGACAGACAAATATCAGATAAAGCCAATCAAAAATGTGGCAAGTTGTTCCACACAAGTTATAAATGCGCTATTGGAAAACAATATGCATTTTGCAAAAAGTATAATCATTTGGACGAACATTGTTTCAATAAGAAACGATAGCAACAATTTAATAGTGCAAATGAAGTAGAAACGTCAAATAAATTATAAAATTTAGACGAGTGCATATATGAAATAAACTCCGAACCTTGGACGTTAATATAAAAATAAATAACCAAGTAATTAAATGCAAAATAGACACTGGGGCTGATGTTACTGTCATGGGGTCGAAGATAGTAAAATATTGAAGCTAAAAATTTTCCCAACAGACAGAAAATTATATGGTGCAGATCATCGAAAACTTGACGTAATTGGTATTGCGAAAACTTATTTAATTTAAAATAATAATAATAATAAATATATTTTATTTAGCCAATTATCTAAATATACATATAAGCCCGACACCAGAAATGGTAAAAGGGCTCAACGATTAAGTAAGTAAGTATCTAAATATACAAAAAAAAAGCATACATATTGCCTTAATCATATTAATAACAGAAATAATAGATATTAATAATATTAGAATGTATTAATAATAGATAATAGAAAATAAAATAATTGTCCATAAAAATGGAGATCACCACAATGAACCTGAGTTCAGTGCGTGGCGTAGGAAAAAAAAACAAATATGAAAATGTAGTGGACGGTGAGTGTAGCTAACAAATAATTAATAAATTAGAATTTAATATCATTATAATCGAGAATAAAAAGTGAGAGAAGAAGATAAATAAAATATTAAAATAGTATCGCGTCGGTATTAATCGGCGATTGTAACCATTTCTTTACAATTATTTTATAGTTAAATTTAGTCAAGTTCAAACTATTTGCATTTATGTATTGCTGTAATTTGTTATACACAACATTAATAAAGTGTTTATAGTAATACTTCGATTTCACTTTGCTATATTTTTGTGAAACAGCATTCGCTCTGGCTCTGGTTTCATAGTTGTGATTCAGAAATGTTATTAAAGCAGAATTTTTAATTATATGCCTAGCTATGGCGGATAAATATAGTTTATCAATACTAAATATACAGCTTTCAGAAAACAGTGACTGCGATGGATACATTTTTGGTTTTTTATACATTATTTTTATTATTAATTTTTGTAATAAAAATAATTTATTTTTATAAACTGAAGCTGCACCACCCCAGCCAAGAATGCCATATTGTAAAATAGATTGGATGAGACCAAAGTAAATTTTTTTTAATTTAGTAGGTGATAAAAAAGTTTCTTAAATATAAAAATTATTTTACGTAAATTTGTGCACATTGTATCAATCTGTTGATTCCACCTCATATGACAATCTATTTTTATTCCTAAATATTTTACGTAATTGGCCTTCTTGACAAGAGACAATTACAGTAAGATGTTATGCAATCATGCAAAGGGATATCATCAAAGTTTGCTTGCGTATTGCTGTGTCGCCAGTCAGTCTGAGTACGTGACCGGGACAATGTTTTTTTTCCGTGACGTCACAAATATCGCACGTGCGGCTTAAGGTTTATGATGCATTTTCCCTCGCTTCGAGATTTGGATCAATCCGAGCGCAGGTAAAATTCCGAGCCGTCACCGAACTGGACCAATGGGAGAGCCGCATTGGGTAAGGGTGGAGCACCGGACTCCGAATAAAAACATCGACCACGAGAGAAACGAGGACAGTATTCAGCAAGCCATCAAGCAGTCTACACCTACAGTCAGAAAAGCAAGTGAGTTATAGAGAGTTGTGTTTTAAAAGAGAAAGAATTTATGCACTCGTGCATTATTATTGTATTGTTTATATATTTCTTTGCTTTTGTCTACACTAACCTTTGCAAGTAAAGCTGACGCCTTCAGCGGGACTTGTGATCGTTACCTGTCTTTGTTTATGCGTATACACAGCACGCTGACCGTCTTCGGCGTGTCTGTGTCCCGTCCGCTGACGGTTTAGCGGACCTCGTCAATACGTATCTACGTTCTTTTCTTACCTCTACCTCTTTACTCTACATCTACATCTTTACTCTACGTTTACCTCTGCACTCCACGCCTACATCTTCGTCTTACGTCCACGTCCGTCATCGCAGCGCTAAGCCACGTCTACGTCCGTAGCCGTCCTGCTTACCGCCGTCTCGTTCGTACCCCGGTTACGAACGCACGGCCGCTGCCACCTCCGATCGCCGATTTCGCCGCCGACGCCTGTCGTTGCCCGTTCTGTAGCGCCGCTACAGACCGCCACGACCCGGAGACCATCGTCGAGGAGTAGGTCAAGCGTGTACACGGTAGTTCAGCCATCCACGCTGGCCCCCAAGAAGAGAGGCACCGAACCGCGCCGTCGCCACGCTGCCGCGTGGAACTAAAGACGGAATCTACGCCCGTACGAGGCACCTTAGGCCTACGTAGACCTCAAGAAGGCCGTGAGGAAGGCTCTTTACGAAGCCGGCGACCCCAGGATTTGCCGCTTCCCGCCGCCTACACCGTCACCGCTCAAGGTCACAGCCCGCCCGCTCGTGCAGCTGTCACCCTTGACGGTCACCACTCTAGACTCTGCGGTCACCACTCCGAGTCCGTCGGTCACCACTCCGAACTCGGTGGTCACCCCTCTAGAGTCAGGCCGCTCTTCAACTGTTCCAAAAACTCCAACGATCTCCAGGAAGGATAGAAGGTTGAGACGCCGCCTCTTCAGCCTGTTCGGTTCAGACTCGCCGCCGTAAGCCCTGTGTCGAGCGACACTCGTGCGACGAACGCCGAACGACATATAGACCCGTCTTCTTCCTTCTCTCTTCCTATCCCTATTATTGTACTGTTATTATTCGTTACTGTCTTTTTGTTATTATATTTTGTTTCACATTATCTCCTCGTCATTATTATTTCGTTATCTGCATTTTATTAATAAATTATTACTTCCAAATTACCTGTATATCTTTATTTCAAACCCTGGGGAATCAAGTTTTACCTTTCAGGGCATCTAGAGCGGCGTGCATAGTTCTGACTCGCCGCAACGCTAGCCGAGGCCGATAGTAGTGGTTACTCCCCTAGGGCTCAACACCCCTGGCTGAGTCAATCGCGCAACAGCTGTTATATGAAAAATACACAAAATTAGATTTATTTATATTGAGTGACAATTTGTTGCAATCAAGCCATAATTTTACAGTTCTAAGATCCTCAATAGCCATATTTCTTACCTCATTCCAGGAGTTACCTTCTATAAATAAAACCGTGTCATCAGCATAAGAGATGATTTCTAAATTAAATTTAATTTTTAAAAGATCATTGATATAGAAAATAAACAACAAAGGTCCTAAAATAGTCCCATCCGAAATACCACAAGTAATGATTTTTTCTGTACTTACGAAATTATCAACAGAAGTGCATTGCTTTCTGTCCTTTAAATAACAAGTAATTAAATCCAGAGGAATACCTCTTATGCCATACGGTTCTAATTTTTTAATATGAAGTTTGTCATTTACAGTATCAAATGCTTTTGCCAGATCAAGGAATATATCTATAGAAGGTTGAAAACTGTCAAGAGCTTTATAAATGTTATCCGTTAGTTTGATAATAGCATCAGTGGTAGATCTGCCAGGTCTAAAGCCAAACTGATTATTATTAGACAGTAAGTTATTTTCAGAGAAAAACGAATTCATTCGTACTGAAATCAAGTTTTCAAAAATTTTACTAATGTTGCTAATTAGATATATTGGTCTATAATTATTTAGGTTGTTTTTGTCTCCTCCTTAATGTATAGGTACAACAAGTGACCTTTTTAGCAAATTAGGAAAATACCCCTGCATGAAACAATAGTTAAATATTTCGCACATGATAGGAACAATGTATTCCACTGCAGACTTCATTACGGCTAAAGTTATTTAGTCACATCCTCAAGAACTTTTATTTGGAAGATTTTTTAATGATTTCCAGAATCTCTGCTTCCGAACAAGGTTTTAGAAAAAATGAGTTATTATCATGCTGAATATTGTAGAGAAAACTAACATTATGATGTGTCTTAATTTCTTTAGAAAGTTTTTCGCCTATATTTATAAAGTAATCATTAAATTCATTTGCGATATTTAACGGATTAGTAATTGTTGAGCCATTTATCGTTATACTATTTATTTTGTTTGTGTCTTTATTACTGAAGTTGGTATATGACTTGGCTGTTTTCCAGAGATTTTTGGGTGACTATTATCATTAATTACTTTATAAAAATAAATATTTTTTGCACTTTTTATTAATACTGGGATTTGTTTTTTGTAATGTTTTTAGATATTGTTTAAATTATTATTAAATAGGTTCAATATCACAGATTTATATAATTTGTCTCTTATGTTGATTGATTTAATAATTCCTTTCGTTATCCAGGGAGATCTTCGTCTATTTTTACTGTTAATAGAAAGCAGAAATGAGGATTGATCAATGGCAGTTTTTAGGGTTAATACTAAATTATCTAAATAAATGTCAACATTTTCATTCTTTATTTTTTTCCAATTTATGCTACTTAATTTATGAATTAATTTATTGTGATCCGTCACTGGAATTTTCTTAGAGCTGTTAGTATCATTAGTTTGTTTATTTTTACTGCTTGTAATGACAAGAATAGTAGGATCGTGGTCAGTAATTTTTGATTTTATTATTATAGGTACAACTTTAAGAAAAATGTTAGATTTTATGAAATAATGATCGATACAACTTTTGCTACTACCAAACTCTCTAGTAAAATTATTTATATAGGATTTAAAGCCGTGCTGGTATAATATATTCAGGTACGGATTTTTAATTTTAGGATTATTAGAAGTTTCTGAAATGTTAATATTAATGTCCCCGCAAAAAAATTCAAATTTATTGTGACAGTAGCTGATTATGTATTCATACAAGCTTTCAATAAACACATCATTTTCAAATGCAGGAAATTTATATACAGCTGTTAGAGAAGCTCTACAATTGTTTATAAGATATTCAACTCGCGTGAATTGAAAATTAATAACCACGTAATTTTGAACGGTGTGTTTAATATCATTCTTTATAAAAATCGCTACACCATCATTCTGATTGAATCTACTGCTGTTAATATGAATACTGTAGCCATCAATATTGAACATGTCAGGATATTCAACAAACCAAGTTTCTGTGCAAATGACAATATCAAAGTCAAGCTGCAATGCGGTTAGCATTGTATGCAATTCATCATAATTTTTATCTAAACTACGTTTATTAGTATGAAAAACATTGAAGGTATTAACCTTATAATTTTGTATAAATTTATTGAACTGTGGAATATCATTTATAATATTTATATATAATATCAGTTTTAATCTCTAAATTATCTAAATCAGAAAAATATTCAAAATCCATAGTTTTCAAAGTCCATTATGAATTATATATTTATTTTACTTAATTTTTTGATGAACTACCGACAATGGTGCCCGCAACTGTCTTATCTGGAGCAATTTTCCACAAGTCACAAGACTTTGTAATGACTATTACAGGTGATTCATCAGTTTTACGTGCAAATATATTTGAATTTTTGCACCATACATATAATAATGAAGAGCCCTCGCAAGATATATTCATTGTAAATAATCAGAAAATACCTTTGCTAGGAAGACCAGCATTGTAGGCGTCAAAAATAATTAAATTAATAAAAGAGGTAAAAACTATATAATATAATAATAATATAATATAATAATAATCTTTATTTTACAATATAATAATAATACAATACAATATTTGAATATTGATATTTTATGATGAATCAATTTAATTACAATTTTTATAAATGATTTAACAATTTAACTATAAAATAAAATAAAATATAATATACCCACAGAAGTATTGAAGATACTTGTGCGTGGGTTTATAAACTTAATAAAAATGTATTTAATATATAATATAACTATGCAGTACTTTTCTGTTTTTAAAGATTAATCAGACTTTAATTAACATTAGAATTTTTTTTTTTTATATAATCACAGCCTTCTTCACGCTTCCATTTGTGTATTGACAGTTTGAAGTTTTTCATGTAGGTTGTTGCTCGAATGACGTCTGGTAGATTGTTGAATACTTTAGCACCTATACAATCAAAACAATGTTGTCCTATCGAGGTGCTTCTTCTAGGTACTTGCACTTTATTTTTAATTCTCATCCTAGAAGAATAACTATGCTCTATTGCTGAAAACTTATTATACCTGGTCAGGAACACAACAATAGATTTGCAATAAATCCTTCTGACGTCCAACAGAGCTAATTCTTTGTAGAGCGTATCAGATGGATAGGTACGTTTTTTGAAAAGAAGTATTTTTGGGTCTTCTTATGTATTACTTCAATTGGTGTTATTATATTGTTGTATGCACCTCCCCAGGCTACAATTCCGTATGTTAGTATTGAAAGAAAAAGTGTATGGTACAACATTATTAACTGGCTCTTTTTTAGTATCTGTCTTAATTTGCTAAAAGTAAACATTATATATCTCAGTTTTTTTTTAACTTATTAGTATGTACATTCCACTTTAAATGTCTGTCGAAGTATATTCCTAGGTAATTTGTCGAATTACACTCTTCAACTTCCAAACAATTGCTATCTGTCTTATCACAAGTAGGGAGTGAATTTTGATTTTCCCTATATATGGAATGCTGTCTTTGTAACATCCGAAAGGTAAAAACTTTGTTTTTTGATGTTGACCGTTAGTAAATTTGATTCGAACCAATGGGTTAATTTCGCTAGATCTTGACTGACTAAATTAATTAGGGTGTTCCACTCATCATCTTCATAGAAAACTACTGTGTCGTCAGCATATGAGAGCACTCTTCCTTTACAGGGCACATACATGATGTCATTCACATACAGAATGAATAAAACGGGACCTAGAATTGTGCCTTGCAGTACACCATATTCCACTGTTTCTTCGTTGCTTGTGAAGTTTCCGATTTTAGTCATTTGTTGACGGCCAGTTAAGAAGGATCTTAAGATATTGTGTGTAACACCTCTAAATCCCATATTTTCTAGTTAATTTAGTAGTAAAAGCCTTACTAAGGTCTATGAAAACTCCCAGAGCAGGTTTGGATCTATCAAGAGCGTGGTTTACTAATTTAGTTAATTCTGCTATAGCGTTTTCAGTGCTCACACCTTTCCTGAATCCAAACTGATGGTCTCCTAGGATTGCGTGCTTTTCGATAAAATCATACATTCTCTTTTTTTAGACAGTTTTCAAATATTTTGGAGATATACGAAGTAAGGGAGACAGGTCTGTAATTACTTATTTGTCTTCTATCACCTTCTTTGTGTAATGGAACTATGGTGGCCACCTTGAATAAGGATGGACATGTTCCAACGGTAAAAATTAAGTTAATTAAATATGTAAGTGGTTTAACTATGAATTCTGCTACTTCTTTCAGTGTTCTAGTGGTAATTTTATCAGGACCCGGTGCTTTATTATTTTTCAATGACGAGATGATGTTTCTCACTTCATTCTCCTCAACAGGTGACAGAAAGAGTGAATCTTTCACAACAGGTTCGTTAACTTCTCTGTTAA
The DNA here is from genome assembly GCA_963971575.1 of Liopterus haemorrhoidalis. NCBI lineage: Eukaryota > Metazoa > Arthropoda > Insecta > Coleoptera > Dytiscidae > Liopterus > Liopterus haemorrhoidalis. The sequence continues at coordinate 28,305,299 of OZ020623.1, forward strand.
TTGTTCCATTTCTTGTGCCTATTATTGAAGCTAATTGTTTCCCAATATTTGCAAAATATTTATTGGAATAGTTTGCAATAGCAAGCCTGTTTGAAACAAGTTCGTTGTTTTCATCTATCAATTCAGTAATGACAGTTTGTTGTTTAATATCATTGCCTATAAAAGAGTTCACTGTTTTCCATATATGTTGGTTATTTTTTCCATTTTCCTCTATAACGGCTTTGAAGAAGCAATTTTTGGTTTTTTCTATCAACGAAGTAAGTTGGTTTCTGTAAGACTTGTAGCGATTTAGTAAGTTTAGATCAGTTGGGTATTTTAAAGTTTCATGATACATCTTATTCTTGTGGTTTATAGAATTTATCAGCCCTTTGGTGATCCATGGTTTCCTTTTCTTGTATTTGTGTTGGTTCTTAATGAATAATGAATAATGAATAAACTATAGAAAATTATTTTATAATAATGTTCCCTAATGGTATATTAATTCGTACTATATGTCGCTGATTTAACTAATGATATATCTTCGCCGAAATGTATGTTTGCAAATGACAATGAGTTGTTCAACAGACCTTCGAAAAATTACATGGTTTTGCATAATGATCTTCGAAAGATATATGATTGAGCAAATACTTGACTAATACTATTAAATTGTGACAAAACAACTGTTGTGCACCTTGGAAAAAAACAATCCGAAGCGTCATTATTACATCAACTAGTGCACCCATTGCCAACTGTGTTGGCAAACAAATCATTACCTTAATATGGAACTTGCTCGACACCTCAGACTTCTTTCTCTAGCCATACGCCTAACTTCATCCAATTCGAATTGAATCAACTCTTCGCCCATTATTAAAAACTGGACAAATAATGAGCATTATTCCGAATTATTAATTCATTAACTTTTTAAGATGGGAAAACGATTAATTTTCAGTCAGTGCATTATATTTATAATGTTAAAACTAAAAATGATTTGAGACGTTAAATTTAAAATATATTTATTAAAATTAATTTTCCATTTTCTTATGTAATATAAAAATACGCACACGGAAAAAACGCACACGGATAAATACGCACACGGAAAAAAGCACACATGAAAAAATACACACACGGCAAAAAGGGCACACGGAAAAAAGCATACTTACACTATATCTCAAATTACGGGGTAGATTTACAATATCCCACTGAACACTGCGCATGTGTCACACACACGTCATTTGTTCAATATACAGACATTCTGAACAGGTGGGACTGTGCAGAACTTTTAAAACACAATTTATTTTTAGGTGGTTTATAAAAAAAAAAAAAACAGTTATCAACCATAACCTAAGATAGTGCTTTTAAGGTGAATCACTGTCCCAGACCTTGCACAGAACAGTTAAAATACAATTTATTTTTAGGTGGTTTATAAAAAAAACAATAAACAGTTATCAACCATAACCTAAGATGGTGCTTTTAAGGTGAATCACTGTCCCTAGCCCTGCACAGAACAGTTAAAATACAATTTATTTTTAGGTGGTTTATAAAAAAAAATAAAATAAACAGTTATCAACCATAACCTAAGATAGTGCTTTTAAGGTGAATAAATTAACAGAAACCATTGTTTTAGAGCCACTGATAATTTTTGAATTATTTAGTGTAGTCGTTATGTGCTGCCATCTGTATAGAGTTTGAGTGGGATATTGTAAATCTTGTCCTATAAATCGTAGAAATAAAAAAATAATAAAGCATTGAAAAAATAATAATAAAGAAAAAAAAGTCACATTTTTCTTACTTTCATCAAAACCAAATATTTTTTAAAATAATTATTTTTCTGCTAATAATAATTTTAATCAAAAATGTCGAATATCACGGAAGGATAACGTTTTTCTGTGTTTTGTTTCGTAAAAAAACCGATCCGTGTATTTCACAACTAAATTAATAATTGTGAAGTGATTTTTTAATGAAAAACACAACTCTCATTTTTACTAATTTAATGTCAACACTCAAAACAAAAATTCACAGCACACTACTGTCCAATACATAAACAATAATTTCTTACAATTCTATCAATTATTATAAAAAGTGTTCGTAGAATATTCACTATTATTGCATCTTATAATAATTATAAAAAGTGTTCGTAGAAAATTCACTATTATTGCATCAACAATATATTTGAAACAATTTTGACATAAATAATTAACATATGCGCGCCTCTATCGGGGAACGAAGCAACGACCGGTCGAACATACCGAACATACGAACATACAAACAGGCGTATTATATTATAGGATGGTTCTAAACTGAAGCAGATTGACCTAGGTATAACTATAAATTTTAACCTGAAATCGTCAAATCAAGTGTTAAAAGAAATCAAGAGAGCTAAATATATGGTATTTTTAATATCTAAATCATTTCGCCAGCCATCTCCAGATATTGTGAAAAAATTATATGTAACGTACATATGACCACATTTGGAATTCGCCATCTCAATCTGGTCTCCTCATCTCCGCAATGACATCTTACTCATGGAAAGTGTCCAACGGTGAGCTACGAAACTCTGTCCAAGTTTTAGATACCTCACTTATGACGAAAGACTGTCGAAATTAAAACTAATTACTCTGGAACACCGGAGGATGCGGGGTAATTTAATCACAATCTTTAGGATTGCTCGTGGTGATTTTAAATGTGATCTTTCTAGGCTTTTTAATTTTAATTGTGACAGTCGGCTGCGTTGACACAGATATAAAATCAATCATGAGTGCTTTAAGAAGAATGTGCGTCAGTGTTGCCAGATGTACGATTTAAATCGTATTTGTACGATTATTTTTGCATGTGTACGATGTACGACTTCCTGGTATCAGATGTACGATTTTTTTGATGTTTTTATTGATGAAACATATTTATTTATATACATGTTTAGTAAGTTAAATATTAATATTATATAATGCGATATATTGAATATTTTAGCCCTCGGATTTCAAATCAACGCGCTCTTAAATAGAATGGTTTATCTCGCTAAGATCGGGTATGCTCGGGCATATTCGAATATTCAAAAATATAAAGCTCACTCCTCATTAGTTGTACCCTTTTCACACTAGAACTTTAAGACGAGTGAACTTGAAGTTCACCGATGTTTAACATCGGTTTGCTTTCACACTTGATGTTTAAATCTCCGGTGCTGTCATCAGCTACAGTAATTTTGTCCTTAAGTTACCGTTAGGAAATTACTAGTTTTGAACTGTCTGCGCAGACGCACATTTTAAATTATTATAAACAAATATGGATATTTCATTTCATTCTACAATAAAGACAGTACAATAAAGAGTATATTACACCTGTATTAACATGTAAGTCGATACATTTTATCTCAATTATTGTAACACTATATTTTATTAAACACATTATTAAAATAAATAATTTTATTATAACAATAAGTATAAACTTCTTATAACGTCGATGTAATACAGTATTCTTGTTTATGATAATACAAAATGTTGACAGCACAAATTCAAAGAGCATTTTTTTATAATAGAAATTATGTTGGCAATGCGGACGATGTTTAAGACGCAGAGCTCTGTCTTAAACATCGCTTGTATTTAGACGAGGCCATACGGTTTCACATTAGTGTTTAAAGACACATTCACTTTAACATCCGATCTTAAAGTTCTAGTGTGAAAAGGGTATAAGAGTACTGTACTCAGTTGCGCACCCAGGGGGGGGGGGGCTCCAAGAAGGATGGAAAAACAAATTTTTTTAATTAGCATTATGGATCTTAGGTAAATATATAGATATGGATTTAAAAGTAGAGATGAGGACCTTTTTTTTCTCATTACTTGTATTTTACTAGTGAGGACCTTTTTTTTGTTCATCACTTGTATTTTACAAGTGAGGACCTTTTTTTTGCTCATCACTTGTATTTTACAAGTGAGGACCTTTTTGTTTTTTGTCATCGAAGCTAGGAGCTTCACTTTTTTTGTCTACCGCCCCCCCCCCCAAGAAAAATTCTTGGATGCGCCACTGACTGTAATTTTTAAATTAATTACACAGCATATTTTGTGTAAACTACGATTGTTTGTACGATTTTTTTCTTGAAAATACGATCATTTTGAAGTGTTGGTACGATTTTTTCATTTTCACCATCTGGCAACACTGATGTGTGTGCTAATTTCTTGTGTACCCTGTCTTCAATGTTTGGAATAAACTGCCTAATGTAGTTATGTCCTCAACGCCCGTCAATAATTTTAAGAATAATTTAGATGTGTATTTTGGGAATAATTTTAGTTCTTATTCTTGTTTTTTGTTTTTTTTTTTTTTTAGGACTAATTTTTAGTTTAATTTTAGTTCTAATTTCTTTAGTTTATCATTTTTGTAATTATCATATTTTTGTTTGTTCTTTTCCTGTATTACTTATAAGCAATTTAATATATAACATGAAATTATGTACTTCTTTATGTTCAACAGAGCTCTACAAGCCCTATGCTTCGGCTCTTATGTCAAATTTAATAGTAATAATAATAATAATAAATAATAATAATGTTGTTAATGGTTTAGGTAGATTTGAAAGAAAATACAATATTAAATTTAAAAAATCTTTCAAGACTTTTTCAGTTGCTGTGCCCAAGCGTATTGCACATGCACTGCGAGACCAGGTGGAGATAGAAATTAATAAAATGGTAGCTGATAATACTCACTAGTGGGCACGTGCTCCCTACCCTCTCCGATAGTAGCTCGCCAAATAAGAACTGTGTTCGAATTCTGAGAGTGCTGTCGAGAGCTGTCTGCATATAGTTCTGCTACAAGATGTCAAAAAATTGGTCACCGGACGAAATAAAAAAAACTAATCGAGTTATATGAAATCCGGGAAATGTTGTGGAACGTAAAATGTGTCGATTACCGCAATAGAGCGAAAAAACATGTTTTGGATGAAATGGGTGTGACGTTTTCGTGCTCCGGAGGAGAAGTTCAAAGAAAACTGCACAATTTAAGAAATCAGGTAAGAAAATTTAAAACAAATGTTGCATATACCCTTTATTATTTTACTAATCGAGGTACCTGTGTTTTGATATGTACAAAATTTTTATGGCGCAAATTTAAATAATCCGTGATAGATTCATAGTTCTCCCTCCATAGTATTGCTTCTGCAAACACCCCGCCATTCCACTGTAATAATAGTTGTAGCGCCCGCCTACGATTGGTCGTAACCGTAGGTCACGACAGAGCTACACAGGTCGACGATTATAACTCGAAGGACCGATAAAGTGTTGGTAGCGCAGCGCGCGGTATATGGAGTGGTATATTGTATCGAGTGCACGCACGCGCAGTGAGTTGAGTAGACGCGGTTCGACCTTAAGGAGAGAGGGGGACTTTAACTCTTCTGCTCCTAGGGGCTGTTGTAGGAGACTAGCACATAGGGAAATGTTAGCCCTAGCTGGGGAAAAAGGGGTAAAATCCAGGCCCACAAATAAGGTGTAAAGTGTAGTCCATACTCGATGTATTCCCTGGGTGATCTTGACCCCTACCGACGACGTATCTAACACAATGTTCGTGGACTCAACTCACTGGAGTAAAGTACACCTGGTATGGTGCAATGTAAAAATGGCCAGTGTACTTGGTCGGACACAATACGATAATATATATGGTACAAATCTTATAATTAACACTAGAAATATTAATATAAAAAGTGTTGCAGTGAAAACCAACCTTTAGTGCAATATTAAAGAACTACTAGTTAATGTTGAACAAATAAATGGTTTTATTGCACTAACAATTAAAGAAAATATCAGCTGAAGGTACATGTAATTACAACTACAATAAATTGAATATTGGAACAATAATATTCGCAAATTCACAATAATCTACAAAATTACTGTTACTAAATTATATTACCAGAAGGCTAGACTAAAGAATTAAACAACAATAATAAAATGAAACCTGGAAATGAAGTAAGTTCGGAATGAACTTACTCTAGAATAAACAATATTCTCATAAAAAACATATAATTCAAACTAGAATGTTTTCAGATAAATATAAACAATGTGGTTGACACTTTGCTGGATTCTGGATCTTCCTAGGAGACGGATATCTCTTCGGTAGAAGATATCAGCTGGTCTGGTTGGTTGGTTGCAACGGGTTTCGTTTGAATGGTGCCGATGCGAGGTCAGATTTCACACAAAATTATAAGTTGCACTGATTTTATTCGTCAGGTTGTAAGGCTGACGAACACGGTTTAAATAATCACTGTAAATTCGGGTCGTGAATCCGAAAGAACTTGGAATAAAAGCCGAGAAGAAAAAAATCAATGTTTTTAGGTTAAATAAACATGTGCTTTATTCTCGCGCTCTAAATCGTTATCTCTGGCAACAGATTTATTAATTAATTGACATTTAGCGACATGTCAAATGCGGTCAACTATTGTATTATTTTTACATTAAAATTCAATAAATAATTTATAGATGGCCCTAGCTGGCCTAAAACATAAAAAAATACACAGAAACTGTGCTTTTATCATTTAAATTAAATTAAATTGAAGGATTGGAAATTTGAGCGCCTAGCGGGCCCAACAATAGTTAACAAATAAAAGTCTAACAATTAGAATTTATTTATAACGATCTTTAAATATAGCTTTGTTGCTCTTGTTATTTGTTGTTCTTCAGTTCTTTAGTCAAGTTTTCAGTATTTTTAAAATGCTAACTGAAATTTAGTATTTCAAAAAAATATCCAGCAGCAGCGGCGGCGGCGGCGACGGCACCGGCAACGGCAATTGCAACGGCACCAGCAACGGCAACGGCAACAACAACCTAAAAATATAAGAACCAGATCCACGAGCCCAGGTACATCATTTAAAGACTGGTTATAGGGATATTTTAAGTTTTTAATAAACAGTTTTAACCCCGAAAACACCCCCTAGAATAAAAAGTTTGAAAAGCCTTATAGCCTATGTCCGAATCCTGGTTTTATTATTTTCTGGATATAGTCCATCAGGAGAGGCTCTGCCAAGATGCTTCCAGCGAAAATGACAAATACGGCTCTGAATCTAAAAATAATTAAATAATAGCCAGGGCCGGTGCAAGGGTCGTTGGCGCCCTTAGGCAAGGCCGTAAAAGACTTAATTCAGCGCCCCTAGGCAAGGCCGTAACTAGTTTTCTCCACATTTTTCAAACATATTACATAAAGAGATGTCCTGAAAACAAGGTCCTTACTAGAGATGGGAATTTCAGCTCAGTTTGCGGAACCAGATCAGTGGAGGTCATTCAGTTTGCTGAGCCAGTTCACTGATTCGGCTCAGTAATCCGACACAGTGATCCGGCTCATTGATCTGGCTCAGTGATCCGGCTCATTGATCCGGATGAGTGATCCGGCTCAGTAATCCGACTCAGTGATTCCCAAGAAACAGGTTGGTCAGTTGTCAGTTCTCCCACCGTTCAACACGGTAGTTAGTTTGCAATATGTAGGTAGAACGTCGCTCAGCCGCCTCTTGCATTGTATGAACGGACAGCGGAAAGCGGAATTGTTTGGTCAAGTGGAATAAATGCGATAAAAACGTCTGAGTATTTGCCGCTGTATTACCTTTATTCTCGTTAATATCCTTAGTATCAATTAAAGACGTAAATTATGACTTATTGACAAATTCTTCCCTCTCTCTCTGTCTTCCTCATTATTTTGTTATAAAGAAATAATGAAGTTAAATAAATAAAAATCTATAGAAGTGAATTATCTAACATTATTGCTGGGTTAATAGTAAACAAACAATTCACTTTCTGTAGCTACTGTATTTTAAACCAGATGTGTTAAGTTTATGGCGATGTTTATTCCCTTATAAATCGCACATCTGGGATTTGGGCAATATTTTTAGTATTTTTATATAATATGGTTGTAAGAAAGTACAGACTAAGCCTATTAGTTTCAAATAGACTGTCCTACAAAAAAGACAATCAGCAACCACAGAAAATAGTTTTTACCGAAAAAATTTAATTTTTAATTACAATGGCTTTCCGAAAAGTTAGTGTTATTTGGAAACATTTTGTCAAACTCGATAATAATAAGGCTAAGTGCGAATTATGTGGACAAATTGTAAGTGCAAAAGGTGGTTCCACAGGAAATTTAATTAAGTATATGAAAGCAAAACATGTTGTTGCGTTCCAAACTATGACAGTTCAACATGATATCGTCACTGCTCACAATCACCCGATAAATCGTATCCTTGAAACTATGCAGTAAGCCGTGAGCCGGCTAATTTCAATTTAGTGAACCGTGTCACTTCGGTCAGTGTACTGAGCCGGGTCAGTGAGCCGGTTCAGTCATGAACGACCCATCTCTAGTCCTTATTTCTAATATAGAAGTGGTGACCTAAACAAAAGGTCCTCGCTTCTAAAATACAAGTAATGACCTTAAAAAAAAGGTACTCAGCATAAAACTACATTACACTAATACTTTTACATTTGGCGCCCTTTCAAGCTTAACGACGGCGCCCCCCTCGCATGCACCGCATGCTCTGAATGCTCGCTTCCATCGGCCTTGATAACAGCAATAAATGTGATAGTATTAATATATATATATATACATATCCCTCGATGCTACACATTTCTGTATATATATATACATTATATATATATTCTATACACTACAGCTCGGCTATAAAATATATCTTCTCAACCTAGGTAATTAATTACTATTTTTTTATTCGATTTAATACATATAATGGTACGTTCTAAAGCTAGTACTGGAGAAGAAAGAAAAAAAAATATTTGTACAAATAGTAATATGGAAAATTCACCACCACTGTCCATTCCTGCTATTATTATCTCAATTTACAATTTTTAAAAATCAGTATTAAAAAAGACGACAATGGAAATAAGTTATTTGTACATCTTTGCCATCATTTTTAATATTCAGTTATACCAAACAACAACTTTTATCAGTATAATATAATGATTTCTAATACATCTTAGTTTTCTATTTGTTGTGATAAATGTAGTATATATAATCTGTCTCAATTTGTAATACGAAACTAAATCTGGTTACTTTGGTGACTGTTGTGGTGTAAATAGACTTTTTTGAAACCATGTAAACTTGTAAATCTGGCTTTTACATTTTTAGTGAAGTTGCATTATACTGAGGTTATATTCACTCAAAAACTACATGTCAGATACCAAATTGACCTGTCAAATTTGTGATTGACGTGTCAAATATTTTGAATTGTATACAAATATTTATTTCATCTTAATTCGCTTATTCCTATTTTCTGTTCTGGTTGCATAAAATATATTTCAAATGCTTGTCAATTTATGTTTTACACAATTTGTGTTAGTAAGTTGACATATACGTAATTTAATGTCAATTATGAATTGTCAAATATTTTGAAAGGTGTTACTTCAGAATTACCACCCTAAGATGATATTTTAAATATACAACATAAAAAATGAAGTTTCCCTGTTAGTTTCGTATTACAAAATGAGACAGATAATACCAAAACTTAATGCATTTAACAAATGAAATATTAAATATTAATAATTCACCTACAAACACATACAATTTCATATTTTTCAATGTCTGCAAATTGGCAACATCTATTTTATTTTCCACAAAGCAGTTGGCACTAGTGACTGATAGTGACTAATTCAAAGAATTTGTAGAGTGATAGAAGCAACATTAAAAATAACAAAGTGATCAATTTTAATGGTGCTTGTTCGAAATTTAGTTTCTTTGTACGTAAACTAGTATTTGAATTACGGTTTATTTTAGTAATATGATGCGAAATTGTTTAATATCAGTAGTACTGCTACTGGTTTGGCCATCTCTTAACATTCTAGTGTTGGAGTAAGTATATTTTAATTTGTGTAGGTGTATACATAAGTTTATTTTCTTGTCTGCTTTTAAAAATTACATGTAATAGAATAAATTCATGCCTTGCTGCTTCGAATTAAGTACATTTCCAACATGTTACATTTTTTCAACCCATAAATTATATAATCACTGAAAATCTCAAAAATTCATTTGATAAAAGATATGTGTATAAAAAAATATATATATATAACATAACCTAAATTACATAACATATGGTTTTAAATGAAAATCAACTATTTTTTGTCTACTGGGCAAGGATTTCTCTTATTTTCTTCACCTTCCTCATTCATTTTATGCCGCTTCCGGATTCCATAAGTATCTTTTCCAGTCGCCCTGGATCTTCCCCTATTTCCGGGCACCTTTGCATGTGTTAGAGAGTTTCTGGCTGATTCCCACATGTTCGATATTTTCTCTCTTCTTCTCTCTTCCGGAATGGGTTACCTGCCACTTCATTCCCGCATTTGAACCTCGCTATGAGATTCTAAAAATTACATATATTATAGACAAAAATCGAAAAGTTATTTGCAACTACCAACTGAGTAAACTGATTAAGTACATCCGACTGGTTTATCTTAAACTAAAGATACATTCATTAATATCTTACTGAAAATGATATTTAACATGTTAATATACATTAAATTCTTGACATAATTCATGAGAACTATAAAATTAAACATGAAATCTAATACTTACTCTGTAAGAACATGAGCTAAATTGGCGCCACAAGTTTGTAATATAACTCCTTCTTACCTAAAATTTTGCATCACTGTCATTTGTTTCAAAATTTGTGTAGTTTGTATAACTTAATAGGAGGGCATTATGTTGCGTGGGCACAGAGGCGGGTGGTCGATGAAAACAACCCCACGTGTGTACAACAAAACCCAGCTCGCTCAGTATGCCTTTCTCGCAGGGTGTCTTATACGATGAACACTCTATAGGTTGGAATAAATAAGCAGTATGATAGTTGTAATCGTTTTATTCAGAAAAATTAACATTGTAACAAGCACTATCAAGAACCCTTACCGTTGCGAAGCAACATACAGAAATAATTTTTTGACATATAGTAACAAACAATAGAATTGTAAACTGAATAATATAAAAGTGTTTTCTGATTATTTTATATATAATTATAATACAGTGCTTTCCTAAATATTTGTTTTATTTGTAACAGATTTGTTACAAATCTGGCGCCCAAAGTGGGGCTCAGTAAAAGTGAACTCTTATTTAATAAATAACTGTGACTTTATTTTAGTGCTATATGTTTTCACTGAAATTTTGCATAATCACGGTTTAATTAAACGCAAATGCGTCAGCAACAATAGTAAGTAATATTGTTATAACATTTATAGACCTTTACAGTGCGATACTAACGTGTGTCCGTAGTAAATACATTTAAAAACATTTACAGTGCGATATTGGCGTGTGTCCGCAGTAAATACATTTACATTGTGTTATCGGGACGTGTCTGTGTTATAGAATCAGAAGTAAGAACATTTTTTGAACATTTACAGTGCGATACTGGCGTGTGTCCGCAGTAATTTCGTTTAGTTTACAAACATTCTAGAACATTCGAGAAGATTTCAGCGCCTACGTGACCTCTCGTCCAATTGTTTTCCCGCGTTTTCAAACGAATACAAACGCGTCGTGCCGACTTTTCACTGGTCACCGTACACTGTAACAAGCTAAGTTTTTGCATGTACGCGTTGCGGCCAACTCTTGAGCAGAATTTTACTGGATGTTCCAGCCGTTCCAGGGAGTAGGATTCGGTATTTATACATTTAAAATAGAATGCCTCGTGGTCGTGGTAGACCACGAACTTCAAGTCGCTCGAAAATGGAGAGTTCAACTGTAACAATGTCCACTGATCAGTTCAGAGAGCTGATGGCCAGCATGCAGAATATGTGGCGTGAACAACAGGTAAACTCTAACCATTTACCAGATCAAGAAACAGGAAGTTTCGTTAAATGCCAGTCTCGCTTCGATAGCGAGAAATCTAAAAATGTGGAAGCATTTATAGATGCTATATCGGTATTCAAAGATTGTGCACGTGTGTCATATATAAATGCTCTTAAAGGTTTACCAATGCTCCTAGATAGCCTAGCCGCAACTTGGTGTCAAGGGGTCAAGAATACAATATTAACCTGGGAAGAGGCATTGACGAGTTTGCGCTGTGCTTTCGGTAATTTAAAACGGGCCTATCAAATTTATAGAGATTTGTTTAGCACAGAGCAGGCAGACACCGAGCCAACAGACATATTTATAAGCAAGGCTAGGGCTTTGCTGGCACAGCTACCTTCGGAACCTGTACTGCATGAGAGTATACAGCTCGATATGGTATATGGGCTACTACATCGGCGTGTGCGTAAACGTATACCACGTGAAGATGTCGACTCCTTTTCAAAATTAATTGAACGTGCTCGGGCGGCTGAACGATCTCTTGCGAAAAATAATACAAAATCTAAACCTGGCACAGAACCGACACTACGTAAGGAAACGAATCGACCTCGATGCACTTACTGCAAAAATTTTGGTCATGTTCGGGAAGATTGTAGGAAATTCTCCCGTGAGAAATTTAATGATAAAACACAACCGCCAAAGACTTCAACCGTGGAAGTCTCAAAACCGACATCGCAAAGATTAAGTGGTGCCTTGAAATGTTACGGTTGCAATACACCAGGCTTCATGCGCAATAACTGTCCAGTCTGTAAGGCTAATCAAAGCACTTCAACTTCGACTAACACTCGTCAGAATTTCGTTGATTCTGTTGAAATATTATTAAATAGTAATACCCTGGACATTGTTCAGCCATCACGGCCTCTTATACAAATATCAGTGTTAGGCAAAGATGGTTTGGTTTATGTCGACACAGGCGCTAGATGTACTATCGCCGGACATAAATTATATAATAGACTTATCGAGAGTAAAATAGTACCAAGTAAGGTAACAAATGTAAAAATGGTACTAGCTGATGGTATCACGCCAAGTTGAAGCGCATATATTTAATGTTGACATCACGATTCGTGAGAAGACCATCAACACAACTGTCATTGCTGTGCCTGACCATAGACACAGCCATACACTTTTAGGTGCTGATTTTTTAATAGCTGCCGATATTGTGCTAGATTTGCCTAGAAGTGAATGGTATTTTGGTACCACACCAGTTAAAAGATATCCATTGGCAAAAGAATCAGCGATAGTCGCTTCAGTTTCCACCGTATATGTCGAGGAACAAAACTTGCGTGCCGACGAAGGAACTGAGTTGAAATCTTCGCAGAGAAACCAATTTACGGAAATTTTGACTAATAATAGGGATATATTTGAAGAAGGGGGAGGTCCGACACCATACGCTGAGCATGCGATAAAATTATCTGATGACACCAATTGCTGTGCCACCCTATCGACTATCCACAGTGAAACGGAAAATATTGATTAAGGAAAATCAAGAAAAGAATCTTGCTTCTTTCTAAAATATATGCTGATCGTCGGAGAAGAGAGGCACCGGACTACAAGGAAGGAGAACAGGTTTTGGTAAACGTGCATGCTTTGAGTAAAGCAACTCAATCTTATACTTTAAAAATTTCCCCAAAACGAGACGGTCCTTACCTCATCCTTAAAAGATTATCACCCACAACATATCAAATAGCGTCTGTAGACGATCCCCTCACACCTCTTGGTGCATATCACACATCCGCCCTCACTCTCTTTATACCAAACAATTCTGAGACTGTTCCAGTTCGACCGATTCGAGGTAGAGGAAGACCCCGTAAGAATCCTGTCAAAGGAAACCAATCAACACGTGGGACAGCTTCCAGACACCGAGGACGCCCTCGCAAGACAACTACATCTTGTGACACACACGAGGACGATAGCGTGTCACAAAGGGGGAGGATGTAACAAGCACTATCAAGAACCCTTACCGTTGCGGGGCAACAGACAGAAATAATTTTTTGACATATAGTAACAAACAATAGAATTGTAAACTGAATAATATAAAAGTGTTTTCTGATTATTTTATATATAATTATAATACAGTGCTTTCCTAAATATTTGTTTTATTTGTAACAGATTTGTTACAACTTGAAATTGAATATAATCTCCAAAATATTATATTTCGGGACGCTGTCCAGGATGGGGCGCCACTCGTCATGGGAGTCGACCGCGTGTGCACAGGCGTCATTCTGGGTTGCGGTCGTCGAGCTGTCGGAACGGGCTGCATCTGGCGTCGTGTTGTCCATTGTCTTCAGCGATGTAGACGGTTAAAATAACTTCATGCTGAGGTGCAGCGGGCGTCTTCTTGGGGGCGTTGGATGCAGCGGTAAGACCATCGGCGGAACAAGGAAGTCAGAACCGGTGGCTCTCAACCATGCGGTTCGCGGTGTTGAAGGCGTCCAGACTGGAGGCCAGGTTGGACGGGCGTCGTGCAGATGGCTTGGGGCGTCTCAGGGCCGAATAAGGCCTCAAATGTGGCCCTCAGGTGCGGCGACGGAGATGTCGGGAAGGCGGCGGGCGATGGCAGCACAAACTTGAGTGGTGGCGGCAGCCTCTTCAGAGGTGACGAGCTTCCCTCGGGATATCTGAGTATGGCCTCTCGAGGGTGGCGGAACGTTGATCGTCGGACCCGGTGATGGCGTCTACGTAACGGTAAGCCGTGGGTACGAGTCAGGATTAAGGTTGATTGTTCGGGGGCGGCAGCGGTCCTCGGAGGCGGCAGTGGGCAGCCTTGAGTAGCGGCAGTACGGACGGCAACAGGGGTGGCCTGGCACGGCAGCAACGGTCCGCGCAGCTTGGAAATGGCAGCGGCGGTCCTTGATGTAAAGCGGTCTGGAAGACGGCAGCACGTAGCACTGGATTTTAATCGCCGGAGAAACCGCAGCGTTTCGAAGCATATATTGCTAGCTTGACAGTAAAGCCGGTGACGCTGCAGCTAATACTGTTGACAGTTTGGAACTGTGTCGTATCTGAGTATAGCTATCTAGCCGTTAGCTAGATAGCTAACGGCTAATTTTATGCGATTTCTCTCTCTCTCCTTTCTTACTGCGCATGTGCGAGCTCTAGTGGGGAAGAGCCCTAGTGGGGACATCACGTGACAGCTCTAGTGGGGGCATCACGTGGTATAACATCTCGAGTGGGAGAAGTACCAAAATTTCCCGAGAGATTTCATGTTCTATTCCAAGATCTCACTTCTCTCGAGCTGGGCGCGTTCCTCTAACAGTGCTCAAGTCATGTTGCCGTAGCGTGCGT
The DNA here is from genome assembly GCA_963971575.1 of Liopterus haemorrhoidalis. Lineage (NCBI taxonomy): Eukaryota > Metazoa > Arthropoda > Insecta > Coleoptera > Dytiscidae > Liopterus > Liopterus haemorrhoidalis. The sequence goes on from OZ020623.1 coordinate 28,320,359, forward strand.
AGCACGTGTCGCGCCTGTGGCACATAGGCCGCGACAATTACTATATAAATATTATTTCTATCCGTTGCAGTCATATCACCTCGTTATGTATTGTCGAGTTGTTATGTATAAAATAAATGTTGGCCAAAAACTACTAAAAATTGTTGCAATCGGTCTTTATAGTCTGATGTGTCTAGCAGTAAAGGTGTAAAATAAATAGTTTTTAAAATAATTTTTCTCAATTAAAACATATTGCCATTGGGTCATTCCATATCAAGTGGTCTAGTGGTCCCTACTCGACCATCACGGATTTTGATGAAATTTTGTATGGACATTCACACATGTCCTCAACGAACATTGGTAAAGTTTTACGTTCATCCATGCAATACTTGCTGAGATTTAGTAATTTGTTTGACCCCATACCGCAGCCTTCTATGGTATGACTCCGAGATTTCGGCAACTTTGAGACACAGTATCTCTGCCAATATTTTGTTGAGAGAAACAAAACTTTGCCAACTTATACAACTTTTTGCGCTCTATTAAACAAAATAATAAACAAATCTTCATGAGCGATTCCCGTGAAGAAAATTTGGATCAAACTTGGCCTAAAAAATTTGCAACTCGAAAAAATTTTAAAGTTTGACTTTTTATACCTCTGAAAGTAAAGGTACGATAAACGTGAAATTTTGCACATAATAACTTATCAATACAAGGTTAACGAATATAAAATTTCACACCCCTAATATTTTTCATTAGTTCAGGAATTGAGTGTAAAGTTGATGATTTTTGTGAAAATACTAAAAACAGGGTATATTTAGCCCACTTTTACAAAAATATACCCTCTAGAAACTGTTTTAAATTATTTTCATTACAAAGAACATATTTTAATCCCCCTAAAAAAGTAGGATTGGTTTTTCATCCCTGGTATATAAGGCCTTAGAAATAGGGACAAAGTTGAGAACGTTTCTATCACATGCTGCTATCGCAATATCGCATGCATTCCATTATTTTTCATCTTGTATGTTTTATACAGGCATTATAAGTACCTAAATTGCGTTGATCCATGGTGACATTGTCACTACCAGTTCAGAAACTTGAACCAGTAACCCCATCGCCATAGGGTTCACGCTCGATAGCCGTGCAGTACCAGCCACGGGTGGGTTTCTTGGTTAAGGATCCCAAGCCTCTAGTTTGGTTTCTTCGTTAAGGTTCCAAAGCCTTGTGTGGTTATCTGTCCGGTTCCCAAGCCTATGATTGGGCAGCTTATTCTAGGTTCCTAAGCCTGAAGTGGGTATCTTACATTGTTCCCAAGCCGAAGTCCATGATGTTTGTATGAATTGCCAAATTCCAACTATTGCTTATTTATTATTGAATTTAGTAGCCACTTTCTTCAGTGTCACTTCTTGGAATTGATGCTGTCGGCCTGGTGACATAACTGATGGTGCTAGAAGGCCACAAATAAGGTGTTGTGATGGAACCCAACAAATATCTTTGAGTGTAAAGTTGATGATTTTTGTGAAAATGCTAAAAACAGGGTATATTTAGCCCACTTTTACAAAAATATACCATCTGGAAACTGTTTTAAATTATTTTCATTAGAAAGAGCATGTTTTAAACCCCCTAAAAAAGTAGGATTGGTTTTTCATCCCTGGTATATAAGGCCTTAGAAATAGGGACAAAGTTGAGAATATTGCTATCGATACGTCATATACTTCAATATGCATTTTTTTACATTGTGTCACTTTCCTTTCATTCCTGCTGAAGTTTACAGTGTACAATTAATTTTTGTACGCTATATGAATCTGTTAGTCTGCTAGCGGTGGTTCTACACTGATGACATTTTTTAAATATTTTGTTAGTGCTGTCACGCGTCAGCATGTTTTGGGTATAGAATTCTGTACTGTTAGCAGCGGCGGTCGGTGACTAAACGTCCCGAATTGACCGGGAAAGTCCCGATTTGACCGGCCTCCAGCGACCATTAACCGATCAAATACTGACGCCAATAGATCTGTTCAACTTTTGTGACAAAAACATTCACGGAATTAAATAGGTATATATATATATATGTTCCAACTGAAGAAATTCAAGAAAACAGGACGCTGCAAGAAGAAAGAGGGAAAGCTAGCACCGCAATAGTTGGCACAAGAGATCACCACCAGTTTGTGCCAGTTGATTTGAATTCGATTTCTGTCAGCAAAGTTTCAAATGACACAGTTAACTTTGTGGCCAAACTTTCCAATTCTGTCGATCCTAATTTAAAATTAGCCGAACTATTTCCCGGTTGTTATGTTGCCTGCATTTATGACAATAAGTGGTGGGTAGGCAATGTTGTAAAAATTTCTCTGGAACAAAATGATGCTTTGGAAAAATTTATGCATCCGCGAGGCTTGGCTCATTCATTTTATTGGCCCGAAAGAAAAGATATTTGTTGGGTTCCAGCACAACACCTTATTTGTGGCCTTCCAGCACCATCAGTTATGTCACCAGGCCGACAGTATCAATTGCAAGAAGTGACACTGAAGAAAGTGGCTACTAAATTCAATAATAAATAAGCAATAGTTGGAATTTGGCAATTCATACCAACATCATGGACTTCGGCTTGGGAACCATGTAAGATACCCATTTCAGGCTTAGGAACCTAGAATAAGCTGTCCAATCATTGGCTTGGGAACCGGACAGATACCCACACAAGGCTTTGGAACCTTAACGAAGAAACCAAACTAGAGGCTTGGGATCCTCAACCAGGAAACCCACCCGTGGCTGGTATTGCACGGCTATAGGGCGTGACCCTATGGCGATGGGGTTACTGGTTCAAGTTTCTGAACTGGTAGTGACAATGTCACCATGGATCAACGCAATTTAGGTACTTATAATGCCTGTATAAAACAAACAAGATGAAAAATAATGGAATGCATGCGATATTGCGATAGCAGCATGTGATAGAAACGTTCTCAACTTTGTCCCTATTTCTAAGGCCTTATATACCAGGGATGAAAAACCAGTCCTACTTTTTTAGGGGGATTAAAACATGCTCTTTCTAATGAAAATAATTTAAAACAGTTTCCAGAGGGTATATTCTTGTAAAAGTGGGCTAAATATACCCTGTTTTTAGCATTTTCACAAAAATCATCAACTTTACACGCAATTCCTGAACTAATGAAAAATATTAGGAGTGTGAAATTTTATATTCGTTAACCTTGTATTGATAAGTTATTAAGTGCAAAATTTCACGTATATCGTACCTTTACTTTCAGAGGTATAAAAAGCCAAACTTTAAAATTTTTTCGAGTTGCAAATTTTTTAGGCCAAGTTTGATCCAAATTTTCTTCACGGGAATCGCTCATGAAGATTTGTTTAATATTGTGTTTAATAGAGCGCAAAAAGTTGTATAAGTTGGCAAAGTTTTGTTTCTCTCAACAAAATATTGGCAGAGATACTGTGTCTCAAAGTTGCCGAAATCTCGGAGTCATACCATAGAAGGCTGCGGTATGGGGTCAAACAAATTACTAAATCTCAGCAAGTATTGCATGGATGAACGTAAAACTTTACCAATGTTCGTTGAGGACATGTGTGAATGTCCATACAAAATTTCATCAAAATCCGGATGGTCGAGCAGGGCACTTCTCTGAAATCAGACCACTTGACATGGAATGACCCCATTATAATAATAAAAATGGTTATAATTTATAGGACGCTTACCAAACCTAACAAACCCCATCATAAAAATTTATTAAACCAAAAATGTACATTTTAACAATGGGTAAGTTAAATTATCTTATGGTATACGTATATAATAATAAGGAGAGGAGAATAAAAAGAATGCTGGTATTAGAGGATTACATATTTTTACTCATTTGTTGTGTGGCCGACCTCTATGCCACTGGTACCCGTTTCCACGGAAACATTGTTGTTCTAATAAAATATAAAAAAATAAAAGTTGATTTGTCAATAGCTAAACAAAAATTGAAAATATAATTGTATTAAATTAGTACTTTACAGTACCCTAAATTCTCTCACCACAACCCTACAATAATATATGAAATCAGAAAAATTATGAAAGATCTACTACAGTTTGGTACTAAAGTCAAGGTACTATGGGTAAAAGCACATGCTGATATTGCAGATAATGAAGTTGCAGATAGTTTAGCAAAAGAAGCCATCACGACAGGAGAAACATTTCAAATTAGAATCCCCAATCAAGACTTGATAAAGCAGTACTCAAGAAACATAATTTATTTTTGGAGAGAGGAATACAAGGTCTCGATTAAGGAAAAAGGCGTATACTATGGGAACCTGCAACCCGAACTTCCAACAAAACCTTGGTTCACCTCGAACCAAAAAAGAAAATTTATTAGTTTAATTACCCGACTTCGCTGCAATCATACCAAAAACCAAATCACATCTTCATCGTTTAAACATGACGTCATCCCCTACCTGCAGATGTGACAACAACTCGATAGAAGATCCAGATCACCTAATTTTTAATTGTTCAGTGTACAATATAACTAGAGTACAGTTTATCTCCAGCCTTATAGAAGAAAATGTTCAATTTTCTACTAAACTTCAGCTGTTACTCTTCAAACCAACGGAACGAATATTAGATATAATTTACAATTTTATAAATAATAATAATATAATAATGTAAAATAATAATAAATGAGTTTGTAACCTGGTTAATGACCACAGCAGTCAAAACCAAACACAATTAAATAAAAAAAAAAAAAAAAATTAGTACTTGTGATATTCAATAATCATACATTCATCCACACTTGCATAAATTGCAGAATTATTCAATATTATAAATAGCATGCTCCAGAAGTTAGTTTTTGAGATTTTTTTTTTTTTTTTTTTTTTTTAAATATTTTGAGTGCATTTATATTTGTCTGGTAACATATTAAATAAATATAAACCAACCGAATTATATGCATTTTTTATAAACTTCTAATATAATTATTATTTTTTTATTATTTTATTTATTTCTAGGCTCAATAGCAAAAAAAAAACACATATTTACAAAAAAAATCCACAAAATACATAACGGAAACAGAACACAGAATATACAGTTAACAGAAAACAAGAAATTACAAATATAACAAACACGGTTTGAGTTTGTAGTAAAATTTGGAAATATGGTCACAACTCGTAGGAGAGACTGCCCATTCATAAAAAGTTAATGAATGAGCTGTAGTACCCAGTGCGTAAGAAAATTCTTATCGCTATCTAAACAGCACTGTACAAGCTCGTTGCACGTCGCCCTAAGTCTTTCCCGCAAACTATGAACATATTTCCTTAGTACAGCCATACATAAATTACAGTATTTCACTCGCGCTGCAATACTTTTTCAAACCAAAGATTACTCGAAATGCATTGTTGTAATAAATAAGGGCCGGTTTCTGAAAAGTCAGTTAACTATGGTAACAACTGACTAATGGTTAAGTCTGACTGATGGTCAGTTTTATTTTGCGTTGCATAAACATTTTTTAAAGCTTGGTCAGTGGAACAATTGGTTTACTATGCACAGATATTTTTTGCTAATGTGAACTGTACTTCACGTGACAGTAATCAGCTGTCAAGAATTAAAACGTTTTAAAATGAACTAAAAAAATGAATTCACGAACACCAAACTTTACCAACACCGATAAAAACATTTTTCTAGATATTTTCGGTAAGTAAGTATACATATATTTTTATTTCTTTTGAAATCTAAATATTTTTAAATTATTCTTAAAACATAACCTAAAATTTGTATTTATCATTTTTCAGATATTCCCATATTACTGAAGACAAAAATGTGATAATTGAACAATTCAAAAAAAAGAAAATTTGGTACCAGATTACAGATGAATTTAACTCAAGTTGCGTGAAGAGACACAAAACAAATTAAATATTTGTATTTTAATTTTAAAAAAATAATAAACAAACTAAAAAGAACATTTGTGAATTAAATGTACGCTCTTCAGTATCTGTTTAGGAGCTGGTTTCTTGAAAAAAAAACAGTTTTCGATGTAGTACTGATATAGTGTTGATACCGATGGAAACAACAAATTATTGAAAATATGTATGATAACTGTATTTTAGCCTATATATTTTACCACCACCTCCTGCCTACCTAACTGATTCAGAACTGGCTTTAGTTCATATTTTTTATCAAGTTGAACCAGAACCAGAACCTGAAATGCAACAAGAAGCTAATCCTGAACCTTCTAATCCTAACAAAAAAAAAGACAAGCAAGAAACATAATTTAAAAAAATAATAATAATGGTTTATTATAAGAGTAAATACCAGGCTGCGCTAATAGAGAAAAATAAAGCAAGAATGCTGTACAATTATGACTTAAATATAAATTGAATTAGAATTAATAAAAAAATTAAACTATAAAAAATAATAAAGTGGTTTTGTTTTAATTATTACATTATATTGTATTATTTTTTTTAGGGTACACCAATAACTGTTTGGATTAATGCACTACGTACAGCCACATTGGTATCATTACCCTCTCAAATGTTTGGTTCATCGCTCTGCAATAGTTCTACAGGAATTTATATCGTATCATGCTGTTGTATACAAAAATTATGTAAAACGGCACAAGATATAATTGTCGTTAGGACACGGTCAATATTAATTGCCATTCCTGTTGCAACATGGGCCCTATTAGAATTTTTCTCTACTCTTGTATGTGTATTCAAAGGTAGTGTCAGGAAAAATTGTTGATAAGTGCACCAAGTGACTGACTCGGTGCATAATCAACATTATTATAATGTGCATAATCTGTTGCTCCGAGTACTTGTATGATATAAAATTAGTACTTTACTAAAACCTTTTTTCGCCGTCTGAAGAATCTTATTCCATATCTTCTATTGAGGGCAAAGAACATGGCTGGAAGTTGAAATTTTTCTATTGCTCGAATAGGATAAGGAAAAAATAATAATAGAAACCTAGAATTATGTACGAATAATCAAAATATGTAAATATATAATGATTATATATGTATTTAATATTTATTTACAGTGGTACAAAATAAATATATATAAATTATTCATGTATTTAATATTTCTTTTACAATTATATTATAACGTTATTGAAATATCAAATTAAAAATTGATTTTGAATTTATAAGGAAATTTTGTAGGTTATGTTATATTAAAGTCACATTCATTAATAATAGATAGGTGCATTTTCATTTTAAAACACAAATTAAGAATTTAATTTACCGTCTTCTTATTTAAATTACTTTTTTCTCTTATTTAGCCCAAAAATTATGAAAATAAAATTTATGAAAAAACCGAATATTGACGTATATCGCAGTTAAACTGTGATCAAGGTATAGTCAGAAAAATTCAATTGTTTGACTCGAGTTCAAGTCGTGACCAACGTTTGTGCAACGCTTAACCAAGGAAGCCTTGGTTGAACTCACGTCAAATGCGAAGTAAACTATGCATAGTTGACTTATGGTTAACTTTGGATTGTTTTTTGTTCCTGCAACAGTTTACTAAGGCAACCGTAGTTTACCATTAGCTTATAGTTTACTGAGCTTCTAGAAACCGGCCCTAATAAGTTTACTTCAATATGACTTTTCGTGTGATCTAAATCTAGGTGTATGAAACTTATTACGATTTCGAGTGTAGTAACCATGAACATAGAAAGTCCAGAATTAATTTGCAAATTATGTTTTGATTTATATGTTTAGCACGGTATCTCTATTATGAACATACTGGGAAGAGCTTAACTCTGCCCAGTATTTTAAAATGAGTAAAATAATCCCTACAGGAAGATCTAGTATTTATTCCAGCAATGCATCGTATTATACTTTTTTGAGTAATGAAGACGTTATTAGGTAATTTTATTGAGCTCCAAAAACAAATTCCATACCATAAAATAGGATGTACATGGCCATAATATAATGTATTTAAGTAATTGAAATAAACTTAAGGAATTATATGAATTTTTTATAAACTCTAATCTAAATCTAGGTGTACGAAACTTATTACGATATCGAGTGTTGTACCCATGAACATAGAAAGCCCAGAATTGGTTTGAGAGTTAAGATTTTAAATTCAGTAAAATAATCACTACAAGAAGATCTAGTATTTATTCCAGCAATGCAACGTATTATCATTTTTTGAGCAATGGAGACGTCATTAAGTAATTTTACTGAACTCCAAAAACAAATTCCATACCATAAAATGGGATGTACATTGCTATAATATAATGTATTTAAGTAATTGAAATAAACATGACTTTTAAGGGTCTGATTTAAAAGCATACTACATTTAATTTGCTGATGAGCCTTTGACAGTAAGACCTAGTCAAGTTCTCATCAATTAATAAAGCTAGAAACTTTGTAGCATTTGCCTTAATTATGTCTTTGGTACCAACATTTAATTTAATATTTGGTAAGTTTTTATTATAAATCATATGAAAATGTAAGAAGCTAGTTTTGTCGAAATTAAGATACAATTTATTAAATGCAAATCAATTATTCATATCATTTAGTAATTTGTTAGCTTTTGCTTGTACTTCTTCACAATTATATCCACATATCAAGGTTGAAGTATCGTCAGCCTACATAGTTACGAAAGAATTTATAAACAAGAAAAAATCATTTAGGCCCGGTTTTTCCACCTTCAGATAAAGTTCCATGTAACTATCTGACAGATAAGGTTATTTTTAACTTCATCTGCTGAGTAAATGTCATCCCTTCTTTCTATACAAATGTATCTATCAGATAGTTATCTAACGGATAATGAGACTGACGTATTGAATTCACTGACTGGTATTGACATTTATTCAGCAGATGAAGTTACAAATAACCTTATCTGTCAGATAGTTACCTGGAACTTTATTTGAAGGTGGAAAGACCGGGCCTTACAGAAAGTAAAAATAAAATAAAAATATTCATGATTTTTTCAGGGCAACTTCCTATGACGTCATAGATGAATCAAGAGACCAGGGCAAGTCTTGGAGAGACGCTTTAAATTTAACTGCAGTGGAGGTAGATGACATTGCATTTGATACTCGGCCAGAACTAAGCAAAGAACCGCCAAAATTTATTCCTTTCGGAGCACCGAATACAGGAAATTGGGCAGAATGGTACAACCAATTATATGCTAAGACTAATATTTTTGGAGAGACCCCGAAATATTGGTGGGTCGGACCGAATATATGCCTTGACTCAAAAATAGAATATCAATCCTACGCAGTGAAAGATCACCAACAAGTGCGTCGCACATATTTGGAAACGTATTTGAAAAATTCTTCACGCCTTTTTGGAGAGGAATATGAAGAAGATTATGTGGATGAAGCTGTACTCCAATATTATTCTTATATACGTTCTAAAGATGCTTTAGGCTTGGCAAACCAAACAAGAATTAAAGAAGGGAATATCAGTCGCCAATTATTAAATATTGTATACCCATTAAGAGACTGTAGCGATCACGGAGCTAAGATTGTTTGCATAACAAGATTGTTGAATCAAGCTAAATTTATAGAAATCACTGATGAATATAAATGTTGCCAAAATTATGCACCAATAAACAGCAAATGCACTTCAAACCAAGTGAAAACTTTTGAAAATATGCTTAAAAATTTAGACAATTATCAGTATTCCCTGGTATTGTTTAAAGAAAAACTTGACCTAGTTCTAGCCAAAAATAAAAATAAATTTCAAACTATATTTTTCCTAAGCATAAAGGCTTTCGAAATGCTCCAGTACAACCAATTATCTGTAAGTATTATAGCATATAAAATGTACAAGTTGTCTTATATATATGTAGATAACCCAACTAACACAAAAGGTACAACATAAAACCTAAATGATATATAGCATATTTATTATGGCAACAAATATAACTAAATTGTTATATATACAGTACCTAGACAAAATATTATAACCACTTACAAAAACAACTGTTTATTAAAAATGCCGACATATAATCATATGCTACTTTATTTAGTTCTTTAACATATCGTGTATTTATTAAAAGATAAGCTAATTTAAACATCTTCAACTCTGTATTTTTATTCTGAGACTGATTTGCAAGAACAAAGAGTACCGATTTTGTCCTGGCCAGGTAATTCGCCGGATATCAATCCTATCGAAAATGTTTGGAACCTCCTGAAAAGACTTGTTTATGATTTAAATAATACTCATAAACAAGTTTTAATAGACAATATTAAAAAAGTATGGCATGGCTCTCCAGAAATTGAAAATTGTAATGGGTGTTTTTTTTAGAGGTATAGAACTTTAAATTGCAATAAAACAACGATGGATTATTCGATTGACATGAATTTTTTTTTTTATTCGAAAGATAATCTTGTGGCATTACATTTTAAATATGATTTCTGGCATATGACCGCCACGGTTGGCTCGGATGTAGTCCAATCTGGACGTCCAATTTTCGATGACTTTTTCCAACATTTGTGGCCGTATATCGGCAATAACACGGCGAATGTTGTCTTCCAAATGGTCAAGCGTTTGTGGCTTATCCGCATAGACCAATGACTTTACATAGCCCCACAGAAAGTAGTCCAGCGGTGTTAAATCACAAGATCTTGGAGGCCAATTCACAGGTCCAAAACGTGAAATTAGGCGGTCACCAAACGTGTCTTTCAATAAATCGATTGTGGCACGAGCTGTGTGACATGTTGCGCCGTCTTGTTGGTATGATTTAATGTAATGCCACAAGATTATCTTTCGAATAAAAAAAAATTCATGTCAATCGAATAATCCATCGTTGTTTTATTGCAATTTAAAGTTCTATACCTCTAAAAAAAACACCCGTTATTAGGGCATGTATTGAGAGTATGCCTCGAAGAATTGCGGCAGTAATAAAAGCAAAGGGGGGCCAACACCAAATATTAAAAACATTTTATAAATGTACTAAAATAATATGAAATAATAAAATACAAAATAAAAATAAAATTGGCGTATTACTATTTTGGTGATTTTGTGTAAAACAATGAATTTTTAAACAATCATAAGTGGTTATAATATTTTGTCTAGGTATGTAACCTTCAAATATACTAAATGGCTATATAAGCAATTTGGTGTCGAAAAATAGTTTTTTAAATGTTATATCAGGTTTAATATAAAGTAATTATACACTATATTTATAATTATTATTTTGTGACATCCTGTACTTAATAATGATGCAGGATGCAGTCGTGTGTATTTAGCTCCACTAGTATCTAGTATGACGCGGCTCAAAAGGTTGCCGAAGTTTGAGATTAGTGGACGCTTGTCAAGACCTGACAAACCCCATAATAATTGTTAGGTTATTTTATTTAATAATAATTACTTGTATGTAATGTAAATTAAATATATAACTTTATTGACATTAAGCTATACACATATATTTTTTATATCAAATCAAAATCAACAACATGGTTACTTAGATACATAACATATTTATAATTGATATATCAACAATTTCCCCTTTATGTGAAATTATAAATATTTTATTTTAAACCTATTCCGTTTTGCATTTCTTTTATTTTTGGATAGGTCAATGCTTTCGTTAGTCCGTCTGCTAACATATCTTGTGTACAAATATATTTTATATCTATATTTTTCTTTTCAACTTCATTTCTGGTATATAAATATCTTAAATTAACATGTTTAGATTTTTGGGTATAATTACCATTTTTTAATATACTTATAGCAGCTTGATTATCTGTCAATACAATCATCTTGTCAATGTCAAATATTTTTGACAGACAAAGTTCAGTTATTATATTTTTAACCCAATTTGATTCTTTTATTCCTTCGCTTATTGCTATCCATTCTGCTTCGCATGTAGAAAGCGCAATTGAATCTTGTTTCTTTGACTTCCATGAAATTACACTACCTCCAAATAGAAGTAGATATCCAGTAATAGATTTACCATCATTACCAGGATTCCAACTTGCATCGGTATAAATTTCTATTTTCTTTTTTCTGCCATTATATTCTAAACCAATATTTTCGGTATTTTTTAAATAGCGCAAAATCCTTTTTGCATGTGTCCAATGAGTGTGGTTGTAACAATTATTAAATTGGCTCAAATAATGCACAGCGTATGCAATATCTGGTCGTGTTCCTTGCGCTAAAAACATTAATGCTCCAATTAATGACTGATACGGAATTTTACTGTCAGTTTTGACATCCCCTTTTTCCAATCTTAATTTTGTTTCCATGGGTGTCTTTGCTGGTTTGGCTTCTGTCATATTGAATTCATTAAGTATCTTTTTTATGTATTCATTCTGGTCGATTCTTATTATGTCTTAATGAGGAAAGTCTTAAAACAGGTGAAAAAGTTTCGAAGTAATCAGTTCCTTTTTCTTGCTCGTATCCACGTCCAACCAATCTCGCCTTGAATTTCTTTTGCCCATTTTCATCGATTTTCAGTTTATATATCCATTTTGGTTTAATAGTTCTCATATCTCTTGTTCTTTTTATAATTTTCCATGTTTGCATCTTTTTATGCGAATTCATTTCTTTTTCTATTGCTTCTAACCATTGTTCTTTTTGTTCCGATTTTAGCACTTCTTCAAAAGTTTCGGGTTCTATAATGTTATCAATTGATAAACTACAGTAAGATTTTAATTTAGGATCAACAACCATTCTTTTCGGTTCTTTTCTTACTCTTTTTGATCTTCTTAGTTCTTCAGTGTGATTTTCATCAACTTCTCTTTCAACTTCTTCATTAACGTTTTCCTGTCGGAAATTTTCTTGTAAACTGTATGTATTTTCCGTGGTGTTAAGTGAATCTTCTTGGTTTATGTTCTTCTTGTCTGTGTTTAGAGTAATAAATGTTGACGTTTCATTGTTTTCTATTCTATCATCTTTTTCTTCATGTCCCATAAGCATTTTCCAACCTCTCTGGTCTTCGAAAAATACAGGTTTTTTTGAAGCAAAAAATGTTTCTTCCTTTGGATCATAAAGTCTGTACGCGCATCTGTCTTCGTAAAAACCAACGAATATTGCAGGAGTTGATTTTGCGTCAAACTTCTTTCTAAATTGTTTGGGTATCCATGCATATGCTAAGCAACCGTATACTCTTAAATGTGAAGATGTCGGTCTTTTTCCCGTCCATATTTCTTCTGGTGTTTTATTGTCCAATTTTCTTGAAAAACTTCTATTTCTAATGTAAGCAGCTGTAACAACGGCTTCTGCCCAAAAAGTTTGTGGTAGTTTGGCATCCAGCAGCATAGTTCTAGTCATTTCAATTAATGTTCTGTTTGTTCTTTCAGCTACGCCATTCTGTTCTGGTGTGTAGGGTATGGTCTTCTCATGTTTAATACCTTTACTTTCTAAATACTCTTTTAGTTCGTTATTGATAAATTCTCTTCCATTATCCGTTCTTATAGATTTGACAGATTTACCAGTCTGTTTTTCAACATTTTCAATATATTTTATTATTGTTTCTTTTGCTTCTCCTTTTGCTTTTAAACAAAATACTTTTATTCTTCTACTCTTATCATCCACTATACATAATACATATCTTGAATTTCCTAATGATGGAGGTGTGACAGGTCCAAATATATCCATATGTAGTAATTCTAGGATATCTTCCTTCAATTCTACATTTAAAGATTGGTAATTTTCTCTTGTAATTTTACCTTGAATACAAAATTCACATCTTATGCGTTTATTATTTTCTAATTTTAAACCACGAATTAGGTCATTATTGTACATTTTATATAATGCATCGTAATTTAAATGACCAAAACGTCTATGCCATAAGTAATCATTTGAGCAATCTTTTATTACTTCCATTCCATGATTTTCTGTATTCATTACGTTTATTTTATATAAACCATTAATATTATTTGCTGTCAAAATTACATCTTTTTCATCATATACTTTACATTTTCCATTTTTAATGATAATTTCTAATCCACTCTCATCTAATTTACTAATTGAAAGTAGATTATCATTAAGTGAAGGAACATACATGACATCTGTCAATTTCAGATATTTAGACATTTTTTCATCCTCTAAAATAATATTACCAATTCCACATACCTCTTGTTTTGAGCCATCTGCTATTGTAATTTTTCCGCATTCTTTTTCTACATAATTTGTCAGGATGGTTTTGTCGTTTGTTAAGTGACATGTTGCTCCACTGTCTAATGTCCAAGTATTACTATTTTCTTCTTTTATTCTTGTTGGGTAAGCAAAATTTTCAGTTTCTTTCTTCTCCGTCATAAATACTTTATTCCTATCTTTTCTAAGATTCTTATCTTGTGATGAGCCTTTAGGTTTAAATTTCTTTTCTTCCCAATTTTTATTGTACGTGTTATTATAATGTTTATTTTCTTTCTTGTTCGATTCCAAAAACCAACAATCCTTTTGTAGATGATTTGTTCTTCCGCAATTATAACATCTCATTTGTGCCTTATACTTCAGTTTTTTAGCTTTATAGACCATTTTATTATTATCTTCTTTTTTGTTGCACTCTTCTTCAATTAAAGAATTTCGTATCTGGGCTACTGTTATTTGCGAGGGTCTTATTGCTTCATATATTCTTTTAATGCATTTATAATGGTTCGGTAAGCCATTCAATAAGTATGATGACAATTCTGCTTCCGTGATGTTTTCTCCGAGACTTCGTAATTTTGAACCCAACATTTCTACTCTAGAAATATATAGGTCTGCGTTGTCATCCTTCTTCCAAGTTGCATTAACTAATTCTTTTCGCAGTTGTATTTTCCTATCTTGTGCGTTTCCTTCATAACGTTCTTTTAATTTTTGCCACGCATCTTTTGAAGTTTCTTCTTGCATTATATACATAGTTTGCTGAGAATTTATCGATTGTACAATAACATTAAGTACTTGAGCATCCATTTTTATCCAATTTTCATATTCTTGGTCATTTTGTAATGGTGGATTTTCAATAATTACTTTTAACCAGTTTTTGGATTTTAAAAATACTTTGATCTTAAATGACCAATTTGCATAATTACTCCCATCTAATTTTTCTATATTCGATAATAAATTCTCAGTCATTTTTCGAAATATACGAATATCTCAATATACAAACAATGATTATTATTTTAAAATTCTTTAGCGTATTTAGTTGTGGCCTGGGCCCATAACCTTTGTTAGGTTATTTTATTTAATAATAATTACTTGTATGTAATGTAAATTAAATATATAACTTTATTGACATTAAGCTATACACATATATTTTTTATATCAAATCAAAATCAACAACATGGTTACTTAGATACATAACATATTTATAATTGATATATCAACAATAATAATAACTAGTCTTTAGTATGACGCGGCTCAAAAGGTTGCTGAAGTTTGAGATTAGTGGACGCTTGTCAAGACCTGACAAACCCCATAATAATAATAACTAGTCTCTAGTATGACGCGGCTCAAAAGGTTGCCGAAGTTTGAGATTAGTGGACGCTTGTCAAGATCTGACAAACCCCATAATAATAATAACTAGTCTCTAGTATGACGCGGCTCAAAAGGTTGCCGAAGTTTGAGATTAGTGGACGCTTGTCAAGACCTGACAAACCCCATAATAATAATAATAACTAGTCTTTAGTATGACGCGGCTCAAAAGGTTGCTGAAGTTTGAGATTAGTGGACGCTTGTCAAGACCTGACAAACCCCAAAATAATAATAATATAACTTTATTAGAATGCCAAATAAGTTTGTAATAAATAAAACATATTTCCTGATTAACGACCATAGTTGCTATGTAAACAGTTTTATAACACTAGTAATAAAGCTTAAATAAGAAATTATGTTTAATTTATTGTTATTATATCATCGATTCGAAAACAATTATAAAGCAACTTTATAACTTTTATCTAATATATTGATGTTATATAAACTGCAACAGATACAATATAAGAATGTTTTATAAATATCTTACTTATATTTCTTTAAAGAAAAAAATTATAAAATAATTTTCAGATTATGTGGTTCTTGCAATTTATTAGAATACTGTAAAAGAAAGGTCTAAAACTTCAAGAAATGATAAAACAAAGCCAAAATCAACAAACAACATGTCAATGTCAAATAAAGCATTTATTAAACATGTTGAAGTCTAATAAATGCTTTATTTAGAAGGCAAGCAAATACATCGGTGCAATAATGCGACTCTATAATAACTTAATCTAATAATAAATGAAAAATGTTTCTTAAATGTTACGTTCAACTACTTTATATTAGCTTATAGCCAGGGGCGGATCGAAGGATTGAATCGGCCCGGGCTATTTGGATGAATCGGCCCGGGCTATTAGGATGAATCGGCCCGGGCGATTTGGATGAATCAGTCCGGGCTCACGGGACTTTTTGACCATTTATAGGTAATGTTTTAAGAGGCCCGAGTCCCCGAGAATAAATAAAGATTAAAGTATATTTAAATCATCATCATCAAGCCTTGTCCATCATCGGGTGATTTTGGACTGCCTGTAAAAAGAGCATAGGCTGTCAATAAAATTTCTCCATCTAACTCGTCTATCTGCCATAGGCTTCAAGTCGGTGATGTTGTTATAAAGTCTTTTGTCTTGGTTTTGAGAGCTCCATGCATTTATTTCTAGCAGGGTTGAGCGACGCCAGGTGTTCTTGGGTCGCCCTCTACGCCTACTGCCCTGAGGGTTGTATGCTAGTGCATATCGACACACTTCGCTAGGAGCCCTTCGTAGAGTGTGCCCTAACCAACCATACTTTCTTCTTTTTATTTGCAAATTAATGTCCATTTGACCAGTTCTTTCCCCCAATTCTACGTTTGATATTCTACGTGGCCAATAAATGCGAAGAATTCTTCGAAGACATCGATTTACAAATACTCGCACTCTTCTCTTGATAGCTTCTGTTACGAACCAAGTCTCGCAGCCGTACAGAAGAACTGACGTCACACATGCCCTGAATATTGTAGTTTTCGTGGAAGTACTGTAGATCGCAGAATTCCATACACGGCTAAGTTGGATAAATGCGCCTCTCGCTTTGAGTATTCTGCTTTCCACATCTAAATCCGCGCCACCGTCCACAGACACAACACTCCCCAAGTACTGGAAATCATCCACACGCTCGATTTGATGGTTACCGAGCAGTAAAGGTCTATCGGTTTCTGCATTTATCCGCATTTCTTTTGTCTTGGAGCTATTGATTTTCAATCCAACTTTTGCAGATTCAATCGTGAGGTCATTTAGTTTTTGCTGCATGTCTCCATGCTTATGCGACAACTCACATTTATCGTCCGCAAAATCCAGTGACTCCAGTCTGACTGTTGGTGTTAGCGGATTCCAAATGATTCCTCTGGGTTTGTTAGCTGTTGATCGTCTAGCCACGGCGTCTAAAACTATCAAAAAAAGAAGCGGTGACATCACACAACCTTGTCTAACACCTGCAATGGTTGGAAAGGGTTCTGACAAGCTACCATTGTGTAGAACTCTACACGTGGAGCCGTTGTAGCTATTTCTAACCAGAGATATTATTTTGACAGGCACTCCCATATTCTGCATTTCAGCCCAAATGCATTCTCTATCGACAGAGTCGAATGCTTTTTCATAATCGACGAAAAGAAGATACAAGGGGGAACGGAACTCGACTGCTTGTTCGATGATAATCCTGAGGGTATTAATTTGATCTATACAAGACCTGCCTGTTCTGAAACCAGCCTGTTCAGGTCGCAATTTCTTGTCGATAGCTGTGACCATTCTTTCAAGGATTATCTTGCAAAAAATCTTCATTACTGAGCATAAGATGTTAATGCCACGCCAATTATTGCAGTCCGTCAGGTCCCCTTTCTTGGCAATTTTAATCACAATGCCTTCTTGCCAGTCCGAAGGAAATGACTCTTGTTCCCACACCTTGGTGAAGAGTGGATGAAGACACTCAGCAAACAAGTTGACGTCTGTTTTAAGTACCTCAGCTGTGATATTATCACAGCCCGCAGCCTTGTTGTTCTTCAAACTCTTGATGGCGACAATAATTTCTCTCTTAGATGGCGGGGAGGTTCGAATTGGAAGAGGACATATGTCCGTTTGTATCGTTGGTTCTAAATTACAACGCTGTAAGTTTAGAATCTCTGAGAAATGTTCTCTCCATCTTTGCATTTGTTTTTCTACATTAGTCAATAGCACACCGCTCTTGTCTTTTACAGGCATATTCTTGTATTGAACGGTATTGGCAATCCTCCGCGTAATGTCATAAAGGTCCTTCATGTTACGAGAGGCAGCCGCGTCTTCTGCTTGTTGAGCTAATGTATTCATACACAGACGTTTGTCATCCCGAATTTCTCTTTTTACTCTTTTATCGAGAGCACTATATCTGGCTTGTGCATCTTTCCTTTCGTCGACACTTTTAGCTGAATTTATATCGTTCTTTGCTGATTCTCTTTTGCTTATAAGAGTCCAAGTATACGACGATATAAAATCTTTTCTTACATTTCTGGTGATACCCAATGTTTCTTCACAAGTCTTGTTTATAACATTTCTAAGCTGATCCCAACATTGTTGTATGTTCTCTTGTTGGTCACTTCTATCAGTAAGATTTTGCCGAAGTGTTGTACAGAAGTTGGATTTTATTTCTTCATCCTTCAGCTTAGAAATATTATTATATTTAAATAGACTTATTGAATTTATATAATACCGAAAATAAAAATACAGGCTCTAAAATAATGAAAAAATGTTAGAAAAACAAACAAAAAATGTGAGTGAATTCTAAAATAATGTCATAGTTTTGGTCATATGTAGGTATTTGAGTGGATAGCGGCCGTCGCTTCGGCCCAAAAAGCTAGCGATATTTTTTTAGTAGCTTTATAAGGTTTCTTAAGGTTTTATAATCAAAGCGGCCATATTTTTATGAACAAAGTAAATACATTTTGACTGAATGTAATTGTAATATTTTACTCTTGAATATAAATTTTTTCCATATATTGATATAATATTGTTATAATAAAATATTTTTTTTTCCCATTTTTCTATAATATATAAACAAATTTATAAATATAACACTTACAAATTTGCAGCTATATAACTAATCAACAAGTTTTATAAATGTTTTAATGTTTTTTTTTTTTATAACTATTTTAAGAAGTGTTTTGTCGACATTTTCCAATTTGTGCTTATAGAAGTCCGCTTTTAATTTAGATATTAATAGAGATATTTTTCTTGTAATATTGATATTTTTGTTTAAGAATAATGTTACTTGGTTCTAGTAAATATTGTTTATAAAGCCTGTCTCTAATTTGTATCGCTTTTATCACTCCTTTTGTAATTTTGGATTTTCTTTTTATGTTTTTATTGTTAACAATTTTTTTTATTGTTGCATTTTTAATCGCATTACCTATACTTTCTATAATATTTTCAGTATCCCTATTTATAGCTTTTGTTAAATTGCCAAATTGAGTATTTTTAATAATATTTATGAATTTATTTTTTATCAAAGAATTGCTTTTTTATTATTTGATTTTTTTTTTGAGTTAATTGTTAATGCTGTTGGGTAATGGTCAGTTATTTTTGTTTTTATGACGAAAGAAGTGATATTTTCTAAAAATATATTTGTTTTTATCATAATATGGTCTATGCATGTTTCACTCCGCTCGTTAACACGAGTAGGTTGATTGAGATGTGAAATGAAACCGTAATTTGATAAAATATTTAAATAATCGTTAGGAATTTGTTCTTTTATTAATGACTAGCAGTATACCCGCTGCTTCGCTGCCGAAAAAATAGTCGTAGCCGGCTTAGATCGGACCCATTTCGAAATCGGTTCAAGACTGGTTGCTGCGAATCGTTTTATATTTTATATTCAAATATATTTATTTGTTTTAATCTACCATTGTATTAATATGTGCTTCTTATACAAATAATTTCAGTACGAACTTCTTTGTAAACATTGGTAGTACAGACATTTAGTAACAACACGTATAAGTGTCCCGTTGTGCTAACCCAGGAAAATGCCACATAAAATGCCCATTTGAGAATCACTCATCGCCAAAAGCAGCGCCGATCACGTGAAACATTTTATCTTGCACCTTACGAAATTGTATATTATAATTTTTATGATATTTATTATAATTACTCCGTGATAATTCCTGATTTATAAATCGTACCTATATAGGTCGGAGCACTTTTTTTCGATAGTAAATATTCTTGCCAGCCAAGGAATTTTTTTTCTTTGTATTGCTTTAGGGGGTTACAATAATGTTCAACAGCGAATGTAACGTTATAATTGTTGTCAAGAATGAAAATAAAAAAAATTGTGATATATATTCTCAGGAACATTTTTGTAGCAATATTAAACCCTAAAATTCGTTAATATATATTTTGAATATGTGTATATTTTATAGTTTTTTATAATACGGAAAATTTTTCCGACTTTTTTCTAAATATTTCTTAATTGATCGGAAGCCTGGTGACAGCGATGATATATAGCTTAAAATCTTTCCAGACAAATTTGCAATACGCTGTTGCAAATAGCACTAAAATCGGTTAAGCCGTTTTTTAGTTTTAATACATGTACAGATTCTAAACATCCGAGGCGTTTTATAACTAAACTTGAATCTAGATTTGCCGTTTATGGGTTGATCAGAGCAAAATGCGTTTTTGTACATGTGCATGGGTAACCTTTGGAAGCAAAAACTAAGTCGATATGTCATTATAGGTCTGATATATTCAGGAAAGATTTGTTTATTTATTTATATTATTGATATTATAACAACTTTTGTTATGCACATGTTTAATGTTAAGTCAATAATAAGAGAGAAATTTCAAGTTTATAAGTAGCGCTCCCTCTGTCCTCCTAAATATTCAAAAGCTACACTAAACAGAAAATAATCGTTCTTCAATCAAAAAAAATTGTCTTTATAAATTGTTGATGTAAAGTAAATAATAAGCTAGATATTTTCAGTATTTTAGTTTTAACCAGAACCAGGGCTGGCATTTCGTACTGGGCCAGTACCTCGGTGTCCCCGTGGCCGTTAGCGGGCCATTGATGTATCAGTTGCAGGCAACGGTAAAGTGCATTGAAAGTAATGGGCCAGTGCTGGCATTTCGCACTGGGCCAGTGCTGGCATTTCGCACTGGGCCAGTGTTGGCATTTCGCACTGGGCCAGTGCTGGCATTTTGCACTGGGCCAGTACCCCGGTGTCCCCGTGGCCGTTAGCTGGCCCATTGATGTATCAGTTGCTTACCCAGTATCAGTTGCTGGCCCAGCAAGGGTAAAGTGCAAAATAATCGCATTAGTTGCCAGATTTATTTCTGACGGACTAGTGCTTATATTATACCCACTCTCTAGTGTTTCAAATGTAACATATGTGTACTTACCCAGAATTAAAATAAATTAATGGTTAGGTGCAAAATAAATACTCATTTGGCCATTTTCACCATCGTTGAATAAATTTATTTAACAAATAAAGTTGACAATATCGCATCGGTTTTAAACTATTAATGAAGAAATTAACATTGCTGTCAATAGAATGATGCGATATTGTTAACTTAAATTGTTAAATAAATTTATTCAACGATGGTCGTTGGTTCAAACTGGCCGATTGTAAATTGTATTAACAGTTATAATTTTTTGATTTATTTATAAATATTAAATAAATATAATTTCAGGAATAACAGGAATTAGTTTATTTAATTTATTAATTTAAATGAAGTATTTTAAGAAAATGGTTCTCTGCCATTTCGGCCAAACCAATTGCATCCTAAAGATAAGGGGTGACTAATAATTTTCGCCAATATTCGGCTTGTATTATCTACCACATCTTTTCCCCCTGACTTGAAGAGTGCCAACCTAAAGAAATCATACTTGTTACAATAAATTCAATAATCAAATTTTATAAGTCGTAATGCTATAAGCTGTTCACTTTTGTAAGAACAAACTTGATCTGGTTATCTTGGTGATTTTTATAGTGTATTACTGACTTCTAGAAACTTGGTTATATTGTAAAAAAAGCTTTACAGTTTTGGATTAAGTTTGTATTATTTTAGGTTAGTATTATATTTACAAAATATTTAAGATGTCACTATTCAAAATAAAATATGACAAATTATATTTTTTAAATGACATATTTATAATCTTGTAACAGTTTATTAATAATTGAAAATTTTATTACATGAAAAAACTATGATTGAACTAATTTAAAAATTAAACAATTTAACATGAAACAGTTTGTGTAAACTACGTCCTTAAATCTAACAAAACACACACAAATCATAATAAAAAAATGTATAATGTTCACAAAACAGTAACTATTCAAATACACATCTTGACAAACTGTCCACCAACACGTATCAACTTGTACTGGCCCTCGAAGGCCACGCGGTTAGGGCGTTTTATGACTAAGAACAATCAGACTTTTCAAATTATTACATTCAAAAAAAAGTTTAGTTTTGTTGAACTAAATTATTTAATTACTTGTCAAATATTAGTTAATGTCTATTCAATTTCTAAAAAGATGGCTATGCATTTGTTGACAGATAATAATATAGTTTTGTTTCTGTACGTTGTAATTTTTCTTAAAATATTTTCATATTCACTGTAAATATAATTTCCTAATTAAAGCATATTGATTACTTATTTTACGTGTACGATCATTTAACATCAATAAGTTTTAAGTAAAACGTATGAGTGAAGAAGAGACGATAGCTGTGTAAAACAATAATTTATCGACTTTATTAGAATAAAAAAGGATAGAAAAGTTGTTTAAAAAATTTTTAAAACAAAAGTAAAATGTAACATAAGCACTGGTCTGTCAGAAATAATCTTCCAACTAATGCGATTATTTTGCACTTTACCGTCGCTGGGCCGGCAAGTGATACATCAATGGCCCATTGATGGCCCAGCTAACGGCCACCGGACACCGGGATACTGTCCCAGTGCGAAATGCCAGCACTGCTCCATTACTTTCAATGCCGGGGAGTATGTGATTCAACAGTACTGGCCCGTATAAAAATGTTTGCTTGGATTAATACAAATAAGGAGTGCTTATAAAATGCTGGTAAAGTACTTCGTATAGGCGGAATGCGAAATACAAATGTGAAGTACATTATTAATACTGGCGTTGCACATACTTTTGATGCCAGCAATTTACCAACAGTAAAAGCAGTTTGCCGGCATTCGGCCGTTAGTTGAATATTTGCAGGGTTACTATAGTTGTCCAAACAACCATTGAAACGAAATTCCCGCGATCTCACTGAACGCATCATACATACTTCGATGGTCCAATATAATTAAAAACAAAATTATTAATTTCTCGTTTCTGATGGGACTTTTTTGAGATTTTCGATTTTTCTAGTTATGATGAAATCATTTTCTATCTGTATGCAAAATTTCAACTTGGTAGCATATCTGGAAGTGGGTTAGAATTTCCGGACATAGCCACAAATATTCTCTTTTATATATAAAGATTTGTTTAGAATATTTATATTTATATCACCTAGTATAATTTCATGATTTAGTTTAGCGTTCATTTTTAAATAACTTGCCAAACTATCTATAAATATTTTGTGATCATAAGCGTGGGATCTATATATACCAGTAATACCTATGTTTAGTTTATTTACAGTTAATTCTGCTCTAATAAATTTAAAATTATTTTCCTCAACTATTTTTACAAAGTGTGTTGCAGATGTTTTTATTTGATACAAAATATCTACAGAACTGAAGAAATGTACAGTGATAATGAATTATAATTAACTGTCAAGTTTGACGTCTATATACACTGCAGCCTATATAACCCTAAAAACAAGGGTAATTGTTTATAACACACATACAGGGGCGTGCCACTTAATTTCTTACTAACACTTCCCCTGCACGACACGGTATGTCACTTATTATTTATCGGGCGTTTAGCCCGAGCATGTCGACGCACTTCAAGTGTTTGGTCTTGGATGCATGTTCGATCCTTATCGCGCCGTTCTTTAACGCATCTCGAACAAAGTGATACCTAATGCCGATGTGTTTACTTCTTGCATGGAATACGGGGTTCTCCACAAGCTTTTGTGCGCCATTGTTGTCGCTGAATAACACGACACCCGACAGGTCGTTCCGTCCTAACTCGCTCAGGAAACTTTTCAGGTACAATACCTCCTTGGTGGCGTCCGCTATTACCATGTATTCGGCTTCCGTTGAGGATAAGGCCACAGTCCGTTGCTTCCTGGCATCCCAGGACACTGGACCTCCACTGAGGAGGAAGTATACCCTGTGTACGACCTCCAGTCATCGACACAGTTACCCCAGTCGGCGTCGCAGAATCCGCGGTGAGCTTTATCATTGGTTCTATATGCGGGCTAGGTTCATCGTCCCCTTCAGATATCGCAGCAGGCGCTTGGCTGCATTCCAATGCGACCTATCATAGCAGTGGTTGAACTGCCCTAGACAGCTCACTGCGTAGCTGATGTCTGGTTTCGTGGCCACCGACAGGTATGTCAGTGTTCCGATCAGCTCTCGGTATGGTAGTGAACGGTCTGGTTCGCTGTTCTCTGTCTTAGACTTGCTTAATTTTGCATTCGGGTCCATCGGTGTGCTCACGATTTGCATCTGTCATCCCGAAACGATCCAACAAGTCACGGATGTAGCCACTCTGCCTAAGGGCTATGCCTCCCTTGTTACATTTGAACTCGATCCCGATGCAATGTTGTACGTCGCCGATGTCCTTTATCTCGAACTCGCGCGACAGGGTGTCACAAATGCTGTTTATCTTTTTCTCGTTCTTGGACGCTATCAATATGTCGTCCACATATACAGCAATCAGTATTTCCCCTTGTCCACAAGTATAAAAACACGGGTCAGCACTAGTCGGTGTCGCGCCCGCAGCTCTTAAAACGCTGTCTAATTTAGCGCTTCTACCGGCCTGCCGTAGGCCGTACAGCGCCTTCTTTAGTCGACATACTTGATTGCCTCGCTCTATCCTGGCGAGCATTGTCGCAGCCTTCTCATGCAGAGGGCCATCCCCATCTGCAAAACATCCCTCATATGTTTTGGAACTTCCATCAAGATGGTCTCTTGCAATTCTCCATTCAAGTACGCTATAGCCACGTCGAGCTGTCTGATGCGCATTGACGCTCGTGCCGCTAGCGCTACTAGCAGTCGTACTGAATTCAGTCGGGCAACGGGCGCAAAGGTCTCATTGAAATGTACGCCCGGCTGCTGGGAAAATCCCTGCACCACTATACGAGCCTTTCTCTTGTCGAGTGCTTCGTCAGGCTTGTACTTATTTCGCAGGACAAAGCGACTGCCAATCACTCGTGTTCGGTCCGAGGGGCGATCAACCAAGTCCCAGGTATCTTTAATTAAAATGGAACTGACCTCGGACTTCATTGCCTCGTACCACTACTCCGATTCGGGTCCTGTCACGGCCCTGGACATGGGTATCTCGGCTTGATACGCTGTATCGGCTACCTGTGAGCTGTCGCCGATCTCGGTCCTCTCTGCTGGAGCTGAATGGTACTGCTTACGTGGTCTGCCTCTGCTGCCTGTCAGTATCCGGGCTGGTCGGCCGCGGCCTCTCCTAGGTGCCGTCGGCGCCTCGCTGCTTCGCTCATGAACGCTGTCATCTCTCGGTGTGTTGCTTAGAGGTGTTACCGGCGACTGTGTCAGCACCTCAACGACCAGGTCGTCAACCAATTCTTCTGGAAAAACCTCAGCATACTTATCTCCCATCGATGACTCGCTCTTGACGAATCTGACATCTCGCGTGACCTCTACTCTGCGCTCGGATGGAATCCAGACGCGATACATCTTCGACTGCTCGGCATATCTGACTAGTATTCCCTCTCTCGATCTGCACTCGAATTTGCCTTTGTTCGGGTCTCTGTTGTGGCAGAACACTCTACATCCAAACTCACGGAATTATCAAACATGCGGCTTTCTTCCTGTCCATAGCTCAAACGGCGTCTTACCGCCTAAGCTGCTGCTCGGACACCTGTTGCGGATGTAGTTGGCCGCATTAATTGCCTCAGCCCAAAATGACGGCGGTAGGCCTGACTGTATTAAAAGACATCTTGCCATGTCTAGTAACGTGCGGTTCTTCCTTTCCGATACACCATTTTGTTGAGGGCAGTATGGAACGGAAAGTCTTCTCACGATGCCACGACTTCTCAGGTAATTGTCGAAATCGTGATTCACGTATTCTCGACCGTTGTCAGACTGCAAGCATTTAACCCTTGCGTCTTTTTGTTTCTCGACGAGAGTAACAAAGTCCTTAAACGTGTTAAAAACATCATTTTTTGATTTTAGGAACCGCACTTCGCACCATACCGAATAATCGTCCATGGAAGTCGCGAAATACTTAAATCCGCCCTTCGACTCGACTCGCATCGGTCCGCAAACGTCCGAATGAATTATCTCGAGCGTTTTCGTGACGCGTTCGGACTTCTTTGGGTAAGACGCCCGCGCCATCTTGCCACGGTGGCTAATCTCACAATTGAGATCATACGAGCCCTTCGCTATGTCCATGCCGCGCAAATTACCAGCACTCACAGTGCTCTTCAAGTCATGCGCATTTAAATGTCCGGGTCGACGATGCCAAAGTTCAAAAGTTTTTCGCGTCGGAGTTTTCCGATCGCACTTTTGCGCACTCTCGTCACCTCCGTTTTCAGAAACATAGTATAAATCACCGACGCGTTCCGCGCACAATTTTACCCGGCCGTCTTTGTTCACCACGGAAGCACTATGTTTCGTGAAAATCACGTCATGTCCATTGTCCGTAATTTTGGCTACGCTTAACAAGTTCGACCTAAAACTGGGCACGAATAAGGTGTTTTTCAACGTCACGTCCTTTTTACTGTCTTTCACACGCGTCTTGATCTGCACGGTTCCTTTGGCCTCAATGTCTGCACAGGCATCGTTCTCGAGATTAAGTGTACACGCGACCGTTTTATACACAGTGGAAAAATTGTTTATGTCCTTACATAAATGTGATGTTGCTCCGCTGTCCAATCACCACTTCGCGTCTCTCGCACCACTGCTACGCCCATGAAATGTCTCTTCCACGGCACTAAGACTCACGCTTTCACTGCTATTACGACAGTCCGCGCGCTTTGATTTGGAATCGGCGGCTTTATGTCCGGTCTTCTTGCACTTGAAATTAAACGTGCTTTTATCCGTCTTGTTAGGTCTCGATCGGTTAGCATCCTTTTTATTGTTCCTATACAATGCATTTGTACAGTTGTCCGTATCGTTCTTACGTGCGACATTTTCTTCTAAAATTTTTATACGCAACGATTCAGGGGTAGGAAGATCGTCTCGCGACTCAATCGCACACCGGAAATTATTGAATGTTGGCGGCAGACTGTACAACAAAGGATGGACAACATGTCCGCATGTATTTCTATTTCCATGTCTTTTAGTTTATCAATCGCGTCGAAAAATCCGTCCATGTGCTGTCGGACATCTTCGCCTTCCTGCATTCTATGCAAAGCGAGTTGCTTCATGAGCGTTGCCTTCCTCGCGGCACCCTTAGACTGATAAATAGTCTCCAATTTGAGCCACACATCTCGCGCCGTTACACAACCTTTTATCCGTTTCAATTCGGAAGCCCCGATCGCCAGGATGATTTCGGCTTTTGCCCTGGAATCTTTTTCATCCCAATCCGCAGCCGCTGTTGCCGACGACTCTGTGGTCAGCGATCAAATATGGCCGCTTGCAAACACCGTTAACGTATTTCCAGTCACCATTTTTACGAGTAACGCTTCCGCGTGCATTTTCCATGTATCGTAGTTGTCTCCACCCAAAGCTTCAAACCTTGTAACAGTGGTACCGAACATCTTGTCACAAATGATAGTTCACAACAATACGACAATACAATAAACCCACTTGAACATTTGTCACCAATAGTACGTAAACAAGTTGTCCCAGAGCGTCCTAGGCATGTCCTGGGCCCATAACCTGTTGCATATGTTTTTATTTGATATAAAATATCTACAGAACTGAAGAAATGTACAGTGATAATGGATTATAATTAACTGTCAAGTTTGACGTCTATATACACTACAGCCTATGTAACCCTAACAACAAGGGTAATTGTTTATAACACATAACAGGGGCGTGCCACTTAATTTCTTACTAACAAAGTGCTTAATTTTTTCATTTATATATAGTAACACACCGTCATTATGATTTAATTGACTTCCATTGTAAAAAATGTTATACCCTTTAATATTAAATAACTGTCGATCATGTATATACCACGATTCTGTTAACACTATAATATCAAGTTTTTTATTTACACTAGACAACAGTATTTCTAATTCGTTAATATTTTTAGATGCGCTTCTGCGCTTATATTCAAGTTAAGACAGTTTAAACAATGATAATTTTTAATAAATTCTTCCACTTTTTTATTGTATTTATTTATGTTTTCTGTATTGAAATTATTTAAAATATCTGAATCTAACTTTTTTATATAATTCTCCATTTTAGAATAACTTTAATGACTAATTAATGTATTAAATAAGTAATATAAGAAGCCTACCTAATAAATCTTATTTTTATTTCTGTCTTCTTCATTTCTTGGTGCAGTTTGAGTTGATATTTCGCCATCTAATTTGTCGAGATCCATCTGTTGCTTAATTATGATCGGTCTTGAATTTTCATCTTTTCTCATCATTACCTTTCCATTTTTGAACCAGACATAAGCGAAACTTAGCTCTTTTCCCTTGATTTTTGCGGCGTGAAGTAAAAATTTGTTGTAGGGACAAAGATTTTCGTTTATAAATATTATTTTGCCGATATCTGCGCCAGGTATGTTGTTATTGGTTATTACATAACTCCTCTTTTGCAGAATTAAGTCCCTTTTTTGTCTAGTGTTAAATTGAGCCATAATGGCTGATTTTGAGTGTTGATTCTTTTTTAGACGATGGGCAATATCAATGTCACTTTTCACTACTGGTATTGTTGCGACCACTTGAGTCGCAAAACTATTCAAAATTACCGCTTTTGGTAATTTTTATGAATTCTTATTTTTCATATACAATTCTAGCGTTCATTGTATGAACCGCTAGAATCTTGTATAATTCTGTCTGAGACGGCGACTACTCGATTGTCTTTCATCGAGAACAGACGTCTTTTGAGTTTTTTGCATAATATCAATATACTGTGTTTCGAGTTTACCAAGACGAGGCTGCGAGCTATTTGGTAAACTAGAATTTGTGCTTGACCACCTTCGGGATCTACGTTTTTTACAAGGAAAAAACCCCCGTTTTGGATCGCGTCAAGAAGAGTTATTTTGATATTAGACCACTCCAGAAGTTGGGCCAGTAATCAACCGACATCGGCGATTCCACCAGGATATTGTAGAGTCCGATTGTGGATAACTGAAGCCAACTCCTGTATCTGTACTCCACGCTAAGTATTTTTCCGTATTTTCATACGGAACGCGTGAGTACACCTTTCAATTCATATTTTTTCATTGTATTTTGACGCGCCGCACAGTTCAGTACCTGTGCGTGCGCACATTGTTATTTGTGCCACTTGTTAATTTAGATTCTGAAAATTGTAAATTGAATATTAATTTGTGTATAGTTTCTCACCCCAATGTATCTGGTTGTGTCGGGGAGAAACATATATTTGTAAAACTTTATTTATACAAATTTCCGCTACATTTTCCCCATTTAATTTTGTTTGTTATAAAAATTATTCAAAATAATTTTTCGTGTTACTCAGAGCAGTTCTACGATTTCAACGGCTGAGTAGGGATTCAAGAGGACAGAATTGTGTTATTACTCCTCCAGAACCACTGTGTGGGCCCCTTCGAATACCTCTACTCCCAGGGAAAACCAAACCACATGTAATAAGTCTCCAAGCATAACCCCTTGGAGTGAAATACGTCTGAACCCTGCCTGTCCTTTTTTTTGTTTGTGAGTATAACTCTGCTCTGAAGTAACGCGCCCCCTTTTTTCAACGATTTACCTGCAATTCTGCTGCAGGTTAAATCCGCACATCACAAATTTATCAGCAGAACCGTTTATTGGTCACCACGTGTGGCGGGTCCTACGATCTTAGTCGTAGACCTATGTGACGCCGCGACGCCTGCGTCTCTCCTACGAAACCAGCGCAACGGGCGCCACAGGTATGTTCAATTTAAAGTAACACATTGTAAAGTGTGGTGCAACTAGCCCTAAATCTGTCAAATTTTGCAAATATATTTTTTATTCTGGTAGAATTTTCCATGCGGATTTAAATCATTTGGCTTAGGACAGTACTACAATAAATATTGTTAATATTACCAAGTTTTTAGACCTAAATATCCAGTCCACACTTAAATGGGATACTCACTGCCAAATTCTCTGTGACAAACTCAGTGTTATCTGCTATCAAGTACGATGTCTGAAACCTATTATGAGTATTAATGTCCTTAAAAACTTATATTACGCTGAAGTGCAATCTAGACTCCCTATGGCTTAATTTTCTGGGGTTGCTCTCCACCAAGTAAACAGGTTTATCTAATTCAAAAGTGCATCATTAGTGTTTTGTTTGGAGCTATGTTTAGGGAATCATGTCAACCTATATTTAGGAAGCAGGATATTTTGCCTCTCCCATGTTTATATATTTATGAGATGGCAAAACATGCTCGTAAAAACTTTAATCATTATAAGGAACGAGGTAAAGTGCACCAATTTAACACTAGGTACAAAGACAATTTAGTAATGCCCCTCACAGATTAACAATTACAGATAAAAGCCCTTTGTATATGGCTGCAAGAATCTATAATAAAATACCACAAACTATACAAAATAACTCTTCCTTAAAAATATTTAAGACTCAAATGAACCTATATCTCTCAAATAATTGCTTCTATAGCATATCTCAATTTCTTGGAGATAATTAATTGTACCGTACTAACCTGTATTTATGCCTAGTTATTAGCTAATTTTATTTTATTTCATGTATGTTGATTTTGTTCTCATTTAATTGATTAATAATTGTATACTGACGCATTTGTACAGAATCTGTATAAATTAAATAAATACAATACAATAATAGAGTTGGTCTTGGACAGTCAGTTAATCAGTTAAAAGTCACATTATGAAAAATAAAATATGTAAAACACAGTGAAATTATTTAAAACAATATATTAGAATATTTTATGAAAAATGATACAAAAAGTCACGATGTAATGAAAATGACATTTTATAAAAACAGCTCACCCCAAAATATTTAATCTACGTATAGTCTGTTTCTTTCCTTTAAATGGAACGAAATATTAAAATCTAGTAAATTTTAACAACTGAATGTCGCTTTTTATCGTTTTGTTTAACAAAAGTCCGCTTCAAACGTTATAAAGTGAGCGCCTGATACCTTAAGAAATAAAAATTCCACGTAGTTCCTATTTACGTGAAAAGTAACGAGAGTTGGAGTCTGTTTCTAAAAATACCGGCTCGGGAATCGAGAGTCATTTATTTTTTTGCCGACTCCCCATCCCTACTTAAGGGGTCCAATGGCGTCTCTTAGGCATCGCACACCTACTTACGTGACCGTTAACAATATATTAAATTTGGTGGTTGCAGGTCAAATAATTACTCGTCTACCAGTGGTGTGCCACAGGGGTGTAATTTAGGGCCTTTACTGTTTCACCTTGTGGTCAATAACATTCAAAACATTGTTGGCAGTTGGGAGTGTGAAATGTTTGCTGATGACATAAAAATATATTGCAAAATTACTAACAGGTCACACTGTACCGAGCTGCAAAACGATCTTGCCAAAATATGCGAGTAGAGTGAGGCTACTGGTTTAACATTCAATACTTCAAAATAGAGGTTACTGAGTACAATTTTAACATGAATGGCGGCACTGTGCCACGAATAGACACGATTAGAGATCTCGGTGTTATATTTGACTCACAGATGAATTGTGATTAATGCTATTAGCAAAAGGCTTTCATCACAGTCAAACGTACACCGTACTCTTTAACTCCTTGGCAAGACTTGCTCTGGAATACGGTTCGGTGATATGGTCACCGTATCACAGTACATTAGTAGCATTGAAACTGTCCAATCGCGGTATTATCATGTTGAATTGCGTTTGACAGGAGTTTATCCTGAATATATATCAACAAGCAGTATTTTATCAAAGTTTAACGTTGAAACCCTGTCTGGGAGGACAGATGCGACATCGGTGGTATTTTGGTGAAGATATTTAACAAGTACGTTGACTGTCATGACATATTGTCTAAAATTTACCTAAAAGAGCCTTCCCGGGGTTTCAGAATCAGAGACGCACTCTTTACATGTAAAAGAGCAACTACTATATATTACGAAATGAGTCGGTTACTCCGTATGACATCATTATGTAACAGTTTTCTCAGTAAAGACAGATCTGATTGTCATTTAATATGAATTATTCTAAGTTCCGCAAAGTTGTATTAAGCCTTATAACTTGATTGTGTACAGAATATTATCTAATGTTAACAGCTGACTTGTAAAACTAAAGGTAGATTCAGGCTGCCGTTGTAATCTGTATAGTACGTCTGGCCTTGATTGTATTTTGTGAATGTTTTAAATATGTTTTATGTATATGTATATGTATAAATGAAATAGTACATAATTTTAAAAATATTGTTGATGATTGAGTATGTTAGTATGTATGTATATTGTATGTTTGTCTACGGACACAAAAAGGACTATGTCTGTAGTGTCCAAATAAATAAAAAAATAAATAAATAAATAGATAATAGTATCTATTTGGTATTGTGGCTTCACAAGTTTGGTTATGTGTTGCTGCCTATGAAGTCTGTAAAGATTATCTATAGAGTGTCTTTTTATATTATGATCAGAGATGGTGGGTCGGAAATTTACATGCAAATATCATTTATTGTCCGATTTTGATTTCGTAAATAATTAATGCAGTTATTTTTACAGCATAGGTTTCCGAATAACACGCCGGTAGAACAAAACGCACATATAAAATATTCAGAAATATTAAAACAAAGTCTTATAAGAAAAGGACCGAATGAATTTCCATCTTATACAGTATATGAAGTTCTACTTGCTCAGATAGTCAAGGACATTATTAATATAACAACTGTACGAAACAATGAAGTGTATAAATCGGAACTTTTGGACGCCACTATTCGCATAAATAAGTACATTTATCCAGAATCGAAAATCATTACGGCAAACTGCGCACCAATACAACATTGGAACCCACCTCTGACAGCAGATAAAGGAAATGTTTATATAACCGACAGCCTCGTGCCACCCACCAAGCTTACCATTGTAGAGATTTTATACCGCAGCACCAAAGCAACATTCTTGCGTAAATGTAAGATTAATACAGTACTATTAAGACACATGGTCAAACTTTTATCTACGCGAGCTATATTCTGTATGACAAAAGCCCTAAATTGGTACCTCAGGTTTTAGTTCTGAATTTTCTCCCCGGTCTACCTTTAATTTTTTAAATCCCCCTTCCTGCCAATACTACAATTTTACAAAATTCTCTTCCTGGTCATCACACGATTTTTTTTTTTTAATATTCTCCTCCTTTTTGTCGCTTCCTGGTCAAAGGACAAAAAAATACAGTAAAACGATACGACGGATTACAGCCTTGGACAAATGTATAGAGTACCCATGGAGTTATAATATAAAATCTTAATTATGGTACATTGTAACTTGTATATATTTGACAAAATGTTTTTTAAATATCATTGACACATTCTAAAAGACGTACGTCTAATCATATAACCGAAAATGTAAATAGAGTTATGATAAATTTTGAAATACAAATAAATATAGAGTCAGTTCTGTAACGTTTTGTTTACATAAAATTAAACAACTAGGGCTTGGATCATTATGACGCACGCGTTTGAAGTGAACATTGTCTTTTTCATCTTTTATTGAGTTCAAGTGACTATTTTAATTATATTATGGCTAAAAAACGTGAACTCACGGTGGCAGAAAGGAGTCAAATTGTATTGCTCCATTCACAAAGACAGCCGCAGGTGAAAATTTAAAAAAAATGCAGCTTTCAAGAAAAGCCGTGCAAATTACCACCAAAAGGTTCCAAGAGACTGATACTTGTGAAAACAGACCAAAAACCGGCAATCTCTTTCAGAGATGATCGTTTTATAAAGAGAAGTGCTCTTCGTAAACGCTCAATATCGTCAAAAGAGCTGGCTGGTGATCTGTTGGAGCATAGAGAAGTTAAAGTTTTTTCTAGAACAATTAGTAGACGTCTAGTGAAATCTTATTTGCATGGAAGAAGAACTGGCCAAAAACATCTGTTGACCGAGCGACACAAAAAATTTCGCCTTGAGTGTGCCAAAAGACATTTAAATTGGACACCTGATGAATGAGCGAAAATCATTTGACCTGATGAGTCCAATATAGAAGTATGCATTATAATAGTTTAATGTACTTACGAATTTAGCAGAAAAATAAATTTCTAAGCAATTATTGCACTAACAATATAAAATTTAATTTACTATAAATTTACGAAATTAAGGTTGTTTTTTTCTTTTGTGGATAAGCTTTTTGGACAACCTGGAGCCATCTTTGTAAGACGTAGGCCGGGTGAAGCTTTTAATCCTGACAGCATCATCCCTAATGTCAAATTTGGTGATGGTAGCATCATGATCTGGAGATGCATGTCCGCTAGAGGCTTAGGCGAAATCTTTTTGTGCGAGCGACGCATTATTCAGCTCATTATATTACCATGCTTAATGAAGTCTTGAAGCCATCAATATTAAAATTATTTGATGAAGACAATCCAGAATATGTTTTTCAACAAAATAATGCCCCCTGTGACAAAGCCAAAGCAACAAATGAGTGGTTTTCCAAAATCAATGTGGACTTTTTGCATGGCTCCACAGTCACCAGATTTATCGTAAATTGAAAATTTATGGTCGATTCTGATAAACAAGGTGTGTTCTTACAAATGCAAATCAAAAGAGGAACTAAAGAAAATTATTGTGGACGACTGGCTCAATGTACAATCCGATGTACGTAAAAAACTTATGCAGTATGGAAATTAAAGTACGAGGAGGTACCACAAAATATTAATAATTTTGATTAAAGTTGTCATTTACAGCTGTATGTATTATTTTATTTACCATTTTCCCTGTAATAATCCTAAAACTCAATAAAACGTAGGGTGCTCCATACATTTGTCCAAGGCTGTATTTATTATGAATCAATTAAAATTTCCAAATCAAGAGCTTAGCTCGTATTGATTATAATTAAGCGGTAATATTAAGGTGCGTACTGACTTGAGCATTTGTACGCGCACAGGTTATGTGTGCGCACGGATTTTCGTGCTGGTAAAAAAAAAAAATTGCACACACAACTTTCTTGTTTGTGCGCATAAAATTGCGCTCCACGTATTTCGGTTTTATCCACGCACATATTTATTTAAATTAAGTAATGTCAACGATGGCGGAAAGTAATATTGTTGCTTTAACAAGTGCAGCGTATATATGCTGCATTCGGCAGACTCCTCGGTGACTTACCAGTACAAACTTACCGGTAAATTTGACTGAATGCACGATTTTTGGCACCGCTGTTGAACGGCGTATATGAAAACTACAATATCTAAACAATGACAGATTGTACATTTTGATGACAGTAAATTTAGAATGTAAGCTTTTACAGTAATTTTAAAACTACATGTGCATTATATAATTCTCTTCAATATCTAAGTTAACTGACTCAACACTAAATTCCATAATATTTTACTTGCTTTGTGCTCGATTCTTTGTTACTACAGATATAACTGTCAAAATACCCACCGGTGAACAACTAACCATAAATAAAATCCGGTTAATAAAATGGCGACCGATGAGTAAGTACGGTAACTCACCGGTAACTCACTGGTGAGTCTGCTGAATGCGGCAGTATTATACTTAGTAAAAAAAAAAAAGAAAATTCTAAACAAACGGTGGTGGGTGACACAACTATATAGAAGCAGGGAAATATACAATGGTTCAAGTTTGTAGCAGAACTGCAAATGTAAGAAGTTAGTGCACAATTTCAAAATTTTGTTCGTATGTCAGCGGCAGATTTTGTACACACAAATTGTACCTCATACACACCTAAGCAATTTTACGCGCACAGCGTTTGTTCGCGCACAAATGCTCTACTCAGTACGCGTCTTAACATGCACGGTTTAGGGTACCTGCTTATGCGTGTCACAAAAACTATCCTAATGGGCGGAGTCTGGCTCGCGGGCTGTAGTTTAACCATGCCTGATATATATTTTTTAATTTAAATTAATCGCTTTTTCTTATTTCAGTGATGAAATTAAAATTGGCACTCGATGTACTACAGACAGAGGAACCATTCACCTTGTTCTTACCAAGCGATGAGGCATTTGAAAAATTAGACAATTTGACCAAGTCACATATAAATAAAATGACTCATTGTGGCTTAGCCATACTAAAAAGTCTTATAGTTAAAGACGTTCACTGCTCTGCTACGTTCAATAGGTACCCCTCGCTGAAACTTATAACACTGCAAGATGCTGTTATAAGTATTACAAAAACAACATACTCTGCACATTATTTGATTGATAATCATATACAGATTCTTAAAACTGATATCATGGCAACCAATAGTGTCATTCATCTTGTCGATGAATTTTTAATTGCCGACTCGGCTCGACACATTACACAAATCATGAGGAAATACAACACAACCCATATTTTAAAGAAACTAAATACGTTTAAACTGCTCGACCACTGGAATAAGTTAGCTAATAAAACTTTCTTCTTGCCTAGTAACCAAGCAATCACGTATTTCGAAGCAGAAGAAAGTCTGGATCCAGTATCTTACACCGCGTTAATCGGTTACTTAGTTGGCAATAGTGAACATGGTTCCAGTACCTTGTTTGATAATCAGTTGCTGCGAACAGAACTACAAGAATTAATGCGTATTAACACATTTGTCCAAGCTGACATTAGGAGCTCTAAGTCACATCCTAAGTTTTTATTCACGTGGAATTGCGTTCCATTCCCTGCAATGGATATACCCTGTTGTAATGGTATTGTTCATATAATCGATAAGATTGTAATGCCACCTGTGGATAATCTGTGGGAATTGATAGAAAGATCGCCTAAATTAAACCTGCTTCGACAAATTGTAGTAGACACATCTTTAATGTACACACTAAAGAATGCTTTGAACATCACTTTTTTCGCACCAACCAACAAAGCCTGGGAGAATATTAAATCTATTGACTTCCAAGATATAATTAAAAAAAAAGAAAAATTTTCCCAGTTGCTCCATCGCTATGTGTTAGATGGAATAACCTGCTGCTCTGGTCTTCTAACTACGTCAATTTTTCGAAAACTGGAATATAGGAGCTATTATAAATCGTTGCCTCAGACGTTTCATTGGAGTCAGGATGGACCTGAAATTGGGAACACGCCGGTGACCGAATGCGACATCGTTGCCACCAATGGAGTTATGCATTATGTGGACACTCTGCCTACTCAAAAGTCTAACGAACCTAATATAATCGGAAAGTATAGTACTAGATTATAATTCTTTTCCAACTCGTCTCCAGCCTCGTAAAAAATTATTACTTTTAAGATAAAAAAGAAGAAAAATACATCAACATAACTTCGTTTAGAAAAAGTTATATTCTTATGGCTAATTGAAATTAAAATGCAAGACATTAAACAAAATGTTTCTTCTTGGTCGCAATATTTGAAGGCGTAAGCGTTAGAAGCAACTGCTAAACACTTTTATAACCGGTTGCGCATTGATTTGACTTATTTTAGATTGCTTTGTTGAGGCTAAATAAATATTTTATGATGCAGTTAAAATTTTAGAGAATGCGACAAATGCCCTATTTGATCGTGCTCGTAATTGGTCATTTTGAACCCTTGTGATTTATTTAGTTATAACTTGGTTATTATTTGAATATCTTTCATAAAAAAACAGTATTTGTCTCGCATTTTTATTTCAATAAGTCATAACTCTTCTCTTATGTATATTAGGGTAAACAAACGTCCTGTAAAAACGGGTTGTCCCGTTTTTTCATGACCGTACCCGGTATCCCGAAAAAGTCTCTCGGGACGCCTAAATGTCCCGTTTTTAAAACAAAACACATTTTCAAGTCACTAAAACTTCCCAATCTATATAAATAAAGCTCATTTAAAAAAAATGTATTTTAAAGTAAAAAAATAATGATGCAATTAAAATAATATATATCTATTAAATTTTTAAAATCTGAATTAGGGTATAAGTGGAAAAAGAGGTAAAAAATTAAAATTATTTTTTGAAATATCAATTTTAATTAATTATTCATTGCAAAATTATTGTTTTCGTTTATAATATGCTTCAGAGTTTAAATTAAATTACAGATAAGTGAAGGTAAATTTAAAAAGATTTCTTGGTCTTAAAATAGTTAAAATGAGCATATTTCAATAAATAATTTCCGGCGAGAGCCCCCGGCCCCCCTTTTGCTGGAAGGTATCCCCCTTCCAAACCCTTCTTGGATGTGTCCCGTTTTTTCCGGTTCATGATTTGGTCACCCTAATGTATGTGCTATGTAAGACATTCAATTAATTATGATTTTATAAATAATATGGAACTTTTGATAAGATATTTAAGCATAGTTGTTATAATCCGTTCAAGAACCAAGACAGCAAAGAAGATTATATCAGTTATATGTTGGAAATCCATTTACTATATGTAACGAAATATTTTTAAAACTTCAGGTTTCTTTAAAAAATAATTTTAAAACCAGAATACGCAAGATAAAGATCTTTATTTGTAGGTCAATATCAAAGTCAAAGATGTAGCTGTAAGATAAAATTTACTTCAAACAACTGTAACTGTAAAAGTAAATAGTAAGTAATATAATTCATACTGCCATAACAGTTTACTAAGTTTAAATGTTCGATAATTTTCTACTTGAGTAATTAAATCTGAGAATTTATGCAACTTAATTAATTTACTTACTGTTATATAAATCAAAGATATACAAAAGTTTTTTTTGGGATTTGATATAATATTACCTTCAAGTTTTTTGAATAAATTGATAATTTAAGCTTTGGCCAATAATTATTTAATTAATTTTATACGTGTCCATTATTTTTGCTCTAAAGGATAACTATAAGGTTTCATCAGAACTAATATGATTTTCTGGAAATGTATTTTATAATTATGTAAGGTGTATTTTTTATAATTATTTGCTTACTATTGGTTAATAAATGATTCTTTCGATTATATTTCTCATTCAGGTAGGTCTGAATGTACTTGGTGTATATGCTTATATGTGTTCAAATTACCTCTTATCCTGAAAATAACATGAAGGAAGTAGAGATTACAACTCACGAGATTTTACTGAGATGATTAAAAAATTAGAGATGTGTTAAATTCGGTAGAGTACGCAGCTTGCCAGTGTTGAATCCAAAACTTTTTTCTCCATGAAGGAAACTACATGATCCGGGGTTGAAATAGATTAAGCAGCTTTTAGATGAAACTT
Organism: Liopterus haemorrhoidalis; assembly: GCA_963971575.1. Taxonomy (NCBI): domain Eukaryota; kingdom Metazoa; phylum Arthropoda; class Insecta; order Coleoptera; family Dytiscidae; genus Liopterus; species Liopterus haemorrhoidalis. The sequence goes on from OZ020623.1 coordinate 28,359,724, forward strand.
TTATCAGAGGGGGCAGATTTTTGTCAACGAGGTATATTCCTGTGACCAGAGAGCAAGGTGGCAGTATTGTAAGTTAAATTGTATATTTTAAAACAAAATTTAAGCGCTTTGGTCAAGTAATTCTCGAACTAGCCTCATAAAACTTTAATAATAAAAACTATTAAATATTTAAATCAGAGCTGGTACAAGGACAAAAAAGAAATAGTACATTTCTAAAAACTGGTATTAGGTACAAGTACTGTACTTTTCTGCAACTGTTATTTTCAATGTATAAGATTATTGGTGGTTATATAATAGGAGTTGTACGGATATTTTGGAGTTCCACCGAATAAGTATAATATTATCAGTTGAGTATAATCTTTATTCTAGTTACAGCTGGCTACTTCCGCTCAACTCGAGCAATATCAAAGCTAAAATAAAAAAAAGATAGAAAAATAAAATTTTGAAGATATAAATTGGTCAGTATGATGATATAAAAATAATAAAATTGTAAAAAAACTTAAAAACGTACTAGACTGTCGAAAAAAACAATAATAAATAAAAGTTCTTAATGGAGTCAAATCAAAATACGTGGTAAAACCTTGTCAGAAAATAAAATGGAGTAATTTTACGGTCGTTGAGGCAAGTCATGACTTTTGAATACGTCCGATGTGTGTTGTTAAAATTGGTCTGAACATTTAAATTGTGGTCGATAATAGAAATAAAACAATTTTCAATAAACTTATATCTGTAAGTGCTGCATTCTTCCGCTAAAATGCGTGCGGGTATATAAAATGTGTCATGTCCAGTTTCCAAAATATGTAAATATAGTCCTGAAAGTCCCTGGTTGTTCTTTTTAGGGTTTTGTAGGTATGACCAAAAAACCCTTATACCGTCATTTTGTCGTCTGTCTGTCTGTCTGTCTGTCTGTCTGTCTGTCTGTCTGTTCGGTAAAAATTGTAGCCAAACGGCTAAACCTAGAGAGTTGAAATTTGGCATGCTTGTACAACTTTTTGACCCGCACATAGGAAAAATACTAAAACATCTAAAAAACATATCCCCCTAAAAATATAAACAAATATGTGCTCATCGAAAAAAAAAATATTTTTTTAAAATTCTGAGTATGGTATCAAATGAAAGCCCTTAATAGGTGGATTAATGATCAAAATTTTATTTTTTCAAAATAAATTATTTTGACGCAATTTTTGCCAAAACTGTGCAAAAAAATTTTTGTCCCACACCCTGTAGCCCAGATGGTTTAAACTAAAAATCTGAAAAAATTCGAAATAATGTACATTGGTGTGAACCGGACTAGTACAACAGGAATTTTTGATCAGATTATGTTTTCGGAAAATAATTAATTTTTTGGGTTTTTAACCAAAATATGTTAAATATTTAATTCGCTATGTAACCCAGTAGATAAGCCAGTGCTCATAGCGATCTGCGTTTAGTCATTGGTTTTCTAATTTGCTAAACAGTTAACTTGCGAACTAGAGTTCGAATCCTGTCAGTTATAAATTTTTTGTTTTTTTTTTGCAGTTTTCTTTTGTTTAAATTATTTTGTCAAAATTCTAGTTATATTTTGGTAAATGTTGCATTTAATTTTTAAAAGCGTAAATTTAATAACCAGTGGGAAGTGTTGAAATTATAATTTAATGCTATGTTTGATGTATACGAAATCAGAGGGCGGGGCTAATGATTTAAGCAACCAATAGAAGCCATAGGCGCAATTTCCAAAATCTTAATGAACCTTGCTATGTAAAAAAAATACTGCACATATTTAGAAACTTAAATAATGGTATTAGGCATTCGAATTAAAATTCATAAAAAAATATTTTGACATAAAATTTGTTTTGGCATCCCAAATAATCATCATTCAGTTACTAAATACCTGCAAAACCCTGAAATGTGTGAAAATTCACACTTCACATCAATTTTTTATATTGGTAATAAGTTGCGATATTCTTTTTTTCAAATATTGTTTAGATTCTCCGATATATCTTTTAGAACATTCAGAACATGTAATTTTGTATATAATGTTGGGTCGGTCTAGTCCAGGGGTGGGGAACCCGCGGACTTTTGAAATCTTCTTTGCGGCCTTATCATACTTTTTATATAACAAAATCTTTGTGCTAAATCCACTATTTTAAGCAATACTTTAGAGAAAAATATTGCAATAGTTAATTTTATTCGAACAAATGCATCACGATGTCGTCAATTTCGAAACTTGCTTATGTCAGATGATGAGACGTACAGTGTAGATTTACTGTATCATTGTAAAGTTCGCTGGCTATCAAGAGGACAAGTTCTGGTCTAAGTTTTATCTCTGCAAGAACTAATCGTGAGATTTGACAGAGTGCATACTTTTACTCATGTGTTCTTTTGTCAACATGTCTGTCTCGCCTCGTTTCACCGAACCAGTAACTCTGTTGTACTCCTCCCGAGAGAGTTGTGCTCCAGCGTTTTCCCTGGCGTGACTCAGGTCTGCCAGGTTAAATATCGTTGCTGCTCTTCGCTCTGCCTGGTACAGAAACGCCCCTTTGCCACTAATTTCGTGCTCACTAACGAATTTTAATAGTGGGTCCTGACTTCTGAGGATACTGTTAGCTGTAACCAGGACGAGTCGATCGTGCAAACACTCCAGATTAAGTAATCCCCGACCCCCATTTTGACGAGGGAGGTATATGCGCTGCACAGAAGATTTCGGGTGAAGACTTCGGTTGATGTTCATGATCTTTCTAGTTCTTCTGTCGAGATCCTTAAGATCATCAACGTTCCATTTAATTACACCAAAAGTGTATGAAATTAATGGGACAGCAAGCATGTTTGTGGCAGCGATCTTGTTCTTGCCAGACAGACATGATCTCCATATCTGCCTAAGTCGTGCCATATACTTGCTGCGAAGGGCCTGCTTAATAAGAGTGACATCTTGGACACCTCTCTCACTGATGCCTAAAAATGTGTAAGACCCTTCGGCATTAAGATGTTTTATAATGCTCCCATCAACCAATTGAACGTCTTCACCGTTGTTTAAACCTTTTCCTCTGTAGATATGAAAAACAGCGCATTTTTCCAACCCGACTTGCATACCTATCCCTATATTATTACTATGATGGGGTTTGTCAGGTCTTAGGTATAACTAGGTATAACAAATTTTATTTATGTACTTATTTATTTTAATTATTTATTTATTTATTTTAAATCAAATTTTGCGTAACTCATATATTTTTTATTATTTGACTTTTTTATATTTAACTGTATTATCATGTGTAATCTATCTATAACTAATAATTATTCATGTACACTTAGTACCTAAACCATTCAGCTGTAGTTTGATAATGTATTCATATAAACAATATTAATTATGTAATTTGTAACTGATTCTAAATCTTTTTAGCTCTGAGGAAGATTTGATTAAAATCGAAACGTAAGCTTAGTTAAATAAACTTTTAGCCAAATTTTTTTTGGCTAAATGTCCATTCAATACCCATTTATTTGACAAAATGTCCATTCAATACCCGTTATACAAACTTGAATATTATGGCACTCGTGGCAAATTCCTTACGTGGGTTAAATGTTTTCTGTCCAATATCACTAATTTAGAGTCCAGAATAATAAACGCCTTTCTACCCCCACATGTAATAAGAGGCGTCCTTCTAGTTTCAGTCTTTGGACCTCTGCTTTTCTTAGTAAGTATGGGCAATTTTGATGATATTATAAAATCGAAACGATTGCAGATGACTCAAAACTTTGAAAAAAGTTTGGAATAGAACATTTAAAAGTGGAAACACCTTAACATTTAATAACAAATATAAAATATAAATAATAAAAATAGTAAATAGTTCGACAGTTACAGCCAGACACATCCTAGTAGAATGCCCAAAATACACCAATCAACGAACAGACAACAAAATTGCAGACCACCCAATAAAAGACTTATTAGGCAACAACCCAGATATATCAATACTAATGTCATTTCATATTTAAAAAGTATTGATGTATATAATTAGTGGGTGCTAATGGTCCTAGCAACTGAAGCACCCCTAAATAAACAATAAATAAATAATAATAATAATAAAATAGTTATAATTTTTGTAAATAGGATCTGTGAAATAACTATTTTTTAAATAACACACGTCAGTAGAATCATAAACACTAACAGGGGTATTCAGAGAGAACATTTTAAACACTGTCTAAATTAAACACCGTTTAAAAATTAGACAGTGTTTAATTTATTTATGTATTCAGAAACATAGTAACAATTTTTTTAAACAAAATCTAAACACTGTTTAAATAAAGACAGCTGAAAATTGTGCAAGTTGGTAAAATAAAATAATTGAACTTAACTTTGGTCTCTTTCTAATTTTTATTTGCTAGAAAGAGAGAGAATATCATATTTATAACCTTACGATCCATCAACTACATAGCTTTTATGTACTTTCTTTTTCTATGACATTGTAAAGTCGCTACTGTCCTCTTTCATACATATTATACTGCCCTAAGACACACTATACTGCCTGATTTCTGAATAAATAAATAATATACGTCCAATATTATATGACAACGGCTGGACAGATTTAAACAAAGAATATTTGGTGCACCTACCTTACCTATTTCGGTATATGTAGGTTTTTAAGAGGTATTGTAATTGAAAAATTATTTTCTCGAGAACGGCTAGACCGATTTTAAAACCTCTTTTTTTAAATTAAATTGAATTTATACCTAGTATAAATTCCGATGGTTTCATAATTTTAATATGGGTGCCACTTATTGCTCCAATAATAGATGGACATCCTGCCATATTATAAAAATTTCTTATTTCTTTTTCTTGATGCAATTTTATAAAAGCATCTTTTTTTAGAGCCAACGCAACTGAATCGTCCTGAATGTCCCCTACCGAAGTATCTTAATTCGGATAATAATTGTAATTTTGAATCTGTATGCCGTCCCTTATATGCAACATGATGAATTTCATTTTCAACAAGGTGGTATATAAATTAATAATAATAATAATAATAATAATAAATTTATTTACCCAGAAAGAAATACAGTACAACATTCATCTTACTTATATAATATAGTAAATAAACAATGAATAAATTCACCACTTAGACTAAAAAGTCTGCACGTGGCTATTGACAAAAAAAAATTAAAATATTTTACAGTTGATCATGTTGTACAACACGCAGTAAGTTGGTGTAGTTTTAATCTGCTCTAGTTCAGTATCTTCAAAATGTCATTTTGATTTAGTTGTTGGCAATACTTTTTAGACCAAACCTTAATATTGTAAGTGTCCTTATTATTTTTTTGCAAAAATTCTTGAAAATTATTAAATATCTTTGTTACATGATATAAGAAAGAACGCTGACCAATTGTTTTAAAAGTTTTATGTGGTGCTGCTTTATCTTTGTTCCTCGTTGAGTATTTATGATTTTCTATTGTTATTACATTACTATACTTGTTCGTGTAAGCTAGGATACTCCGGATATATAATTGTGATAAATTAAAAATGTTTGTATTTCTGTATAGTAATTCAGTAGGGTAGCGTCTGCTTTTTTTGAACATGATTTTTAGTACAGTGTTTTGCACAGTTTTGATCTGATTTAAATAGACGTCTGCAGCACCACCCCAGGCAATTAACCCGTACATTAAAGAAGACTGGACAAGAGCATAATAAAACTGATACAAAATATGTAATGGCGTAACTTCCCTCAATCTTTTAAAAATATAGAATGTTTTCCGTATATTCGTCATTAATTTATTAGTGTGTTCGTTCCATCTCATATTTTTGTCGAACATAACACCTAAGTATTTTATTTTATAAACTTTTTTAATTTTTATTTCGCAAGCGCAGTTTTCTTCAAAACAATTACTATTATGAAGCGTTAAGAAATTAAATGTAGGCTGAGTATTATTATAAATTGAAAATGAAATAAATTCTGTTTTTTTGTAATTCAACGTTAGAAGATTAGCATCAAGCCAAATTTTAATATTATTCATGTCTTGCTCTGCATTTTGATTGGCTACATTCCAAGAAGGTGCCTCAATAAATAGGACTGCATCATCCGCATATGCAATGATGTTGCCATTCAAATTATCCTTGCTTAAAAGATCATTAATGTAAAGCACGAACAAGATTGGACCGAGTACGGTTCCTTGAGGTACCCCACAACTGATGCTCTGGCAACTACTAGAGTAATTATCAATGAATACTTGCTGTTGTCTATTTTCTAGATAGCTTTTAAAAAGATTTAGTGTAATACCTCTAATTCCATGAATTTCTAGTTTTTTTAAAAGAAACGCATGATCGACAGTGTCGAAAGCCTTCGCTAAATCAAGGAAGACTGCACAACATGACTTAGAATTATCTAAGCCAGAGTATATATATTGTGTTAACTGAGAAATTGCATCCGAAGTACCTCTATTTTGCATAAAACCAAATTGTTTATCAGATATTATCTTTGAGCAGTTTAAAAATGAAATTAATCTTTTTTTAATAATTTTTTCAAATATTTTAGAAAAATTTGTAACAAGTGATATAGGTCTGTAGTTTTCAGTATTATTTTGAGGACCAGATTTATGAATAGGCTTAATGACGGCTAATTTAAAAGATTTAGGGAAGTAACCAGAATTTATACATTTGTTAAAAAGTTCAGATAATGGATTAACAATGGATTTACAAATTTTTTTAAGTACATTAGAAGAAATACAATCATGTCCCATAGAAATTTTATCCTTTAAAGAAGTTATGAATGCCTCAACCTCAGATGGGTCAGTTGGATTTAAAAAAAGAGTGACATTATTACGTTCGATTGAATTTAACATTATGTTTTGGCACATAGCATTCGTATTTATTCTAGATGAATATAGTTTGCTGACTTTGATAAAATAATCATTGAACACGTTGGCTATGGTTTGTTTACAAATAGTGTTTTGACTATTAACGGTTATGTTATTAATTTTTGTTTCTTTTTTTGTATTTTTATTTAAGCTTTCATTTGCTAAGTTCCATATTTTGCGCGGATCATTGAGGTTATTTTGAATTTGTGTTTTATAATATTTCTGTTTTAGTACTTTAATAAGTTTAGGGATTTTATGTTTATATATATTGTAACATTCTTTAATTTTTTGATTTTCGGGAAAACGTGTATGCTGTTTGTATAGATTGTCCCTAGTTCGTATCGATTTTATAATTCCTTTAGACATCCATGGTTTTCTTTTTTTTATATTGCAGTATGAAATCGTACGTGTACAGGATTCGATGTTTGTCATAATTATATTTGTAAATGAATCAATGGCAGTATCAATGTCATTATTAATTACATTAAACCAATTAATATTTTTTAAATTATCATTTACTTTTATAAAGTCAATAGTTTTCCTGTTTATGGTTTTATCAATTAATTTATAAGAAGAATTATTTTTCATGTTAATTTGTAGGAAAATAGGGGAGTGATCTGTTATTTTAGAATTTATTACAATCGGTAGGATATCTGCAGCATTGAGTTTTGTTTTTAAAAAAATGTGATCGATACATAACTTATTATTATGAGTAGGTTTGTTGATGTAAGAAACGAATCCAAATTGCTCCATTAGGTTGAGATATTCATTTACACATGTGTCATTTACATTTAACAAATCTATATTAATATCTCCAATAAATAATTCATTTTCAAGACTAGAAAAATCATGAAAATACTTATCTAAATTACTTAAGAAACTATGTATATCATAGGATGGTGGTCTGTATATTACAGTAATACCAAATTTCTCTTTGTAAATAGATGCTTGAATTTTCATGATTTTATATTCGTTTTGGAACTCAAAAGTACTAAATGAGAATGCAAATTGTTGATGAGTACAACTACACCATCATTCTGATGGTACTTACTGTTATTATAATGCGTGGTATATCCAACAATCGAGAAATATTCAGGGCTAGTTATTTGCCAACTTTCAGATAAAACAATAATATCTAGAAGTTTTTCGAGAAGAGATAAAAACATTTGAAACTCATCAAAAATTTTAGTTACACTTCTAATGTTTGAATGAAAAATTCTTACTTTATTTTTATTGTTTGAAAAATCACGGACCTCTTTGTTAAAATCGCTTATATTATTTACAATCAGACTATCAATTACATTATTGTTTATTTCTTTTTGTAATGCCTCAAAATTAGAAACAGGCATGACAGAAAATACAATTACAAAAGTAAATATTCCTAAATATATATACTAAATATAATAATAATATACAAAAGATTTAACCAATCATTTTGGTTTGTATATCTGTTTCGGAAGTAATTTTAATAGCTGGGGAATTCTCATTCTTCCTAACAAAAAGATTGCCATATCTGAACCAAACAAATTTGAAATTAGTTTCTCGGGCTCGTATTTTGGCAAGTCGTATTAGATTTTTATTTCTACTCGTCAGTTGCTGAGAAATGTATATGCTTTGTCCTATGCCAATACATGTAATGTTGCTATTTGTAACAACAAGTATTTTTTTCTTGACTAGCAAATCTCTCTTGTTCCTAGTAGTTAAACGGGCAACGATTGAAGGAGTTTTGTTTTTATTGAAACTACGTACTCGATGAGCGACATCAATTTCTTCTACGTTCAGATTTACCTCAAGTTCTTTTGCAACTTTAAGTACGATATCTTTACAATCTTCATCAGTTTGAACAGGGACCCCCATTATTTCAATATTTTGGTTTCGGCTATATTGCTGCAAATCTTCTACCTGATCTTTCAGCTGGCTAATTTCAATATCTTTATCTTTATTTTGAGTAACTAGTTGTTGCATCTTCTTATTTAACGATGTAATTTCAGTTCGGTTAAATTCAAGTTCCTCAATAATTTTATCATATTTTTCCGATACGAAATTAACAGTTTTATTGAGTTCAGCTATATCCTTTTTAAGTGTCGATAATTCATCAATTTTATGACATATCTCACTTAATTTTCTATTTAATTTAGCAAATTCCATGTCCGAAGATTCGTGTTTAGAATTCTCTTCTCCACAAATATTTACTTCCTTCATGTTTCGTGTTGTTACTCCATCTGCACACTTGACGCATTTCCATCCCTTGCCATTTTTGATACACTTTTTATAATTGTTTTCAGGTATAGAACAGTCAAAATGATAATGATTGCCACATTTGACACAAACAGCGAAATCCCTGCTTTCAATAGTCTCTTTACACCTACTACAGCTGTATAAAGGCATTTTGACGCTATTCTTTGGAGATTTACAATTTTCAGGAGCTCCGCCACTGGTGTGTTTTTATTTCCACAAACGTGAATATTCTTATCAGACTGCAGGTTTAAGTTCGCAATTTGAAATTTAAAAATGAAAAAGTTTGAATTTCTTTTGTTTAAATAGTTATAATTTGTGTTCTTTTTATTAACTTACTGCTCAATAGTTGATTTGACCGTAGATAAATTAAGTTGAGCGCACTCCAATTAATACTAACACTTAAAATTTTCAATTTCTTCCTAATTTTTTGAACTTTTTAGCAAACTGGCACACAACACTTCTTATGTACACTCAAATAATAAAGAGCAAAATTATTTAAATAAAACACTTTTATAGCTCGAAAGTAGTGCACTTTTACACTTACATTTACACTTTTTCTAATTTATTTATTCTTTTAAAGTAAAATTTCAAAAACATGCAAGTCACAGAATAGGTGCGATGCCGACAATGATCAACCTGATACTAATAAAATATGAAATATGAATATGAAAAATAAAAAACTGTTTTCTTTAAAAAATTCAGTCTAATTTTTTTAATAACAAAATACATTAATACAATGTTCCATTACTCAACGAAAGTAACCGCGGTTGAAGTTTCCCGTTCCGAAAGTGTACGACATTAACTTTTTCAGGAAAATTGCTAGGTTTCGGAACGCGGTTACTGAAAATTTTGGTTACTTTTTTGTAACCAAACTAACCGTAGAAATATCGCGGTTAGTGTGGTTATTTCCTCCCACTACAAACTTCAGATCTAATGTAAACTACAAAAGGCGGGAATTTCAAAACAATTACAATAAGGCGAGAGTTAAGTGGAGGGAATTAATCGTTTCTTTGTAGTGCAAGTAGTAAATTATAATATTATTTTACTATAGTCTATAATTAAAACAGTAAGAATGAGTGTAAGTAACTGATTTTTAGTAATATGGATCGATGTCGTGAAAAATAATATCGGAAAAATCATATATGTTCTTATATAATGTGCCATTGTAAACAAGTACTAATAAAACAAATATTTTTATTAATAATTTTGTAAGAGAATATCTATAACCTATAACGTCCATAAAATGACAGTTCAGTTGTCTGTTTTATCAACTGTGAGGTGTGACTACCGTTCCGTAACTAAAACGCGTTTTCAGGTAACCACTGGGTAACCACAACTTACCATGACTTTACCGTAACCGCGACCGCGGTAGTTAGGTGTGCAGTTACGGAACATTGTATAAATTTCACCTTTAAGAAAATCAGCCTTTATTTTTTAATAACGAAAAGATTCATTGCAAATTTTGCATAACGCCCTATATTTTCTTTCATTTTCTTTAATTAAAACAAAACTTAGTTCTTCAGAACTATTCCTTCGGTTTCTTCCAACCATTTTCTTAATAAATTTATCGTTTTGAACTGAATATACTTGTTCATTAACTCTCTATTATTCGTATTAAATAACTAAAACTAACCTCATTATTTGACAATTTACAAAGTTTACACTGTTTACATTGTTGACAAGTTTACCAATTGTTTACATAAGTTTACACGTAAACGTAAACAATTAAAGTTTACGTGTAAACGCCCATCACTGCTGCGAAGCATGTTTTCGTTCGCCACAACGCTTTGGCCGGCCCTCTCCGTAGTGCATACGACGGTCCATTCAGGGTTATTAAGCGAGACTCTAAAACATTTATCGTACGGATTCACGACAAAGACGTCAGGGTTTCTATTGATAGAGTGAAGCCTGCATACATTCTGCAGGATGACAGCGGCCAGCGGCCTGTAGAAAACCCAGCTCTTCAGACAAACCACGAAGCTACCGATCAAGATACAATCCATACTCCCTATTATACAAGATCTGGTAGAAAAACGGATGTACACATTTTTTAAATGTGTACATCCGTGTAACCAACCGTTGCACGTCAATCTAATTTTTTAAATGTGTACATCCATGTAACCAGCCGTGCAAGTCATTCTAATTTTTAAATGTGTACATCCGTGTAACCAACCGTTGCACGTCAATCTAATTTTTAAATGTGTACATCCATGTAACCAGCCGTTGCACGTCAATCTAATTTTTAAATGTGTACATCCATGTAACCAACCGTTGCACGTCAATCTAATTTTTAAATGTGTACATCCGTGTAACCAACCGTTGCACGTCAATCTAATTTTTAAATGTGTATATCCATGTAACCAGCCGTTGCCCGTCAATCTAATTTTTAAATGAGTAAATCCATGTAACCAACCGTTGCACTTCAATCTAATTTTTAAATGTGTACATCCGTGTCACCAACCGTTGCACGTCAATCTAATTTTTTAAATGTGTACATCCATGTAACCAGCCGTGCACGTCAATCTAATTTTTAAATGTGTACATCCATGTAACCAGCCGTTGCACGTCAATCTAATTTTTAAATGTGTACATCCATGTAACCAACCGTTGCACGTCAATCTAATTTTTAAATGTGTACATCCGTGTAACCAACCGTTGCACGTCAATCTAATTTTTAAATGTGTACCTCCATGTAACCAACCGTCGCACGTCAATCTAATTTTTAAATGTGTACCTCCATGTAACCAACCGTCGCACGTCAATCTAATTTTTAAATGTGTACATCTATGTAACCAACCGTTGCACGTCAATCTAATTTTGAAATTAGTACAGCCATGTAACCAACAGTTGCACGTCAATTTAATTTTTAAATTAGTACATCAATGTAACCAACCGTTGCACGTCAATCTAATTTCTAAATTAGTACATCCATGTAGCCAACCGTTGCACGTCAATCTAATTTTTAAATGTGTACATCCGTGTAACCAACCGTTGCACGTCAATCTAATTTTTAAATGTGTACATCCATGTACCCAACTGTTGCACGTCAATCTAATTTTTAAATGTGTACATCCGTGTAACCAACCGTTGCAAATCTGAGTAGTTGTCGTCAAGATATCTAGGCGAGAACTGCTGGCCATGCATTCATTTTGCTTTGTTTACCAAAATATGTATCACGTGATCGGTACTCGATCACGCGTCGGATAGCGATGCTCCGTCGACTCTCACTCTCGACATTTACGTCGAGTGATGAAAACGTCGAGCTAAGAGGCAGTCGTGTAACGGGGTATTACTGTATAGAGAACACATTTTTAATTAGAAAATAAATGTTTATCCTCAGCGGGGATCGTTCCCAGACCCGCCACGTGGAAAGCATTGTTCGAATATGACATCTATATACATATAAATGTTTTGGTCTTGCCCCCCCCCCAGAATAATTTCTGCGGGCGCCTATGGTAATGACTGATCAGTATTAGACTATAAGAAATTGCCAATCTTAGAAGATAGGAAATAGGAAAACAGGAATAGTTTTAAAATTGGTTTAACGGAATGTTACATGAATTTAAATTACAAAAAACCAAAATCTATGGTCCAACACAATATCTGAGGATAACAGAAATTATCCAAAAATAAAAATACAATTACAATAAGTAAATACAATATTATGACACCACTTAGTACTACACTCCCTAGAATCTGGTACGCACAACCCCATAGTTTGAAGCGCTACCTGCTGTATAATCTGGCTGTGATGAAGTTAAGTTAAACGAGTTCTAATAGCTCAAAACTTCTACTATAATTCCTGTACGGAAAGTCAAAGGTTCAAATAAAGCAGAAGATTTCCGACCCATAATACATGTGGTCATAATTTCATTAATATTTATAACGATAAAAAATAGTGTCCCCTCAAATATTGTAACACCCCCCCCCCCCCCCAACACAGGTTTCAAAAGCTAGTGGGCTCAACAACTGTATGAAGTGACGCCAAGCGGACTAAAACTGAACTAGGCGAAACGAGTAATAGTTTATTGTTTACATCTGGTTTACATGTGTTTTCTCGTGTAGTTTGTATTGCTTTTAAAAGTTAGTGTTGCAGTTTGTTTGTTATATTAACTTTTGATAGCAATTATTATTCTTTTTTATATTACTTTATGTTATAATGAGTTATTATAACACAAATTGGTGTGTGTTTGGCTGTCACTCTAGAAAAGGAAGTAACAAAAATATTTACTTCCACTATTTTCCAAATGAGAAACAATTTGTGAACTGTTAATAAATTTGGTGTTGTGAAAGAGATAATAACAAACTAGTATTTATTAAACAAATTAAATAAAAAACAAACACTAAATTATAAAAATCTTTCTCGAACATAATTAAATATCTACCCGTGTAATTTTAATCCAGTTTTAGGGCAAGCGGTCTCAAATTCTGTACGCAGCTTTTTTAATACATTTTCACTGAACCTTCAGTGCCTGCTTTTGTTTTTAATCAATTTATTTAAGCAAGGAGTTTCTAACAGAGGTTGCGGTTCAAACCGTTGTAAGACAGGTTTTTTAAAAGTAGACCACAGCCATTTTAAATCTGTGCTGGTTAATGTTTCCATACTAAATATATTGTTTCTGGAACAAAAAGAAAAACCAACAGAAACCACACAAAAAAAAAAGAAAAATCAAATATTACAATCAATCAATGCCCTGATCTTGGCTTCTTTCATTTTGGTTTGTTAACCACCTGGCACAAAATAATAGGATAGCTGAAATGTGTTTGCATGTAGTTCCTGCTTTACATGTGCAGGACATATTTAAAACTTCAACATCATTACTAAATTTTAATTTCCCAGTGACTTCGTGAGGTGGTGTTCTCAAACTGCTTGTTTGTAAACATAACCCACATATGTCGACATGCTCATCATTTTTGTCCAAAATTCCGCACAACATAAGATTTCCGGCGTTTAACAACTCTTCTCCTTCAACTATACACCTAGAAGAAGGTGTTGCACTTAAAAAATTAAAATAATTTAATAAAGATAGCTGTTTATTATCCATTGCAAATCGATGATTTAACATGTAAACAAATATGGACAACTTTCACATTACTCGTTTCATCAGCTGTTCACAGCGCTCGTAGCGCCGCCATCGGGCATTGTTGTACCCAAGCGCTGCCACTGCTATCCTCAGATTCAGATCAGTGTTGCCAATTTAGCGGTTTTGCTGCCAGATCTGACGATTTGTGACAAACACATATAAAACAATATATGCAAAAATAAAATGTGTTCGGTATTTTATTACTGGTGTTTATTATCAAAAAATTAATTTTTACAATCGTATTTCGATTTTTGCGTCAGGCGTCAGGCCGTCGGGCAACGATAAGGGACTACCCCTAGATTCTATCAGACATACAAGGAATTTTACCGCTGTTCGCCGTACACAATATTCTTTAAAAACAGCAATTTACTTAATAAAAGTTGAAGTTCAGGTTGCCATAGGAACCAATACACTGCAATTCGTAATAATATAGTTTAAATTTACTTTTCTTAACTAAAAAGTTTCTAAAAAAAATAGATTTTTTTTCTTTTATGAAATCAATTTTGTGTTGATTATAGTTTATTAATATAAAAAATAATTTAAAAAATGAGACTTGGTCATTTGGCGCCCCTATGAATCCGGCGCCTGGTGCGACCACCCTTGTTGCGGCACTGATTAAATAAGTCTACATTTAATTTCAAAAATAAAAAACAATAGTACTTATGTTTGTGATGAGGATGATGAATTGTTTGATAATTTATTTTAATGTATTATCTGCCTCATTTTGTAATACGTAACAAACAGGCAAAGTTCATTTTTTATGCTGTATATTGACAATATATTTATGATATTATCATAGTATTGGTTCACACGGATACGCCAAAGTCTGTTTACACCACAACAGTCACCAAAGTAACCAGATCTAGTTTCGTATTAAAAATTGAGACGGATTATACCAAAATTTTGTAAATGCTTCACTACTTTCATTCATAAATTAGACTGCTATGTAATTAATTTCTTAAGACCGTGTAACTAAATATTATTGTTTTTTTTTTTTTTTTGTTTTCTGACACTGACACTGAAAACTTGTAAGCTATCTTAGCTATATATTTTTAATTAGGTATATTTTTACCTATAGTCTATTTCTTTGGTTTAAACGGAACTGGATTTTGAAATCTAGGAACATTTAACGATTGAATGAATACTTTAGACAGACCATTTTGTTTAACAAAAGCCCCATTCAATCATTAAAAATTGAGCTCGTGATATTTTAAGATAAGATAAATTTCGCTTAGTTCCACTTAAACTTAATTTGGGATAGACTATATAAATGTTTATAAAAGCCCGATTTACAATGATAAAACAATTAATCAAAATTATCAATCAAACATTAAAAGTCACTAGATTTCAAATTCTAATTCCGCACGGTCTTTAGTGATTAATTATAATAAATTTTTGTATTCAATAAAAATGTATTCAAAAAGAATTTGCTTTTTTATCTCCCTCTTTGACCCTAGAAAAATTTAAAAATATAGCGGATTTCTAACGTAAACTCGCTCTTTAATCTAGAAATTTTTAGAAATCTAGCAGATTTCTAGCGGATTACAGGTGCCCATCTCGCGGAATGGTACATCCAGTAGTTGGCCACACTGATTCAGATATCTGTTACACCACTAGTAAAGCCAGGAACAGAATGCAAAGCGCGCTACGCCGTCAGCACGCCGTCATTTGCGACAGCGTTGCGTCAGCGCCGTTGAGATTTTCGCCTGCCCACAATGCAATAATTTTTTACGCCGTCAAGTCACTTGACAACCTATATCTGTGTTTATACGTGCGCTTTCTTTTATTAAAAGTATAATGGATGATGAAGACTTGTGTGTGATGATATTTATGTTGTATGCAAGTTATTTATACATACAAACACTTTGATAAGAATAAACATGTTTTACTGGACAGTCTGTTCGCTTAGCCCGCACGGACTGTTACATATCGAATTTATTTTAATAAACCATCTTAAATTGTTGGGAGAATCTACAATATAATGTATTTTTTAACAGGTATTTGCTGTATCTGTCTCAAACATGAGAAACTTTTACGTAAACTTTTGAACAGCAGTGAAAATATAAACTACTATTCCAGGTTAATATTATTATTTCCGGAAATGGTAAGAACTTGTTTTGCAATAATATATACCTATCTAGAGCGAGTGAGTGCTGAGTGATACAAAGGAAACTTAAACTGCATTTCTACCTCAGTGATGTGTTTGAAAGAAATCCGGAACCACTTCATTAATATCCATCGAAGGTCCATTTAGACATCTAAATTTAGGCAAATGTATTTCTTAATTATTTTACAAATAATTTAAACACATCAGGGTTTAGATATATCCGATTTGCCAGTTAAATTAATGTAAATTAGTCAGAATATAAATAACTTTAATATAGAGTATCAGTAAATTTAATATAAATAGTGATTATCATAATCACAATACAAGCAGTAAATCTAGTTTACATATTGAGAGGCACCATACTACTTTGTACGAGCAAAGTCCTCGTTTTATAGCTGCAAGATTAATACTTATTCACCAATCGGAGCAAGGGAATAACTTATACTGCCCTTTATCTGAAGTGTCGTTGGCCAGATAAGATATTCTGGTGTTTATTCCGATGTTTATCCTATCCGAGATTTATCCGAGCATTGTAAAAGCGATTTTTTGACTTTATACCAGGAATAGCGTTATACGAGATTTATCGAACGATTGTAAAAGCGGCCCTTAAACCGAAAAAAATTTCAAGATATAGTTATTCCTTTTCAAAACCTGTATCCAAAGATCACCAACTCGACATACGTCACCATTTAAAAAATCGAAGTTTTCCTTCATAAAACTACCACCCTATTTTTTGGATAGACTATGTTCATAATTTTTTGGTCAACTTGTTCACACTTCTCGTTCTGATACTCATGTATAATATATTTTTCCAAATCTATCCAAGTCGGACAAATCTCTGAACAATGTTAACAATTATTTTCAGGTCCCTCCAGTGTTGTACAATCAGGGAGCGATATGTTCAGAATGTTGCAGTAAAGTGGATGGTTTCTATGAATTCCGTGAGCAATACTTGCGGAACAGTCAAATATATATAAATTACACATCACAACTGAGTTCTGCCTCTGAAACTAGCGGAGAGTTGTGTGTTTATTTGACGGATTTCAAAAATGAACAGAATCAATGTTTGGAGGCCTTGGAAGAGCACTATCATAGCAGTAACACGGTGAAAAGAGAAAAGGAAGATTGCACAGGTATTGTATCAGCTGTTCCATTTATCTAAAACTACAAGATATACGATTTCGGTTAAACTAGACCAGATTATCTCTATAACTAGTGCAGTGTAATGGCATGTCATTTGCTTTCATAAAAGGCACACTAGATATCATCAAAAAACTAGTATTCACCTAATTGAATGTTCCCTTTAAAACTTTTTTTTTGTATTGAAAATCATAAAATATAAACTAAACTTTCTTCAGTCAACTATTTACTGACTCTCCAGTGGCGAAGTAAAAAAAATAACTAATTTTTTTTTAGGGTTTTGTAAGCATGACCACCAAAAAACCCTTATAACGTCATTTATATGTTTGTCTGTCTGTACGGTAGGTATTGTATCCAAACGACTGAACATAGAAAGTTGAAATTTGGCATGCTTGTATAATTGTCCCACCTATAGAAAAAATACTGAGAGTTCAAAAAAACGCATTAAGAGATATACTTACATAAACAAATATATGTTTAATGAAAAATTCATATATTTTTTGGGGTATCAAATGAAACCTCTTAATGTGTGAATAAACATGCAAATTTTATTTTTGTGAAATCTATTTTTTTTATAGGAATTTCGCCAAATTACGCTTTTTATTTATTTTCGCTCTTCAGGTCTTTAAACTCGTAAGACATACTTTATGCTTATTTAAATAGTTAAATATATTATAATTTCTATAACAGTCGTAGAAAAAATAATATCTTTGGAATTATTGCCAGTTTATGAATTTAACAATAATTATTTAATGTTTCGCCTTATTTGGCATTTTTGGAAATATTGGTAATTTGCCACATTTAAAAAATTATGCAGATCATTAAATTTTAAAAAATAAAGATTTTAAATTGTTTTAAATCGTCATAAAACTTTTATCTTTTAATAAGATGATTTTAAGAATTTAGTTTTTAACATTTGCTGGTCTTATACCTTTTTTGTTTTTATTGATTGGCCATAAATGTGATAAATTAAACTCTTTTCTAAAACAATTATTGTGAGATATCTTAAAAAACTGTTTAAAGTTTTACATTTTATATAAACTTGGTTTAAGAGAGAGTCGAATAATTGTAATTAACATCCTTATTTTTTAATATATGTAATCTCAGTGCGACATTAAATAGAAAATATTTTTCTGGACCCAGTAATATGTAATGTGATAAAATCCAAAAACTTTCAGTAGTGTTTTAGAGCAGCGATATGCTAAATAAGGCGAAACATCTTAGTTATCTCCAAACTGACAAAAGATGTTGTGCGGATAATTTTGCGCATGCGAATCGGATGCGGATTTTTAATTTACAAAATCTGCGGATCGGATGCGGATCCTGGATGTGTGGATGCGGATCGGATGCGGATACAGAAAAACGTATCCGCACAGGGCTCTACTCACACATTACAGAAAATAATAAATATATATTGGTTTAGATTTAACTAAATAACAATTTTGGTTATAAAGTGATGCAGTGTCTGCGCATGCTCAACTGTGATTCTTGAATCACATTGGAAACGGAATATTTCGTTGATCACGTGCAGCAGAGATGTTTGGCTTCCGCGGCAAAATATACTCCTGTTATACTTCATATTTTTTCAATTTCAGAAACGTATTTCTCACTTTTAACAATGTGTTATTTTATTTATAAGTATTTCACAATTATAAATGATTTATTTCTGTTTGATACCTTAAAATCAAGGCGTATAACGATAGGCTCCGCCTAATCATTCAGTTTATAAGTGCAAGGCGATTCGTTCTCAGCTATTAACAATTTTTTATTGTATTTTTAATATAAAAAAAGACACACTACTTATTTACAACAGAGACGCAGCATAGACTTGCTATGAACAGATTACGTAATTATCTAAAGGTTAGCAGGAATAACAATCATCTTGTCAGGAACAGTAACTGTTTCATCCGTGAACACTGAAAGGATTATTGTCCACGCGTGAGAAGCTCTAATCTGTGAGAAACTTCATCTGTGAATAAAGCTAATATAATATTGTAAAAAAATTGTAACATCTATATTAGATGCTGTTTTTATAAATGATTAAAATTTCTATGAAGGCATTTAGTTTATATTTCACTGATGACGTGTTTATTTCAGGTGTCACAGATGGAGTTACAGTTGTCGTTTATCGTGATAATGGGACTGTCATCAAGTTTGAACCTGTGGACAGCAGTAAATGTGAAGGAAATATACCAGCAAGTACAGCTGTCTCAAACATTGGTCAGTAAAGCTCTAGCTTTATTAACAGCTTAATAGACCGGGAGCTCATGACAGTTTATGGTCTCCGATGTCATACAGCATGCCTTTTGGAGGAGAGAATATTTACCCTGTGTCAACAAAGAAAGTACCCTCCTTTCTTTGTATACCCCTGCTCGCTTTCCGGTCATTTGGAAAATTGCATTTCCACTTTCACAAAATTTTGTATTTTTCTCTAATTTAATAATGCTTGCCCTTTTATCAAAAGAAAGTTAAAACAAATTTAAAGTCTAAAGAATTATTGGCATGCGATTCGCAGGGTCCCAAAGGGCTCAAACGGTCACGTGATCTTGTAATAAAAAAATATGATTTTCCGCGTTTTCATGCAGCATGCCGATGAAAATAATTAAAGTTTGTGTCATATAACCCCTATAAAAAAATTGGCTTGTGGCCCAAAGGTTGAAAATATCGGAAAAATTTTGGATGATTAAAATTTTACAAAACTTTTCCGAAATTTTCCACCGTTGGGCCTACGAGGGCCTCAATGAGGGCATTTTTATAGAGGTTCTATGACACAAACTTTAAATCTTTTTATCGGTATGCTGCATGAAAACGCGGAAAACCATATTTTTTTATTACAAGATCACGTGACCGTTTGAGCCCTTTGGGACCCTGCGAATCGCATACCTAGAATTTTTAATACTTTAAATTTGTTTTAACTTTCTTTTGATAAAAGGGCAAGCGTTATTAAATTAGACAAAAACACAAAATTTTGTGAAAGTGGAAATGCAATTTTCCAAATGACCGGAAAGCGAGCAGGGGTATACAAAGAAAGGAGGGTACTTTCTTTGTTGACACATGGTAAATATTCTCTCCTCCAAAAGGCATGCTGTATGAAATCAGAGGCCATAACCTGTCATGAGCTCCTGATCTATAACGCGTAAAAATGTTCACAGGCACAATATCAACTATGTCAATTTTTCAGTAACTATAAGTGTGTATGTTTCAGAGAGTCGCGATACTGGGATAACATACATCATATCTTCTGCTGACGACATGTCCCTGTATAACCACAACACTAATAGAATCATCAATGAGGAGATTGACATCAAGAGTGAATATGGCGATGACGGTGAATATGAGGAGAGTGCAGCTGGACAAGATACAGGTCAGTTAATTATTTAATATTATTGTGCTAGTTGTAAGCTTCCAATACTGATATTCCCAGTTTCCGTTTACTGAATACATGCACGGGATCACAATGTGTAATAGTTTTCTAGTTGTAGTAATACGTTGATATAATTTATCTAATAAATGATTTAATTCATATCGACTTGCAATGGCGTAATTACAATGTCACAGACCTTGCGTTGCAGGGGCGCCTGTAGTTGTAAGGGGCCCAGAATTTTTTGACCTTTTTATAAAAATTATAAATTCAAATACAAGATTAAAAAATTATAACATACCTACTTTAGAGTTATCTGTATTTTCTTATTATTATATTTAAAATGTTGAATAATTAAACTTAAGCACGATGAAAATAATATTTTATATTTTTAAAATGATATTACAGGCAAATCAAAATACTAATAAACAACTGTATGTTTTTATAGCAACGCCTGGCCTACTACTAAGCATAAACAAAATATATAACATTGAGGAAACTAAGAACAGTTTTATCACGAAATCACGTTGACTATTTGCTACCTAAACTTAACAAATCTTGTTAATAAAATGTTTTTCTAGTTCAAAATCATGCTATTCGCATAATAGCTGGTGCCTCCTTTAGATCAACTTACAGATCCCTTTTTCGAGATTTGTCTATTTTAAATCTTCCATCTGTTTAATATTAGAAGCCGTAATGTTTATTAAAAATAATACGTACCTTCGCTACTAATACAGATTTGCATACTTATCATACCCGCAATATATAATACTGCACTGTACAGTAAAAGTCCCCACTATATGGCTTTAACATTCTTTAACTGTGTACCAACTGTGTAGCATTAAAATCTGTAGCATCCAGTAGTTTTACAGTATAGAGGAATATTGACATCATAAATGCTAATATTGAATAATTTAACTGCACTGTTGTTAATTCATATGTGTTGTATGTAAAACTATTTTGTTAGGTCATGTGGTTTTAGTTTCTATTATATGTGTAATTTTGACTAAACCCCAACATTTAGATATTATGTTGTTGATTAAATAAATTTATAATAGATTAGAAAATAACTATATTTTCACAACTGAATGTTTGTTTCAATAATCAATGCAAAATTGTTTTCAGCTAGTGAACCATCTTCCAGTGAATCAGATGAGATTTGGGAGCCGTTGACCATTAATAATCGTAAACAACCCACGACAACAAGGTCAACACTCAATAAAATACATTCTGGAGAGAAACCATTTAAATGTGATCAATGTGATAAAACATTTTCAGAGCGTTCAAATTTTATTAGGCACAAACTATTACATTCTGGGGAGAAACCATTCAAATGTGATAACTGTGATAAAGTATTTTCACAGCCAGCAGGTCTCATTAATCACAAACGGTTACATTCTGGAGAGAAACCATTCAAATGTGATCAGTGCGATAAATCATTTTCACGGTCAGCAGGTTTCATGTATCACAAACGGATACATTCTGGAGAGAAACCATTCAAATGTGATCAATGTGATAAAACATTTTCAGAGCGTTCAAATTTTATTAGGCACAAACGAATACATTCTGGGGAGAAACCATTCAAATGTGATCAATGTGATAAAACATTTTCAGAGCGTTCAAATTTTATTAGGCACAAACGAATACATTCTGGGGAGAAACCATTCAAATGTGATCAATGTGATAAAACATTTTCAGAGCGTTCAAATTTTATTAATCACAAACGATTACATTCTGGGGAGAAACCATTCAAATGTGATAACTGTGATAAAGTATTTTCACAGCCAGCAGGTCTCATTAATCACAAACGGTTACATTCTGGAGAGAAACCATTCAAATGTGATCAGTGCGATAAATCATTTTCACGGTCAGCAGGTTTCATGTATCACAAACGGATACATTCTGGAGAGAAACCATTCAAATGTGATCAATGTGATAAAACATTTTCAGAGCGTTCAAATTTTATTAGGCACAAACGAATACATTCTGGGGAGAAACCATTCAAATGTGATCAATGTGATAAAACATTTTCAGAGCGTTCAAATTTTATTAGGCACAAACGAATACATTCTGGGGAGAAACCATTCAAATGTGATCAATGTGATAAAACATTTTCAGAGCGTTCAAATTTTATTAATCACAAACGATTACATTCTGGGGAGAAACCATTCAAATGTGATAACTGTGATAAAGTATTTTCACAGCCACAAGGTCTCATTAATCACAAACGAATACATTCTGGAGAGAAACCATTCAAATGTGATCAGTGCGATAAATCATTTTCTCGGTCAGCAGTTTTCATGTATCACAAACGGATACATTCTGGAGAGAAACCATTTAAATGTGATCAATGTGATAAAACATTTTCAGAGCGTTCAAATTTTATTAATCACAAACGATTACATTCTGGGGAGAAACCATTCAAATGTGATAACTGTGATAAAGTATTTTCACAGCCACAAGGTCTCATTAATCACAAACGAATACATTCTGGAGAGAAACCATTCAAATGTGATAAGTGCGATAAATCATTTTCTCGGTCAGCAGTTTTCATGTATCACAAACGGATACATTCTGGAGAGAAACCATTCAAATGTGATCAATGTGATAAAACATTTTCAGAGCGTTCAAATTTTATTAGGCACACACTATTACATTCTGGGGAGAAACCATTCAAATGTGATAACTGTGATAAAGTATTTTCACAGCCAGCAGGTCTCATTAATCACAAACGGATACATTTTGGAGAGAAACCATTCAAATGTGATCAGTGTGATAAAACATTTTCACTGTCATCAAATCTCGTTATTCACAAACGATTACATTCTGGGGAGAAACCATTCAAATGTGAAAACTGTGATAAATCATTTTCACGGTCATCAAGTCTTATTAGGCATAAAAGATTACATTCTGGAGAAACTATTTAAATGTGATTAATAATGTGAAAGCATTTTCAGTGTCTTCAGGTCTCTTGACTCACAAACGCATACATTCTGGAGAGAAACCATTCAAATATGGTCAATGTGACAAAGCATTTACGGTGTTTTCAAATTGATTGTTCACAAACGAAATTATTCTGGAGAAAAACCATTCTAGTGTAATGTGTTTGAAACATTTTTCTACTTATCAAATCTCCGTAGAAGCAAACAATTTCATTCTGCAGATAAACCATTTAAATATGATGAATAATAAATGCAAGAAATGATTTTCAGATTTATCAGTTCTCATTAGTAACTAACCAAGAAATTCTGCAAAAAATCCTTTCTAATGTGAACGTTGTAATATAAAGCAAAGAGGCGTCTGGTTTGAAACAAACAAAAGCAATCTGGAAAGAGACCATACAACTGTGATTAGTAATAAACCGTAAGATAGTATGAAAATAACGTTTAAATGTCTACTTATGAATACCCGAAAAAGGACGCGGCAAATGTTGTTCCTAGAAAATATTACAGTATCTCGTTGATATATATGTTCGGTGTTAATAAATACATTTCACTTGATTGAGGATATATTTTTCTATGCAATGAAAGACTAGCCACGTTTATCACAGCTGTACGCATAATCACTAATGCTATCGCAACTTGAATTTCATTAATTATTTATATTATCACAACTTCATTTTTAGGATTTTATATTTTTAGTCTGCGTTTTTCGTTTAGGCGAAGCATTTCTCCGGCGTCTTCATCTACTCTAATCACAGGGTGGATGCGGAACATAGTTCTCCTTATTTACAACTTATTGATTTAGGGTCTATCATCTTTTACGTTGTACTATCGAAGTTCGATTATGGCAGTTACATGTTTAGTAAATTGTGTTATAACTACTCGAGAATTTATAAGATGATACTTATTTATTTGCTGTATGTCTGTCCGTCTGAGTGCATGCAGAAACAGATATTTTTCATCGAAATTTGGTATAATGACATAACGAAAGCGGGTTTGGAACATAGGCCATATGGAAATTCTAATCTTGCATTATGGGGAGGGGAGTTCGTGGGACACTAGTTATAAATGTACTTGTATTAAATCTGCTGCTTGTGATGAATAAAAACGTTAAATTCACAAAACATACAGTATCTTAGCTCTACTTTGGAAATTGTACACTAAAGATGATCACTATAATATCATAAGCTCTACCTCGCGTCTAAACAACATACAAAAACATATCATTTTGAGTTAGGGATAACTATTTTCTCTAGCAAGCGATCACAATTGTCAATAATTATAATTTGCGAGTGTACATATGTTTATTCTTATAAAAAAACACATTGACGTCATATATACAGACACAGCATGCTCTATGTTTTAGCACGGTTCGTTATGAAACCAAGACGTTACGGAAACGGAAGGAGAATTAGCCCCTAGGAGAGTAACGGGTTGCCTAATTTTCATTTATTTTGTTAAAATACCGCTAGGAGAAACGCCAGCCCCATATTGTGTTTATGATTGTTTTGTTGTGTTTCATTTTCTAGTTTCTTATTTTACTTTTCCATTGTCATTCAACTTTTAATAATATTGACGTAAATTGCATTTTAAGTGTTATGAAATGTTTTTCAAATACTTAGGACCGATAGTTCCAGTTGCTAATAAACTGTCCAATAAATTTATTAGCAACATAATTATTTTAATTATGTAGTTATTAGGTTACTAGGCTAATAAATAGGCTTATTTGTCTAATAACTTATAGGCAACATGAAGTGCTTAATAAACTAACATATAACTAAAAACAAGTTCACAAAATGTGTTAATATTTCAGTTTTAATTGAAAATTAGTATAATTTTAAAAGAATATACAAATGTGTAGTTTTTATACATCCATATTTTTCGTTGTATTTTGACATAATCGTCGATCAGTTTGGATGAATTTATAAATTTTGGACAACCGTTTTTAGAATATTTTGGGCATTTATTGTAAATATGATATATAAAGTACAATATATAAATATATATTTTTAAATAAACATTGTCTTTTATTTTTCAATATGCATTTCTTTCAGTACGATTACAACACATTACAAACAATACTTACTATTTATACAAAAATGATAGAAAATAAGAAGACAGACGCAATAATTGGCAGAATAATAGAGATGTGTGGCAGAAAATTGCTGATAAGTTTAATTCATATTGTTTAAGGAATGTAAAATAAAGCAAAATATTGCTGTCGTCTTATTTTCAATCACTTTTGTATTATAAAATGTTATTTTTATTAACTCCTCTTCTATCTATATTATCCTCTTTTTCAGCGGTAAATTTGTTGAACGCCGTTTAATTTTCATTTTAAAAGTAACACAAAAAATATACGTAACGTCATTGAATGTAAAGTCAAACTATATAATATCAAAATATTTAATGTCAAAATTTCATCTCACTTTAGCTCTACAAATTTACGTATAGCTCTATCCCTCTTGCACCGTGTTACTATCTTCATAAGAAATACCGATACAAAAACTAAATATTACGTTGCTAATAAACTATTAGAAGGATTTTGTAACTTGGAAATCACCAATAAATTTATTAGCTACATAAATATATTATGTGTCTAATAACTATTAGGGAGTTTATTAGGAACCGGAACTCTCGGCCCTTAGTATTCTAAATACATAAAGTAACGTTTAAATAAAACGATACATATATAGTTTTTTCCTTAAAAAAGTATTTGTATCCAGTACTTCAAATACATCTGAAAGGTATTTACCCAGAACTGATTATAGATATACATCTTCACAACATGTCAGATAAATTTTAATTTATCATAGAATAAATTTTGTAATATCTGCCCGTTTTAAATTTAGAACGTATCTGAAGCATTGTAAAACAATATGATCGTGATAAACAGGTGTCTAGATAGGCATCGAATTCATTTATTTTTAAGTTATCAGAATTGCCCACTTAACATTTAAAAAAAAGTCAAGGCCTACTAGACTCTTTTTTTGTACCATATTGTATTTTAAACGTATGTAATTCAAAAACCTACTAATCATCTTAAAAATATACTAATAAATTCAGGAAAATTTTATATTATTTATGAAATGTATTTATTATAATTGGCAGTTTACAGTATTAAAAAAATATATTTTGACTTGTAATTATTATCGGGAAAACATTTTTGTAAGCAACCCGCTTAACTCCTAGGGGCAACCCCCGTCGGCCGTCTAAGTAGATGTTGGCTTCATAACAAGTCGCCCTCGTTCAGTCTCTATGTTATACAACCTCATTGAAAAAACATGATTTTTTTCTGGAAGCCATGTCGTTAATTTATCAACAATTTATAAAATAAGTGAATTTATCACTCGGCACAGATAGATTTTGTTTTTTTTTTTTTTTTTAATTTCAAATTCAGCACAGGGTCGTTTTTGGAACGTTCACGGATGGATTCTTGAGAACTAGAATTGATGACTCAAATTAACGTGTATCCCTCTACTGTCTTTACATATGGTTCAGCATTTTTTTTTTTTTTTTGTTTGTTTTTTTCTCACTCCATTTTTACAACGAGTAAAGTGATAAACTTAAGAAAATAAGATTAAATACTCCTTGTTGCTTGTATGGTTGTAATTCAGAGGATGATCATCTTCCAATATTAAATGAATTTTATTAGAAAAATTATAGTGTGTGACAAAGTTTCTTTATTAGTTCTGCAATTTGATTTTAATACCAACGAGAAAAATGCGTTAAAAAATAATAAATGGATCATTTATACTTACGTTTCGCTACAAGTGAAGAAGAAAGTGTATTAATGATTCTAAAATTTTGTTTGTATTTATTGAAGGGAATTTCTACTGTTCAGATGTTTTTAAACAAGCTTTTAGCGTTGAATTTTTCATTTTCCCTGTCTCACATGTGCAAGAAAATCGTTTAATATTTGCGTAAACTATTGTTAATATAATTAAAACCCCTTGTTATTTCATGTGGGTGTTCCGTAAATGTGTTAATTTGCAAATATTTGACAGTTTTCTTGTGTAGAATAAATTACAAGTTATCTTTCTATAAAATGTCTAAAGAAATGTGTAGATATTAAGTATTCAAATAAATATTTTAAGGTAAAAGTATAATATTTTATTTTTTCTTTGATTATAACCTAGCACTAACATTATAACCCCTGAAAATATTTATTTACAAACAGCAAATTTTATAATAAAATGGATTCATATATATTTGTACACTTTTTTAATACTCGGTAATAATTCAAATAAACTGTATACAGCAAGAAAACGTAAATTTGACTTAACATTGTTGGTGGCGCCGTTTCGGTAATTTTAGTGGGAAATATATTTTTTAAAATGACCAATATAGTTGCGTAATCTGCACGGACTGTTACATATAGAATTTATTTAATAAACCACCTGGTAGTATTTAATTATTGGAAGAATCTGCAATATAATGTGTTTTTTAACTGATATTTGCTGTGTCTGTCTCAAACATGAGAAACCATTACGTAAACTTCTCAACAGTAGTGAAAAAGTAAATTATTATTCCAGGTTACAATTACTATTTCCGGAAATGGTAAGAACTTTTTATTATAATATATACTTAACTTAAGCCACTGCTGAGTACTTTAACGGAAACTCAAACTGCATTTCTATCTCATTGATGCATTTGAAAGAAAAAATGGGTAATATTTTGTAAATTATTATACCGTTATTTTGGACGTTTGCCATTGCTGACAGAACTAGTAGACCGGGAGCTCATGACAGTTTTTGGTCTCCGATTTCATACAGCATGCCTTTTGGAAGAGAGAATATTTACCATGTGACAACAAAAAAGGGATGGTACTAAACCCCTGCACGCTTTCCGGTCATAGGGAAAATTGCATTTCCACTTGCACAAAATTTTTGTGTTTTTCTCTGATTTAATATTGCTTGCCATTTTGTCAAAAGAAAGTTATAACAAATTTAAAGTCTTTTAATTATAGGCATGCTGTATGAAAACGCGGAAAATCATATTTTTTTATTACAAGATCACATGACCGTTTGAGCCCTTTGGGACCCTCCGAATCGCATGCATATATTTAAAAGACTAAACTTGTTATAACTTTCTTTTGACAAAAGGGCAAGCAATATTAAATCAGAGAAAGCACAAAAATTTTGTGTTTAAGTGGAAATGCAATTTTCCCTATGACCGGAAAGCGTGCAGGGGTTTAGTACCATCCCTTTTTTGTTGTCACAGGGTAAATATTCTCTCCTCCAAAAGGCATGCTGTATGAAATCGGAGACCAAAAACTGTCATGAGCTCCCGGTCTATAGGTTAGAATACTACAATATAATGAGTATTAGTATCAAAAAGATATAATATTTCATGAGTTATATAAAATATTTTCGGACGTTTCGGAAACTGCTCAACGATTGGTTTCCGTCTTTAACACGTTCGCGGACAGTTTTGTACAATGAGATTTGCAAAATGTCACTTTTTTAGATTTTTGTTTATAATAGGACATTTACTGTGTTTGGTATGTTCCTTATAGGACAGTTTATACTAGTTTTCGTATACTTAAATGGAATTAAAACCTGCCACAGCCGTCATTTGTATATTTGAATAAAAATGTAGGACGGCTATAGCCGTACTGTCCGCGAACGTGTTAACGTTCGAGACTATTTTATATAACTCATGAAGTATTATATCTTTTTGATACTAATACTCATTATACTGCACTATTCTAGCCTAGTACTATCAGCAATGGCAAACGTCCAAAATAAGGGTGTTTATTTAAACTTTTGTAAATACTTTAACGATAAAATCGATACGGGTGAACTCAAGTTATTTTGGGCTTGTAAATAAAAAATGTTCAAAGTATCTCCCACACTTTGTACATTTGTAAATAAAAATATTTTACTTTCGAGTCGTTCTAAAGAATATAATCTTATATAATTTTTCCTAAACAGTAAAAAATGTTTAAGTAATAGTTGTTTCTTTTCAAAAAATACCCAACTCGACATACCTTAC
Source organism: Liopterus haemorrhoidalis (assembly GCA_963971575.1). Classification (NCBI taxonomy): domain Eukaryota; kingdom Metazoa; phylum Arthropoda; class Insecta; order Coleoptera; family Dytiscidae; genus Liopterus; species Liopterus haemorrhoidalis. The sequence continues at coordinate 28,389,412 of OZ020623.1, forward strand.
CTTTTAAAAAATCGAAGAATTCCTTCATATCCTGTACCTCCGGAAAATTTCACTACTACCATCCGATTCTTTGGAAAAACTATGTTCAAAAACTTGTTTAACCTTCGCGTTTCGAGAAAAAATGGGTGGACGAATGTTCTGATACACCTGTATAATATATTTTTCCAAATCTATATAAGTCGGACAAATCTCTGAAGAATGTTAACAATTATTTTCAGGTCCCTCCAGTGTTGTACAATCAGGGAGCGATATGTTCAGAATGTTGCAGTAAAGTGGATGGTTTCTATGAATTCCGTGAGCAATACTTGCGGAACAGTCAAACATATATAAATTACACATCACAACTGAGTTCTGCCTCTGAAACTAGCAGAGAGTTGTGTGTTTATTTGACGGATTCCAAAATCGAACAGAATCAATGTTTGGAGGCCTTGGAAGAGTATTATCATAACAATAACACAGCGAAAAAAGAAAAGGAAGATAGCACAGGTATTGTAACAGCTGTCACACTTAAGCGGGAATGAATGGGGATCTCAAAAACTACAAGAAATATGACTTCGGTTAAACTAGACCAAATTATCTCTATAACTAGTGCAGCTCAATGGCACGTCGTTTGCTTTGATAAAATGCATAGCGCACTAGATATAAGCAAAATACAGGTACTCGTCAAAGTGAATTTTCCCCTTATAACGTTTTTTGTATTGAAAATCATAATTTTTCTTCAGTCAACTGTATGCTTACTTTCCAGTGACGAATTAAAAAAAAATCACTGATTATTTTGTAGGGCTTTGTTGGTATGACCACTAAAAAACCCTTATAACGTTACTTATGTGGCTGTCTGTCTGTCTGTACGGTAGAAACTGTAGCCTAACGGTTGAACATAGAAATTTGATATTTGGCATGCTTGTACAACTCTTTGAGCCACCTATAGGAAAAATACTGAGAGTTCAAAAGATACATCAAGAGATAAATAAAAGAAATATGTATTTAATGATAAAATAAATATTTTTTTGAAATTTTGAGTGGGGTTTCAAACCTCGTGTATAATGCGTGAATAAATATGCATAGTTTTATTTATGACAGGTTGATTTTTTTTACGATTTTTGCGAAAATATATGTCCAAAAACTTTTGCCCACCATTCTACTTCCTAGTGAGGTTGATTTAAAAATCTGAAAAGAATCTCAATAATGTATATTGATGGAAACCAGAATAGTTCAACTGAAATTTTTGATAAGATTTGTTCGAAAAATAACTATTATAATAAACTATTTTTTTTTGTGTTATAAAAAAAAAATTTTTTTTAAAAATTTATATTGTGGTATTAAAAGGAATCTCCTAAGATGAATATTAAGGAACAAAAAGTAATTTTTAATTTTTATTTTATTTTTTTATTTTAATGCTGTTTCCAAAAAAGTACAAAGAAAATATCCAGCATCGTTTAATGCAAAGGGGTTGAACTTAAAATCTGAAAAAGTTATGTACATTGATCAAATCGGAAACGTACAAGAGGAATTTTTGATCAGATTTCGTTACAAAATAGAGATATAAATAATAAATATAAAAAATAATATAAATAAGTTTTTTTTTTTGTTTTTAACAAAATTAATTATTTTTTATAAATGACGGCTAACAATGCTATGGATTTTTCGTATTTATGACTGAATTAGTGTGTGCCTTTTTTAAATTAAAAATATAATAAAAAAAAAAAAATAACAGCTTAGAATCGAGTTCATATGTGTAGTATTCATTATGCTCCACCCACTATTATGCGTCGTGGTTCAATCTATTGTTTGAATTACTTTTGTTTTTTGTTTTTAAGATATCAAAGAGTAATACATCATTTTTGGTAATGAAATAATTAATAAATCAAATAACACGTTTTTAATAATGAGAAATACGATTCTTAGACATTCAGAATTCTGTTGGCTTCTTACACTTATTAAATACCTACAAAATTCTGAAATGTGTGAAAATTCACACTTCACATACAGTTTATTTATTAGTAATAACTTAAATTATTCTCATATTTTGTTTTTTGTTTTAAAAGAAATTTGTTTATTTTATAAACAAATTTAAAACTGTACGCTAATGTACAGCAGCCTACTTTATTAAAATAAGACAATATCGCATAAATTTCGTTAACCATGATTACACAATAATATACAGGTAACAAACAGTCATTTTTTTTTATTGGTAAAAAAATTTTTGTAAGTGGACGCACCTTTATTCTGAGCAAAATAAAATAATTATACTGCGAAGAGTATAGAATATTTTATGAACCTGTATAGGGATTTTTTGAGAACAAAAAGGTGAAGAAGGGCATTGTGTTCCTACGAAATTATTCGGATAAAAATCGTCACTTGCAAAATTTACTTTACTGAGAGCCGCATTACATCTTCAGGTAAATATCAAAATTATTGTGTTATATTGCTTGTATATTTTTGTATAATTGTATGCGGCGCTTAAAACGCTAGCATTTACCGAAATTTAATGGATATGATCTTATTTTAGGCTCTCCTTCCCAGTATTTCTCCTTTTTTTTCTCTCTCCCTCTTGGTGCGTCGCAGGAAATATCCAGAGCCAGCTTACGGCATTGGCGTACTGGTTTGGATAATTTGGGGCTGGACGTACCGAGCGTCGAAAGAAGGTTAGATAGATGAAACTTCAAAGAAAAATCCAGATAAGCCTTTTAATCAAAATTATTTGAGTTATTGTTTATATATTGTTGTTTTTTTTTTAATTTTGAATATTAGTTATATATATATTTTTTTACGTTAGATTTTTTTGAAATGTGTAGGAATTTCGTGGCGCTGGTCGACCAACCCGGGAAAGTTTTGTAATCCAGCGCATTCTGGTAAAATCGTTTTATCCAAAGTTAACTTTAAATTTTACACATTTGTTTGCTATTCTTGATATAATTATTCTAAATTTGTTATTGATATTTATATATATTTATTTTTTTATATATTACGATTTGGAATCATAATAAATTATATTTTTTGGTATTTACCATATTCAGTCGTTATTGTCTTATGTCCCAAATATCTCATTTTACGTTAGGTTTCGCCTAGTGAGACTGATTTAGTCAGTCTTTGTTTAAAATCTAGTCTGTGCGTGGGATCTATTGGTCGGTCCCAATTATTTTATTTCAGACCAATTGGCGCCCTTATATTTTTTATATTTTCATCTGATTTTGAACCGCACGACCGTCTCGGCTGTTTAAAGGCTAGCCACAAGACTAAATAAACCTCTAGCTGGTGATTTATAGGTCACAATTTTCACGTTAGTCTAGGGGCGCTGAATATACATTTATATCATATCACAATCACTTATCAATAAAAATGTATTTAAAAAGGTCCGTAATAAGTATGGGTACATCAGCTAGTATGTATAATTTTTTTCAATAATTTTCTCTATGTTAGTCTATACAAGTAGCTGAATTTTATGTTTCAGATCAAAATTCTAACTTCTGTGTTTTGAAATACATATTAGCTTTGTTCGCGGATGACGATTATAATAAGGTACCAACAATTATAGAATAATTCATGAACAGACGTAATGCGCATGTCGACTTGACACGTGTTAGATATTTTTGTCACCACGAACGCTTAAATTATCTGATTGGTAATATCGTTATCACGGTGTAGTAAATTTAAATGGAAGAACTCAGTTATTAATTAACTTCTTAACGCCGAACACTGTAAATTCGCGATGTACCTTTTCTACAACTGTATACGCGATTTAAATGGAAGAACTTAGTTTATTGATTAAATTCAACGAAATTAACAACGCGCATGTTCTGACTAATAGTTTTCGCTCTAATCTACAAAGACGACTGACTTGCTATGAACAGATTACGTAACTATCTAAAGGTTACCAGGAATAACGAACATCTTGTCAGAAACAATAACTATTTCATCCGTGAACACTAAAAAGATTATTGCGCATGCGTGTGGTGCTCTAAGCTGCAAGGAACTTCATACCGCGAATAAAATTAATATAACATTGTAAAAAAATTGTAACATCTATATTAGTTACTATTTTATAAATGATTAAAATTTTTAGGAAAGCATTTGGTTTATATTTCACTGATGATGTGTTTATTTCAGGTGTCACAGATGGAGTTACAGTTACCGTTTATCATGATAATGGGACTGTCGTCAAGTTTGAACCAGTGGACAGCAGTGAATGTGGAGGAAATATACCAGCAAGTACAGCTGTCTCAAACATTGGTCAGTAGAGCTAGCTTTATTAACAGCTTAACGCGTAGCCCCTTGTCTATCACGGGCGCCTAGTACTATAAAATGTTCACCGGCACAATATCAACTTTGTTAAATTTTCATTAACTATGAGTATATATATTTCAGAGAGTTGCGATACTCGGAAAACATGTATCACATCATCTGCTGACGACATGTCTCAGTATAACGACAATACTAATATAATAATTAATGAGGAGATTTACATCAAGAGTGAATATGGAGATGACGGTGTATACGAGGAGAGTGCAGCCGGACAAGATACAGGTCAGTTAATAATTTAATATTATTGTGCTAGTTATGAGCTTCCAATACCGATATTCCCAGTTTCCATTTATTTGATACATGCACAGGATCATAATGGGTAATAGTTTACTAGTTGTAGTAATACGTTGATATAATTTATCCCATAAATGATTTAATTCATAACGAATTGCAATGGCGTAATTACAGTACCGCAGACCCTGCGTTGCTGGGGTGCTAGAGCTGTTAGGGGCCCAGAATTTTTGAAAATTTTTATAAAAATTATAAATTCCATTAATAATACTTCACTCAATAAGTCTCCGGTCTGACATATATATGGCAACACTGTTGACAGACACATATGATTTCCGGATAGTACCAACCTTCAAACGATACGTGTGAAAATTTCATGACATTCTGACAATTAGTTTAGTAACTCCAGTTTTGTAATTTACAAAAGAATGGATAAAAAAAAAGAATGGGCAAATCAACTATTACTGATTGGTATGCTGAATTTAAACGCGGTCATACAAACGCCGATGATGCTGAACGCTCTGGTCGCCCAAAATTGGCAGTTCTTCTGGAAAACATAAAAAAGTCCACAAAATAAAATTGAGAAGTTACGTGAGAGATCTGACACTTCAAAGATATCAGAAGGTAGTGTGTTTACAATTTTACACGAAAATTTGAGCATGCGTAAATTGCTTTCGAAGTGGGTGCCGCGTTGGCTTACACCGGACCAAAAACAACAACGCGTCGACGATTCAGAGCGCTGTTTGGAGCTGTTCAAGCGAGATAAAAATGATTTCTTGCGTCGGTACGTGACAATGGATGAAACATGGATCCACTACTACACATCTGAATCAAAAAGATCGTCAGCTGAGTGGACAGTAATCGGCGAAAGTCGTCCAAAGCGACCAAAAACTCAAAAGTCAGCTGGCAAGGTTATGGCATCCGTATTTATTGACGCGCATGGTATTTTGTTTATCGATTATCTTGAGGAAGGTAAAACTATCAATAGCGAATACTACATGGCATTATTGGATCGATTAAGTGTAGTAATCAAGAAAAATCGGCTTCACAAGCAAAAGAAAACTGCGCTCTTTCACCACGACAACGCGCTGTGTCACAATTCGATGAAAACGATGGTTAAATTGAATGAATTACGCTTCGAATTGCTTCCTCACCCACCGGAGTCTACAGGTCTGGCCCATAGCGACTACTGGCTTTTTACAGACCTCAAAGAATGATCCAGGGAAAGAAATTTGACTCAAATGAAGAAGTGATTGCCGAAACCGAGGGCAATCAACCTATTTTAAGGGCACAGACAAATCGTTCTACAAAGAAGGCATCGAAGATTTAGAGGAGCGTTGGAATGAATGTATCACTCTTGAATGTTGCTGAACAAAGTCGAATTTCTAAAAAACAAATTGTTTTTCTAAGTTAGACCGGAGACTTTTTGAGCGATGTGGTATATATATTAGTTGGAAGAGAAGTTTTATTTATATACCTTTTGATTACATCAAAAAATAAAAGACATGTAGTCTACAAAATAGAATGTCAATGTAACTTACCGTATCTTGGTCAAACGTCGCAGTGTTTGGGCCACCGCATCACCCAACACAAGTCAGATGCAAAATGCAAACCAAATTTTTGTGCATTGAGTAAACACTTATCTTCTACATCTCATGTACCAAAATTTGAAGAAACCAAAATATTAGCGACTGAACCCAATACATATAAAAGGACTTTCTTAGAAATGTGTTACATCAACCAGTTTGAGGAGAACTTAAATGCAAAAACTGACATTCAAGGCTTAAACAACATATACAACTATTTACTACACATTACTAAAAAAGATACAGGTTAAGCTTGTTTAAATACATTCCACGGACAACGGATAAAAGAAGGACTCTACATTACCGACCATGAAAAAACACCCATGAAGCAATCCCGCCATATTTTAAACTAAACGAAGAAGAGACACGTACTAATCCTTTTAATCTACCAATTAGAACCATTTACTTAAATTTTAAATAAAATTTTTTTATGAGCTGTGATAACGATTTTAGACTGTGATTTATGTGATATTTATTTATTTTAATGTTTAGTTTTATAACTATTTGTTCAATTATTTTATTAATGCACATCAGAGGAGACTCTTAGTATTTACTGTAAGTCTAACATTTTTGTCTGTAATTTATATTTATTGATTTAATAAATTTTCCAGCCCTTGAAAAAGGTCTAAAAAATTAGACCGAAATATCGGGTAGTAGTAAAATTTGAGTTTACTTTTCTCCACCGCTATTCCCAAAAACATTCATAATTATATATATATATAAATAAACAATCTGGATAATAGATTTTAAGAAATTATTAAGATAATCAACCACAACAGCCTTTTTCATTTCTCAGTTCCATACACAAAAACATAGAGGCAAAATCACATTGCTTAGGCATGTTTTACAATTTAACTAAAGCCTTTGATTTAGTCCATCGCCCCATTACGGGATTTAAATTAAATGCTATCGGTATCGTAGGTCCGCCGCAATGGTGGTTCTCACCTTTTTTTGCTCTTCAGAACAAGTTGTTTCTGTTGTTAGCTAATAATCCAAAACCGTAATAATTATAGATCTCACAAGCGACAGTGTAACATAGGAGTCCCACAAGGTTCTATACTTGACCCAGTTTTATTTCTTTTGTATGTAAATGATTTACTTTCAGTATTTCCAAACAATGCTATTTGTAATACTATTTTGTATGCGGATGATACTTCACACTCACTTCACAATGTAGATGCATCGTCACTAGCTCTTGATGGTAAAAATAACTTAGAAGCAATGAGACGGTGGTGCTTTAAAAATAAACTAATTCTAAATACCTCAAAAAAATCATCCTCTGCTCTTCAATAAACACAAAAATGCACTAATTACCAGGACATGTATTCACTTGCAAGGACAAAAAAGTTCTCCCAATCTACAAAATTTTTGGGTATAATAATAAGTGATAATCTGAACTGGCGGAATCACGTTGGCTATTTGCTACCTAAACTTAGCAAATCTTGTTTTATATTGAACAAGCTGCTTACTTTGGAATGTTTCACGCAACCATGTGCTATGGCTTTTTGTTTTGGGGTAGTTCCTCTGTATCTTAAAATGTTTTTTTAGTTCAAAATCGTGCTATTCGCATAATATCTGGTGCCCCCTTTAAATCATCTTGCAGATCCCTTTTTCGAGTCTTGTCTATTTAACTCTTCCATCTGTTTATATATTAGAAGCCGTAATGTTTATTTGAAATAATCCGTACCTTACCGCTACTAATACAGATTTCCATAGTTATCATACCCGCAATAAATAGCACCAAACTGTACAGTAAAAGTCCCCACTATATGACTTAAACATTATTTAACTGTGTACCAACTGCAATAAAATCTGTAACTTTCGTTAGTTTTACAGTACAGAGGAATATTGACACCATAAATGCTAATATTGAATAATTTAACTGCACTGTTTGTTAAATTCATATGTGTTGTATGTAAAACTATTTTGTTAGCTCATGTGGCTTCAGTTCGTACTATATGTGTCATTCTGACTAAACCTCAACATTTAGATATTATATTGTTAAATAAATTTATTATTGATTAGAAAATAACTATATTTGCACAACAGATTGTTTGTCTCAATAATCAATGCAAAACTGTTTGCAGCTAATGAAACATCTTCCAGTGAATCAGATGAAATTTTGGAGCCGTTCGCCATTCACAATCGTAAACAACCCACAACAACAAGGTCAGCACACAATAAAATGCATTCTGGAGGGAAACCATTCAAATGTGAGCAGTGTGGTAAAGAATTTTCACGGCCATCAACTCTCTTTTATCACAAACAAGTACATTCTGGAGAGAAACCATTCAAATGTGATCAGTGCGATAAATCATATTCACAGTTACAAGGTCTCATTTATCACAAACGGTCACATTCTGGAGAGAAACCATTCAAATGTGATCAATGTGATAAAGCATTTTCAGTTTCTTCACATCTGATTAATCACAAACGATTACATTCTGGAGAGAAACCATTCAAATGTGATCAGTGCAATAAATCATTTACACAGTCACAAGGTCTTATTTTTCACAAACGGTTACATTCTGGAGAGAAACCATTCAAATGTGATCAATGTGATAAAGCATTTGCAGTGTCTTCAAATTTGATTACTCACAAAAAATTACATTCTGGAGAGAAACCATTCAAATGTGATCAATGTGATAAAGTATTTTCACGATTAGCATATCTCATCACACACAAACGGGTTCATTCTGGAGAAAAACCATTCAAATGTGATCAATGTGATAAAGCATTTTCAGTGTCTTCAAACCTGATTTCTCACAAACGAGTCCATTCTGGAGAGAAACCATTCAAATGTGGTCAGTGTGATAAAGCATTTTCAGTGTCTTCGAGTCTTATTACTCACAAACTCATACATTCTGGTGAGAGACCATTCAAATGTGATCAGTGCGATAAATCATTTTCACAGTCATCAAGTCTCATGTATCACAAACGGATACATTCTGGAGAGAAACCATTCAAATGTGATCACTGTGATAAAGCATTTTCACATTCATCAGGACTCATGTGTCACAAACGGTTACATTCTGGAGATAAACCATTCAAATGTGATCAATGTGATAAAGCATTTTCAGTGACTTCAAATCTGATTACTCACAAACGAATACATTCTGGAGAAAAACCATTCAAATGTGATCAGTGTAGTAAATCGTTTTCACAATCATCACATCTAATTTCCCACAAAAGAGTACATTCTGGAGAGAAACCATTCAAATGAGATCAGTGTAGAAAATCATTTTCACAACCATCAAATCTCAGTACTCAAAAACAGATACATTCTGGAGAGAAATCATTCAAATGAAATCAATGTTATAAACCATTTTCAGTGTCTTCAAATCTGATTATTTGCAAACGAAGACATATTGAAGAAACACCATTCTAGTGTGATGTGTTTGAAACATTTTTTTACTTATCAAATCTTCGCAGAAACAAACTATTCCATTCTGCAGATAAACCATGTAAATGTGATGAGTAATAAATGTAAGAAAGCATTTTCAGAGTTATCAGTTCTCATTAGTAACTAACTAACTGCAAAAAATTCTTTCGAATAATAATAATAATAATAATAATACAGTTATTGAATTAGTTACATAAATTCTGTTTTAAGTCAGTCAAGACATATACATTTAATTATACAATTACTATATGATATTACAAGATTTGCATTACATTTTTAATACCTATATTTAAATAATTCTTCTATGGAGTAAAATGGATATTCAGTAAAAAATTGCTTCATCCCTTTTTTGAATTCGTTATAACCCAAGCTTCTGAGTTCCACTGGTAACTTATTAAGTAGTTTGACTGAATAGAAGTTCTCACAATTACGAGATTTAGTAAGTCTCAGAAAGTCTGGGTATAAATTCGACCTGCGTCTTGTGTTGAATTGGTGTATATTCGCATGAGTTTGAAAACTGCATATTTTTTTATGGGGCAAAATTTTTAATGTTCGTCGAATCTTGTGGCAAAACATCTTCCTGTCTGGCCTATGTACGAACCACACAAGATTAGAAGAACATTTAAAATTATTTCAATCCCGAAAAGAAGATTCTAACTTTAGCAAACATCTACTCGACACTGACCCCCCCTAAATTAACAGATATCAAAGTGCTACATCTCTGTAATACAGGCAAAAAACTATCATTACTGGAAGCCCTAGAAATTAATAAATTTAAACATTGTAATCCAGAAAATATCTGAAATGAACAATTAGACTTAAATACCTCCCCTTTATTGAACCGAAAATTGTAAAATACATCCCCACTATCATCCTTATCCTAGTACAGTACCTATATATACGTAGATGTAAGTTTGTAAATACACTTGAAAATGTCCTAATAAGACGGAACTGGTCATGTTGTTAATTTATAATTATTTTAATAAAGTCAATTAAATGTTTTAAGTTCAAAGTATAATATTTTTTTTTCCCTGTGAGTCTAACCTAGCACCAACATTGTAACTAGGAATTGTAATACCGGTAAACCGGATTACCGATTTAACGGTAAATTGCGAAAAATATCCCAATCATTTTTACCGGTAATTCGACATTTTTACCGATAGTTCGATAATTACATATAGCAAATTTAACCACATACCAATGAACGGAATTGCTTCGGCCGAGCGAGCGAATGTAATCAATTTCGGTTGTCTCCAGCATTGTTGCCAACGTATAATGAAATAATCGTACGCTGTAGCGAAAATTATCGTATTTTCATAAAAATTATCGTACACCCGCGACACGGGATAGTAAAGTAATAAAATTTAAATTTTTTTATTTTTATTCACTTATCAATCAATTTTTATTATAATTTATTATTGAAAGGAAATACACACACAAATAATCTGCAGGCGATTCTCAACGTTAGGAGGAACTAAATGGGAATTTCGTTCTTTTAGGTTGTCACGAAAATGGACTTTGCTTGGGTTATTTCATGTTTCACGTTTGGTATGTGAAAATTTTAAATTCCAACAGTGAAACCATGGAAACTAATGACATTTATTAAAAATTTGTATGCATTTTTACATATTTAGAAGACAAAAAAAAATAAATAAATGGGAATTTTTTATTAAGAATGACAAAAATTAAAATGCAATGAAAATGACATTTTATAATGACAATCAATTTAATCTAGAATTTGCAATGTGAGTATGATTTACCAAGCTTAAAAAAATTACCAAAAGTCCTAATTAATAGATAAAAATTACTAGATTTCAAAACCCAGTACCGCCTAAACGTTTGGAATAGCCTGTACTATATAATTAAAAATTAGAATTAAATTGTGAGAGTAGATACAATATTATTCAATAAGTAACATCAATAATGAAAAGTTGTGATTTTATATATAATATACAGTACCTAGACAAAATATTATAACCACTTTAAAATTTTTTTAAAATTCATTGTTTTACACAAAATCAACAAAATAATAATACACCAATTATATTTTTATTTTGTATTTTATTATTTCAAATTATTTTAGTCCATTTATAAAATGTTTTTTAATATTTTGTGTTGCCCCCGTTTGCTTTTATTACTGCCGCAATTCTTCGAGGCATACTCTCAATACATGCCCTAATACAATTTTCAATTTCTGGAGAGCCATGCCATACTTTTTTAATATTATCTATAAACACTTGTTTATTAGCATTATTTAAATCATAAACAAGTCTTTTCAGGAGGTTCCAAACATTTTCGATAGGATTGATATCCGGCGAATTACCTGGCCAGGACAAAATCGGTACTTGTTGTTCTTGCAGGAATTTTTTAACAGATTTAGCAGTATGACATGGCGCCCCATCCTGCATGAATATTGTAGTTGGCGTTCTTCTATAATCATCAAAATAGGGCAAGAAAAAATGCTCTAGAATATGGATATACTGCTGTTGTTGTAATGTCCCGTCGACGAAATAGAGAGGCCCTGGTCCAAAACCGCTAATTACACCCCACACCATTACCGAAGGAGGGTGTTTTACAGTTTTTTGTATGCATTTGGTGTGATATCTTTCTTTAGGGCGCCTTCTTACATAAATTGTTGCGTCGGATAAGCAGTGTAGGGTGGATTCATTCGAAAAAAATACCTAGAAAAAATTTTCAGTTTATTAATTAGAGCAATTAGCTGATCAAAAACACGCTAATAAAAGAATACTTTTTTCCAATCATCAACAGTGAAATAGGAATACTCTGGCAAATTTGAGTCGATTGTTCATCATTCGTTTTGTCAGATTTGGCTTTTTAGTAGGTTTTTTGCATTTTATGTTTGCTTCGCTGAGACGACGTTCAATTGTCTTCTCTGATACATCCGCTCCATAAGTCGACAAAAAAAAATTCACTTCTCTTAAAGGAGCTCTTCTACGAGCACAAACTATCTGGGCTATTTTTCTGTCGGTTCTTGGACTAGTTTTTCTTTTTCTTCCAGAATTAGCACGTCGTGTAGGTGTAACGGCAGAATTATATTTAAGTTTTTTTGCCAATTGCACTACAGAACAGTGACTAACGTTCGTATTTCGCAAAATTTCGCGCATTGAATGCTTCCCTGTCTTCAATAAGGCACAAATAGCGGCTTTTTTCTCCAATCCGGTATCTGGTTTTTTACCCATTTGAGCAAATTTGAAATAAAAGACACTTTCAAAAAAAAAAAATCTTTACCTCCACTTAAAAAACAATAACTGCCCCAATTTTATTTTAATTTTACTTAGCATAAACTCAAAATACAACCGTTCAACGCAAAAATTATTTATTGAATGGTTATTCTTAAACTTACTATCTTCAAATGATATATCGCAATACAATGCTTTATATTGTTCAAACACGTTTAGATAGGTTTAAACAAGCAAATCAGTCTCAGAATAAAAATACAGAGTTGAAGATGTTTAAAATAGCTTATCTTTTAATAAATACACGATATGTTAAAGAAATAAATAAAGTAGCATATCATTATATGTCGACATTTTTAATAAACAGTTGTTTTTGTAAGTGGTTATAATATTTTGTCTAGGTACTGTATTTGCTAGACATTAAATACTTCATTAAAAATCTTTTTAATTTTTCATCACGTTTTTAATTTATACATATTGCTATTTGGTTTCTCAAACATATCTTTTCCCGGTTTGAAATTTTGACAAGAACCATGTTTCTTCACATGCTGACTGGATAAAACAACGCCGTTAACTGTGTAAAATAATTAAAATAATTTTGCTAAATACTCTTTCCATTGCGCATTTGAATATGGAAGACATAAGACATTTAATGCAAACAATGCAAGGTTTTGATAGGGTGACTAGACGAACTCTTTTTTAGAGTATTTTTAAGTAATATCCTCTATACTCTTACTTTTTTTTAAAAAAACCCTGAATATACTCTTTTTTGCTCGGCACTAGTTTATTTTATTATTTATTTATTTTTTTTGTACAGAATAAGGACTTTTGAGAATTTTTGTCTTGCTTCATCATTATTTTGGGAGTGAGGACCTTTTTTTTGCTCATCGCTTCTCTTTTGGAAGTGAAGACCTTTTTTTTTTGCTTATCACTTAGACAGTTTCATTGGAATAGTTGAGATACTTGATCCAAAACTCACCTGAACTTTCTTATCCAGTTAATTCAATTTTTGAATGAGTCATTGCTCTTCATTCGTCATTAATGTAGTAGGTACGCAAGCAGTGATCTTGGGAATCCCCGTTAAATGAAATGCAAAACATGTACGTAGTAAGATGCAACCTACGTACCTTACTTAGTAAGGTACAAACTCTTTCCTATGAACCTTATCAGTTGCGCTGCTTTTTAGAACTACATTCCGTAGACGCAGAACAGGGCAAGTTAAGCATTTTCAAAAATCTTTAATTCCAGATAAAATATTATCGTACCAATTAACGTACAGTAGGCCCAATAAGGAATCGGTCTTGGATCTGGCAATAAAGAAATATTATGTGTACAGTGACCAGGAAGAAGCTGAAAGGAATAAGGGTAATAAAGAGGGCAATAGGTAATATTTAGTACTAATCACTTAAAACCCATAAATAAATTATTTATTATTATTATTTCAATAAACTATTTGTATTGGTAACATTTGCTCTTTTATTCACAGTAAAAAAAATTAAACAAAACAAAAAATAGCGGTAAATACTGTAAATACTAAACAGTAATTGAAAAAAGGCTAGTTATAACCTCTAAAAATATTCATTTACAAACAGTAAATTTTATCATAAAATGGATTCACACATATTTGTACACTTTTTTAATACTCAATTATAATTCAAATATACTGTATGCAGCAAGCAGACATAAATTTGACCAAATATTGATTATAAACTAATATTGTTTACATAGGTTGACAGATAATTATCCTCTTTCGTGTCAAAAGTTCAGAAGGCGATAGTGGCGCTGTCCCAGTAATTTCAGTCTCGAATAGGGTTGCCACCTTGAACATCATTCAAACCCGGAGACAAAAAAGGTCATTAATCATAAATTTATGTTATTAATTAGAACAATATAAGCTGTTCACTTTTGTAAGAACACACTAGATCTGGTTATTTTGGTTACTTTTATGGTGTGTTACTGACTTTAAATGTCAATTAAAAATATTCCTTAGGCTGTAAAACCGACTTTAGGTTGATAAGGTTATGATCACTATAATTAAGATATCATTTTTCATCATGACATATGTCAAATGGATCGACATTTTAAAAAAGTGACATTTTTTAATACCATACGGTTTCAAAGGTGCAAACTATTGAAAACAAAATTCCCTCTTAGTTTGTTCTTACAAAAGTGAACTGCTTATACCAATTATTTTCATTTAAAAAAAAACTTATTTGATCATTTTAAAAATAGTAATCGATCTTTTTTATATTAATTTTGACATTTGTAAAGTGATCTTTAAAAAAATATAATTTGATCATATTGTTAAAAAAATCACACATAACCTCAATTTCTCATCAAAATATGTATCTGTCAAATCAGTTGAAATCAGTAATGTTTAGCGTTTGTTTGTGTGTCATTGTAAGATGATCAAATTTTTTTTTTCAAAGATCGGTTAATATTTTTCCTTTAAAAAATTCGGTACTTCTTTGGAATATATAAATACCATAATTTATTAATAATATATTTTTTATAAATATTTTTTATTTAATTTTTTACATTATATAAAATCTGCCAAACATATAAATTTTAAACTGACCAATCATATGCTGGGTGGTATATTCCAAAGAAGTACCAAAAATTCTATCATTGCAAATGTTTCTTACATTCTTTTTTAATAAAATCAAACACTTTATATTTAATATTTTGTGTTTCGCAAAAATACGGTCGTGTGTATGCGTCTATGTGCCACAACAAACACAGATGAAATGAACGGTCGCACATAGGACGTGGACATCCATACGCACTACTTGCTGCGTTTTGGACTGCACACTGCACCTTCTCAATCACATATACGAAACATAACACAAGCACACTAGCGCATCCAGGGCTTTTGCATATAACATAGTATGTTTCATTTAAACACACATTTATTAAAATTAAATTTCGTAAAATACCCATTGAAAATTCATGTAATAATTAACAAAATTGTAAAAATGTATATTTCAATTTTACTAATCTTTTCATTTCTGCAACCCGGAGAAATAGTAGCTAAACCCGTAGCCCGGAGATAGACACTTGAAACCCGGAGACTCCGGGTCAAACCCGGAGAGGTGGCAACCCTAGTCTCGAATCGAGTCAAATTATACTCTTAAAATGTTCCAAACACCTTGAAAACAAACGTTATTTTGTTTATGAATGAATGTAGCATTTTTTTTTTTTTTTAGTTCGTGAATTTCAAATTTATTGGGTACAACAATGCCCGATGGCGGCGCTACGAGCGCTGTGAACAGCTGATTGAAACGAGTAATGTGAAAGTTGTCCATATTTGTTTACATGTTAAATCATCGATTTGCAATGGATAATAAACAGCTATCTTTATTAAATTATTTTGATTTTTAAATTGCAACACCTTCTTCTAGGTGTGTAGTTGAAGGAGAAGAGTTGTTAAACGTCGGAAATCTTATGTTGTGCGGAATTTTGGACAGAAATTATGAGCATGTCCACATATGTGGGTTATGTTTACAAACAAGCAGTTTGAGAACACCACCTCACGAAGTCACTAGGAAATTAAAATTTAGTAATGATGTTGAAGTTTTAAATATGTCCTGCACATGTAAAACAGGAACTACAAACACATTTCAGCTATCCTATTATTTTGTGCCAGGTGGTTAACAAACCAAAATGAAAGAAGCCAAGATCAGGGCATTGATTGATTGTAATATTTGATTTTTCTTTTTTTTTGTGTGGTTTCTGTTGGTTTTTCTTTTTGTTCCAGAAACAATATAATTATTTTATGGAAATATTAACCAGCACAGATTTAAAATGTGAAAAACCTATCTTACAACGTTATGAACCGCAACCTCTGTTAGAAACTCCTTGCCTAAATAAATTGATTAAAAACAGAAGCAGACACTGAAGGTTCAGTGAAAATGTATTAGAAAAGCTGCGTACATAATTTAAGACCGCTTGCCCTAATTCTGCATTAAAATTACACGGGTAGATATTTAATTATGTTTGAGAAGGATTTTTATAATTTAGTGTTTGTTTTTTATTTAATTTGTTTAATAAATACTAGTTTGTTATTATCTCTTCCACAACACCAAATTTATTAACATTTCACAAATTGATTCTCATTTGGAAAATAGTGGAAGTAAATATTTTTGTTACTTCCTTTTCTAGAGTGACAGCCAAACACACAGCAATTTGTGTCATAATAACTCATTATAACATAAAGTAATATAAAAAAGAATTAATAATTGCTATCAAAAGTTAATATAACAAACAAACTGCAACACTAACGTTTAAAAGCAACACAAACTACACGAGAAAACACATGTAAACCAGATGTAAACAATAAACTATTACTCGTTTCGCCTAGTTCAGTTTTTATCCGCTTGGTAATTTTTTTTTTTACTCATAAATCTATTGAGAACTGACACGCTCGGATACGCAGTCTGGTGATCAAATATTTTACTACGCGACTGTAGTACTGTTTGAAATTATTACATATGTTTTGGTGTTGATTTTTTGCTAGAACGTCAATAGATACATTTTCATAAAATAAAAATGTACTGTGCTTAAATTAACCTGTTCCCTGTTAGCATATTGACAGCTGAATACTAGACAATTCAGCCATTTTTCCATGAATTACAGCGCCGCCAACGGTAATGTCACTTCTCAATAATAACAACTAATAGGGGAAACTTCCTAAGCGCAATGACATCTGGTGGCAATTTGCGGAAAATACGAGAATAACATTGTTTTGTTTTGTTCAATGGAGAAATACATATTTTTTTGTTGTTTGTGTTTTAATTTTGTGAATCATGGCAAAAAAACAATTAATTTTGTTGTGTGTCGCAATGTAAATCGTGAATAAGGAAGAATCCCTCTTCTCTAAAACATTCCATAATTTACCCAAATCGAAAAAAATATCAATTTAACGACATTTGGAGGCAGAGAGAAAGTGTATCGTAGGTTTTTATGGACCCAAAAACTAAAAATGGGCAAAAATCCAAGCCCATGCATGCACGTTTGCTCGTTGCTTTTCATGGAAAGTGATTTTTTACGTCCAAGAAAAGACAAAAGAAAAAAGAAAAAAGCACTTACCCCACCCAAAAATTGCCTAAATCATCAGTTGTTATATTAAAAGTTGAGATATTAATTTTTACTAATATATTTCCCATATTTTCGTTGCTATTATATTGACAGACAGTCAAAAATAATTAAAAATACTATAAAAAACAAAAAATTTCCTTGAAATTTCTTTAGAATAATATATTATTACATATCTTGTAAATCGTAGATTACCTTTAAATAAAAAAAAGCTGGGAAAACAGAAAAACTCCTGTTCATTTTCACTATGTAAACAAATACATGAGTAACAGTTTAATGTGACTTTCGAGTGTTCCAGCTTTGCCGCATATGGCGCTGCGATCTCAAAAAGTTTCCCCTATAAACGAAAGTACAGACACATATCACAAAATAACGAAAGCCCTGATGATATTTCTATCAAACTATTAAAAGAAACATTTCAAGTAGTTTGTATCCGTTATTAAATATTATGAAAAAATGCATATCTACTGCTAGCGCTAGCATACCGCTAGAGTTCGTTCAACTTAACTTCAGCACAGGGTATTATAAATTACGTCATCAATTCTGTGCGAGAAAACAGCTGATCACATTGACGTACATAAGGGTTTTAAACAATTGTTGTGGATACCAAACACACAACATCATGCATTTCAAATACATTTTTACTCATTTTAGTACACGGTATACCTTGAAATGTACGAGAAATAAATAATAATAACGGTAATAAACAAACAACATCGCACAATACGTGTAGTCAAAAACAAATCGAAGTAAGTGACGCCACTGAAATGTGTTAAACTAACTGTTGATAATGTAATGGACGAAATTTGGTTTCTGCGTAACAGAGTGGGTAACATCTGCCTCTGATGAAGTTAAGTTAAACGAGTTCTAATAATTCAAAACTTCTACTATAATTCCTGTACAGAAAGTCAAAGGTTCAAATAAAGCAGAAGATTTCCGACTCATAATACATGTGATCATAATTTCATTAATTTATAATGATAAAAAAATAGTGCCCCCTCAAATATTGTACGCCCCCCCAACACAGGTTTCAAAAGCTAGCGCTGCCACTGCTCTCCGCAGATTCAGATATCTGTTGCACCACTTGTAAGAATAAATATAGGGAAAAATTGCTAAGCGATATGACATCTGGTGGGATTGAAGGAACTACAGAAATAGACATTGTGTCGCGCTTTTTTTTATAAAAAATGTTTGCATAAAAATATAATTGCATAAAAACAAGTATTAATATTGTAGCAAAATTACAAAAACCACCAGTAAACATTTTCCATAAGTAAAATTCACGTTGTTTATATGTAACGAATGTCTATTTTGAAGGTTCCAAGTTTGCCGAAATAGCGCTGCAATCTTAAAATACTTACAGTGACTGTATAAAGACAGTGTGGCCATACGATGGTCTCATTTTCTATTGGTCGAGCTGAAGTCCGCCATGTTTCTACCAAATTTGTTACAGATTATATATGGTTTACATGTGTTTAGCTTGTATTTCAACAGATTTAAGTGATATTTTCAAATAATATACGTATATTTAGACGTTTAATAGTGAATATTGTTGTGTTTGTGATGAGTAATGAGTAATGTAGATAATGTAAACTGTGCACATATTTTAAATTGTCACAAATTAAAATTAAAAATAATGAAACGATTTGTTATGTTTAGGTTTAAAATTGCTGGGAAAAAAGGCTAAATGAACATAAAAAACATTATGCCAGTAAATCAATGGATGGCTTAACAATTATAAGAAGTATTTACTTTCATTAATTTTATTTATCATTATTCATTAATGTTATTCCATGCTGATTTCATTTTATTTTTCACCTGACCATAATTTTAGTTGAATAAATGCATAATTGATAATATATACATCAGTTTTCTTTATTAATATATCATTTATACCATGAGTTCAAAAAGAAATTGCATAAGGGTTGGCTATGGAAAATAAAAGTAATGCCAACAGAAAGATTTAGAATTAATTTACTGTCTGAATTAATTAAATCACTCTTGTTGTCATAAGTTATTTATTGTTACATAAAGCTTGTAGTATACATCAGTGTTTCTCAACCAAAAACGCACCGCGGACCAGTAAAATATATAATTTTCTAACGCGGACCACTAATAATAATTGTTGGTTAATTTTTTGCAAGAAAACAAATATATTTAATGTGCTACTAAATAAATTTTATTTGTAGAAAATCACAGAAAGTTTACAGAAAATAAACAAAATATAAATTATTTACATAAAAAATGTGTCTAAAAAAAAAAAAACAAAAAAACTGCAAAAAAACTTTCGCGGACCACTAAAATTTTTCTGCGGACCACCTGTTGAGAAACACTGGTATACATTATTTTATTTTTCCATAGCCAACTCTTATGTAATTTCTTTTTGAACTCAGGGTATATAACATGTTCTGCTTATTCTTTTTTAATATGAAAATATCCATTTTTTTTTTATATAAACATGCGTTTTCCAAAAAATTAGAGAAATGTTGGGTTCTCTAATTTTTATAGAACCTTATCATCATTTTTTCCCTATCTTTTTATTCTAATTCTAATGTCCTGTTTGAACTTGTTTTCTTAAATTTAAAATATTCAAATTAAAATGTTTGATATTCCCGTTTTTATAAAAAAAATGTTTTAGTTTTTATAGGTCCTCAAATAAATTTATAAAATAATAAAAACATATCTCTTATATTTCCTTTCATGTCCTTTTTTAAGAATTTTTTTCACATGTTTTCTTTTATGTTGCAAACATTTCAAAAAAATACCTTCATCGGTAGGCAATTTTAATATTTATCTTAATAAATGTTGAATCATATACATGTTTTTTCTTAACAATAAATTGATATTCACATATACATAAACATAAACACGTAAAACTATTAAAAATTTAAGAAATCTTTATATATAAAAGACAATATTTGTGGCTATGTCCGGAAATTCTAACCTACTTCCAGATATGCTACCGAGTTGAAATTTTGCATACAGGTAGGGAATGCTTTCATCATAACTAGAAAAATCGAAAATTTCAAAAAAGTCCCATCAGAAACGAGAAATTAATAATTTTGTTTTTAATTATATTGGACCATCGAAGTATGTATAATGCGTTCAGCGAGATCGCGGGAATTTCGTTTCAATGGTTGTTTGGACAACTATAGTAAGTTCGTGAAACATCGTTCAATGTCGTTCGGTGCGATTCATCATTACTCTGCTCTAGCTGATAAGATTTATATATTGTTATTTAGTAAAATTTTTGATTAGTTTATGCAGAGCGAGACTAAAGTGGAGCACCTGTTTTCTGGTTTTTAATTTTAGGGCATTTTTATGAACTTTGTTATTTTTATTTATTTTTTTTTTCTATTCTTTTATTTAAATGTTTAAATATAATAGTAAAATCTTTTATATATATATAAAACAGAAAATCTGTGTGTACCGAGTTGGAATTTGGTATATAGGTAGGAAATGCAGTCAATATAAGGAGGCAAATTGAAAATCAGAAGAAAAAAAATGGTATCACTTAAGACGTAGACTTAACAGAAAAATTGCTTATACAGTGAAACCTCTATCTATCGTTTTTGAAGGGACCTATTGAAATAAACTATGGATGCGGGAAAACAATGAAAAACACATTAATACATATTTAAATGTTTAATATGTACGTACATATATATTCTAAATAAAATTTTAAATAAAAAATATCGTAACAAAATAAAAAAGGAAGCTGCATGCCGACAAAAAAAATTATACTTTGTATTGTATATAATCTTTCATCGTCATTTGCTTTTTGGCTTTTTATATTGCCGTAAGAAATCAATATTCTTTCGGTGTTACAAATTAAATTTTTTTCGGCATCAGTTATCGAATGCGCATAAAAAAAGTTTTCAATTTGAAAAAACACGAAATTTGCTGCGTAATTTAAACGATGAATGCGGTAAAATGATACAGAGAGAAATGATCGATGCGATCTATTTTTGCGTGTTTTGTATGAAATTAATTCGGAACCGCAAGAAATAACGATATAGGTATACGGGAAAATTATTATTCGAGGAACGATAGATAGAGGTTTCACTGTAATAAGAAAACAAATATTTTTTTTTAATGATTTTTATTTTATTGGATTGATTTACGGGAGTTACGAAGGGACAACCTAAAACTAAACTTTTGAAATATCTCATTTACTTTTGACTTAACAGCAAAAACGCACATGAGAAAAGCTGTTTAAAATAAAAATACAAATACATGTTATCCTATAAATTTTTCAATTGGTTAAGAAGCAGGGGAAGGGAGATGGGGGAGGTGCTAAAACTAAAATACTGGAAATATCTCGCTTATTATTTACTTTACATCAACAATTTATAATCAACAATTTATAAAGATAATTTATAAAGACTTTGATTGAAGAACGATTATTTTCTGTTTAGTGTAGCTTCTGAATATTTAGGGGGACAGAAGGAGCGCTACTTATAAACTTGAAATATCTCTTAATATTGACTTAACATTAAACATGTGTATAACAGAAGTTGTTACAATATCAATAATATAAATAAATAAATAAACAAATCTTTTCTGTTTAATCTTCTTCTGTATATAGGTATATAATTTATAAAATTTTCTTATATATGTATATAAATACATGACCTGACTGACTCATCAACGTTCAGCCCAAATCACTATACCTAGAAACATGAAATTCGAGAAGTATATTTCCTCCATGTCGTAAGCGATCACTAAGAAGAGAATTTTCGAAATACGACCCCTAAGGGGCTGTTAAGTGATTTCAGGGATTCCTCAATATCTCTTAGGCCCAATGAGATATTGACTTAGTTTTTGCTTACAAAGGTTACACATACAAATGTTAAGAACTAAATTCAGGATTTTGTTCTAATCAACCCTTAAAGGGATAAATTTATTATGTATTCGGAGTGAATTATAGAACCCTTCGTATTTCCTATGTATGTTGAGTTATAACATTGTGTTTTGGCATATAGATGTCTTTTTAAAATCTTAGAAACTTTTTGACAGTTTTCTTTTAAATTTTCACGCCTAAAAGGGTAAATTGGTATTTTTTATTCAATAGAACGCCCCCTGGACATAGAAACATGAAATTCGTGGAGGAAGGAATGTTCCTTCCATGATGTGAGCACCTATTAAGAAAGATTTTTTTTAAATTCGACCCCTAATGTGGTGAAATGTTTCTTTCACGGATTCCTCAATATCTCAGACCTATAATGAGATATCGACTTGGTTTTTGGTTACAAAGATTACCCATACACATGTACAAAAACGAGGTTCAGTATTTTGCTCTGATCAACCCATACAAGGCAAATCTAGATTCAAGGATATTCATAAAACCCTTCAAGTGACCTGTTTTATTTCTTTTTGGCACATAGGCGTCTGTTTAAAATCGGTAGATGTATTAAAACTCAAAAACGGATAAACCGATTTTAGTGCTATTTGCAACAGCGTATTCCAAATTTGTCTGGAAAGATTTTAAGCTATATATCATCGCGGTAAGACACCAGGTTTCCGATCAATTAAGAAATATTTAAACTATAAAAGATACACATATTCAAAATATACCTATATTAACGAATTTTGGGTTTAATATTGCAACAAAAATGTTCCCGAGGATATATATCACAATTTTCTTTATTTTCATTTTAGACGACAATTGTAACGTTAAATTCGCTATTGAACATTATTGTAACCCCCTAAAGCAATACGAAGAAAACTTACTTCGGTGGCAAGAATATTTACTAACGAAAAAAAGTGCTCTGATCTATATAGGTACGATTTATAAATCAGGAATAATCACGAAGTAATTATAATAAATATCATAAAAATTATAATAAATAATTTCGTAAGGTGTAACATAAAATGCTTTACGTGACTGGCGCTGCCTTTGGCAATGATTCTCACATGGGCATTTTCCTAGGTTAGCACATCGGGATACTTATACGTGTTGATATTAAATGTCTGTACTACCAATGTTTACAAAGAAATTCGTACTTAAATTATTTGTATAAGAAGCACATATTAATACAATTGTAGATTAAAACAAATAAATATATTTGAATATAAAACGATTCGTAGCAACCAGTCTTGAACCGATTTCGAAATGGGCCAGATCTAAGCGGGCTACGACTACTTTATTTCGGTAGCGAAGCAGCGGGTACACTGCTAGTATTATAATATATTAGGATATATTAACATTTATTCTATATAACCCAATACAAATCTGGAATAAACATGGCGGCTACAGTTCATATGGCCATACTGTCTTTATACAGTCACTGTAAAAATACTTCCCCTATGTTTTACTGGACAGTCTGTTCGCTTAGTCCGCACGGACTGTTACATATCGAATTTATTTTAATAAACCATCTGGTTATTATATTAAATTGTTGGAAGAATCTACAATATAATGTATTTTTTAACAGGTATTTGTTGTGTCTGTCTCAAACATGAGAAACCTTTACGTAAACTTTTGAACAGCAGTGAAAATGTAAACTACTATTCCAGGTTAATATTATTATTTCCGGAAATGGTAAGAATTTGTTCTGCTATAATATATACCTATCTAGAACCAGTGAGTGCTGAGTGATACAAATGAAATTTAAACTGCATTTTTACCTCAGTGACGTGTTTGAAAGAAATCCGTAACCACTTCATTAATATCCATCGAAGGTCCATTTAGATATCTAAATTTAGGCAAATGTATTTTTTAATTATTTTAAAAATAATTTAAACACAACAGGGTTTAGATATATCCGATTTGCCAGTTAAATTAATGTAAATTAGTTAGAATATAAATAACTTTAATATAGAATATCAGTAACTTTAATATAAATAGTGATTATCATAATCACAATACAAGGAGTAAATCTAGCTTAAATATTGAGAGGCACGATACTACTTTGTACGAGCAAAGTCCTCGTTTTATAGCTGCAAGGTTAAATACTTATTCACTAATCGGAGCAAGGGAATAACTTATACTGCCCTTTATCTGATGTGTCGTTGGCCAGATAAGATATTCTGGTGATTATTCCGATGTTTATCGTATCCGAGCATTGTAAAAGCGATTTTTTGACTTGGGAATTGATTCGGGAATAGCCTTATCCGAGATTTATCCAACGATTGTAAAAGCGGCCCTTAAACCGAAAAAAATTTCAAGTATTAGTTTTTCCTTTTCAAAACCTGTATCCAAAAATCACCAACTCGACATATGTCACCATTTAAAAAATCGAAGTTTTTCTTCATAAAACTACCACCTGATTTTTTGGATAGACTATGTGCATAATTGTTCACTATTCTCGTTCTGATACTAATGTATAATATTTTTTTCCAAATCTATCCAAGTCGGACAAATCTCTGAAGAATGTTAACAATTATTTCCAGGTCTCCCCAGTTTTGTCCAATCAGGGAGCGATATGTTCAGAATGTTGCAGTAAAGTGGATGGTTTCTATGAATTCCGTGAGCAATACTTGCGGAACAGTCAAATATATATAAATTACACATCACAACTGAGTTCTGCCTCTGAAACTAGCGGAGAGTTGTGTGTTTATTTGACGGATTTCAAAAACGAACAGAATCAATGTTTGGAGGCCTCGGAAGAGTACGATCATAACAGTAACACAGTGAAAACAGGAAAGGAAGACTGCACAGGTATTGTATCAGCTGTTCTATTTATCTAAAACTACAAGATATACGATTTCGGTTAAATTAGACCAGATTATCTCTATAACTAGTGCAGTGTAATGGCATGTAGGTAATTTGTTTTGATAAAATGCACACTAGATATAAACAAAACATTTATGTGAAGTGTGAATTTTCACACATTTCAGGGTTTCGCAGGTATATAGTAAGTGAATGATGATTATTTGGGATGCCAAAACAAATTTTATGTTAAAATATTTTTTTTGTTAATTTTAATTCGAATGCCTAATACCATTATTTGGGTTTCTAAATATTTGCAGTATTTTTTTTATATAGCAAGGTTCATTAATATTTTGAAAATTGCTCCAACGGCTTCCATTGGTTTTTTAAGTCATAAACTCCGCCCCTCTGATTTCGTATACATTCAAACATAGAAATAAATTATAATTTCAACACTTTCCACTGGTTATTAAATTTACGCTTTTAAAAATTAAATGCAACATTTGCCAAAATATTTTTTGTTTTTTTTTTTTTCATTTTTATTTTATTTAAATTATTTTGTCAAAATTCTACTTATATTTTGGCAAATGTTGCATTTGATTTTTAAGAGCGTAAATTTAATAACCAGTTGGAATTATGTTTTCATTTTATGTGTCATGTATATAAAACCAGAGGGGCGGAGCATATGACAACCAATAAATAAATAAATATATATAAGCCGTAGGCGCAATTTTCAAAATCTTAATGAATCTTGCTATATAAAAAAATACTGCACATATTTAGAAACCTAAATAATGGTATTAGGTATTCGAATTAAAATCAACAAAAAAATATTTTAACATAAAATTTGTTTTTAAAGCTCTTAGATTAACAGAGGATAAATTATTTTAAAAATATCGTTCATTTTGGCATGATTACTACAAAGCAAAATTTGTCCTACACACTCAGCATGCCGCCTTCATTTATTATATACCTGTGAAACCCTGAATTGTGTAAAAATTTACACTTTACATCAATTTTTTTGATTCAAAATATATTTAAAAAAAAAAAGATTTGAATTACTTTTATTTTTTGTTTTTAAGGTACGAAAGAAGAATAAATAATTTATAGTAATCAAATACTTATAAAACAAATAACATGTTTTTAATTGTGAGAAACACGATTCTTAGACTTCCGGCATTATGTTGGCTTCTTACACTTATTTAAATACCTACAAAACCCTGAAATGTTTGAAAATTCACACTTCACATATATTTTATTTATTAGTAATAACTTAAATTTTTCTCATATTTTCACGTTAGTCTAGAGGCGCTACTTATACATTTATATATTCCACTTATCATAATCACTTATCAATAAAAATGGTTTTAAAAAAATCTGTACGAAGTTCCTTTATGCAAGTCTGTACAAGTAGCTGAATTTTATGTTTTAGATCAAACTTCTCTGTTCTGAGATACATATTAGCTTTGTTCACAGATGATGTTTATAATAAGGTACCAACAATTACAGAATAAATCATGAACTGATGCTATGCGCATGTCCGACTTGACACGTGTTAAGTCCATTCTACATTATACTTTTTTCAATACTTTTTTCAATATTATCCAACTCTGTCATCCAAAACTACCTCCGGTCAAATTTTTGATTGACAGTTCTGTACTTTTCAGTCGTACCAACACCAACTTTCTAGTTTTTGTTTACAACTTATGGGAATTCATATAGTTCGTGACACACGTGTTGATAGTTTGCTCTGTAAAATATTGTTTTATAGTGATAAACTTCTCTAAATAATTAAAATTTTCCCGTTAATTACTGCAGTGCAAGCATTGTTGAGTGATAAATTTTAGTTACTTTAAGTGTTACTCTTTAATAAATATTGATTAATTTAATTATTAATTAATCAATTTGAGAGGTTATTATTCAATAAAGTGCATTTTCCCGTGTGACGCACACGCATACTTATCGGTCAGTGACCTTCATCTCTGTAAAACAAGTGTGCCAAACAAGTGATACCAACTTAATTTCTATTTGCTAATCCATTTGTCAAACGGCAGTGGTCTGATACGGACTTGTCAATGGCCCCTCCTACAATGTCATGTGTAACTTGCAACAGAAACATCACGCCTGTTAAATCTCCAGGACTTCAATGTTCTGGCCCATGTAAGAATTACTATCATGCTTCCTGCGCTGGTTTGGACAATAAAATTCTGCAATCGATCAATTCCTGTAATACTGATGGTTTTTCTTGGTCCTGCAACAAATGCAGGTTAGCTCCCGGAAGCCCTTCTAAAGCAATCATTATAGCTGAAGAAGATGAGGAATCAGATGAGACGCCCACCTTGGCCACAATTTTAAGAGCTATTAGAACCATTACAAATCAGTTAAAAGACTATCAGGCTTTTACTGACTCTGTTAAATTTTGTAATGATAAGGTGGATGATTTCAATAAAAAACTAACTGAACTTGACATAAAGTGTAAAAATATTGATAAGTTGCAAAATGACTTTGTAATAATTCAAAACTCTGCCGAAATGTACAAAAATAGGTGCGAAGAATTGGAGCAATACACTAGAATGGATAATATTGAGATCTCAGGTGTTGTGGAGAATAACAACGAGGATATTTATGCTACTCTAAAGCAGATTGGGGATAATATTAAATGTGAAATTAAGAAGACTGATATTAGCGTAGTGCATAGGGTCCAACACATGAATGCAGCCAGTAAAGTCCCACGGAACATTGTCATTAGATTATGCTCCCGTCATAACAAAAATGAAATCATAGCAGCTGCCAAACGCTCTAAGAAATCAATGGTAAATAATAAACCCGGCCTAACCATACCAGGTGTAGGTGATTCAATTTTTATCAATGATCATTTAACACCATCAAATAAATTGTTGTTAAAACAAGCGAAACTTGTAGCTAAAGAAAAACTATATAAATTTATCTGGGTACAAAACTGCTCCATTTTAATAAGGAAAAACGAAACCTCTCCGATAAAAATAATAAAATGTTTAAACGACTTAAATAAAATTATCTAAATTCTAGCAAATAATTAAACAATATTCAATTTAAAACTTTAGTTAAAATGGCTGATGTTTACTATCAAAATGTGCGAGGTTTACGCACAAAATCTCATACATTTTTTTGTTCTCTAAAAAACAACAATTTCAAAATAATAGCACTAACTGAGACGTTCTTATGTGACGGAATCAATTCAGCGGAGTATTTTGATGACAGCTATACAGTATATCGGCGTGATCGTGAGAGTGCTACGCCGGGCGGGGGTGTTTTAATTGCCCTACACCGTTATTTGGTTTCACTAGAACAAACAGGTTGGCGGTCACAGGCTGAAGATATCTGGGTGTCGTTCAACATATCAACAGCTGGTGATAAAGTGATAAAGTGTCATTTGTGCTGCGTTTATTTGCCTCCCCGTGATGATTATGCCTTATCTGAATTTGTTAACAATGTTACTCGTATTTGCAACAATGTCCCAAACGACGTCATAATAATTTTGGGGGATTTTAATGTACCCGAAGCCCAATGGACACAAGAACTTCCTAATATTAATTTCATAGTGAACGGCAACGACTTAAGAACACAATTAATTAACAATATGGCTTCGTTTGGAAACTTGCTGCAATTCTCTAATCAATGTAATCCTGGATATAATGTGTTAGACTTAGTTTTTTGTAATAAATACCATTCTATATCAAAGGTGTGTAGGTGCGACAGTCCGCTCATCAAAGAAGATATTTATCATATATCTGTTATTGTTCATCTAAATTTTGAAACATATTGTACTATCAGTAATAAACCTAAAAAAATATATAATTTTAAACGTGGTCAGTATGACAAAATTAATAATGAACTACATAGCCACAATTGGGTCACGATTTTCGCACCTTCAAACGCTAATGATAATGTAACGTACTTGTACAGTTTCCTGAACAATTTGATTGAATTGTATATACCTAAACTAAGAAAATACAAAAATAATTATCCAATTTGGTTTAAACACTCAACAATTAAAATTGTTCAGGAAAAAAACAAATACCATAAAAAGTGGAAAAAATATAATAATACGCAAGATTATTTGACATTCTCTTTATTGCGAGGTAGATCTAAATTTCATATTGAAAATGATTACAAAGATTACGTTAGCGAAATTCAAGACTGTATTATAACAGAGCCCAAGAAAATTTGGAATTTTGTGCGGAACAAACAAAGGAACACTGAAATACCTTTAAATATCAAATATAACAATAAAACATTTGGAACTGCTGAGGAAGTCTGTAACAGTTTTCTATCGCATTTTTTATCAGTTTATGAAACTAATTCTCTAACGGATTTTAATCAAAATAATTCCACAAATTATACGTTCACTGTAGGTAAAATTGTTTTTAGTGTCGATGCTGTTTTGGAATCAATCAATAAAATTAATGTCAATAAAGGGGCAGGGCCTGATGGAATTTCACCACTTTTCATAAAGATGTGTTCAAGTACTCTTGCGCTTCCTTTACAGATTATCTTTAATAAATCTTTGTCCGAAGGCATTTTTCCGTCGGTGTGGAAACAAGCCCATATAATTCCAATTTTTAAATCTGGTGACAGAACATTGGTTACAAACTATAGGCCGATATCTATTTTAAATATATTTTCAAAAGTTTTTGAGTCCCTGGTGTACGACGTTTTATACAATACATTTAAAAACAATTTACTAACAAACCAGCACGGATTTGTTGCGGGTCGATCTGTCGAAACAAACCTTCTCATATTTAGCAACTATTTACATAAC
The DNA here is from genome assembly GCA_963971575.1 of Liopterus haemorrhoidalis. Lineage (NCBI taxonomy): Eukaryota > Metazoa > Arthropoda > Insecta > Coleoptera > Dytiscidae > Liopterus > Liopterus haemorrhoidalis. The sequence continues at coordinate 28,419,680 of OZ020623.1, forward strand.
GCACTTGAAGGCAAACAAGTTGATACCGTGTATACAGACTTTCGTAAAGTCTTTGATAAACTAAATCATTCTGTCTTAATAAATAAACTTGCAAATTTAGGTATTCATGGTGATTTGTTACGGTGGCTTGAAAATTATTTAACCAAAAGACTGTTGGCTGTTTATGTTCATGGTTATCTGTCAAAATATGAGGAGGTAAATTCAGGGGTGGCCCAGGGTTCGAAATTAGGGCCTTTGTTATTCTTATTTTATATAAATGATATTTCAAAATGTTTTGAATTTTCAGAATTTTTACTATTTGCTGATGACCTAAAATTATTTCGTATCATTAATTCTATTGAAGACTGTTTATTACTTCAAAAAGATCTCGACAGATTAAGCGACTATTGCATCAAAAATCACTTACATTTAAGTAGTGAGAAATGTCAACACATTACATTTACACATAACAGGAATAACTTTAATTATATTTACACCATAGATAATGTTTCTCTTAAGATCGTTACCAATATTAGAGACCTTGGTGTAATATTTGACTCTAAACTGCTATTCAACAACCACATTGATAAACTTTGCAATAAATCGCTAAAAATGTTAGGATTTATAATACGCACGACAAAGAATTTTTATAATTTAACTTCATTAAATGCTCTGTATTACGCGTACGTCCATAGTAGATTAAACTTTGTTTCATCTGTATGGAACCCTGGCTACAATGTGCACATTAACCGCATCGAAGCGATTCAAAATAAATATTTGAAATATTTATCTTATAAATTCAAATTTCGATTTAAAACATATAATGATGCTTGTGTACATTTTAATTTAACACCCCTTACTACTAGACGCAAAATAAATGATTATGTAATTCTATATAAATTATTAAACAGTAAAATTGATTCTCCTGAATTACTATTTGAAATTAATATCCACATATCGACATACAATACCCGCAACAATAATCTTTTCTGGAACCCTATAGCTCGTACTCAATGCTGTCAAAATTCTCCACTTTACCGTATAAATAATATGAAAAACTTAAACACTGATATTTTTAATATGTCACTCAAAGCATTCAAGAAGACAATTCTCAACTCTATTGCCGCAGGGTTAGGAGAGGATTTATAATTATTTTTAAAAAAAATCAATAAAAACATGAATTTAGTGCGTCTTTCCTTACCTTGCGTCAATCTAAGTGAATTGTACTATTGCATATTTTACAGTTGTATCAACATAATTTATATTTAATTTATATTTTTTATTAATTATTAAGTTGTGAGCACATTGTGGGTTTGTCCTGTTGTGTCTCCCCATTAGTACTAAAATAAAATAAAAAAATAAAAACTTAACTTTTAGTAGTTTATTAAGTTGATAAGAAGTTTATTTAGATCATATAATTAAATATAAACTTAGCACAATTAAACAATATTTATAAATTGGTTTACTATAACCAAATTGTTGTCTGCCATCTGAACCTAAAAATTTTTAAGTTGGCAATGAAAAGTAATAAGGGATGGAAGGTATAAAATTTATCACTGTCTCTTATTTTTTCCCCCACTATATTCTGTAGTATCAAAAGTTGAAATGACGTCAGAGTTGGATAGTATTGAAAAAAGTATAATGTAGAATGGACTTTAGATATTCTTGTCACCACGAATGCTTAAATTATCTGATTGATAATATCGTTATCACGGTGTAGTAAACTTAACTGGAAGAACTCAGTTTATTAATTAACCCCTTAACGCCGAACACTGTAAATTCGCCACGTACCTTTTTACGCGACAGGAAGATATTTTTTGTGCGATGGTTGGGTGTAGTGTATTTAAGATATAACAGTAAAAACATAAAGTTGCCATAATATCTCTACTTATATATTTATGTTTATATATATATACAGGGTGTTTGTTGAAACGGGGCACCCCGAAAATCTCCTTCTCCTTTATTTGTAAAGATACAAAAAATCTTCAGAACAAAAGTTTAACTAGACAAAAAGGCCCATCCAAAGGTTACTATAAGAATTCTGAGGCACTTCCGGTTTCACCGGAAATGATGTCAACTTTTGATCTAGCATAGGGAATCGATAATTTTATATTTTTTTCCTAAAAGTACATTAAATTAGCTTTACAATGACACCAAAAAATCATATTTTTATGTTAACCATTTCAAAATGGCGACTATTTATTTACAAAATAATAATCAACGTAAGTTTTACAAAGTTGAACGTAGCAAGCTTTGAAAACAATAAAAAACCATAATTAGGTACAAATAACGACTTACTACCAATTAATACAATTTTTTTTTTTTTTCAAACAAAAATAAGCAAAATAAACTATTAAACTCTTGGTATTTATAAAACATTTAATTGAAAAATTAAAATTTAAGTTATTTCATGTTATTTCATATAATAACTAGTTATAACAGTTTATTTTAGAGATATTTTGTTTCTTTTTTTATTGTTTTCAAAGCTTGCTACGTTCAACTTTGTAAAACTTATGTTTATTATTATTTTGTAAATAAATGGTCGCCATTTTGAAATGGTTAACATAAAAATATGACTTTTTAGTGTAATTGTAAAGCTAATGTAATGAACTTTTAGGAAAAAAATATAAAATTATCGATTCCCTATGCTAGATCAAAAGTTGACATCATTTCCGGTGAAACCGGAAGTGCCTCAGAATTCTTATAGTAACCTTTAGATGGGCCTTTTTGTCTAGTTTAACTTTTGTTCTGAAGATTTTTTGTATCTTTACAAATAATGGAGATTTTCGGGGTGCCCCGTTTCAAACAAACACCCTGTATATATATAAATATTTTTTTATTTTTTTCTTTAAATTAGTTCAGGCATTTAGGGGTTAAATTCAACTAAATTAACAACGCGCATTTTCTGACTAAGAGTTTTTACTCTAATCTACAAATGCACATTATTTTAATGTGTGTCTAGTTATTGACTGTGATATTCGATGGTAATTGGCCCCTTTACAGCCTCTTACCATCACCCTGAGTCTGTTCAAATTTTCGAACAGACTTTTTATATTATTTATTTGTGTTTGTCAGTGCAAGATTTCTTTTTAATTTATTAGAAATAACAGCACAACAGACCGAAGTCCAAAATGGGCCTTTATACATGTATATATATAAGTTGAGTTGTATATTTTATTGTATTAATTATAATGCTATCTTAACTCTAACTAATAACAGCAATAATATAATGTGTTATTGAATATTTCATTATACAAACAAAAAATAAAATAAAAATAAAAAAATAAAAAAACTCAAGGATAAATAACATAATTTAAAGGATAACGAACAAAATTTAAAATTCAAGACAATATTTCAGTTCCAGCGCTTCTAAAACCAGCATAACTTATGTTAAAAATGTCGATGTCTGTGTCACTGATCAGAAGAGAGTTATATAGTTGGGACATTCTAGAGATGGGACTCATTTTACTGTAGTTTGTAGAGAACTTGGTTACATAAAACAAGTAGTTCCTACATCTCAAACCATTTGTTGGAACTTTAATGCCAAACTCAGCCAAAATGTCCGGACAAGATACTGTATTGTCAAAAAGTTTTTTTATATAATAAAAGTAGGCTATGCAGATTACGACGTTTTTCAAGTGACGTAACTTCATACTTATTTTGTAAAACCCCACAAGATACATATTTAGGATAAGTATTCGTCATTCTAAATTCTAATAATCTTAAAAACTTTGTTTGAGTTTTTTCAATACAGTGTATGTATTTTTTTTTTTTTGAAATGGTGACCATATCACTGAAGCGTTCTCTAACTTTGGTCTAACAAATGCATTAAACAGAGTTATGTAAGTTACATTATTTTTAAATTCATATCCCGTCCGTAAAACAAAACCAAGATTCTTCGAAGCTTGCGCAACAATATGTTCAATATGATATTTAAAACTTAGTTTTGAGTCAAAATAAACACCCAGATCTCTCATGATCTCCACTCTTTCCACTAATATTCTATTCAAATTATATGGATGAATTAATATGTCCCTTTTTCGGCTGAATGATATCATTTTGCATTTCTTAGAATTTAAATGGAGGCCCTGTAATTGAATCCAACTGTTTAAGGCTGCGTATAACCCCCAGAGGTTACTAATTTCTTATACGAAACTAACAATCTGAAATAAAATTAGTATCAATCTATACATCAAATTTTGCACCAAATTTTTATCTATCTAATAAGATATTTTTAATTGTAAAAACATTTATTGTAAAAATATTATCACTCAATAACTTGAAAATAGACATCAGCGATATTGTTCTGTAATTTTTTAAATCTATTTGTGGGTTTCGAACTTTTATATTTATATAATTTTGTGTAGAAATGTTTAAATAATACGTCAACGTTTTTTCGACTTGATTACTTATAGTTTAAAAGCTTCGTCGAAAAATTTTATACTTGATGATAATGGAATGCCACTTGGTACACGTATTCTTCACGAAGATTAAATCATTTTTACCCGTAACACCTATTTTGAGAACCACGTCAGATTCAAGATGGCGGCAAAAATAGACTACCAAGTACAATAACTATAGTATAATAACTATAACAATAGAGTATATGATGTCCGATTTATAAATAATCGAGTAACATATAATCGAGTGGAATAAAGTGATTTTTATTAGTTTATTCTTACATAAAAAAAAACTTAGTGTTAGTGGAAGTTTTAAAGAAAACCCTGTAGATCATTTTTGAATAATAGTGTATAACTTCCAGTGTATAAAATTGAACCTGTGTTAAATAAAATCTAAATCTATAAACGAACAATAAAGTCGATTTTTGCTTGTTCTTCTTATTTCAAAACCTAGTGCAGTGTTACCAACAGATATTCGTTTTTAATTCTATACACACATACAAACGTAAACAAACAGCGGGTAGAACATATTATATCTTTACAGTTAGACAACGCATAAATTAACTTTCTATATCACCGCTGATAAAATGGCATCATCTTTGGTAACGCGCTCACAAAAACTGTCCAAAATGTCATCCTTACAAAATAGAGATAAATCAGTGTTAACTCCAAATAAACACTCACCATCAAGTCCGAAGAACTGCAGTATAATAAATATAAAACATGGCGAATCGAACTTGAATTCTTGTCAAAATAATTCAAATATTACTGAAGATCTTCGTAATAAACTGGCCACCACAGAATTTGCACTTAAAGAGTTAGAAGAAAAATACAAAAACCTCCAGGAGCAGCTCACAAAATTAAACCAACTGAACGAATTACACTTAGCACAAATAGAACAACATAAGGACACTATTAAACTATTAAAAAAAGAAACAATAAATAAAACATATACAAACACTTCGACTCAAACTTGTGAAACGAACATTAAGACAGTTAGCGTTCAAACTGAAGAATTTACATCGATGATTAGTAAAGTACACCAAATCATACAAGCACAGACCAAAACTTCAAATCATCTATATGCGAGAAACAGGGGGGTAAAGGGAAGAAACAACAATAACATCCTGCTACTTGCTGACAGCCATGGACGTGGATTACTGAATATTCTTGAAAATAAACTTTCCACATTTAATGTTTTATCTGTTTTTAAACCAAATGCTACTTTTGAAAGTGTTGTTAGTGATGTTAAAGCGTTGAGCCAAAATTTTACAAAAAAAGACGTTATTATAATCATAGGTGGTACTAATAATTATCTCAAACAAAATAATGTAATAGTCAATAAATTTAAGAATGTTATAGATAATTGTACACACACAAACGCCATTCTTTGTACGGTACCATACAGATATGATAGAGACTATACAACTAATAATGATATATATAACATTAACAAAGAGTTACTAAAATTAAATGCTCAAAACACTAATGCTAGAATTATTGATATCAATTGGAATCTAGGAAGAAACGCGTTTACACATCACGGGCTGCATTTGAATCATAAAGGTAAAAATATTCTGTGTGACATTCTTAAACAAAATATTGAAAAAATGTTGTCACTGAAAAATTTTTTATAATACCACCAGATATCAGTAATCAAGTCTTAGAAGTCAAAAATACAACACTAAAAGCCAATTCTAAAGAATTAAAAATACTATTTCTAAATTTACAAAGTATTCGTAAGAAAATTGGATTCCTAAACGCCTATCTAAATGATAATCATTTTAGTTTTTTATGTTTTCAAGAACACTGGCTGACTAGAGAAGAATGTGATGTTCTTAGTCTTGATAATTACACAGTAATCGGCTACTACAATAGGAAAAATTATATGGGCGGCGGTGTTGTATCTTTGGTGCAAGACTCACTAGCAGAAAAAATCAAAATTTTACATAGAATCAACAACCTCTCAGTTGAAAAACACTGCGAGATGTTTGCGTTTCAACTTATAGGTACAGATATAATTATAATGAATATATATCACGTGCCGAATGGAGATTTAGAAATTTTTATGGAAACTATAGATAAAGCTTTTAATTTAACGGACCCAGCTAGTACCATTATTATTGGTGGTGATTTTAATATCAAATTTAATATTCATTCGGATGGTGATACGATCAGACTCTGTGATTTCTTTAACAGCTATAAATTAAAAAAAACCGTAACTTTTTTAACTAGAGGCCAAAATTGTCTAGACAATGTTTTCACGAATTGTAGGGAAAAAATTATCACTGACAAAGTTTTAATTCCTTTTTCTGATCATGACGGTATAAATTTTTGCATTACTCTGAACGATAGCAATAAGATACACGAAGCTGCTCAGTACAAAGAATCTAGACCTATAACAAACAAGGGTAAGTTAATATTTTTTAAACATTTGACAAACACTTCTTGGGATTTTATCGACGAAACTAAACTTGATGTAAATCTAAAATTCAATATATTTATGGAACTTGTACTTAACATTTATAATGTATCTTTTCCAGTGAAAAAAATTAAAATCGGTAGTATCACAAAGACAGATATATTCTGGTATAATGAAAAGCTCAAAAAGATGAGAAACACACTGGACCTTTTGCACTCTTTCTACATACATAATCCAACGAATAAAAACAAATTAATGCGAAATAATTTTAGAAAAAAATATCGGGAGGCTATAAAACAAGCCAAAATTGAAGCAAACAATAATTTTATAAAAGGCTCAAAAAATACTTCTAAAGCGACTTGGACAGTAATTAATAACAATAGACCTAGTAAGACAGAAACCTATTGCTCCTTAGATCCCAACGATGTTAATGACTTTTTTGTTAACATAGCTGAAAACTTAGTGTCTAAACTCCCCACAGCCGATGACAATCCTATTGACTTACTTAAATCTTCAACAACGACCCTGTCAAATATATCGTCCTTCTCCTTTTCGGAGGTATCACAAGCCCATGTACGGGACGTGACCAACTCGTTAAAAAACAAGAGTACTAGAGATGCGTATGGCTTAAACGTCGATCTAGTAAAATATACTATAAATATTATAATATCACGGTTAACAAAGTTAATTAACCTCTGTATTCGGTTAAATGTTTTTCCTTCCGCACTTAAACTTGCATCGGTAGTGCCAATATATAAAAAGGGTGATAAAAAGGACAAAAATAATATTCGACCGATATCACTCCTACCAATATATTCGAAAATCTTTGAAAATATTTTAAAAATTCAAATTTTAAACCATCTAGAGGTATGTAACATTTTAAGCCCACAACAATTCGGCTTTCGTTCGGGTAAATCAACAACACTGGCGATATTAGAATTTACCGACTTTGTTACAAAATGTTTTGAAAGTAAAGAATTTTGTTCAGCTATATTTTTTGACTTAACGAAAGCGTTTGACTGTGTCGATCACTATATCTTATTAGAAAAATTAAAATTTTACGAATTTGACAAAAATAGTTGTAGTTTACTAGAATCGTACGTTACGGAAAGAAGACAATCTGTAATTATCAATGGAAAATCATCTGACTACAAAACTATGATACATGGGGTACCCCAGGGTTCCATTCTAGGCCCAATATTATTTTTAATTTACATTAACGTCTTTCCTTTTACAAATAATGCAATACAGAAAAAAAATTTATTTGCAGATGACACGACCGTTTTAAATTCTGACCCTTCTATTACAAATTAGACTGTGATAAATGATATTACTAAAACTTCATGTATAAACTGGTTTCATGCAAATAAATTAACTACGAATGAAACGAAAACAGAGGAGATGATTCTTACTTTAAAAATATTGCCTGATGACATTACTTCGACGAGTACACTTAAGTTTCTGGGTGTCAAAATCAATAATAAATTAAACTGGGAAGAGCACATAGACTCGGTAGCGAAAAATATCTGTAAGGCCATGTACTGTTTACGTAACTTGCAGAATTGTGTATCACCCAATATTTTAAAAATTATATATTTTTCATTCGTTCATCCCCATCTCTCTTATGCAATACTGGTGTGGGGTCACGCTCCTCAAGCGAACAGACTATTTGCTCTGCAACGTAGAGCTCTACGTGTCATTAGCGGGATCGGCTATAGAGAAGACTGTAAACAACAGTATATTTCGCTTAAAATATTAACATTTCCCTGTATATATATTTTACAATGCTTGATACATGCTCACCGCCAGTTTGAAGATTATCACCTTCATGCGGAGATGCATGATCATAATACGCGAAATAAAAATAATATACGTCCTGATTTTACTCGACTTACAAAATCTAGAAATAGCAACAATTATTACGCTATAAATTTTTTTAATGTTTTACCTTTCAACCTCAGACAAAAACCAGCTAGCAATTTTCAAACAATTATGAAGAAGTATCTTATTGCTAAAGCATTTTATTCTATTGACTACCTGACTACCTGTCCAATAACTTTAATGATCTCGTGAACACTGTCTAGACAAGTTTGGAATATTTGACTTTGTGTATTTATGTATATTTGTAAATTTATTTAATTATGTATTGTATTTATTTTATTTATTTTAAATTATTCTCGACCTTTTTAACTCAATTTTTAAACCATTTTTTTAATATGTTATTTGTATTCTACGATATTATTTTATTTATTTGACTCACTGTATTTTTTTAATTATTATTATTTTTTTATTCTTTGACTTGTGTAAACATTCTCTGTGATGTAAGAAAACACCAATAAAGATTATTATTATTATTATAAGTAGTTTTCACAATAGAGCAAAATAGTTACAAACATATTTGTAGAATGAAACTTTAGCTACAATTTGCCGCATCGTTCGCAAATATGCGTCAATTGGTTTACAAGATGGCGTCTATAATGCAATTTGCTTATTTACAATTACATTACAGTTTTTTCTACAATTAAAAATATCCTATTAGATAGATAAAAAATCGCTGCAAATTTTGATATATAGATTGTTATTAATTTTATTTCCGATTATTAGTTTTGTATAAGAAACTATTGAGAACCATAGGGTTGTGCGCCGCCTTAAGTTGTTTAACTACTTTTCTAACGTCTTACAGTCATCCAAACATGATATCGTTTTAAACAATTTGATATCGTCAGCAATAAACATTCATCACATTCATCCAATATTTGTGTTACATTATTAATAGTTAGTAAAAATTCTTTTATTGAGTATGCGTCTAATTTATTGCTTTTAATATATAGTCAAGTCATTTAGATGGGCTGCGTTAGGCGCAAATAGCCTTTATTGCTGTGCGCCAAAAATTTTAACTAACTAACTCTAATCTACAAATCTGAAAAAATTCTAAGCAATGTATATTTCTATGAACCGGAAATGTAGGTACGAGAGGAATTTTTTATCCAATTTCGTTTTTGGAAAATATTACAGTTTCTGTGTTATTGAACATTTTTTTTTTTTTTTTAAATTTAAGGTTTATTGTGGGGATATTAAATGGAAGCTCTTTAAGTGCAGATTAAGGAACGTAATTGATTTTTGAAATACATTTCATTTTGACTAAATTTTGCCAAAGATTTTCGTTTAATATCTTAGCTAAAATTAAAAAAATATATTTGTATACACATGGATACATTTTGTTACGGATAAAGAAGAGGTACGTAAATATATTTTGCAAATATCGACAAGGATAATAAATAAATAACTGGCTGGTTGCTGGGATTACATTTCTAGTAGAGAATCTGTTGTTTTTATATAGTCGCAATATTTTTGTAGGCGATATACTCTTGCGTGACAAAAAATCGGCCGCAGTGTTGCCAGGTCTGGATTTAAATGATATGTTTGCAATTATACAAAAAAAAAAAAAAAACAAAAAAAAATGCGTCAAATTAATATTATGGTATTACTAGAGGTATATGATACATGGTAGAAAAAAATTAACTGCAACGTTCTTGTCGTGCCTATTGATTTAAAGGTTTTAAAACCAACACTTGTGTTATGTAGTGACAGGCATTCATCGTTTGGCCTTCTAATAATCAAAATTCACTGACTTAATACCTAAAAAATCCTGAAATGTGTGAAAATTCACACTTCATGTCAAATTTTACCGACCGCCAACATATATAAGGGAGGTATTGTGATCATACCGATTTTGACATTTCGAGATTTCGATGGACCTTCACGAATTGAGGTCCCTACATAACGTTTTGACTATTTTTAGCATGATGTCTGTCTGTCTGTCTGTCTGTCTGTCTGTCTGTCTGTCTGTCTGTCTGTCTGTCTGTCTGTCTGTCTGTCTGTCTGTCTGTCTGTCTGTCTGTCTGTCTGTCTGTCTGTCTGTCTGTCTGTCTGTCTGTCTGTCTGTCTGTCTGTCTGTCTGTCTGTCTGTCTGTCTGTCTGTCTGTCTGTCTGTCTGTCTGTCTGTCTGTCTGTCTGTCTGTCGGTCGGTCGGTCGATCCGTCCGTCCGTCCGTCCGTCTGTCTGTGTACACGTGCTGAGCAAATTCGGCTAAAAGGATTTTTATGAAACTTCATATTTAAGCTTTTGACATCAATGGCACGAGTTGATCAACTTTTGGTAAAAATCGGTTGACTAGAAATGGGAATTTACTCGGGTCGATTTTAAGATTTTTTTGCGGATACTTCACAACAGAAAAATATTTCGAAAAAAATTATTTAATAAAATCTTCTGGTATTTCTTTTCGACCTTGGAGTAAGTTAAATTATGTAGTCAATTCTTGGGATATTAGGTCAATAAGTAAAACACTTAGATATTCATATATTTGAATAGACCGGTTTCGACAATAATAATTTACCCACTTTACAGAATGATGACATTATGATCTCTTTGGATGTAATTTCTCTATTCACCAATATACATCAAGAATTGGTTATTGAAGTGATTAAAAAAAAATGGGACCTATTTAAATTATACACAGACATTAACCTTGAAATGTTTATTAAATGCATTAAATTCATGTTTGAAAGTAGCTATTTTATATTCAACAAAAACACATATTTACAAATCTTCGGGACGAGTATGGGTAACCCTAGTAGCCCAGCCCTTTCAGACTTAGTCATGAATGACCTATTAGATTGTAGTTTAAAAACACTAAATATTAAAATCACTTTAATTAAAAAATATGTAGATGATCTCATTTTAATAGTACCTAAAGAGTCAATTAATACAATAATAGATAATTTTAACAAATATGATAATAATATTCAATTCACATGTGAAAAGGAAAATAATAATCAAATTTCATTTCTTAATATGACACTAATTCGGATAAATAATAATATTAAAACTAAATGGTTTAAAAAAGAAATTGCATCGGACAGATTCCTAAATTTTAATTCAACACATATCAATTCACAAAAAATTAATACAGCTTATAATCTAAAAGAAACAGCCCTTAAACTTACAGATCCAATTTTTCAAGATGAAATTATAAATAACATAAAGATAATCCTTTCTAAAAATAACTTTCCAAAGATTCTCATTAATAATATTATTAATAATAATAGATTAAAAAAAAACAACATAGATATGAATATTAAATATTGCTCATTAACTTATATACCCCGGTTATCACAAAAAATAAAAAATATACTTAAAAATAATAAAATAAACATTAGCTTTAAATATAACAAAACAGTACAAACACTATTTTCTAAAATAAAAGAAAAGGATCATATTACTAAACAGAACGATGTTATTTATCAATTACATTGTAACAATTGTGAGGCCACTTATACAGGGCAAACTTTACAGTATATCGGAAAAAGAATTAAACAGCATCAATTAGACATAATAAATAAAAAAACATTACCTATTCCCGAGATAATAACCATACCTTCAATTTTGATAAGTTTAAAATATTAGATAAAGAGAGTAATTATTACAAAAGATTAATTAAAGAAATGACATATATAAAACATAATAACAATAATATAAACATTCAACAAGACACAGAGAATTTAAATAATTGCTATGATTATATTATCAATTGTATTAAAAACAATACCTGTGCGCATATTTAAATGTCATTTTGATTATAGTGGGGTATTATAGAATAGAGGGGGGACAGTCAGTCATTGCTTGGCACTATTCGGACACATTCAACTGTGGATGTCCATCAAGAATTTTATTTATTTATTTTTTTAAAGTATTTTAACCATTTTAACTTTTGACGCTTATTTATCTGTGATACCACATGTCTCTTACAATGAGTTTTATTTATTTTAAATACATTTACAAACTATTATTTACATTAGTAATTTGAGTAAGTTTTTATTTAATTTTTTTTTTTTTTGATACACATGTTTATTTAATTGTTAATTTTCATACTAATTTTTGTGAACATTATTGTATTATTAAATATTTTTCTTCTCAATTTTTCCTCAGAGATACTGAAGAAGACATTAAATTGTCGAAACCGGTCTATTCAAATATATGAATATCTAAGTGTTTTACTTATTGACCTAATATCCCAAGAATTGACTACATAATTTTATTTAATAAAAGTTGCTATAAAAGCAATAACTAACAACTTTTATTTGAGACATTTTTTTTAAATTTTATTTTAGTTTTTTGGAATATAATATGTTTGTCTCTTACAATAATAACTACTCTGCTGTCAGAATGTATTTTATACAAGTAATTTGTGATGGCGGTCGGTCCTGTGGTGGCAACATTATAATATGTTTCTTAAGATGTTCTAAGTACATGTAACCGAGTAAGCTACAAGATCGTTTACTAAAATATTTATTCATATCTCCTGTCCTAAAGGAATGATCTCTACAACAGCTACTAAATCCTAACATGAGAACCCGTACAATCTGTTCTGAGACAATATATTAAAACATTTAGAATCTATTGATACTGCAAAAGGATCCGGACCTGATGGCGTACCATCTGTACTTATTAAAAATTGTGCATTTAGCTTATGTGAACCTCTTTATATTATTTTTAATAAGTCATTATCATCTGGTACTTTTCCTGACTTGTGGAAACAAGCACTTATCACACCAGTACACAAAAATGGGGATACTAGTGACATTTCTAACTAAAGACCAATATCAAAACTGAATATATTTGCCAAAATTTTTTAAAATATTATTATATATATAAAAGCCCTAATTTCTGTGTGTTTGTAACGCTAAGTTCCTAGGTTCTAGCGGGGCTTGAGGTGTGTGGTCGGTCACCAGTGAGAACGTTGTTCTCCGACAAACAACAGCTCACTTAGGCTAAGCACATAGTGAAGCATAGAGCAACGCAGCGATGAAAGTGGAGAGTAAAACAGCGAAAGAATGTCGCGCTTATAAAATAGTGTCTACACATAGTGACGTGTTTAAAATCGAGCGGAAAGTTCACAAAATTATAATGGATTTCTTGCTAACATAAAACTCTTCCCTGAAAATTTGGTATTTACTAAAAAATAAAAATAAACACACTAGAAGCTGCAATGTTCACAGAATAAATAAAACTAGACATATGCATGGTGAATTTCGTCATTTCTATATGCAACTCCGCAAACATCCTACACTAAATACCTCTTATAAATGAGAACTACTAGTAAATGCCTCAATATCCATTTTAAACAACTATTTCAGCAACGATGATAGCAGAGAAAGCAAAATTGTTTGAACGCGTCGCCTTGCTCGACTATAACAACGATATAACCTCGCTGCAGTACGCTCCACTATGCGCGTGTTAACAGGAATTAATTTATTTAATTTCGCCACTTTGCTCTCTTTTTTATACCTTGGCTATAATCAGAAACAGATATACCATTGATGTCCAGTATATGGGCCGCGGGCCGTATCCAGCCCAATACTAATTTTTAAACGACACGCATTAAGCGGTTTTTAGGATTTCCTAGGTATAATCAGAAACAGCTATAACATTGATATCCAGCATATAGGCCGCGGGCCGTATCAAGCCCGATACTTATTTTTAAACGACACGCATTAAGCGGTTTTTAGGATTTCCTAGGTATAATCAAGAAACGTTTTTGTTTTGTTAATATACGCAGAATCATGCAAATTTTAATAATTAATTCCTGCTTATATTGATTTTTATTCGATATCAGTTTGCCAACGTTGTTGGCAACGGGGTCTGCTAGTTACTAAATATTTGTCTGCCTCCTTAAAATGCGTTATTATACCGGAACAACATGGCTTTTGTGAAAAGAAGTCAACCGCATCCAACTTGATATCTTTCATGGAATTTTTACATACGAACGTAGATTCTGCTGGACAGGTTGATGTTATATATACAGATTTCACGAAGGCTTTTGACAAAATTAACCACAGCCTACTTGTTGCAAAGCTTAACAGGATGGGTATACATGGTAACCTACTGCGTTGGCTAAAATCTTATATATCCCAGGCTGTTGCTCTTAATAACTTTACGTTAAATTTTGTTTCAGTAACTTCAGGTGTTCCTCAAGGCTCACATTTGGGTCCTATTCTTTTTAATATATTCATTAATGATATATCTGCCTGTTTTCGACACTCAAGATTTCTATTATATGCAGATGATTTGAAAATTTTCAAAAAAATTAATACTATTCAAGACTGTTATGACTTAAATTGTGATTTAAATAATTTCTATAACTACTGTTATAAAAATAAGCTTTTCCTTAATTTGAATAAATGCACTTCCATAACTTTTACTAGAAAGCATTTTCCAATCCATTTTAGTTATTCCCTTCACGGTACTACATTAACAGCCGTAGACACCGTAAAAGACCTAGGCGTTTACCTAGATAAAAAAACTTAAATTTGACGTGCACATTGAAAAAATCATCAAAATGTCTCTAAAAAATCTTGGCTTTATAATGAGAGTTACGAAAGAATTTACCCAACCTGCTAGTCTAATCTGTATATATAGATCACTCATAGGTAGTAAACTGGAATATGCATCTGTCATTTGGAGCCCTAACTACCTCACATATATTAACAGAGTAGAGTCCGTGCAGAAGCGGTTCACTAGATATCTGGAGTACAAATTTTTTAACAACAATGTCTTAAATTATTCACAGAGACTGATACGGTACAACTTAACAAGTCTGGTTAACCGACGCCTGCTCGTTGACATGCAAACCCTCTACAGAATAGTGAATAATTTGATTGACTGTCCTAATATTTTAGAACTAATAAATTTCAATGCACCTATGAGGAATACAAGACGAAGTAATACTTTTTACAACAACAACACAACATCTAATTTAGGCATGAATTCTCCACTAAACAGATGCACAATCTCTTTTGATAAATATTTTGATTCTTGTGATATTTTCTTCCTTAGTTTTCATCAGTTCAAATCTTTAATAAAATCTCAAATCTTACATTTATAATTAACATTATTAATGTTATAACTTACTGTTTTGTACTTTGTACTATTTTTGTTATTAATATGTTCTTGTATTACAACTATGTACTATTTTTTTTTATTATTTAAAATGTATTTCTGTGAGGATCGTTAGGGAATAACCTCCCTGTTGGTCCTCCATGTAAAAATAAAATATATATATATATATATATATATATATATATATATATATATATATATATATATATATATATATATATATATATATTAGACCGTCTTAAGAGGCATTACGGTATTATAAACAGACAAACGTTGATATCATACGATATAAAGCAGATAGATTACAAGGTGTTAGAGAGTAATTCAACACTTTTTACAAAACAATTTAGAACTATGTTTGTTGTAACTAGAGTTGTTTATTTTCAACTCGGCTTAAGGTGATATTATTTGGCTACGGTCCGTCTAGTAATAAATTTACCCCCCATTTTTCTGCGGATTCGGATAAATTATCATTTCAATCGTGCGGATATGGATCGGATGCGGATAAAATATCATATCCACTTATCCGGTTTGTACACCTCTTTTCAGGAAAGAGGCGTTTAGAACCCCAAAAATTAATCGCTGACATTTGGATTGTACTTACGGTAAGAGTGAAATAAAGATACGCTTTTTACGCTTTTTATTTATTTTTGCTCTTCAGGTCTTCGAACTCTTAAGACCTACTTTATGCTTATTTAAATAGTTAATTATATTATACTTTATATAACAGTCGTAGAAAAAATTATTTCTTTGGAATTATTGCCAGTTTATGAATTTAACAATAATTATCTAATGTTTCGCCTTACTTGGCATTTTTGGGAATATTGGTGAAAATTACTTATGGTAATTTGCCACATTTAAAAATTTATGCAGATCATTAAATTTTAAAAGATAAAGATTTTAAATTGTTTTAAATCGTCATAAAACTTTTATCTTTTAATAAGATGATTTTAAGAATTTAGTTTTCAACATTTGCTGGTCTTATACCTTTTTTGTTTTATTGATTGGCCATAAATGTGATAAATTAAACTCTTCTCTAAAACAATTATTGTGAGATATCTTAAAAAACTAAATTTCTGTTTAAAGTTTTACATTTTATATAAACTTGGTTTAAGAGAGAGTCGAATAATTGTAATTAACATCCTTATTTTTTAATATATGTAATCTCAGTACGACATTAAATACAAAATATTTTTCTGGACCCAGTAATATGTAATGTGAATAAGGCGAAACATCTTAGTTATTTCCAAACTGACAACAGATGTTGTGCGGATAATTTTGCGGATGCGGATCGGATGCGGATTTTTAATTTACAAAATCTGCGAATGTTGATCGGATGCGGATCCTGGATGTACGGATGCGGATCGGATGCGGATACAGAAAAACGTATCCGCACAGGGCTCTACTCACACATTACAGAAAATAATAAATATATATTGGTTTAGGTATAACTAAATAAAAATTTTGGTTATAAAGTGATGCAGTGTCTGCGAATGTTCAACTGTGATTCTTAAATCACATTGAAAAAGGGATATTTCGTTGATCACGTGCAGCAGAGATGTTTGGCTTCCGCGGCAAAATATACTCCTGTTACACTTCATATTTTTTCAATTTCAGAAACGTATTTCTCACTTTTAACAATGTTTTATTTTATTTATAAGTATTTCACAATTATAAATGGATTATTTCTCTTTGATACCTTAAAATCAAGACGTAAAACGATAGGCTACGCCTAATCATTCAGTTTATAAGTGCAAGCTTCTTAAACAGGCGATTCGTTCTCAGCTATTAACAATTTTTTGTTGTATTTTTAATATAAAAAAAAAAAGACACACTACTTATTTACAACAGAGACGCAGCATAGACTTGCTATGAACAGATTACGTAATTATCTAAAGGTTAGCAGGAATAACAATCATCTTGTCAGGAACAGTAACTGTTTCATCCGTGAACACTGAAAGGATTATTGTCCACGCGTGAGAAGCTCTAATCTGTGAGAAACTTCATCTGTGAATAAAGCTAATATAATATTGTAAAAAAATTGTAACATCTATATTAGATGCTGTTTTTATAAATGATTAAAATTTCTATGAAGGCATTTGGTTTATATTTCACTGATGACGTGTTTATTTCAGGTGTCACAGATGGAGTTACAGTTGTCGTTTATCGTGATAATGGGACTGTCGTCAAGTTTGAACCTGTGGACAGCAGTAAATGTGAAGGAAATATACCAGCAAGTACAGCTGTCTCAAACATTGGTCAGTAAAGCTCTAGCTTTATTATCAGCTTAATAGACCTGGAGCTCATGACAGTTTATGGTCTCCGATGTCATACAGCATGCCTTTTGGAGGAGAGAATATTTACCATGTGACAACAAAGAAAGGAGGATACTAAACCCCTGCACGCTTTCCGGTCATATGGAAAATTGCATTTCCACTCTCACGAAAATTTTGTATTTTTCTCTGATTTAATAAAGCTTGTCCTTTTATCAAAAGAAAGTTAAAACAAATTTAAAGTCTAAAGAATTATTGGCATGCGATTCGCAGGGTCCCAAAGGGCTCAAACGGTCACGTGATCTTGTAATAAAAAAATATGATTTTCCGCGTTTTCATGCAGCATGCCGATGAAAATAATTAAAGTTTGTGTCATTAAACCCCTATTAAAAAATTGGCATGGCTAAAGGTGTAAAATATCGAAAAAAATTTGGGTGATTAAAATTTTAGAAAACTTTTTCGAAATTTTCCAGCGTTGGGCCAACGAGGGCTGCATGCTAAATTTTTATTATTTTTTCAATTTTTAACTTTAAATATTTAACTTTAAATATTTTTATCGGTATGCTGCATGAAAACGCGGAAAACCATATTTTTTTATTACAAGATCACGTGACCGTTTGAGCCCTTTGGGACCCTGTGAATCGGATGCCTATAATTTTTTTGTTTTAACTTTCTTTTGATAAAAGGGCAAGCATTATTAATCAGACAAAAACAAAAAATTTTGTGAAAGTGATAATGCAATTTTCCATACGACCCGAAAGCGAGCAGGGGTTTAGTACCCTCCTTTCTTTGTTGACACAGGGTAAATATTCTCTCCTTCAAAACGCATACTGTATAAAATCGGAGGCCATAACCTGTCATGAGCTCCTGGTCTATAACGCGTAAAAATGTTGACAGGCACAATATCAACTATGTCAATTTTTCAGTAACTATAAGTGTGTATGTTTCAGAGAGTCGCGATACTCGGATAACATACATCATATCTTCTGCTGATGACATGTCCCTGTATAACCACAACACTAATAGAATTATCAATGAGGAGATTGACATCAAGAGTGAATATGGTGATGACGGTGAATATGAGGAGAGTGCAGCTGCGCAAGATACAGGTCAGTTAATAATTTAATATTAATGTGCTAGTTGTGAGCTTCCATTACTGATAATCCCAGTTTCCGTTTACTGAATACATGTACGGGATCACAATGTGTAATATTTTGCTAGTTGTAGTAATACGTTGATATTATTTATCAAATAAATGATTTAAGTCATATCGACTTGCAATGGCGTAACTACAATGCCGCAGACCCTGCGTTGCAAGGGGGCCTGGAGCTGTAAAGGGCCCAGAATTTTTGGAATTTTTATAAAAATTATAACATACCTACTTTAGAGTTATCTGTATTTTCTTATTATTATATTTAAAATGTTGAATAATTAAACTTAAGCACAATGAAAATAATATTTTATATTTTTAAAATGATATTACAGATAAATCAAAATTCTAATAAACAACTGTATGTTTTTATAGCAACGCCTGGCCTACTACTAAGCATAAACAAAATATATAACATTGAGGAAACTAAAAACAGTTTTATCACGAAATCACGTTGACTATTTGCTACCTAAACTTAGCAAATCTTGTTTTATATTGAACAAGCTGCTTTCTTTGGGATGTTTCACGCAACCATGTGCTATTTCTTCTTTGTTATAAAATGATTTCTACTTCAAAATCGTGCCATTCGCATAATAGCCTGTGCCCCCTTTAGATCAACTTGCAGAACCCTTTTTCGAGATTTGCCTGTTTAACTCATCCATCTGTTTATATATTAGAAGCCGTAATGTTTATTAAAAATAATACGTACCTTCGCTACTAATACAGATTTCCATACTTATCATACACGCAATATATAGCACTGCACTGTACAGTCAAAGTCCCCACTATATGGCTTTAACATTCTTTAACTGTGTACCAACTGCATTCAAATCTGTAGCATCCAGTAGTTTTACAGTATAGAGGAATATTGACATCATAAATGCTAATATTGAATAATTTAACTGCACTGTTGTAAATTCATATGTGTTGTATATAAAACTATTTTGTTATGTCAAGTGGTTTTAGTTTCTATTATATGTGGAATATTAACTAAACCCCAATATTTAGATATTATGTTGTTGATTAAATAAATTTATTATAGATTAGAAAATAACTGTATTTTCACAACTGAATGTTTGTTTCAATAATCAATGCAACATTTTTTGCAGCTAGTGAACCATCTTCCAGTGAATCAGATGAGATTTGGGAGCCGTTGGCCATTAACAAACGTGAACAACCCACGACAACAAGGTCAACACTCAATAAAATACATTCTGGAGAGAAACCATTCAAATGTGACCAGTGCGATAAATCATTTTCACAGTCATCAAGTCTCATTTATCACAAACGGTTACATTCTGGAGAGAAACCATTCAAATGTGATAACTGTGGTAAAGTATTTTCACTGCGGCAAAGTCTAATTAATCACAAACGGTTACATTCTGGAGAGAATCCATTCAAATGTGATCAGTGCGATAAATCATTTTCACAGTCATCAGGTCTCATTTATCACAAACGATTACATTCTGGGGAGAAACCATACAAATGTGATAACTGTGATAAATCTTTTTCACAATCAGCAAGTCTCATTAATCACAAACGATTACATTCTGGGGAGAAACCATTCAAATGTGATCAATGTGATAAAACATTTTCACATTCTTCAAATTTTATTAATCACAAACGGTTACATTCTGGAGAGAAATCATTCAAATGTGATAACTGTGGTAAAGTATTTTCACAGCCACAAACTCTCATTAATCACAAACGGTTACATTCTGGAGAGAAACCATTCAAATGTGACCAGTGCGATAAATCATTTTCACAGTCATCAGGTCTTATTAATCACAAACGGTTACATTCTGGAGAGAAACCATTCAAATGTGATAACTGTGATAAATCTTTTTCACGTTCATCAAGCCTCATTAATCACAAACAGTTACATTCTGGAGAGAAACCATTCAAATGTGACCAGTGCGATAAATCATTTTCACAGTCATCAGGTCTCATTAAGCACAAACGGTTACATTCTGGAGAGAAACCATTCAAATGTGATAACTGTGATAAATCTTTTTCACGTTCATCAAACCTCATTAATCACAAACGGTTACATTCTGGAGAGAAACCATTCAAATGTGATAACTGTGATAAATCTTTTTCACAGTCATCAACCCTCATTAATCACAAACGGTTACATTCTGGAGAGAAACCATTCAAATGTGATAAATGTGATAAATCATTTTCACAGTCATCAAGTCTCATTAAGCACAAACGATTACATTCTGGGGAGAAACTATTTAAATGTGATAAATGTGCTAAAGCATTTTCAGTGTCTTCAGGTCTCATTACTCACAAACTCATAGATTCTGGAGAGAAACCATTCAATTGTGATCAGTGTAGTAAATCATTTTCACAATCATCACATCTCAGTATTCACAAACAGGTACATTCTGGAGAGAAACCATTCAAATGTGACCAGTGCGATAAATCATTTTCACAGTCATCAGGTCTCATTAATCACAAACGGTTACATTCTGGAGAGAAAACATTTAAATGTGATAACTGTGACAAAGTATTTTCACAGCCACAAGGTCTCTTTAATCACAAACGGTTACATTCTGGAGAGAAACCATTCAAATGTGATAACTGTGATAAATCTTTTTCACGTTCATCAAGCCTCATTAATCACAAACGGTTACATTCTGGAGAGAAACCATTCAAATGTGATAACTGTGATAAATCTTTTTCACAGTCATCAACCCTCATTAATCACAAACGGTTACATTCTGGAGAGAAACCATTCAAATGTGATAAATGTGATAAATCATTTTCACAGTCATCAAGTCTCATTAAGCACAAACGATTACATTCTGGGTAGAAACTATTTAAATGTGATAAATGTGCTAAAGCATTTTCAGTGTCTTCAGGTCTCATTACTCAAACTCATAGATTCTGGAGAGAAACCATTCAATTGTGATCAGTGTAGTAAATCATTTTCACAATCATCACATCTCAGTATTCACAAACAGGTACATTCTGGAGAGAAACCATTCAAATGTGCTCAATGTGATAAAGCATTTACGGCGTTTTCAAATTGATTATTCACAAACGAAGACATTCTGGAGAAAATCCATTCTAATGTGATGTATTTGAAACATTTTTCTACTTATCAAATCTCCGCAGAAACTAACGATTTCATTCTACAGATAAACCATTTAAATGTGATGAGTAATAAATGTAAGAAATGATTTTCAGATTTATCAGTTCTCATTAGTAACTAAGAAGAAATTCTGCAAAAAATCCTTTCGAATGTGAACGTTGTAATAGGGAACGTTGTAATTTAAAGCAAAGAGGCGTCTGGTTTGAAACATACGAAAGCAATTTGGAAAAAGACCACACAACTGTGGTTAGTAATATACCGTAAGATAGTATGAAAAAACCGTTCAAATGTTTATTTATCAATACCCGAAAAAGGACGCGGTAAATATTGTTCCTATAGTGCGTTCGAAGGTGAGTTTGCAGTATAGCTCTTATGGAAAATGGGAGCGGTGTTGCCAAATGTTGTAAAAGTGTCAAATGTGTCAATTATAATAATATGAAAAACTCGTATGATTTACAAAAATCAACTCTTATAAAACTCAAAATAACACTCAACAAAAACAAATGGCCATTTGTAGAATACTGCGTCTTCACAGATCAGCGCGTTTTAGAGCTGGCAACGTCGACAAGCAAGAAAAGGATAGTGTCATTGTGTAAACCCATTAGAGAGTATGAAAAAGAACTACTCCATATGCCCTGTACTGCAAACTCACCTTTGAACGCACTATAGAAAATATTACAGTATCTTGATATATATGTTCGGTGTTAATAAATACATTTTACTTGATTGAGGATATATTTTTCTATGCAATGAAAGACTAGCCACGTTTATCACAGCTGTACGCATAATCACTAATGCTATCGCCTTATGGAGGGAATGGAACTTTCTCCAATTTCTTTTTTTGGATTTTATATTTTTATCTGCGTTTTTCGTTTAGACGAAGTATTTGTCCGGCGTCTTCATCCACTCCACACAACATACAAAAACATATCATTTTGAGTTAGGGATAACTCTTTTCTCTAGCAAGCGATCACAATTGTCAATAATTATAATTTGCGAGTGTACATATGTTTATTCTAATAAAAAAACGCATTGACGTCATTTATACAGACACAGCATGCTCTATGTTTTAGCACTGTTCGTTATGAAACCGAGACGTTACGGAAACGGAAGGGGGATTAGTCCCTAGGAGGGTAACGGGTTGCCTAATTTACATTTATTTTGTTAAAATACCGCTAGGAGAAACGCCAGCCCCATATTGTGTTTATGATTGTTTTGTTGTGTTTCATTTTCTATTTTTTTATTTTACCTTTCCATTGTCATTCAACTGTTAATAATATTGCCTTAAATTGCACTTTAAGTGTTATGAAATGTTTTTCAAATACTTAGGGCCGATAGTTCCAGTTGCTAATAAACTGTCCAATAAATTTATTGGCAACATATTTTTTTTTCCGAGAGGTCCACCCCGAAATAGTTATTAGGTTATTACGCTAATAAATAAGCTTATTTGTCTAATAACTTATAGGCAACATGAAGAGCTTAATAAACTAACATATAACCAAAAACAAGTTCGCAAAATGTGTTAATATTTCAATTTTAATTGAAAATTAGTATAAATTAAAAGAATATGCAAATGTGTAGTTTTTATACATCCATATTTTTTCGGCACTATTCTACTTTAGCAAACCCACTAGACAATGTTGCCAACTATAGTAAAATTAAAACAATTAAATTTAAACTAATATCAAATTAGAATTAAAATTATTTGTATAATAATGCTTAACTTTCAGTTAAATAAATCTAATTAAATTAAAATTCCGGTATTTTATAATAAGAATAAATAATAATATTACATTCACAGCCGATTAAAGATTAAAAAATGGGGAACATAATTTAGAGCACCTAAAAACTGGGTGTTTAGGTTAGTAAAAGTCTAGGACAGCAGAAGCCGAAAAGCTCAAAGTAAGCTTAAAAAAGTTTGTGTAAAAAACGTTTGTGCGGTGTAGGATGTAATTCAGTAGTTATACCTTTATCTTGTTGTTGTTATATTTTGTAAAGTGTATACATTCTTTATATATTTTTTTGTTTCACACGAACTCCTTTAAGTTTACTTTGTGTTTTTCGGCTTCTGTTGTTCTAGATTTTTACTAACTAAACCTAACCTAATTACCTTGTTTTTAGGTGCACAGTACTTAATTTTCCCCCCATATTAGCCTAATTAAAATTGTGTATCATTGTGCATACATTTATAACATGGTGGTGCAGAGGGCCAGTTCATTGTCCACCTGAATTACAATTTTTTTTAAATATCGATTCAATGCATAATAAATAACTACAACTGAAAAAAGTGAAAATAAATAATATTAAATTAAATTTAAACTACATTTATATATTAAAACTCTAATCACAGTAGAAATTAAGGGAATATTACTTATTTCTATATTTCTTATAAATAAACTCATTTAATAAATTGATATTAAATTTAAATTATTTAAATTGATATATTACATTTTACTATTGCCAACACTGCACGCATGCGCAGTAAGGTGGATTTGCTAAAGTAGAATAGTACCATTTTTTCTATAATGGTGATTTTAGTGTTTTATATATATTTTAGTTGTATTGTGACAAAATCGTCGATCTTGTATTGTGACAAAATCGTCGATCAGTTTGGATGAATTTATAAATTTTGGACAACCGTTTTTAGAATATTTTGGGCATTTATTGTAAATATGTTATATAAAGTACAATATATAAATATATATTTTTAAATAAACATTGTCTTTTATTTTTCAATATGCATTTCTTTCAGTACGATTACAACACATTACAAACAATACTTACTATTTATACAAAAATGATAGAAAATAAGAAGACAGACGCAATAATTGACAGAAGAATAGAGATGTGTGGCAGAAAATTGCTGATAAGTTTTTTTTTATTTTTTTTTTTATTTTTTTTTTTTTTATTTGAATTTAACGTGCTTCACCTTATTAGGTATTAGCACTTTACAGATCAATTATGTATAATTCATATTCTTAAGATTATAAAATAACAGTAACATACATATAACAATGATAGATATAAACATGTACCATTAATAACATATTAATACAATCATATTTTATTTATTAGTTCTGTATCTAGAAGAAATGATAAAAGTTTTGAGTTATTACTGTCGTCCAGTATTGCTTTGAGTTGGGTAGGTAGTTGATGGTTATTCCGTTCCAGCTGGTATTTTTGACAGTGTATTAAGATGTGCTCTACACTTAATTCTGTATTACATTCTTCGCAGATGGTTGGATCAGTTCTTTTAAAAAGAAAGTCGTGCGTTATTCTCGTGTGGCCAATCTTCAATCTTGTTAAGACTATTTGATCTCGCCGTCTTCCAGTTACTGGCTGCCATTTTATAATTGTGTCCTGGATTTTCCGGAGCTTATTTGAGGTTAGCGCTTTCCATTGTAGTGCCAATTTTTCTCTGACAGCGGCTTTTATCTGGGATTTAAGGTCATATGCCTGGACTGGTACTTTGGTTACTGCGAGATTAGTAGCTTCTTTGGCAGCAACATCAGCCTGTTCGTTTCCAGTGATGCCAGTATGTGATGGTATCCATATGAAAATAAGTTCCAGGTTTCTTTGGGAGAGGCGGAACAAAAGGTCTTTGATAAATTTTATAAGGGGATGTTTTGGGAATATTACTGTTAAAGATTGAAGTGAACTGAGGGAATCGGAGCATATTACATATCTGGTATTGTTTGTATTTAGCTGATCTATGTGTTTCAGACTAAAATATATGCTAGTCATTTCAGCGGTATATATGCTAACCTCATTTGAAAGATGGTGTTTCTGTGTCTCGTTTTCCATAATTATCGCTGAGCCTACTTTATCTCCAATCTTGGATGCATCAGTGAATATAAAATGGCTATTCTCGTATCTTTGTTTGATGCGGTGGAATTTATTTTGTATTATATTTGGAATTGTTTTGTCGTAGTGTAACAGGCTTAGGTTAATTTTTGGTAGTTGTATAAGCCATGGAGGGACTTTGGAGGTTTTATTTATTTGCATGTCTAGTATGGTGGTATTTATGGAGTTCAGTAATTGGTTTATGCTTATTTGAAGGGGGGTGTGCTTTTTATTACTTGTTACAGGAGACGTAGGATCGAAAATATATTGAAATGCAGGGTGATTTGTTTGGGTTGCTAAGTTGCATACATAAGATAATGTCAGTACTTCTCTTCGGTCTTTAAGAGATGGTTCATTAAATTCGCAGTACAGGCTTTGAATAGGACTAGATCTGTATGCTCCTGTTATCAGTCGTAGTGCAGCATGGTGTATCGAGTCTAGGGGTCGAAGAGTAGTTTTCTTTGCTGTTGAGTAAATCATTGACCCGTAATCAAGTTTGCTTCTTATTAGTGCTTTGTACATCGAATGTAACATTGCTCTATCTGCTCCCCATTCATGGTGGGATAGAATTTTTAGTAAATTTAATTTTCTGCAACAGTCAGCAGCAAGATCTAATATATGTTTTTTCCATGTGAGTTTTCTGTCTATTATTAATCCTAAGAATTTAATATCATTAACATAACTTATAATTGTACCATTAAGTTTAACTATTGGGTTAGCCAGTCTGTTTCTTTGTTTAGTAAAATAAACAGCTTTTGTTTTAGATAGGGAGAATTTAAATCCAGTTTCCTTTGACCATTCTTCAATTTTCCCGATTGTCTTCTGTAGTTGTTGTTGAATTGATAACAAGTTTTTATTTTTGTGGAATATAACCAGATCATCTGCATACAGAAGAAATTTCACTGGGCTTTTTATGGTTTGTGCAATATTATTTATCGCTATGAGGAATAAAGTCACACTTAATGTTGATCCTTGGGGTATGCCATTATCCTGATTCATTTTATCGGAGTACACATTATTTGAACGGACTTTAAATTTTCTGTCTGTTAGAAAATTTTTCACAAAATATAATATATTTCCTTCAATGTTATGATTTTTAAGCGTTTTTATTATGTTATGCTTCCAGGTAGTATCATAAGCTTTTTCCAGATCGAAAAATAGTGCGATTAAATGCTGTTTATTTTTGAACGCTTGTTGGATTTCTGACGTTAAGATCATCATGTTGTCTACTGTTGAATGTCCAGCTCGAAAACCTGCTTGCGTTTTTGTCAAAATATTGTTGCTTTCAAGATGCCAGTTTAACCTTCTAGTTATCATTTTTTCTATAATTTTACAAAGGCAGTTAGTTAAGGATATAGGACGGTAGTTCGATGGATTAGTTTTGTCCTTACTACTTTTATGGATAGGTACTATGATAGATTCGCGCCATATATCTGGGAAGGTGTGAGAGGACCATATATGATTATAAATTTCCAAGAGGTATTCTTTCGCTTCGACAGGGAGTTGTTTGATCAACAGTGGAGATATATTATCAGGTCCGGGGCTGGATTCCTTTTTCATCCATTCAATGGCTGTATTAAGCTCCCACATAGAAAACTCATAATTAATTGGATTTGTATTGTCTTGATCGATCGTTATTCCTCTGTCCTCAGTTTCGTCTTTAAGTTGTTTAAATTGTGGATCATAGAATTTATCACTAGATATTTCCTTATAGCTGTTTGCAAGTGTATTAGCGATATCTTTCGGTGATGTAATAGACTGTCCCTCTACTACCAGGTTGGCGATTTCTCGAGGTGTGTTATTTCCTTTTATCCTATTAATTTTAGTCCATACTACCTTTGTAGGAGTATCCTTGTTGATAGTGGACACGAAGTGTTGCCATGACTGTTTCTTGCTTCTTTTGAGTGTAAGTCTACAAATCGCTTTTGATTTTTTGAGTTCTATGAGGTTTTCAATGTTATTATATTTCCTATATTTATACAGGGTTCTCTTTTGACGTTTTATGGCTTCCTTGCAGTCAGGATTCCACCAAGGAACGGTATTGCGACTTCTTTCTTTGCTGCTATACCCTATTGCTATTTCGGCAGCGTCTGTGATTTGCGAGGTTATATCTTGTACAATACAGTTGGTGTTTTCCATTATATTTTGCCTTTTAATGTTCTTCAGTATTTCCTTATACTGGTCCCAGTTAGCATTTTTGAAATTCCAAGCTTTATGTTCATTTTCATCTAGATGGTTCGAGCCGTCCGATGTACCAAATGTTATTTTTATTGGTAGGTGGCCATCTCCAAAGAGAAGCGGGAGTGTTTCCCAGGTCATACTCGCTGCCAGCCTGGCATCTGCAAATGTAAGGTCTATAGTGCTAAAAGCCCCTGACCGAGCCGAAATATATGTTCCAGATCCATCATTTAGCATTGTTAAGTTGTCTAATAAAGTGTCCTCTATAACTTTACCTCTTTGATTGGTATTATGTGAACCCCATAAAACATTATGTGCATTGAAGTCTCCAATGATAATGCGTGGTGCTGGAAGCTGATTAAAGATATCGAGTATATCATTTGTACTAATATTTTTATCTGGAGGTATGTAGATATTACATATAGTCATAGGGGTTGGAAAATTAGTTCTGACTGCTATTGCTTCTAGATTTGTATTTAGGTTGATTTGATCTACTTGTATTGAATTTTTACATAAAATTGCAACGCCACCACTTGCTATTCTGTCGTACTGTCTATCATTTCTATATACATCATATTGTTTCATTTTAAAATCTTTGTTTTCTTGAAACCTTGTTTCTTGAATACATATAAAATGTGGTTGATGTTCTTGTATGATTATTTGAAGTTCTGGTAGATGAGATATCAAACCGTTATTGTTCCACTGAATTGCAATCATTTTGGGGTTTTAGACTGAAGATTTTTCTATTGTTGCTTGTAATTGTTTTTGTTCTTCGTGTAATTGTATTCTTAGCTTTGTTGTGATGCGTGTTATTCTGCTTTTTATAGTTCTGTTTAATAGTAGCGGCTTTATATCATCCAACATATCAACTAGTTGATTTATATCGGTTGTGTATTCTCTTGCAATGTGAATTTGTTCGTTAGATCCTTGGATATTTTGAAGCAGGTCTTTCATTTCTTCAAACGTTAATACATATTTTTGTGGATTATTTGTTATTTCCTCATATACAGGAGCTAGTTGTTCATCCAGTGTTGTTTGACTAATAGGGCTTTGGGATCTTGATCTGCTATCTGTGTTTGATTTTTTTGTTCGTTTACTTTGTTGTTTAACTGCATTTTCAATCTGTACTGTAGCAATTGTATTATCAGTGTATACTTCTTTATTTTCTTTGTTTAAATTTGTATTTGAGTCCTTATTATTTCCAGTGTCCAGTTCTATGAAACTTTTATTGCTCTCTTGGGTACTGGTTCCTCCAGTGGAATTATTCTCTGGTTCCGAGTCTATGGGTGCTGATCTTTTGTTTGTACCCTTTTCAGGTATTTGAGTATCTTGAGTCGTTTTTTGTAGATATAATTCGCATTTTGAAGGTATATGTCCTGTTTTATTGCACAAATGGCATAACACGATGTCGCCGCTTAAGAAGATTCTGTATTCGGTTTCTTCATATTTAAAAAGAATGCTGTCTTGTACGGTTTTACTTTCAGGTGATGCATATATTTGTCTTCTGAAACTACATATATGAGAGTAGATATCCTCTTGCATGCCAGCCCTTTGAAAATGCATAGGGGATACGGGTTTTATGCCATTTTGTATTAATATCTGTTCTATAAACGTATGTGGGATGGATGGACACACGTTAGATAACACTATTTTTATAGATGGTGTTATTAGTCGTCTTATTGCTATGTTGTAGCTGTTAATTTGAATATTTTTATGATTTTCTACTAGTATATTGACGATTTCTTTGCTGGATAGATAAATACAGATTCGATTATTAGATATTTTAGATGCGAATTGTATGTTTTTGGGGTCGACAATATTACCAATAGCTATAATGTAGTCCTTTATGAAGAGGCCTTCTATTGCATTTAATAATATTGCTTGTTCTTTTACGGGAAAAGAAAATATTGTTGGTTGTCTTGTTTTATTTGCCTTTTGGGCATATGTTTGTTGAGTGGTATTCATTGTATAAGTATATTTGGTTACCCCTGTGTTCAGAAGTAATCCAAAAAACAGATTTATTTATGTCGGTTTAAATTTATTGTTAGGCAACTTACAATACAATGGTAAATTGCAACAATGTTAACAGCATTGTTGCTGCCCTCTTCTGTTATCAAAACTACACTATTGCACAACAGATATTTTAATGATGTCCAATTAAAAATGATTATTAATAAGCTGCGGTAATTAGTAATTAAATACACACGTCTGCTTCGTTCGGCTGATCGAGTGAGACTCCGCTGATAAGTTTAATTCATATTGTTTAAGGAATGTAAAATGAAGCAAAATATTGCTGTTGTCTTATTTTCAATCACTTTTGAATAATAAAATGTTATTTTTATTAACTCCTCTTCTATCTATATTATCGTCTTTTTATTATCTCTTATAAAATTTGTTGAACGCCGTTTAATTGTCATTTTAAAAGTAACACAAAAAATATACGTAACGTCATTGAATGTAAAGTCAAACTATTTAATATCAAAATATTGAATGTCAAAATATTCAATGTCAAAATTTCATCTCACTTTAGCTCTACAAATTTACGTATAGCTCTATCCCTCTTGCACCGTGTTACTATCTTCATAAGAAATACCAATACAAAAACTAAATATTATGTTGCTAATAAACTATTAGAAGGATTTTATTTACTTGCTAACTAGTTCGGTTCTATCTGAACCATTCTCAAAGCCTAAAAATTACATAAAGTAAATATAAAATTAATAATAAATAAAATATAAAATTAAACATTATTAACTCTTACTTGCAAAGATATTATAAACATCAGAGTTAAAATTATAAAATTTAAAACATATTAAAATTTTGTAAGTTAACGGATAAAATTTTTCTCCTTATCTTCTACAGGTTGCGACACATATACGTTACACGTCAATTAAGTTAAAAAGATTTTTAAAAAAATAGAATTACCGTAATTTCTAATTGAAGTTAGTAATACAATTAATAGATGGAGCTATTTTTTTTTTTTTTTATAAGATTATAATAAATTTTGCTTAAATTATCTATATCAGTTTTAGCATTAATATTACAATTGTCTTTTTTAATATAAATCATTTCTAATAATAATCTTTTAGTTAAATTTTGTTCAACATTCAGTATTGTTGTATTAGGAAAGTCAAATTGATGTTTTAGATTGTTGGCATGTTCTACAATAGAGTTGTTACTTTTGTTATTGTTAATTTTATTTTTACTAATGTTGTTCTCGTGTTCTTTAAGTCTTGTTTTTAAATACCGTTTACTCTGACCAACATATTTGGCTTCACAATTTTTACATGGTATGCAGTATATAATATTAGATTTTTGTTCTTTCTTGTCTCTGTCTTTTAATGTACTGTGTAAATTATTGATAGTTTTGAAATTTTTTGTAGCTATATTAATATTTTCATTAGTTAATATTTTTTTTAATTGTTCAGATAAGTTGGTTATGTGAGGAATGGAAAAATAAGTCTTTTTTGTTATGTTATCTGGATTATTTGTTTTTTCTTTTGAACTACTATTGTATAAAATTCTGTGTATAATACGTTTAGGGAAATTATTTTTAATCAAACTATTTTTAATACTATTTTTTATTTTTTCATGGAAATCTGTATGACTTAAATTAAGAGCTCTATATTTTAGATTTAATGCTGTATTAATTTTTTGTTTTAAAGGGTGTTTGGAATTAAAATTTATATATCTGTCTGATTTACATGGTTTTCTGTACCACTTTGTAATTATTTTTCCATTCTGTGTTCTAATGAGTTTGATATCTAGAAATGGTAAAGCGTTATTTTGTTCTATTTCCATAGTAAACTGTATGTGCTGATTAAAGGAGTTGAAAATATTTAAAGTTTCGATGATTTTATCTTTGGGTACAGCTAAGACTAAATCATCAACAAACTTCCTAATAAAACATAGCTGAAATGGTAATTTTATTGTTGTTTTATCTAATAAATTATTTAATAGTATTTTTGCTAAAACTGGCGATAATGGATTACCCATATAAAAAATATAATTAACAATAACAAAAGTAACAACTCTATTGTAGAACATGCCAACAATCTAAAACATTAATTTGACTTTCCTAATACAACAATACTGAATGTTGAACAAAATTTAACTAAAAGATTATTATTAGAAATGATTTATATTAAAAAAGCCAATTGTAATATTAATGCTAAAACTGATATAGATAATTTAAGCAAAATTTATTATAATCTTATAAAAAAAATAAAATAGCTCCATCTATTAATTGTATTACTAACTTCAATTAGAAATTACGGTAATTCTATTTTTTTTAAAATCTTTTTAACTTAGTTGACGTGTAACGTATATGTGTCGCAACCTGTAGAAGATAAGGAGAAAAATTTTATCCGTTAACTTACAAAATTTTAATATGTTTCAAATTTTATAAATTTAACTCTGATTTTTATAATATCTTTGCAAGTAAGTGTAATAATGTTTAATTTTATATTTTATTTATTATTAATTTTATATTTACTTTATGTAATTTATTTTAACATACATGTACTTATTTTTAGGCTTTGAGAATGGTTCAGATAGAACCGAAACTAGTTAGCAAGTAAATAAATCTTTTTAAATATTTGATTAAATTTGCTTTTAATTATCGACCGAAACCCAAGAAAATACCTATATATTTACATATATATAATCTTTTATTTTATTTCACATAATTTAATTAATTACATACATGATGTATCCAATTTAAGTATATATTTGAGAAATAAATTAAATTTACATATTAATTTAGCTTTATTCAGAAAATGTTATGCATGGTTTCGAACTATTTGGTTCTCATCAGTGCGATGTATCCTAACACCATTTTTATACATGAGTATTGGGAAATCGCATACGCATGCATGTCTGTATTACACAAAACAATAATAATAATAATAATATCTCTTTATTTAACATATAACAAAGGTATAAATTGGTACATTTATAAAATAGATTCAATGAGAGATTAAACCCCAAATAGAAAAGCACAAATATAAACAAAAATATTAATTTAACAAATAATAGCTGTAAAGCTAAAACAATTTAGTAGATATACAACTTATTACTATGCTGGGGAAACACCACATATACCACAAAGGTATGTGCGTGGTATCAATGTATGTATTTTAAGTTGTGAGCGATTCTATGTATATATTATATATTAGTTATTTTAACTTTTATATACATGTTAAAGTAAAAATAAAAGATGTACAATGTATTTACAAAAATATTAACAGTTGTTAAAGGCGTATTACCCATAGGGTCAGGGTATCCCATACTGCTGCTAATAGAGCAAGGCCGCAGCCACCTGTAACATAAAGAATTGCGAAACCGTTCATGACGGTTTCAATTATAAATTTTGTCAAATTTAAACACCACATAAGGGTCAGGGCAACCAGCCACATCCTTGAGTGACACTACAGTCACTTTAGTTTGTGAACTCCGACAATCATACCCGATGAGCGCTCGTCCTTCTGGGAGGTACCATAACAACAATATCAGCAGAAAACGATTGAGCCTAAAACATTGAAATCATAATTTGAGAGGAGAAACAAAAGCACATATCTTTTCGATCGATTAAAACTATTAGAATTTATTATTATTAATATATTTTATCATGTTTTTTTTTTTCTAATCACATCACCCTTTCCCATTAAATATGTCTAGGCAGCACCCAAGGGTATTCCGGTGCTGGCCCTCGACTGCGTGTGTGATTGCCACTTGGTTGTTCTGCGACTACTTCATCTGGTTGTTGCATCTCAACAGCCTGCAAATATTCTTGATCTAATTGTTCATTCTCTTGCTGGTATGCTGGTTGCTGTTCAATGTCTTCAAAACGTTCTTCCTCTTCATATTTTGGTTCGAGATCATGCAATTCTTCAATTTGTTCAAGATGTCTTTCATTTCTTATTTGGGCTGGAGCCGTCTCTGCGTTAATAGGTATGAATAATTGACAATCTTCGACATCTGATTCATCCTCAGGGTCACGGTCTTTATCAACATTTTGCCTATGTATACACTGTCCTTTATACTTTTTGAGTCTGTCGATGTACAACAAATTGTCTTTTACCATAAATTTCTTTAATTTTGTATGTCTCCGGACCACGAATTTCTATGATACGATATGGACCTGTGAATTTGGGTTGGAATTTACGCGGTAATTTTGAACTTATTATAGGATTGTTTAACAACACTTTATTACCTAACCGAAAACTTTGAGGCCTAGCGCTTCGTTTTGATCTTTCACATTGACATTCGGCCGCATCCTCTAAATTCTCTATGGCCTTACGATGCGCTTGACTAAGCCGATACATTAGTTCTGATGCATAATTTTCGTCAATGTCATATTTAAGTGATTGGTTCCGAAGTACATCATCCCACGGTAATGTCATATCTCGTCCAAACATTAAAAAGAATGGAGTTTCCTTGGTTGATTGATGGACAGTGTTCCTATACGCCATTAGGGCGAAAGGCAAGTATTCATCCCAAGAATCTTCATATTCTGTCATATAATGGTATAACATTGTCTTTAAGGTACGGTGCATTCTTTCTACAGCACCATTACATTGTGGCCTATATGCAGTTGTTTGCAATTGTTTTATCCGAAGTAATTTACACATTTCCCTAAATAATTTTAATAAAAATTGAGTACCACAGTCTGTTAAAATTGTCTCAGGAACACCATACTTAGCAATAATAGTTGTACAAAATGCTTTAGCTACGGTCCTGGCTTGTATGTCCATTAATGGTACGCATTCAGGGTACCGCGTTAAATAATCCACGCAAGTAAGTATGTATTTATTTCCATTCCTTGTTTTATTCAATGGACCTACTATATCAAGGCTAATTCTACCGAAAACGGCGGCAGGTACCGGTAATTTCTGCAAAGGTGCTATATTTTTATATCCTGATTGGTGTATGGCGCATGAATGACATTGTTCACAATATTTCTTAACATCAGCTGTCATTCCTGGCCAATAAAAATTTTCTTATATTAATTCCAAAGTCTTTTTATGTCCTACGTGACAAGAAATCGGTGAATTATGATGAGTTTGCATAATTTTATATCTCATTCCTCTTGGCGCTATCAGTTGGTCATAACGTTCGTCGCCACTACGTAATCTATAAACTAACCCATCAGCACTTAAGAAGTATATTTGTTTATTATTTATAATTCCAAATGAAGTGGTACAGTCCATGTCAGAATTTTTCATTTGCGTTATTATGCGTTTAATTTCCTTGTCTTTTTGCTGTTCAAATTTTATTTTTTTCCCTATCCCAGATTAATTCAATTTCTGGTTGAATTTCTATTTCCTCAATTTCTACATCTGATGTTTCATCTTTCTTTGCCTTATTCATAGATTTGATACTATTTTCTGGTATTCTGGATAAACAATCCGCATTAGTATTTAATTTTCCGGCCCGATGTTCAACCGTGAAGTCGTATTCTTGTAATTGTAATGCCCACCTACACAACCTTGACGATGGGTCCTTCAAAGTCAGTAAATACTTTAGAGGTCGATGGTCCGTTATCAAAGTGAATTTCGTCCCTGCCAAATATATCCTAAATTGTTTAACAGCCCAAACTACGGCTAAGCACTCTTGCTCTGTAACTGAATAATTTCTTTCTGCTTTATTTAAATTACGACTAATATAGCACACAGGGTGTTCTTGCCCATCATAAAGCTGCGATAAAATGGCTCCTACGGCTTGCTTAGAGGCGTCCGTTGTAACCCGAAATTGTCTTGACAAATCTGGAAATTTTAATACAGGTGGTGTGCATAGAGCGGTTTTTAACTGATCAAAAGCGTCAACTTGTCTTTTAGTCCAAGAAGGGTATGTCCTTTTTAGTCAATTCTGTCAACGGCTGTACAATCTTTGCGAAATCTTTCACAAAACGACGATAAAAATTACCTAATCCCAAAAATGACCTAATTTCTTTTACATTTTTAGGTGCCGGGAAATTTTTTACAACTTCTAATTTAGCCGGGTCTGTTTTACAACCGTCTTTTGAAATTATATGTCCTAAAAATTTTGCTTCTGTTTTCAAAAAATTACATTTTGATGGTTTAATTTTGAGATTGTATTCGCGTAATTTTTCTAATACCGCTCTTAACCTTTGTAAATGTTCGTCAATATCGTCAGAACTGAAAATTATTATGTCGTCTAGGTAACATAAACAAATTTGTCCTTGTAATCCTGCAAGTACTGTCATCATTAGTCGCATCCAGGTGGCAGGTGCATTTTTTAGTCCTTGCGGCATTCTTAAAAAATGTCCAGTAGGCGTACTAAACGCGCTATATGGTTGCGAGTCGGCATCTAATGAAATTTGATAATAACCGCTTACTAAGTCAATGGTGGTAAACAACTTCGCACCGGACAATTGGTCGATTGTTTCTTTAAGATTAGGTAGAGGAAAATAATCTGTTTTAGTGACGTCATTTAACTTCCTGTAATCAATACAAATACGTAGTTGCGGGTCATCATAAGTGTTTGCTTTCTTTTCAACAAGAACTACAGTGGCGCTCCAGGGGGAATCGGAGTGCGTTATAATTTGATCTGTAAGCATTTCATCTATTTGTTTATCCAACAAATGTTTATGTTTATACGGCACACGATAAGGCCTTGATACTATGGGATTTACATTTTGTGTTATAATTTTATGCTCTACATTTTTAGCACACGACAATTTTTGATTAGGGGCCTTAAATACATCAATGTATTCATATAACAAATTTTCCATTTTTTGTTTACACAGTGGGGCTAAATGACTCAATTCCATATTTTCAATAATTTCTCGCTGTTCTGTGCTGATTCTTTTCACAGATTTCTTAACTTTGGACTGGATTTGAACAGTATTCGGGACTTTACGTTCAGTACTCTCACGTACTTCTTCAGCAGCGACTGCCTGCGCGACCCGGGAGCCTTTTGTCACTGTTACCTCGGTCTCAGAGACATTCATCAATCTCACCGGAACAATTTTGGCGCTTTTACATAGCACCCGCGCAGCTAAAATTCCTGCAGTTAACATTTCTGTAGGTTCAAGGAGAATTTCAGAAAAATTTAGGGCGTGCACTCCCTTCACTCTTCCAGGGCATACCACCTCTGACCTGGCTGGTATAACAACATCGTGCAAGAGGTGAACAGAGAGGTGATCAGTCTCCCCAAGACCTGTTGCATGTGGTCGTAATTTCATATCATCATTTCCTTTCTTCAAAATTTCACGAGATTTGCCCACATCTTCCTTGCTCCTACTAAATTTTGTGGAGTTTGCAAACTCCGAGCGTTCAACATTTTTCGTACTAGTGGCCAGCAGACCTACTAATTTATAAACCGTTCCAATTATATTTGTCCCCTTAAACACTTGTTTTACAATATTCTTAACAATTTTCCACTTTTTACCATTCAGTCCGCAAGCGATCTTTGGCATCGCGAGTTCAGTATGTCTATTTTCTAGACAAAACAACTTTAATTTTATCAGTGCTCTCCTAATAGCACCGTATGTCGGCTTATGATAATAACGTGACTTAGTAATCAAATTAATTATCTTCCGCCCTGAACTAGCGTTAAAAACAATAATATCGCCTACCTGTTTTCCTTCGGAATTCAAATTGTACATTTTATATTTTTCCTTCAGGGTT
This sequence comes from Liopterus haemorrhoidalis, assembly GCA_963971575.1. NCBI lineage: Eukaryota > Metazoa > Arthropoda > Insecta > Coleoptera > Dytiscidae > Liopterus > Liopterus haemorrhoidalis. The sequence goes on from OZ020623.1 coordinate 28,457,636, forward strand.
TTTCTATCCCTTGTCCCATTTTTAGGGTTTTGTAGGTATGACCAAAAAACCCTTATACCGTCATTTTGTCGTCTGTCTGTCTGTCTGTCTGTTTGTCTGTCTGTCTGTCTGTCTGTCTGTTCGGTAAAAATTGTAGCCAAACGGCTAAACCTAGAGAGTTGAAATTTGGCATGCTTATACAACTCTTTGACCCGCACATAGGAAAAATACTAAAACATCTAAAAAACATATCCCCCTAAAAATATAAACAAATATGTGCTCATCGAAAAAAAAATATATTTTTTTTTAATTCTGAGTAGGGTATCAAATGAAAGCCCTTGGTACGTGGATTAACGATCAAATTTTTATTTTTCCAAAATAAATTATTTTGAAGCGATTTTTGCCAATATTGTGCAAAAAAAATTTTGTCCCACACCCTGTAGCCCAGATGGTTTAAACTAAAAATCTGAAAAAATTCTAAGTAATGTACATTGGTGTGAACCGGAATAGTTCAACAGGAAGTTTTGATCAGATTATGTTTTTGGAAAAAAAAGCATTTTTTGTGTTTTTTTGTTAATAATGTTGACAACTTATAGTTATATAATACGCTAAACAGTAACGTGTTTCTTGGTGCAGTGGCTAAGATACTTGCGTTCTGTCCAAGAATTCATAATCGAACTCATGTTCGAGTCCTACGTGAGGAGACAATATTATTTTTTATTTTTTTTTTGCATTTTTATATTGTTTAAATTGTTTTTTCAAAATTTTAATTATATTTTGGCAATTGTTGCATTTAATTTTTAATAGCGTAAATTTAATAACCAGTGGAAATTGTTGAAATTATAATTTAATTATATATTTGAATGTACACGAAATCAAAGGGGAGGAGCTATGACTAAAAACAACCAATGGAAGCCATAGGCGCAATTTTCAAAATCTTAATGAACCTTGATATATAAAAAAAAATACTGCACATCTTTAAAAACTTAAATAATGGTAATAGGCATTCGAATTAAAATTCATAAAAAAATATTTTGTCATAAAATTTGTTTTGGCATCCCAAATAATCATCATTCACTTACTAAATACCTGCAAAACCCTGAAATGTGTGAAAATTCACACTTCACATCAATTTTATTAAATCTAAAGACACGCAATGGACAATCACCACATTATCACTAGAGTTTTCAATATCCCCCTCCAATATTTTCAATTGATTAGTTGGCCCCAATTTTCCTTCTAATGGGTATACACGGCTTTTACACGGCTCAACTTCAGCCAAATTAATTTTCCCACTTTCGCCCAAATACCCCGTTAAATGCTCTGGTTCCATCGGCAACCAGTTTCCTGCTATTCTGGCCCTTTGTTTGCTCCAGTCTATTAAAACATTAAATTTGGTCATATAAGTCCAATCCCAATAGTAATTCAGGTTCAAATAACACATTTTTCACAACATAAAAATCGTGCATTAAAATTTTGATTCGCGGTAATTCTAACTGTAAATTTACTTGCCCTACTACGGGTATCGTGTTTCCTTGTACATCTTTAATTTCTATAGCGCTACTACTAAATTGCCCCGTTAAATCCTGTTCTTGAACTAGGAAAACTGCCGCTCCGGAATCCAAAACCGCGCGAATAACACGGCCCCCCATTTTAATACGCACAGTATTACATCCAGAATCTACATATTCCGCGTCATTATGTCGGATCCTGGCCCCTAGTTTACAATTTAAAATTTTTTGAGCTGAATCTGCAGCCGGGGTTCGGGACTTCGCACCGGCTGCCGCTTCGTTTAAATCAGTATCCTTTCCCTGATATGTCCGGGGATTGTTTTTATCTCTACAGTCTTTCTGGAAATGACCGGGCTTTCCACATTTAAAACATAGCCGGTCTTCGGCTTCATTGTAGCCAGCATAATTATTCGGACGGCGCTCTGTCCGTCTTGGCGGAAACCTACGCGGCGCTTGCCGGTATCCCTCGCGATTCTCGCGGTAACTTCCATAGTGTCGATCACGACTAGGCCCGGATTCAGACGTATTTCCAGATGGATTACGATGTTCTGATGGTCTCTTCTTATAATCCGCATCACGTACAGTCCTAACATTTAATTTCTCGGTTTTACTAGTTAACCTTTCAATCAACTCTTCCCTCTCGGCTAATTCGATAGCCGCCTCAAATGTGAGCGGGTTGGCGGACATGACCCTCCGCTGTATTGAGTTTTGCAACCCCAGTAAAAACTGGATGAGGGCATCTACTTTCTCTCTTTCCCTCAAAGCTGCTAAAACTTCAACATTTTCTGTCTTAATTTCGGCTGCATTTTCATTGCATAATACTCGCAAACGAGCAGCATATGCTCGCACCGATTCGTCCTTATACTGCCGACACCTCGTTATGTCAGCTAGACGTTGCCCCGATAGCTTTTTTGACCCAAACCGGGCTAACAACCGGTCCTTCATTTGAGGCCATCCACCGGGCGCTTCTTCTGACTGAATAATACTTTTTGCGGTACCCCTTAATCGCAATTTCGCGATTAGTACCTTTTGAGGGTCTGCCCATCCCGCAAGAAGGGCTGTATCTTCTAGAATAGAAATGCAGTTTTTTACATTCCCGGTCCCATCGTAGGTCGGGATTGCCTCGACCGAGATATGTGCTCCTATTGATGGTAACATGCTAACTGTTGCTGAGGTACTTGCGTTCATCTCGCCTCTGAACGTAATTTAGAAGGTTTAATTTTTTTTTATTATTATTAATTTAGAGTACAATACTCCCACACAAATTTTACTCCTGTCGGGCAATTTTCTGCGTTTCAAGGGATTTTCTTGAAACTACCCCGCACTGACACCAAATGTAAGACCCCGAGCGGTGGGCACTTACCTCTCAGGCCCCAATTAAGCTGGGTTGGCTTACAACTCCCTCATGGAACCTGGAAATTATGGGTTCGACCCGGACAGGAGAATGTGGGGGTTGTTTGAAATTAAGCAACAGTTATAAGTTTAACTTATAACTAGGTTTATTAAGCTAAAGATATACAAAACTTAAGTCTACGTGTGGTCTATGAAATTTAATCAAAAAAAACATTATGATCGAAGAATAGTTTGGAGGTCCGTTTTGACGTCAATTTAGTAAATTAAACTTATAATTTGAATATTTTTCATGCCCAATTAAAGAAAGTACATAGAACATACATACATCATTTCTGAAGTGACACAGTTAATTCAAATATGTATCACAAACACACACAATTTAGTCACTCAATTTCTTAACAGAACAGAAAATCACTTTACTTCTGGATATTCTAGGATTGATCGTAAAGTTCAAAAATCCCGAACGCGAATCTTACTAGCCCATTGAGGCTTTTAGGTACGACCATCCCCCGATGGGGCGTTTGCAACGACCATCCTGCTCATGTCCCTTCATCTCCTTTTAAAAGCTTTTCCCCACCACATGTCATTCAACATATAGATGACATCAGCTTATATCGTAGTCAGTGGCTGCTCATTATAATTATGCAATTATCATTAGGGCATTCACATAATAGGGCGTCCTACTACAAGTAGGCCCCCGCTTCGCCGATACGCCACTGGTTTTTTGGGACATTACTTCCAACAGGTCGCGAACCTTACACTTTACTCACAAAACTATAATAACAACTAATAGGGGTAACTTTCTAAGCGCCCTGACATCTGGTGGCAATTTGCGGAAAATACGGGAATAACATTGTTTTGTTTTGATCAATGGAGAAATACGTGTTTTTTGTTGTTTGTGTTTAAGTTTTGTGAATCATGGCAAAAAACTAATTAATTTTGTTGTGTGCCACAATGTAAATCGTGAATAAAGAAGAATCCCACTTAAACATTCCATAATTTTCCTAAATCGGGAATCGGGAACAATATCAATTGAAATGACATTTGTAGGTAGTGAGAAAATGGATAATAAGTCTCTATCATACACAAAAATCAATTTTGTGTACACAAAAATTAATTTTGTTGTGTGTCGCAATGTAAATCGTGAATAAGGAAGAATCCCTCTTCTCTTAAACATTCCATAATTTACCTAAATCGAAAAAAATATCAATTTAACGAGGTTTGGAGGCAGAGAGAGTGAATCGTAGGTTTTTATGGACCCAAAAACTAAAAATGGGCAAAAATCCAAGCCCATGCATGCACGTTTGCTCGTTGCATTTTAAGGAAAGTGATTTTTTACGTCCAAGAAGACTAAAAAAAGCACTTACCCCACCCAAAAATTGCCTAAATCATCAGTTGTTATATTAAAAGTTGAGATATTAATTTTTACTAATATATTTACCATATTTTCGTTGCTATTATAGGGATTTGCAGCTAAGCACCCTACCATCTGGTGAGTGTTTCATGAACTTGTGTACATCATATAACATTTCGTTTTGTGTATTGGTTTTGTATGAAGTTTGTTTTTAAAGTTTTATTATAATCATTGAAAAATGTATAATACATATTGTTGTGTGCCTATGTGCAATTCATTGCAAAGAAGAAACCCGGAAATATCGTTTCATTTGTTTCCACTAATATCAGACACCGTACGGTTCGAAACAAAATTGGGAAAGCAAGAGGTTAGGAATCGACGCGATGTTTAGATAAACAATTTAAAAATTGGAAAAAAAGTGAGCCCTTATATCAAAGTTTGCTCATTACATTTTAATGATAGTGACTACAAAAAATATTTTCAATTTTGTATTTATTATCGCATATCTTGAAAATTCCTGTTATTGTGTGTGGGTTTGTAATGCACAAGTTTGTAGGCATAATGCATAAATCTTTATGAACTCTCTGTTTTTTTCAGTGACTCCATACAATATTATATGCCCAGCATTGTAGATTTCTACCCCTTGGTAAACAACACGGGAATTATTATTTCCCCCAATATAGTTAAAATAATCGACAATGGAAAACCGCCATAACTTAAAACCAGATAACAAAATGTAGTATTTTAGATGTTTACAAGTAATGTCACTTCACAAAATCAGAAAATCCCAAACAATTATTTATTTTTTGTCGTTTATTGATACACTTTTCGCTATTATTTACTAGTAAATGTCAAGTGGTATCTGATTTAGAATGGTTTCAAAAAAATCCGCGTGGCGCTACGATCTTAAAATTTTTCCCCTATATTGACAGACAGTCAAAAAGAATTAAAAATACTATGAAAAACTAAAAATTTCCTTGAAATTTCTTTAGAATAATATATTATTACATATCTTGTAAATCGTAGATTACCTTTAAATAAAAAAAAGCTGGGAAAACGGAAAAAATACAACTCGTGTTCATTTTCCCCATGTAAACAAATACACGAGTAACAGTTTAATGTCAATTTCGAGTGTTCCAGCTTTGCCGCATATGGCGCTGCGATCTCAAAAGTTTCCCCTATAAACGAAAGTACAGACACATATCACAAAATAACGGAAGCCCTGATGATATTTCTATCAAACTATTAAAAGAAACATTTCAAGTAGGGTATCCGTTATTAAATATTATGAACAAATGCATATCTACTGCTAGCGCTAGCATACCGCTATATAAATTACGTCATCAATTCTGTGCGAGAAAACAGCTGATTACATTGACGTACATAAGGGTTCTAAACAATTGTTGTGGATACCAAACACACAAAATCATGCATTTCAAATACATTTTTACTAATTTTAGTACACGGTATACCTTCAAATGTACGAGAAATAAATAATAATAACGGAAATAAACAAACAACCTCGCACAATACGCGTAGTCAAAAACAAATCAAAGTAAGTGACGCCACTGAAATGTATTAAACTAACTGTTGATAACGTAATGGACGAAATTTGGTTTCTGCGTAACAGAGTGGGTAACATCTGCCTGTGATGAAGTTAAGTTAAGTTAAACGAGTTCTAATAATTCAAAACTTCTACTATAATTCCTGTACAGAAAGTCAAAGGTTCAAATAAAGCAGAAGATTTCCGACCCATAATAAATGTGGTCATAATTTCATTAATATTTATAACGATAAAAAAGTGTCCCCTCAAATATTGTACCCCCCCCCCCCCCAACAAAAGTTTCAAAAGCTAGCGCTGCCACTGCTATCCTCAGATTCAGATATCTGTTACACCACAAGTAAGAATAAATATGTTTTACTGGCCAGTCTGTCGCTTAGCCCGCACGGACTGTTACATATCGAATTTATTTTAATAAACCATCTGGTTATATTAAATTGTTGGAAGAATCTACAATATAATGTATTTTTTAACAGGTATTTGTTGTATCTGTCTCAAACATGAGAAACCTTTACGTAAAATTTTGAACAGCAGTGAAAATGTAAACTACTATTCCAGGTTAATATTATTATTTCCGGAAATGGTAAGAACTTGTTTTGCTATAATATATACCTATCTAGAGCCAGTGAGTGCTGAGTGATACAAAGGAAACTTAAACTGCATTTCTACCTCAGTGATGTGTTTGAAAGAAATCCGTAACCACTTCATTAATATCCATCGAAGGTCCATTTAGACATCTAAATTTAGGCTAATGTATTTCTTAATTATTTTACAAATAATTTAAACACAACAGGGTTTAGATATATCCGATTTTCCAGTTAAATTAATGTAAATTAGTCAGAATATAAATAATTTTAATATAGAATATCAGTAACTATAATATAAATAGTGATTATCAAAATCACAATACAAGGAGTAAATCTAGCTTACATATTGAGAGGCACCATACTACTTTGTACGAGCAAAGTCCTCGTTTTATAGCTGCAAGATTTATATTTCTTCACCAATCGGAGCAAGGAAATAACTTATACTGCCCTTTATCTGAAGTGTCGTTGGCTAGATAAGTTATTCTGGTGTTTATTCCGATGTTTATCTTATCCGAGCATTGTAAAAGCGATTTTTTGACTTTATACTGGGAATAGCGTTATCCGAGATTTATCCAAGGATTGTAAAAGCGGCCCTTAAACCGAAAAAAATTTCAAGTTATAGTTATTCCTTTTCAAAACCTGTATCCAATGATCACCAACTCGACATACGTCACCATTTAAAAAATCGAAGTATTCCTTCGTAAAACTACCACCTGATTTATTGGATAGACTATGTTCATAATTTTTTGGTCAACTTGTTCACACTTCTCGTTCTGATACTCATGTATAATATATTTTTCCAAATCTATCCAAGTCGGACAAATCTCTGAAGAATGTTAACAATTATTTCCAGGTCTCCCCAGTTTTGTCCAATCAGGGAGCGATATGTTCAGAATGTTGCAGTAAAGTGGATGGTTTCTATGAATTCCGTGAGCAATACTTGCGGAACAGTCAAATATATATAAATTACACATCACAACTGAGTTCTGCCTCTGAAACTGGCGGAGAGTTGTGTGTTTATTTGACGGATTTCAAAAACGAACAGAATCAATGTTTGGAGGCCTTGGAAGAGCACTATCATAACAGTAACACGGTGAAAACAGAAAAGGAAGACTGCACAGGTATTGTATCAGCTGTTCCATTTATCTAAAACTACAAGATATACTTTATTCAGGGTTTTTAGACATGACCACCAAAAAACCCTTATAACATCATTTATGTGTCTGTCTGTCTGTCTGTACGGTAGTTATTGTATCCAAACGACTGAACATAGAAAGTTGAAATTTGGCATGCTTCGATAACTGTCCCACCTGTAGAAAAAATACTGAGAGTTCAAAAAAACGCATTAAGAGATATACTTACATAAACAAATATATGTTTAATGAAAAATTCATATATTTTTTGGGGTATCAAATGAAACCTCTTAATGCGCGAATAAACATACAAATTTTATTTTTGTGAAATCTATTTTTTTTTTATAGGAATTTCGCCATGTTACGCTTTTTATTTATTTTCGCTCTTCAGGTCTTTAAACTCTTAAGACCTACTTTATGCTTATTTAAATAGTTAAATATATTATACTTTCTATAACAGTCGTAGAAAAAATAATATCTTTGGAATTATTGCCAGATTATGAATTTAACAATAATTATTTAATGTTTCGCCTTATTTGGAATTTTTGGAAATATTGGTAATTTGCCACATTTAAAAAATTATGCAGATCATTAAATTTTAAAAATAAAGATTTTAAATTGTTTTAAATCGTCGTAAAACTTTTTAGTCCAGTAACCTTGTCATGATTATGGGGCAAAAGTTGCATCAAGTGGGGGTAGTTAGTTTCGTCTTTTTTTCTTGTATGGGATATGCCTGAGATGCAAAATCCAAGTTTTCGACCTCGGCAGCCCTCCGGAACACTTTTGTATTTCTCAAAAACTACTAAATTTTCGAACTTTTTTCGGTTTCTTACCATTATGACCATAAAGGAACACGTTTTTGACAAACATTATTCAATGCATTTTTAAACTAGATTAAATTTGCTACAATTTAAGACCAGAATGGGTTCAGTAGCTTCAATAGTTTCTGAGATACAGCTTTTCAAAATTGGAAAAAATCTCCAAACTTGAAAATTTTATGTTAATTTTCATGTTTCATCATATACAATTGCCTTTATACTTTCAACAACCTGTCTAACATGAGTCAGTGAAGTAAACATTTATTCAATTTAACATTTTGAAGGTGGGGGAGGAGGAGAAGGGTGGTATGGGTGGAGGGAAGTCACTGTTCACCGTTTTCTTCATCGTCCTCAATCGCCTGAAATGAAAAATTATATATTCAATGTCCCAAGGTAATGGTTGGTTTATATACGGAACAAGAATAAGGAATAGGAAATAAGAATAGTACACAAGAATAAAAAATATTAAACCGTTTATATAGGACATAACATTTCGTCGCTGCGCCTGGGTACTTGCGTTGGCCTGTGTTTAACGTTTGTCACTTGACAGGTTCTGATTCATAAAACCTTTTAAAAAATTTCGTTTATTACCGTTAAAAACATTTTATTGTTGTTTACAATCCTCTGATCACAACTGAAAAACATCTGTTGACCAAACTTTATTACGGCAGACATTTTTATTGCTGTGCGCAGGCTTATCGTGTCTTATTCTTGAAATAAGAATAAAAATGTTGAATGTTACCAACTATTCTCATGTTTAAGTTAAATTTCATTCCTACATAAACCGATATACGGCGCAGCCATGTTTTAACATCTTGTGCACTATTCTTATTTCTTATTCCTTATTCTTGTTCCGTATATAAACCAAGCATAAGACATTGTCATAATATAAATACACCGCACATGAAAGTTGGTGAGCATTAATAAATAGAAGTAATGGTATCTATAGCATGTGGGTAAGAATTAATTATTATAAATAATGGTAACTTTCAACTACAATACGAGTGTAACAGTTTTTCGACGAAAAAATCGATGTTTTTAAAAAGTTTTTTGCGAATAACTCGAAAAATATGCATTTTATCAAAAAAACTGTAGAATGCAAAATTGTAGCTTTTAAAAAAACAAACAAAATCCTTTTTTTTATTATTTTTCTACGACTAATACGAACCGAGATACGGCATGTTAATGGTTAACTTTTTTTCGCCAAAAGCATAATTTAAAGATTCAAAGTCAAATAACAGAAAAAATTTGCATTTTTCGAAGAAAACTCATTGAATCTTTTTTAAAGTATTTGATTAGAACTTTCAAACAAAAAGTCTCTAGTATAAAAATTAAGCGACTTATGATCAAAATAAGGTCGGTACTTACTTTTTTCTACGAAAAAATCAGTGAAAACAACCCCTTATTTACCCCCCTAATTAAAATTGATCCTCACCCTTCTGTGGTTCTCTTCATGTATGTATTTTCAGTACACCCAAGAAGTTTGACCAATTTAAAATGCCTAATTTTAGAAAAATTGGAGTTTAAAGAAAGAACGATTTTTTGCGATTTCGTATTTTTCACCCTTTTCTTCAAAATATCTCCGAAATTACTGGAGATACGAAAAAAATGATAGAGCACTAAATTGTAGCTTTTTTAATGACTTAAATTTCCCTGTGCATATATTTTCTGTACAGTGAATATTTGGCGAGATATAGCCGTTTAAAACCTCTATTTACAAGCGAACACCACCTTATTCGAGCCCTTCAAACTCACCCCATTTAAAAACTAAGGGATCTTAAGGAATTTAATTTACACAGTCTTATAGCTCTTGAAAAGCCCTACAAAATCGTTTTTGAAAAAACTTTCTATCACTAAAAATGAAGGATGTTTAAAAAACCAATAAATTTTTTTTCGAAACATTCGAATAGCACGGTTCGGAGCGTAATAATCTACATAACCAGTATTTTCGGCAGCAATATAAGGTTTTGCAATGTTATTTTATAATTTTTGACAATAAGGACTAGTTTTCACTTCTAAAAATAAACAGTGCCCATGAGCATGATATAGCATACAATTTTCAAGTTTGGAGATTTTTTGCTGTATCTCGGAAACTATTAAGACTACCGAGACCATTTTGGTCTCAAATTGTAGAAAATTTAATCTAGTTTAAAAATGCATAGAATGGTGTTTGTCGAAAACGTGCTCCTTTATGGTCAAAATGGGCAGAAACCGAAAAGAGTGCGAAAATTTAGCAGTTTTTGCGAAATTCAAAAGTGTTCCGGAAGGCTGCCGAGGTCGAAAACTTGGATTTTGCATCTCAGGCACAACCCATACAAGAAAAAAAAAAAAAAACGAAACTAACTACCCCCACTTGATGCAACTTATGATGTACTAGGTTACTGGACTATTTATCTTTTAATAAGATGATTTTAAGAATTTAGTTTTAAATATTTGCTGGTCTTATACCTTTTTTGTTTTTATTGATTGGCCATAAATGTGATAAATTAAACTCTTCTCTAAAACAATTATTGTGAGATATCTTAAAAAACTGTTTAAAGTTTTACATTTTATATAAACTTGGTTTAAGAGAGAGTCGAATAATTGTAATTAACATCCTTATTTTTTAATATATGTAATCTCAGTACGACATTAAATAGAAAATATTTTTCTGGACCCAGTAATATGTAATGTGATAAAATCCAAAAAATTTCAGTAGTGTATTAGAGCAGCGATATGCTAAATAAGGCGAAATATCTTAGTTATTTCCAAACTGACAACAGATGTTGTGCGGATAATTTTGCGGATGCGGATCGGATGCGGATTTTTAATTTACAAAATCTGCGAATTTGGATCGGATGCGGATCCTGGATGTACGGATGCGGATACAGAAAAACGTATCCGCACAGGGCTCTACTCACACATTACTGAAAATAATAAATATATATTGGTTTAGATTTAACTAAATAACAATTTTAGTTATAAAGTGATGCAGTGTCTGCGAATGTTCAACTGTGATTCTTAAATTACATTGGAAAAGGGATATTTCGTTGATCATGTGCAGCAGAGATGTTTGGCTTCCGCGGCAAAATATACTCCTGTTACACTTCATATATTTTCAATTTCAGAAACGTATTTCTCACTTTTAACAATGTGTTATTTTATTTATAAGTATTTCACAATTATAAATGAATTATTTCTCTTTGATACCTTAAAATCAAGACGTATAACGATAGGCTCCGCCTAATCATTCAGTTTATAAGTGCAAGCTTCATAAACAGGCGATTCGTTCTCAGCTATTAACAATTTTTTGTTGTATTTTTAATATAAAAAAAAGACACACTACTTATTTATAACAGAGACGTAACATAGACTTGCTATGAACAGATTACGTAATTATCTAAAGGTTAGCAGGAATAACAATCGTCTTGTCAGAAACAGTAACTGTTTCATCCGTGAACACTGAAAGGATTATTGTCCACGCGTGAGAAGCTCTAATCTGTGAGAAACTTCATCTGTGAATAAAGCTAATATAATATTGTAAAAAAATTGTAACATCTATATTAGATGCTGTTTTTATAAATGATTAAAATTTATATAAAGGCATTTGGTTTATATTTCACTAATGATGTGTTTATTTCAGGTGTCACAGATGGAGTTACAGTTGTCGTTTATCGTGATAATGGGACTGTCGTGAAGTTTGAACCTGTGGACAGCAGTAAATGTGAAGGAAATATACCAGCAAGTACAGCTGTCTCAAACATTGGTCAGTAAAGCTCTAGCTTTATTAACAGCTTAATAGACCGGGAGCTCATGACAGTTTATGGTCTCCGATGTCATACAGCATGCCTTTTGGAGGAGAGAATATTTACCCTGTGACAACAAAGAAAGGAGGATACTAAACCCCTGCACGCTTTCCGGTCATATGGAAAATTGCATTTCCACTCTCACAAAAATTTTGTATTTTTCTCTGATTTAATAATGCTTACCCTTTTATAAGAGAAAGTTTAAACAAATTTAAAGTCTAAAGAATTATAGGCATGCGATTCGCAGGGTCCTAAAGGGCTCAAACGGTCACGTGATCTTGTAATAAAAACATGATTTTCCGCGTTTTCATGCAGCATGCCGATGAAAATAATTAAAGTTTGTGTCATATAACCGCTATAAAAAAATTGGCATGCCTAAAGGTGGAAAATATCGAAAAAAATTTGGGTGATTAAAATTTTAGAAAACTTTTTCGAAATTTTCCACCGTTGGGCCAACGAGGGCTGCATGCCAATTTTTTTATAGGGGTTCTATGACACAAACTTTAAATCTTTTTATCGGTATGCTGCACGAAAACGCGGAAAACCATATTTTTTTATTACAAGATCACGTGACCGTTTGAGCCCTTTGGGACCCTGTGAATCGGATGCCTATAATTTTTAAGACTTTAAATTTGTTTTAACTTTCTTTTGATAAAAGGGCAAGCATTATTAAACCAGACAAAAACACAAAATTTTGTGAAAGTGGAAATGCAATTTTCCATATGACCGGAAAGCGAGCAGGGGTTTAGTACCCTCCTTTTTTTGTTAACACAGGATAAATATTCTCTCCTCCAAAAGGCATGCTGTATGAAATCGGAGACCATAACCTGTCATGAGCTCCCGGCCTATAACGCGTAAAAATGTTCACAGACACAATATCAACTATGTCAATTTTTCAGTAACTATAAGTGTGTATGTTTCAGAGAGTCGCGATACTCGGATAACATACATCATATCTTCTGCTGACGACATGTCCCTGTATAACCACAACACTAATAGAATTATCAATGAGGAGATTGACATCAAGAGTGAATGTGGAGATGACGGTGAATATGAGGAGAGTGCAGCCGGACAAGATACAGGTCAGTTAATAATTTAATATTATTGTGCTAGTTATGAGCTTCCAATACTGATATTCCCAGTTTCCGTTTACTGAATACATGCACGGGATCACAGTGTGTAATAGTATGCTAGTTGTAGTAATACGTTGATATAATTTAGCCAATAAATGATTTAATTCATATCGACTTGCAATGGCGTAACTACAATGCCGCAGACCATGCGTTGCAGGGGGACCTGGAGCTGTAAAGGGCTTAGAATTTTTGGAATTTTTATAAAAATTATAAATTTAAAAACAAGATTAAAAAATTATAGCATACCTACTTTAGAGTTTTCTGTATTCTCTTATTATTATATTTAAAATGTTGAATAATTAAACTTAAGCACAATGAAAATAATATTTTATATTTTTAAAATGATATTACAGACAAATCAAAATACTAATAAACAACTGTATGTTTTTATAGCAACGCCTGGCCTACTACTAAGCATAAACAAAATATATAACATTGAGGAAACTAAAAACAGTTTTATCACGAAATCACCTTGACTATTTGCTACCTAAACTTAGCAAATCTTGTTTTATATTGAACAAGCTGCTTCCTTTGGGATGTTTCACGCAACCATGTGCTATTTCTTCTTTGTTATAAAATGTTTTTCTACTTCAAAATTGTGCTATTCGCATAATAGCCTGTGCCCCCTTTAGATCAACTTGCAGATCCCTTTTTCGAGATTTGCCTGTTTAACTCATCCATCTGTTTATATATTAGAAGCCGTAATGTTTATTAAAAATAATACGTACCTTCGCTACTAATACAGATTTCTATACTTATCATACACGCAATATATGCACTGCACTGTACAGTCAAAGTCCCTACTTTATGGCTTTAAAATTCTTTAACTGTGTACCAACTGCATTCAAATCTGTAGCATCCAGTAGTTTTACAGTATAGAGGAATATTAACATCATAAATGCTAATATTGAATAATTTAATTGCACTGTTGTAAATTCATATGTGCTGTATATAAAACTATTTTGTTAGGTCGTGTGGTTTTAGTTTCTATTATATGTGGAATATTGACTAAACCCCAACATTTAGATATTATGTTGTTGATTAAATAAATTTATTATAGATTAGAAAATAACTGTATTTTCACAACTGAATGTTTGTTTCCATAATCAATGCAAAATTGTTTGCAGCTAGTGACCCATCTTCCAGTGAATCAGATGAGATTTGGGAGCCGTTGACCATTAATAATCGTGAACAACCCACGACAACAAGGTCAACACTCAATAATATACATTCTGGAGAGAAACCATTCAAATGTGACCAGTGCGATAAATCATTTTCACAGTCGGTTTCACAAACGGTTCACAAACGGTTACATTCTGGAGAGAAACCATTCAAATGTGATATCTGTGATAAATCTTTTTCACAGTCATCAAATCTCATTATTCACAAACGGTTACATTCTGGAGAGAAACCATTCAAATGTGATAACTGTGATAAATCTTTTTCACAGTCATCAAATCTCATTATTCACAAACGGTTACATTCTGGAAAGAAACCATTCAAATGTGATAACTGTGGTAAAGTATTTTCACAGCGACAAAGTCTCATTAAACACATACGAATACATTCTGGGGAGAAACCATTCAAATGTGACCAGTGCGATAAATCATTTTCACAGTCACAAAGTCTCATTTATCACAAACGGTTACATTCTGAAGAGAAACCATTCAAATGTGATAACTGTGATAAATCTTTTCCACAGCGAAAAAGTCTCATGAATCACAAACGGTTACATTCTGGGGAGAAACCATTCAAATGTGACCAGTGCGATAAATCATTTTCACAGTTATCAGGTCTCATTTATCACAAACGATTACATTTTGGGGAGACACCATACAAATGTGATAACTGTAATAAATCTTTTTCACAGTCATCAAGTCTCATTAATCACAAACGATTACATTCTGGAGAAAAACCATTCAAATGTGATAACTGTGATAAATCTTTTTCACAGTCATCAAGCCTCATTAATCACAAACGGTTACATTCTGGAGAGAAACCATTCAAATGTGACCAGTGCGATAAATCATTTTCACAGTCATCAGGTCTCATTTATCACAAACGATTACATTCTGGGGAGACACCATACAAATGTGATAACTGTGATAAATCTTTTTCACAATCATCAAGTCTCATTAATCACAAACGATTACATTCTGGAGAGAAAACATTTAAATGTGATAACTGTGATAAATCATTTTCACAGTCATCAAGTCTCATTAAGCACAAACGATTACATTCTGGGGAGAAATTATTTAAATGTGATTAATGTGATAAAGCATTTTCAGTGTCTTCAGTTCTCATTATTCACAAACGCATACATTCTGGAGAGAAACCATTCAAATGTGATCAGTGTAGTAAATCATTTTCACAATCATCACATCTCAGTATTCATAAACAGGTACATTCTGAAGAAAAACCATTCAAATGTGATAACTGGGATAAATCATTTTCACAGTCATCAAGTCGCATTAAGCACAAACCATAACATTCTGGGGAGAAACTATTTAAATGTGATAAATGTGATAAAGCATTTTCAGTGTCTTCAGGTCTCATTACTCACAAACTCATAAATTCTGGAGAGAAACCATTCAATTGTGATCAGTGTAGTAAATCATTTTCACAGTCATCACATCTCAGTATTCACAAACAGGTACATTCTGGAGAGAAACCGTTTAAATGTGCTCAATGTGATAAAGCATTTACGGCGTTTTCAAATTGATTATTCACAAACGAAGACATTCTGGAGAAAAACCATTCTAATGTGATGTGTTTGAAACATTTTTCTACTTATCAAATCTCCGCAGAAACTAACGATTTCATTCTACAGATAAACCATTTAAATGTGATGAGTAATAAATGTAAGAAATGATTTTCAAAGTTATCAGTTCCCATTAGTAACGCTAAGAAATTCTGCAAAAAATCCTTTCGAATGTGAACGTTTTAATAGGGAACGCTGTAATTTAAAGCAAAGAAGCGTCTGGTTTGAAACATACCAAAGCAATTTGGAAAAAGACCATACAACTGTGGTTAGTAATATACCGTAAGATAGTATGAAAAAACCGTTCAAATGTCTATTTATCAATATCCGAAAAAGGACGCGGCAAATGTTGTTCCTAGAAAATATTACAGTATCTCGTTGATATATATGTTCGATGTTGATAAAGTCATTTCACATGATTGAGGATATATTTTTCTATGCAATGAAAGACTAGCCACGATTATCACAGCTGTACGCATAATCACTAATGCTATCGCCTTATGGAGGGAATGGAACTTTCTCCAATTTCTTTTTTAGGATTTTATATTTTTATCTGCGTTTTTCGTTTAGACGAAGTATTTGTCCGGCGTCTTCATCCACTCCACACAACATACAAAAACATATCATTTTGAGTTAGGGATAACTCTTTTCTCTAGCAAGCGATCACAATGTCAATAATTATAATTTGCGAGTGTACATATGTTTATTCTAATAAAAAAACACATTGACGTCATTTATACAGACACAGCATGCTCTATGTTTTAGCACTGTTCGTTATGAAACCAAGACGTTACGGAAACGGAAGGGGGATTAGCCCCTAGGAGAGTAACGGGTTGCCTAATTTACATTTATTTTGTTAAAATACCGCTAGGAGAAACGCCAGCCCCATATTGTGTTTATGATGTTTTGTTGTGTTTCATTTTCTATTTGCTTATTTTACCTTTCCATTGTCATTCAACTTTTAATAATATTGCCTTAAATTGCACTTTAAGTGTTATGAAATGTTTTTCAAATACTTAGGGCCGATAGTTCCAGTTGCTAATAAACTGTCCAATAAATTTATTAGCAACATTTTTTTTTCCGAGAGTTCCACCCCGAAATAGTTATTAGTTTGCTAATAAATAGGCTTATTTGTCTAATAACTTATAGGCAACATGAAGAGCTTAATAAACTAACATATAACCAAAAACAAGTTCGCAAAATGTGTTAATACTTCAATTGAAAATTAGTATAATTTAAAAGAATATGCAAATGTGTAGTTTTTATACATCCATATTTTTTCTATAATGGTGATTTTAGTGTTTTATATATATTTTAGTTGTATTTTGACAAAATTGTCGATCAGTTTGGATGAATTTATAAATTTTGGACAACCGTTTTTAGAATATTTTGGGCATTTATTGTAAATATGTTATATAAAGTACAATATATAAATATATATTTTTAAATAAACATTGTCTTTTATTTTTCAATATGCATTTCTTTCAGTACGATTACAACACATTACAAACAATACTTACTATTTATACAAAAATAATAGAAAATAAGAAGACAGACGCAATAATTGGCAGAATAATAGAGATGTGTGGCAGAAAATTGCTGATAAGTTTAATTCATATTGTTTAAGGAATGTAAAATAAAGCAAAATATTGCTGTCGTCTTATTTTCAATCACTTTTGCATTATAAAATGTTATTTTTATTAACTCCTCTTCTGTCTATATTATCCTCTTTTTCAGAGGTAAAATTTGCTGAACGCCGTTTAATTGCCATTTTAAAAGTAACACAAAAAATATACGTAACGTCATTGAATGTAAAGTCAAACTATATAATATCAAAATATTTAATGTCAAAATTTCATCTCACTTTAGCTCTACAAATTTACGTATAACTCTATCCTTCTTGCACCGTGTTACTATCTTCATAAGAAATACCGATACAAAAACTAAATATTACGTTGCTAATAAACTATTAGAAGGATTTTGTAACTTGGAAATCACCAATAAATTTATTAGCTACATAAATATATTATGTGTCTAATAACTATTAGGGAGTTTATTAGGAACCGGAACTCTCGGCCCTTAGTATTCTAAATACAAAAAAGTAATGTTTAAATGAAACGATACATATATAGTTTTTTCCTTATAGAAAGTATTTGTATCCAGTACTTCAAAGACATCTGAAAGGTATTTACCCAGCACTGATTATAGATATACATTTTTATAACATGTCAGATTAATTTTAATTTATCATGGAATAAATTTTATAATATCTGTCCGTTTTAAATTTAGAAAGTATCTGAAGCATTGTAATACAATATGATCGAGATAAACATAGATAGAGTTTGTTATGAAATCAAGACCCTGCGTAGGCGGAAGGGATTTGCCCTTAGGTGTATAACGGGTTGCCTAATTTACATTCATTTTCTTATGGTACCGCTACGAGAAACGCCAGCTCTATTGGCATCTGACACTACCGATAGAGGCGCTACTGCATTCACATCATGGCTGACTTTGGTAAGATATTTTTGACAGGTTCAATGGTATCTTCATGTGATATTTATTGAAACACACGGGAACACACTCTAAGATGGTCTTTAACTGTATTTCCACTTCTAAGAACATATTCCCATGCTTGTCACAAACTCGACTATCCTACTACCGTCAGTTTCTCAAAATCTCACTAGAGGCGCTTCAGTTATTGTCAGTTGACAATATTGTGTTTATGATTGTTTTGTTGTTCATCGACGTTGTTTTGTTGTGTTACATTTTCTATTTTATTATTTTCAGTTATCATTCAACTTTTAATAATATTGCCGTAAATTGCATTTTAAGAGTTGTGAAATGTTTTTCAAATACATAGTATTTTAATTACTCGAAATAATTCCAATACATCTGAACGGTATTTTACCCATCACTGATTATAGATAGACATCTTTATAATGTCAGATAAATTTTGATTTATCATGGAATAAATTTTATAATATCTGCCCGTTTTAAATTTAGAATGTATCTGAAGCATTGTAAAACAATATGATCGAGATAAACAGGTGTCTACTAGATAGACATCGAATTCATTTATTTTTAAGTTACAGAATTGCCCACTTAACATTTAAAAAAAAAAAATCAAGGCCTACTAGACTCTTTTTTTGTATCATATTGTATTTTAAATGTATGTAATTCAAAAATCTACTAATCATCTTAAAAATATATTAATAAATTCAGGAAAATTTGATATTATTTATGAAATTTATTTATTAAAATTGGGAGTTTACAGTATTAAAAAAATATATTTTTACTTGCAATTATTATCGGGAAAACATTTATGTAAGAAACCCGCATAACTCCTAGGGGCAACCCCCGTCGGCCGTCTAAGTAGATGTTGGCTTCATAACAAGTCGCCCTCGTTCAGTCTCTATGTTATACAACCTCATTGAAAAACATGATTTTTTTTTCTGGAAGCCATGTCGTTAATTTATCAACAATTTATAAAATAAGTGAATTTATCACTCGGCACAGATAGATTTTGTTTTGTTTTTGTTTTTTCTTCTTTTGTTTTTTTGTTTAAATTACAAATTCAGCTTAAGTTCGTTTTTGGAACGTTCACGGATGGATTTTTGAGAACTAGAATTGATGACTCAAATTAACGTGTATCCCTCTAATGTCTTTGTTTACATATGGTTCAGCATGTTCTTTTTTTTTTCTCTCTATTCTCACTCCGTTTTTGCAACGAGTAAAGTGATAAACTTAAGAAAATAAGATTAAATACTCCTTGTTGCTTGTATGGTTGTCATTCAGAGGATGATCACCTTCCAATATTAGATGAATTTTTTTAGAATAATTATAGTGTATGACAAAGTTTATTTATTAGTTCTGCAATTTGATTTTAATACCAACGAGAAAAATGCGTTAAAAAATTATAATTGATCATTTATACTTACGTTTTGCTACAAATGAAGAAGAAAGTTTATTAATGTTTCTAAAATTTTGTTTCTATTTATTGAAGGGAATTTCTACTGTTCAGATGTTTTTAAACAAGCTTTAAACGTAAAATTTTTCGTTATCCCTGTCTCACATGTGCAAGAAAATCGTTTAATGTTTGCTTAACTATTGTTAATATAATTAAAACCCCTTGTTATTTCATGTTGGTGTTCCGTAAGTGTGTTAATTTGCAAATATTTGACAGTTTTCTTGTGTAGAATAAATTACCAGTTATCTTTCTACAAAATGTCTAAAGAAATGTGTAGATATTAAGTATTCAAATAAATATTTTAAGTTCAAAGTATCATATTTTATTTTTTCTGTGAGTTTAACCTAGCATTAACATTATAACCCCTGAAAATATTTATTTACAAACAGCAAATTTTATAATAAAATGGATTCATATATATTTGTACGCTTTTTTAATACTCGGTAATAATTCAAATAAACTGTATACAGCAAGAAAACGTAAATTTGACCTAACATTGTTTATCCTTTTCCTTGTCAAATGTTGAGAGGGTGATGTTGGCGCCGTTTCGGTAATTTTAGTCGGGAATATATTTTTTTAAGTTGGTTTGCCACAGTTCAATTAATTGATCAAAAATATGATCAAGTTTTTGTCAATTAATTGAAAAATTTATTGGTAATCTTGGAAATAAAAGCACCACTTTACATACATCAATTTATTTATCAATTTTTTTAAAAACTTTTACATTACCAACTGTGAATTATTTTGACATAATTATCAGAATGAAAATATTGAAAAAATCTTCACAAAGTTACGAGCTGTAAACAAAAACAAAAGAAATAACCTAGATGAGGAGGTTATGCTCATATATATATAAACAAGTATATGGCGCATGAACGCTGGCTAGATGTTCCATGATAGGAGGATGGAGCTATGTATTGCCGTACCCCTTCATGCCCGGAGAATAGTTTGCGCATGTCTAAATTACCACCTTGCTATTGGTCGAAAAAATTACAGTTACGTGGTGGGAGTTAAGAGAAGGAGCTAGGCATGTGTACATGTGGTGTCATTCTTTCTGTTAGAAATATTATACGAAGTTTTGTCTGTATTAAATTGTGAAAAAAGTTCGTATTTATAACGAAAATGCCAGCAAATTGTGTATTATGTTGTTGTCCACGAAAGAAATCTTTCTTTTCACAAGTAAGTATTAAATATTAATAAACTGCATGTTTGGGGGCCTACTAATACCCACGCGTATTATTATTTTTCAAATTAGATTACTTTATTTATTTATATATATATATATATATATATATATATATATATATATGCCAATATTATGCAATTTTTTGCTAAACCTATTAATCTAGTGCAATCTAACCAATTTATACCTGAAAAAATGAAGAAAATGGAATATTTGGGCAAGTAAAATTACTGAAAAATTGCGTTACATTCAGTATTGTAAGACCCTAAACTGCATGTGTATCTAAATATTTATAATTATGATATCAACTACATAACCTCTTTCATTGTCAGGTTCCCGAGAAATGCTGAGTTATGTCAGAAGTGGAAAATGATTTGTGACTTCCGTGAAGATGATGTGTCTAAAATATCCTATTTACTACTAGCAAAGAATGTAATAGGAGAGAGCCATGTACAGCGAAATTAGAATACGTTCTGTTCAATGAGATGTCACCTTTTCAGTCTGAGATCTAATGATGTAACTAAATAACACAATATGATTGGACATTTTTTGAACTGAACTGTGCGAATGTAGATAACTATTGACACTTAGTGTCAAATTAATTATTTAGATGGTCTTAAATATTGTTTATACATTTTAATTACATGTGTAGAACAGGAGTTCTTAAACTTATGTTGTCCGAGGACCCCCTCTTGAACAATATTTTGATTAAATGGATTTTTTTTTAATTTTAAGGATTTTTATTAAATGAGTTATTTGAATAAAAGCGAAAAGTTGGGGGATGTAAAGTTAATGTCAAAATTGTTTTGCGGACCCCAGTTTAAGAACTGTTGGCGTAGAACACAGTAAAGTAACCGAGGGTTATGTCTTCAGTTAAAATACATTCACAATTATTTTTTTTAGATGAACCCGTTGCGAGTAGTTCTGTTGCGAGTACTTCTATTGTGGGCACTCCTGTTGCAAGCACATATGGAGACTGTATTTCAGATTATTTTGAAACTGACACTGTTCATGAACCTGTTCCTAGCAGTCCAGCTGACTGTGATACTGGCAGTATTACAACTGAATCTGCAGGTAATATATTAATTTTAAGTAAATTTAAAAATTAAAGCAGGGTATACAATAATCAACTTATAATATATTTGTTTTTAAATATGACATGTTTTATAAATTAAATTATATTTTTAGTTGAGAGCAGCCTGATGCGTACACCTCCGAAACGAGGATTTTACGAGCCACGTTATGTTGGTGACCTAACAGATGTAAACTTTTCAACCCACAGAAAACGTAAAAGATCTTTGAAACTGGTTAAAGCAACAAATACTGGGCACATAAAAAAATTGAAGATTTACGAAGGCAAGTTTTGGACTTTAAGAAAAGAGCTACCTCTCTTAAGGAGTTACTGAAGGTGTTAAAGAAGAAAAACTTAATTTCTGAAGAAGTTGGAGAAACGTTAATGCTAAAAAGAAACGTGTTAATGTTAAAAACCAATAATGGTTTTTGTTTTATTTATTTATTTTTTTTTTTTGCCTTGTTTTGTCTTTGTTTTACTCTTGACTTTTTGTGACTTGTAAAAGTGGTTTAGTTAAGTTATGTTAGCAAGGGCTGTGCGAAATTTGCACACGGGTCCGCTAGTATTAAGTATTATTAACTTAGTTGTAATCCTGTATACTTATATAGTATGACACTGTAAGAATTTTATTACAATATATTTTATATAAAATTAATATTTATTGTTTTAATTATTGTCCTTTTTGATAAAAGTATTATGCACAAAAATTAGAAGAAAGTATCATGAATTGAACATTACAGTTAACAGAAAATATAAGTTTATTGCCAATTACTAAAGAAACAGTTAATTTTTTATCTCGAGATATGCTGTGTTTCTGTATACTGCTTTAATTCGAGTTCGAAGCATAAATTAAAATATTTGACTCGTTCCTTAGCAATCAGCCATTAGAAAGTAAAAAGAAAATATAATGAATAAAATCAGGTGTAACCAGCACAAAACCGACCGCCACCACAGAAAACTTAATAAAAAACTTTAACTAAAAGAAAAATTTTTCAAATAAAAATGGATACTTTTATGTTGTGCATCAACTTTATCCGAATACATTTTTTAGAAATATTCACAAAAAACTTGATATGAGTAAACTTCTACTTTCAGTTGACCGTTTTTAACCAAAAGTAGAACGATCCATTCAGCCAGATTTGCTGTACCCATGTCCACGGATTGACAGACAATGCTGAAAATAGTCGAAACATAACGTATGAATTTTAATTCGTGGACATCCATCAAAATTGGTATGATAAATATATCCCTTATATATGAGGTAGTCGGTAATAAATT
This sequence comes from Liopterus haemorrhoidalis, assembly GCA_963971575.1. Taxonomy (NCBI): domain Eukaryota; kingdom Metazoa; phylum Arthropoda; class Insecta; order Coleoptera; family Dytiscidae; genus Liopterus; species Liopterus haemorrhoidalis. The sequence continues at coordinate 28,481,111 of OZ020623.1, forward strand.
TCAGTCACATTACTATTTATTTTTGGTCAAAATTCATGTTGCTATTCGAAACACTTGGATCGTAACGAGTTACGAATCAAGTTTAATACAACATATGAAGGTCACAAGTAACATATGAAGATGCTAATATAAAAACTCATTATGAGGGAGTTTACCACTAATTACCACTCTTAATGTTTACCACTTTGATTAAAATTTCACAACTCTAAATGTAATTTTAAAGTAAAGAAGTGTGTTGTTCCTTTTAAATAATCAGTCAATATTCACAGCAAATATTATATCAGCCATTTAAACGGGTACAGCTACGTCTTTTTTACCAAATAGTATAAACCAAATAATTAGGGATTTTGTTTGATAACTTCTAACCTTATTTTTTTAAATGTAAATGTCATTTCATCTGATTTTATCCTGCTCTTTCAAAATGAATTGACACTACCCGAGCATGCGCATTGTGTTTTACGGTCACCAAAAGAGACAGACATATGTATATCTTACTCTCTATGTTGGAACATCTTAAGTTACATTGAGAGATAGGCCAGGCGCCATACGGCTTAGGTCAAGAGTGCGACAAAAAAAAAAAATTATGTTGGGAACACTGAATTTTTGCCAACTGTAATGAGAAGTTACTAGTTACTAGAAGTTATCCCTATTACACAATAACAATAATGAAATTATTGATTTTACAGTCTGTTCCAAACGGTTAAGTGGAACTAGATTTTGCATTCTAGTTACTTTTATCGTTTAAATCGTGCTTTTCGGCCGTTTGGTTTAAGCTTTGTAAATCGTACTTACAATAAACATTTTTTGGTAATTTTTTCATCATTTTAAAATGTCATTTTCTTTATATGTTAATTTTTTGTGTCATTCTTATTACAAATTTCCCAATTATTTATATTTTTGTCATTAAAATATATAAGAAAAATAATTGACATTGACATATATCATTCGTTTTCATGGTTTCATTGTTGTAATTTTAAATTTTGACATTCTAACGTGAAAAATTAAATAACCCTAGCAAGGTCCCTTCTCATGACAACCTAACAGAACAAAATTCCCATTTAGTTCCGCCTAACCGTTTGAAACAGACTGTATTATAATTTTAGTTCCATAAAATTCCAATATAGTACTCTTATAACACATATAATATCATTCCATTTCCTACAGTAGTACTACTATATTTTTAACGATTACCTTCAAATAATAAATTTTAGTTCTACAGATTTTGCCTCTACAATGTTACCACTATAGTGCGTTCGAAGGTGAGTTTGCAGCATTGATGGGCGCGTAGAATACATGATGTAGACTAAAGTAGATTTTACGCGTAAACATGTCAAGTAGAATATGCCTTTGTTTACGTGTCGAATGTAGAATGTAAACTGTACATGCGCAGTACGTTTAAATGTAATATTTGAAATAATAGAATGGTAATAGTTTAAATTTACTTTAATGTTTATGTTTATTTCAATTTTATGTAGTACTAATTACATATATTGTTTCCAAAAATGTTATCTCACAAATCGTATGTTGTTATGGACAACATAAACTACTTGGTTTCTGTCTGTATGAACTACAAAAGTAAAATTAAAATTAAAAGTTAGCAGTTGTTTTAATCAGGAAGGATCAGGAAGCTGTCAAAAATATTAAATTTGAGTTCTTTACTTCTTCTTCTACTTAAAACTGGCGGTATTTTATTTTTTAAACGTTACATAACCTCATTTTTCATTATTCTACGCCAGATTCTACGTGTCTACACAGTCTACACTTCTCTACGCTGTCTACGGTAAATTTACACGTAGACGTAAAAAATTCAAGTTTACGCGTAGACGCCCATCTCTGGTTTGCAGTACAGGGCATATGGAGTAGTTCTTTTTCATACTCTCTAATGGGTTTACAGAATGACGCTATCCTTTTCTTGCTAGTCGACGTTGCCAGCTCTAAAACGCGCTGATCTGTGAAGACGCAGTATTCCACAAATGGCCATTTGTTTTTGTTGAGTGTTATTTTTAGTTTTATAAGAGTTGATTTTTGTAAATAATACAAGTTTTTCATGTTATTATAATTGACACATTTGACACTTTTACAACATTTGGCAACACCGCTCCCATTTGCCATAAGAGCTATTGGGCTCAACAGCGCTATGAAGTGACGCCAAGCGGACTAAAACTGAACTAGGCGAAACGAGTAATAGTTTATTGTTTACATTTGGTTTACATGTGTTTTCTCGTGTAGTTTGTGTTGCTTTTAAACGTTAGTGTTGCCCATCTCTGGTTTGCAGTACAGGGCATATGGAGTAGTTCTTTTTCATACTCTCTAATGGGTTTACAGAATGACGCTATCCTTTTCTTGCTAGTCGACGTTGCCAGCTCTAAAACGCGCTGATCTGTGAAGACGCAGTATTCCACAAATGGCCATTTGTTTTTGTTGAGTGTTATTTTTAGTTTTATAAGAGTTGATTTTTGTAAATAATACAAGTTTTTCATGTTATTATAATTGACACATTTGACACTTTTACAACATTTGGCAACACCGCTCCCATTTGCCATAAGAGCTATTGGGCTCAACAGCGCTATGAAGTGACGCCAAGCGGACTAAAACTGAACTAGGCGAAACGAGTAATAGTTTATTGTTTACATTTGGTTTACATGTGTTTTCTCGTGTAGTTTGTGTTGCTTTTAAACGTTAGTGTTGCAGTTTATTTGTTATATTAACTTTTGATAGCAATTATTATTCTTTTTTATATTACTTTATGTTATAATGAGTTATTATAACACAAATTGCTGTGTGTTTGGCTGTCACTCTAGAAAAGGAAGTAACAAAAATATTTACTTCCACTATTTTCCAAATGAGAAACAATTTGTAAATTGTTAATAAATTTGGTGTTGTGGAAGAGATAATAACAAACTAGTATTTATTAAACAAATTAAATAAAAAGCAAACACTAAATTATAAAAATCCCCCTCGAACATAATTATATATCTACCCGTGTAATTTTAATGCAGAATTAGGGCAAGCGGTCTTAAATTCTGTACGCAGTTTTTCTAATACATTTTCACGGAACCTTCAGTGCCTGCTTTTGTTTTTAATCAATTTATTTAGGCAAGGAGTTTCTAACAGAGGTTGCGGTTCATACTGTTGTAAGACAGGTTTTTTAAAAGTAGACCACAGGCATTTTAAATCTGTGCTGGTTAATATTTCCATACACTATATATTGTTTCTGGAACAAAAAGAAAAACAGAAACCCCACAAAAAAAAAAAAAAATCTTGGCTTCTTTCATTTTGGTTTGTTAACCACCTGGTACAAAATAATAGGACAGCTGAAATGTGTTTGCATGTAGTTCCTGCTTTACAGGTGCAGGACATATTTAAAACTTCAACATCATTACTAAATTTTAATTTCCCATTGACTTCGTGAGGTGGTGATCTCAAACTGCTTGTTTGTAAACATAACCCACATATGTCGACATGCTCATCATTTTTGTCCAAAATTCCGCACAACATAAGATGTCCGGCGTTTAACACCTCTTCTCCTTCAACTACACACCTAGAAGAAGGTGTTGCACTTAAAAAATTAAAATAATTTAATAAGGATAGCTGTTTATTATCCATTGCAAATCGATGATTTAACATGTAAACAAATATGGACAACTTTCACATTACTCGTTTCAATCAGCTGTTCATAGCGCTCGTAGCGCCGCCATCGGGCATTGTTGTATCCAATACTGCAAACTCACCTTCGAACGCACTATAGATAAAAGTGAAATGTTTTTCTACTTTTTTTTTGTAATATTGTCGTAATGCACGCAAAATAGCGCGCACTACAAATTAAAATCTGTTTTTATTATACACTAATTTATAATTAAATACTTTAGTTGAACATATAAGTAAGAACATATTGATCTATGAAATACGTTTCTATTATTGTAAAGCGAATAATACTTGGAATTTGAGAGAAAACAAATATATAGATTATTAATATAGTTTAAGAAAAACATTAAACTGAAGGAGATGAAAAGTGTTAGAGGCCAAGAATAAATACGCCAATAATAATTCGAAATAAATATCTCAAATATTAAAGACATTTAATTAAAACGCCTTACATAATAACTGATATTTTTAAATCTGATATATCAGTAAAATATAATTTTACCTACGATAACCTGGTCTACGAGATATGCATGGAAATTTAGAACATTTAACTCTTTAACTGATTTATTTTTATACATTTTTGCAATGAATTTGTAATCAGTGATTCTTAAACTCTGGTCCGCGGGTAAAGGCCTTTAAGTGATTAAATATGTTTTATATTGGAACTAGAAACTGTACAACTGCGGATTGGATGTACCTGAATGATATTAATTATAAAAAGGAAATTAGGAAATATGTAAATCCATTATATTTAAAATAACATACATACAGCGACTTGAAAAAGAGGATAGTGAGACAACTATAGTCTCCATACAAATTATATTTAACCAGAACTGTAAAATAATGATTATTTTTGTAATCAACTATTTGTGTAAAACCATTACTCATATAACCGCAATCAGAAATTTGATTGAAATTACCTAAATAAACAGAATAAAAAATTCTTGATTAGAAATATTCAAAAAGTAATCAAATCTTTAAAAAACTATGTTAAAATTTGGAATTTATCATATTCTCAAAATATTTAGGTCTACGACCAACATCGCTCTTAATTTTCGCTTCCCTCGAAATAAAACATTCATATAAATAATAATCAATATACTTTATACCATCCCCCGATGGGGCGTTTGCAACGACCATCCTCCGATGGGGCGTTTGCAACGACCATCCTCCTCATGTCCCTTCATCTAGTTTTAAAAGCTTTTCCCCACCACATGTCATTCAACATATAGATGACATCAGCTTATATCGTAGTCAGTGGCTGCTCATTATAATTATGCAATTATCATTAGGGCATTCACATAATAGGGCGTCCTACTACAAGTAGGCCCCCGCTTCGCCGATACGCCACTGGTTTTTTGGGACATTACTTCCAACAGGTCGCGAACCTTACACTTTACTCACAAAACTATAATAACAACTAATAGGGGAAACTTCCTAAGCGCCCTGACATCTGGTGGCAATTTGCGGAAAATACGGGAATAACATTGTTTTGTTTTGATCAATGGAGAAATACGTGTTTTTTGTTGTTTGTGTTTAATTTTTGTGAATCATGGCAAAAAACTAATTAATTTTGTTGTGTGCCACAATGTAAATCGTGAATAAAGAAGAATCCCACTTAAACATTCCATAATTTTCCTAAATCGGGAATCGGGAACAATATCAATTGAGAACTGACATTACCGTTGGCGGAGCTGTAATTCATGGCAAAATGGCTGAATTGTCTAGTATTCAGCTGTCAATATGCTAACAGGGAACAGGTTAATTTAAGCACAGTACATTTTTATTTTATGATAATGTATCTTTGGACGTTCTAACAAAAAATCAACACTAGAACATATGTAATAATTTCAAACAGTACTACAGTCGCGTAGTACAATATTTCACCACCAGACTGCGTATCCGAGCGTGTCAGTTCTCAATTGAAATGACATTTGTAGGTAGTGAGAAAATGGATAATAAGTCTCTATCATACACAAAAATCAATTTTGTGTACACAAAAATTAATTTTGTTGTGTGTCGCAATGTAAATCGTGAATAAGGAAGAATCCCTCTTCTCTTAAACATTCCATAATTTACCTAAATCGAAAAAAAATATCAATTTAACGAGGTTTGGAGGCAGAGAGAGTGGATCGTTGGTTTTTATGGACCCAAAAACTAAAAATGGGCCAAAATCCAAGCCCATGCATGCACGTTTGCTCGTTGCATTTTAAGGAAAGTGATTTTTTACGTCCAAGAAGACTGAAAAAAGCATTTACCCCACCCAAAAATTGCCTAAATCATCAGTTGTTATATTAAAAGTTGAGATATTAATTTTTACTAATATATTTACCATATTTTCGTTGCTATTATAGGGATTTGCAGCTAAGCACCCTACCATCTGGTGAGCGTTTCATGAACTTGTGTACATCAGATAACATTTCGTTTTCTGTATTGGTTTTGTATGAAGTTTGTTTTTAAAGTTTTATTATAATCATTGAAAAATGTATAATACATATTGTTGTGTGCCTATGTGCAATTCATTGCAAAGAAGAAACCCGGAAATATCGTTTCATTTGTTTCCACTAATATCAGACACCGTACGGTTCGAAACAAAATTGGGAAAGCAAGAGGTTAGGAATCGACGCGATGTTTAGATAAACAATTTAAAAATTGGAAAAAAAGTGAGCCCTTATATCAAAGTTTGCTCATTACATTTTAATGATAGTGACTACAAAAAATATTTTCAATTTTGTATTTATTATCGCATATCTTGAAAATTCCTGTTATTGTGTGTGGGTTTGTAATGCACAAGTTTGTAGGCATAATGCCTAAATCTTTATGAACTCTCTGTTTTTTTCAGTGACTCCACACAATATTATATGCCCAGCATTGTAGATTTCTACCCCTTGGTAAACAACACGGGAATTATTATTTCCCCCAATATAGTTAAAATAATCGACAATGGAAAACCACCATAACTTAAAACCAGATCACAAAATGTAGTATTTTAGATGTTTACAAGTAATGTCACTTCACAAAATCAGAAAATCCCAAACAATTATTTATTTTTTGTCGTTTATTGATACACTTTTCGCTATTATTTACTAGTAAATGTCAAGTGGTATCTGATTTAGAATGGTTTCAAAAAAATCCGCGTGGCGCTACAATCTTAAAATTTTTCCCCAATATTGACAGACAGTCAAAAAGGATTAAAAATACTATGAAAAACTAAAAATTTCCTTGAAATTTCTTTAGAATAATATATTATTACATATCTTGTAAATCGTAGATTACCTTTAAATAAAAAAAAGCTGGGAAAACGGAAAAAATACAACTCGTGTTCATTTTCACCATGTAAACAAATACACGAGTAACAGTTTAATGTCAATTTCGAGTGTTCCAGCTTTGCCGCATATGGCGCTGCGATCTCAAAAGTTTCCCCTATAAACGAAAGTACAGACATATATCACAAAATAACGGAAGCCCTGATGATATTTCTATCAAACTATTAAAAGAAACATTTCAAGTAGTAGGGTATCCGTTATTAAATATTATGAACAAATGCATATCTACTGCTAGCGCTAGCATACCGCTATATAAATTACGTCATCAATTCTGTGCGAGAAAACAGCTGATTACATTGACGTACATAAGGGTTCTAAACAATTGTTGTGGATACCAAACACACAAAATCATGCATTTCAAATACATTTTTACTAATTTTAGTACACGGTATACCTTCAAATGTACGAGAAATAAATAATAATAACGGAAATAAACAAACAACATCGCACAATACGCGTAGTCAAAAACAAATCAAAGTAAGTGACGCCACTGAAATGTGTTAAACTAACTGTTGATAACGTAATGGACGACATTTGGTTTCTGCGTAACAGAGTGGGTAACATCTGCCTGTGATGAAGTTAAGTTAAACGAGTTCTAATAATTCAAAACTTCTATAATTCCTGTACAGAAAGTCAAAGGTTCAAATAAAGCAGAAGATTTCCGACCCATAATACATGTGGTCATAATTTCATTAATATTTATAACGATAAAAAAGTGTCCCCCCCAACAAAGGTTTCAAAAGCTAGCGCTGCCACTGCTATCCTCAGATTCAGATATTGGGCTCAACAGCGCTATGAAGTGACGCCAAGCGGACTATAACTGAACTAAGCGAAACGAGTAATAGTTTATTGTTTACATGTGTTTTCTCGTGTAGTTTGTATTGCTTTTAAAAGTTAGTGTTGCAGTTTGTTTGTTATATTAACTTTTGATAGCAATTATTATTCTTTTTTATATTACTTTACGTTATAATGAGTTATTATAACACAAATTGGTGTGTGTTTGGCTGTCACTCTAGAAAAGGAAGTAACAAAAATATTTACTTCCACTATTTTCCAAATGAGAAACAATTTGTGAACTGTTAATAAATTTGGTGCTGTGGAAGTGATAATAACAAACTAGTATTTATTAAACAAATTAAATAAAAAACAAACACTAAATTATAAAAATCCTTCTCGAACATAATTAAATATCTACACGGGTAATTTTAATGCAGAATTAGGGCAAGCGGTCTCAAATTCTGTACGCAGCTTTTCTAATACATTTTCACTGAACTTTCAGTGCCTGCTTTTGTTTTTAATCAATTTATTTAGGCAAGGAGTTTCTAACAGAGGTTTCGGTTCATACTGTTGTAAGACAGGTTTCTTAAAAGTAGACCACAGGCATTTTAAATCTGTGCTGGTTAATATTTCCATACTCAATATATTGTTTCTGGAACAAAAAGTAAAACCAACAGAAACCACACAAAAAAAAGATAAATCAAATATTTCACAATCAATCAATGCCCTGATCTTGGCTTCTTTCATTTTGGTTTGTTAACCACCTGGCACAAAATAATAGGATAGCTGAAATGTGTTTGCATGTAGTTCCTGCTTTACATGTGCAGGACATATTTAAAACTTCAACATCATTACTAAATTTTAATTTCCCAGTGACTTCGTGAGGTGGTGTTCTCAAACTGCTTGTTTGTAAACATAACCCACATATGTCGACATGCTCATCATTTTTGTCCAAAATTCCGCACAACATAAGATTTCCGGCGTTTAACAACTCTTCTCCTTCAACTACACACCTAGAAGAAGGTGTTGCACTTAAAAAAATTAAATAATTTAATAAGGATAGCTGTTTATTATCCATTGCAAATCGATGATTTAACATGTAAACAAATATGGACAACTTTCACATTACTCGTTTCATCAGCTGTTCACAGCGCTCGTAGCGCCGCCATCGGGCATTGTTGTATCCAATCTGTTACACCACTAGTAAGAATAAATATGTTTTACTGGCCAGTCTGTCGCTTAGCCCGCACGGACTGTTACATATCGAATGTATTTTAATAAACCATCTGGTTATATTAAATTGTTGGAAGAATCTACAATATAATGTATTTTTTAACAGGTATTTGTTGTATCTGTCTCAAACATGAGAAACATTTACGTAAACTTTTGAACAGCAGTGAAAATGTAAACTACTATTCCAGGTTAATATTATTATTTCCGGAAATGGTAAGCACTTGTTTTGCTATAATATATACCTATCTAGAGCCAGTGAGTGCTGAGTGATACAGAGGAAACTTAAACTGCATTTCTACCTCAGAGGTGTGTTTGAAAGAAATCCGTAACCACTTCATTAATATCCATCGAAGGTTCATTTAGATATCTAAATTTAGGCAAATGTATTTCTTAATTATTTTAGATATATCCGATTTGCCAGTTAAATTAATGTAAATTAGTCAGAATATAAATAATTTTAATATAGAATATCAGTAACTATAATATAAATAGTGATTATCATAATCACAATACAAGGAGTAAATGTAGCTTACATATTGAGAGGCACCATACTACTTTGTACGAGCAAAGTCCTCGTTTTATAGCTGCAAGATTTATATTTCTTCACCAATCGGAGCAAGGAAATAACTTATACTGCCCTTTATCTGAAGTGTCGTTGGCTAGATAAGTTATTCTGGTGTTTATTCCGATGTTTATCTTATGCGAGCATTGTAAAAGCGATTTTTTGACTTTATACTGGGAATAGCGTTATCCGAGATTTATCCAAGGTTTGTAAAAGCGGCCCTTAAACCGAAAAAAATTTCAAGTTATAGTTATTCCTTTTCAAAACCTGTATCCAATGATCACCAACTCGACATATGTCACCATTTAAAAAATCGAAGTATTCCTTCGTAAAACTACCACCTGATTTGTTGGATAGACTATGTTCATAATTTTTTGGTCAACTTGTTCACACTTCTCGTTCTGATACTCATGTATAATATATTTTTCCTAATCTATCCAAGTCGGACAAATCTCTGAAGAATGTTAACAATTATTTCCAGGTCTCCCCAGTTTTGTACAATCAGGGAGCGATATGTTCAGAATGTTGCAGTAAAGTGGATGGTTTCTATGAATTCCGTGAGCAATACTTGCGGAACAGTCAAATATATATAAATTACACATCACAACTGAGTTCTGCCTCTGAAACTGGCGGAGAGTTGTGTGTTTATTTGACGGATTTCAAAAACGAACAGAATCAATGTTTGGAGGCCTTGGAAGAGCACTATCATAACAGTAACACGGTGAAAACAGAAAAGGAAGACTGCACAGGTATTGTATCAGCTGTTCCATTTATCTAAAACTACAAGATATACTTTATTCAGGGTTTTTAGACATGACCACCAAAAAACCCTTATAACGTCATTTATGTGTCTGTCTGTCTGTCTGTACGGTAGTTATTGTATCCAAACGACTGAACATAGAAAGTTGAAATTTGGCATGCTTCGATAACTGTCCCACCTGTAGAAAAAATACTGAGAGTTCAAAAAAACGCATTAAGAGATATACTTACATAAACAAATATATGTTTAATGAAAAATTCATATATTTTTTGGGATATCAAATGAAACCTCTTAATGCGCGAATAAACATACAAATTTTATTTTTGTGAAATCTATATTTTTTATAGGAATTTCGCCAAGTTACGCTTTTTATTTATTTTCGCTCTTCAGGTCTTTAAACTCTTAAGACCTACTTTATGCTTATTTAAATAGTTAAATATATTATACTTTCTATAACAGTCGTAGAAAAAATAATATCTTTGGAATTATTGCCAGATGATGAATTTAACAATAATTATTTAATGTTTCGCCTTATTTGGCATTTTTGGAAATATTGGTAATTTGCCACATTTAAAAAATTATGCAGATCATTAAATTTTAAAAAATAAAGATTTTAAATTGTTTTAAATCGTCATAAAACTTTTTAGTCCAGTAACCTTGTCATGATTATGGGGCAAAAGTTGCATCAAGTGGGGGTAGTTAGTTTCGTCTTTTTTTCTTGTATGGGATATGCCTGAGATGCAAAATCCAAGTTTTCGACCTCGGCAGCCCTCCGGAACACTTTTGAATTTCTCAAAAACTACTAAATTTTCGAACTTTTTTCGGTTTCTTACCATTATGACCATAAAGGAACACGTTTTTGACAAACACTATTCAATGCATTTTTAAACTAGATTAAATTTGCTACAATTTAAGACCAGAATGGGTTCAGTAGCTTCAATAGTTTCTGAGATACAGCTTTTCAAAATTTGATAGAATCTCCAAACTTGAAAATTTTATGCTAATTTTCATGTTTCATCATATACAATTGCCTTTATATCTTCAACAACCTGTCTAACATGAGTCAGTGAAGTAAACATTTATTCAATTTAACATTTTGAAGGTGGGGGAGGAGGAGGAAGGGTGGTATGGGTGGAGGGAAGTCACTGTTCACCGTTTTCTTCATTGTCCTCAATCGCCTGAAATGAAAAATTATATATTCAATGTCCCAAGGTAAAACCTTGTCATATAGTCGGATTGCTGATAGGTGACTATTACATGTATGTATTAAGTAGTGCATTCATATAATAATCTAGTTACCATTTTTCAGCGATTTTAAAAATGTTTTTTGTTTTTTGTGTTTAACTGTCAGTGTCTGGTAATAAATATTAATTAAAATACGGCTTGCGGCCAATTATTAAATTCACAAACTTTAATTTTAAATCTGCTGGAATAAACAACAAATTATAATCCAAAATTTACGTATGATTATAAATTTTTCCTTATTTATAATTATAACCTTAAAATTAATAATTTTGTTTGTTTGACTACTGCTGTAAATTTATTTTTGCGCTCTAATTAGTAAAGATATCTACGAATCTTGCCATTTCTTTCTAATGTTTTGTTTTTTATTCAAATAATTTGGAAGGTTAGTTGTCAACTTGCGTCACTATACGTTACTATGGGTATGCATATAGTATTGAATATCGATACTTGTAGCAACGAACAGTCACTTATCAGCAATCCGACTATAATATAAATACACCGCACATGAAAGTTGGTAAGCATTAATAAATAGAAGTAATGGTATCTATAGCATGTGGGTAAGAATTAATTATTATAAATAATGGTAACTTTCAACTACAATACGAGTGTAACAGTTTTTCGACGAAAAAATCGATGTTTTTAAAAAGTTTTTTGCGAATAACTCGAAAAATATGCATTTTATCAAAAAAACTGTAGAAAGCAAAATTGTAGCTTTTAAAAAAACAAACAAAACCTTTTTTTATTATTTTTCTACGACCAATACGAACCGAGATACGGCATAATGGTTAAGATATGGCATACGGTTAATGGTTAACTTTTTTTCGCCAAATGCATAATTTAAAAGATTCAAAGTCAAATAACAGAAAAAATTTGCATTTTTCGAAGAAAACTCATTGAATCTTTTTTAAAGTATTTGATTAGAAATTTCAAACAAAAAGTCTCTAGTATAAAAATTAAGCGACTTATGATCAAAATAAGGTCGGTACCTACTTTTTTCTACGATAAATCAGTGAAAACAACCCCCTATTTACCCCCTTAATTAAAATTGATCCTCACCCTTCTGTGGTTCTCTTCATATATGTATTTTCAGTACACCCAAGAAGTTTGACCAATTTAAAATGCCTAATTTTAGAAAAATTGGAGTTTAAAGAAAAAACGATTTTTTGCGATTTCGTATTTTTCACCCTTTTCTTCAAAATATCTCCGAAATTACTGGAGATACGAAAAAAATGATAGAGCACTAAATTGTAGCTTTTTTAATGACTTAAATTTCCCTGTGCATATATTTTCTGTACAGTGAATATTTGGCGAGATATAGCCGTTTAAAACCTCTATTTACAAGCGAACACCACCTTATTCGAGCCCTTCAAACTCACCCCATTTAAAAACTAAGGGATCTTAAGGAATTTAATTTACACAGTCTTATAGCTCTTGAAAAGCCCTACAAAATCGTTTTTGAAAAAACTTTCTATCACTAAAAATGAAGGAGCTATGTTTAAAAAACCAATAGATTTTTTTTCGAAACATTCGAATAGCACGGTTCGGAGCGTAATAATCTACATAACCAGTATTTTCGGCAGCAATATAAGGTTTTGCAATGTTATTTTATAATTTTTGACAATAAGGAGTAGTTTTCACTTCTAAAAATAAACAGTGCCCATGAGCATGATATAGCATACAATTTTCAAGTTTGGAGATTTTTTCAAACTTTGAAAAGCTGTATCTCGGAAACTATTAAGACTACCGAACCCATTTTGGTCTCAAATTGTAGATGTAGATTTAAACAAATCTAGTTTAAAAATGCATAGAATGGTGTTTGTCGAAAACTTGCTCCTTTATGGTCAAAATGGGCAGAAACCGAAAAGAGTGCGAAAATTTAGCAGTTTTTGCGAAATTCAAAAGTGTTCCGGAAGGCTGCCGAGGTCGAAAACTTGGATTTTGCATCTCAGGCACAACCCATACAAGAAAAAAAAAACGAAACTAACTACCCCCACTTGATGCAACTTATGATGTACTAGGTTACTGGACTATTTATCTTTTAATAAGATGATTTTAAGAATTTAGTTTTAAATATTTGCTGGTCTTATACCTTTTTTGTTTTTATTGTTTGGCCATAAATGTGATAAATTAAACTCTTCTCTAAAACAATTATTGTGAGATATCTTAAAAAACTGTTTAAAGTTTTACATTTTATATAAACTTGGTTTAAGAGAGAGTCGAATAATTGTAATTAACATCCTTATTTTTTAATATATGTAATATCAGTACGACATTAAATAGAAAATATTTTTCTGGACCCAGTAATATGTAATGTGACAAAATCCAAAAAATTTCAGTAGTGTTTTAGAGCAGCGATATGCTAAATAAGGCGAAATATCTTAGTTATTTCCAAACTGACAACAGATGTTGTGCGAATAATTTTGCGGATGCGGATCGGATGCGGATTTTTAATTTACAAAATCTGCGAATTTGGATCGGATGCGGATCCTGGATGTACGGATGCGGATCGGATGCGGATACAGAAAAACGTATCCGCACAGGGCTCTACTCACACATTACAGAAAATAATAAATATATATTGGTTTAGATTTAACTAAATAACAATTTTAGTTATAAAGTGATGCAGTGTCTGCGAATGTTCAACTGTGATTCTTAAATTACATTGGAAAAGGGATATTTCGTTGATCACGTGCAGCAGAGATGTTTGGCTTCCGCGGCAAAATATACTCCTGTTACACTTCATATTTTTTCAATTTCAGAAACGTATTTCTCACTTTTAACAATATGTTATTTTATTTATAAGTATTTCACAATTATAAATGAATTATTTCTCTTTGATACCTTAAAATCAAGACGTATAACGATAGGCTCCGCCTAATCATTCAGTTTATAAGTGCAAGCTTCATAAACAGGCGATTCGTTCTCAGCTATTAACAATTTTTTGTTGTATTTTTAATATAAAAAAAAAGACACACTACTTATTTATAACAGAGACGTAGCATAGACTTGCTATGAACAGATTACGTAATTATCTAAAGGTTAGCAGGAATAACAATCATCTTGTCAGAAACAGTAACTGTTTCATCCGTGAAAACTGAAAGGATTATTGTCCACGCGTGAGAAGCTCTAATCTGTGAGAAACTTCATCCGTGAATAAAGCTAATATAATATTGTAAAAAAATTGTAACATCTGTATTAGATGCTGTTTTTATAAATGATTAAAATTTATATAAAGGCATTTGGTTTATATTTCACTGGTGATGTGCTTATTTCAGGTGTCACAGATGGAGTTACAGTTGTCGTTTATCGTGATAATGGGACTGTCGTCAAGTTTGAACCTGTGGACAGCAGTAAATGTGAAGGAAATATACCAGCAAGTACAGCTGTCTCAAACATTGGTCAGTAAAGCTCTAGCTTTATTAACAGCTTAATAGACCTGGAGCTCATGACAGTTTATGGTCTCCGATGTCATACAGCATGCCTTTTGGAGGAGAGAATATTTACCGTGTGACAACAAAGAAAGGAGGATACTAAACCCCTGCACGCTTTCCGGTCACATGGAAAATTGCTTTTCCACTCTCACAAAAATTTTGTATTTTTCTCTGATTTAATAATGCTTACCCTTTTATCAAGAGAAAGTTAAAACAAATTTAAAGTCTAAAGAATTATAGGCATGCGATTCGCAGGGTCCTAAAGGTCTCAAACGGTCACGTGATCTTGTAATAAAAACATATGATTTTCCGCGTTTTCATGCAACATGCCGATGAAAATAATTAAAGTTTGTGTCATATAACCGCTATAAAAAAATTGGCATGCCCAAAGGTGGAAAATATCGAAAAAAATTTGGGTGATTAAAATTTTAGAAAACTTTTTCGAAATTTTCCACCGTTGGGCCAACGAGGGCTGCATGCCAATTTTTTTATAGGGGTTCTATGACACAAACTTTAAATCTTTTTATCGGTATATTTTTTTATTACAAGATCACGTGACCGTTTCAGCCCTTTGAGACCCTGTGAATCGGATGCCTATAATTTTCAAGACTTTAAATTTGTTTTAACTTTCTTGGATAAACAGGCAAGCATTATTTAATCAGACAAAAACACAAAATTTTGTGAAAGTGAAAATGGAATTTTCCAAATGACCGGAAAGCGAGCAGGGGTTTAGTACCCTCCTTTCTTTGTTGACACAGGGTAAATATTCTTTCCTCCAAAAGCCATGCTGTATGAAATCGGAGGCCATAACCTGTCATGAGCTCCTGGTCTATAACGCGTAAAAATGTTCACAGACACAATATCAACTATGTTAATTTTTCAGTAACTATAAGTGTGTATGTCATTCCATTTATAAGTTAGTGCATGTGTTTAAATCAGCTCTACAAATTTAAACTTAATCAGTGAATAAAATAACATATAAATTTTATGTTGTGTACGTGATTATAGTGCAAAATTTTCTGCTAATTTTAGTGTAATTGTTTATAACGTGGACAAATATATAGGCAAGTTATTATAAATAACGAATAAAACATTTCTAGTGTTAAAAATATTTTTTCTTATTCTGCATGAACTTGTCTTATTTGGTCATCAACCTATATAGCAGTTTTTTCTTAATTAACAATTTAACTGTTTGCAACCAGTTTCGCTTATATGCACCACCAAGTGCATACCTTCTAGTGAAATAATTAGAACAGTGATAATATCTTCAAAATGTCTTGCGAAAAATGTGACACAAAAATAACTGATGTGGAATTCGCTAATTGCGCATTTTGTAAAAAAGTATATCATTTTCATTGTGCTAGCGTATCAGAAGCGTCCTATAAAAAACAAAACAAAACCAAGCCTACTTGGAAGTGTTCATTTTGTGCGATGTCTACTAGGAAAACATCACAGAGTACTGACATCACGATTATTCGAGATGCGAATCCTGATCATGCTGAACTTGTAGCATTGATAAGCAGTTTGAGAAATGATCTTCGAGCTGAAATTAGAGAACTCACTAAAACCAATCAAAATCTAAATGAAGAAGTGAGGGAACTTACCAAATCAATGGCCTACTTCAGCGCTGAATATGACAATTTAAAACAAAAAATTGACCAACAAGAAGAACTGATCAAAAACAATGCTAAGAAAATTGAAACTTTAGAAGAAATTAATATGAAAAAAGACCAAGTAATAGGTGATCTATCGGAAAGATTATTAAACATGGAGCAGTACTCAAGAAATAAAAATGTGGAAATTTTTGGAGTTAAAGAAATTCCTGAGGAAAACTGTGCAGAAATAGTTACGAAGATAGCCGCAGAACTTCAGCTCGATATGCGAAAAGAAGATGTCGATGTAGCTCACCGGCTCAATAATGCAAAAGGTACAACACCTCGTTCTATTGTTGTCCAATTTAAAGCTAGAGATATACGGGACGGCCTACTTAAAAAACGCTCTTTAGTTGTTACCAATAATAACATTACTGGTACGGGAATTGGATCAAAAATTTTTATAAATGAGCACCTCCACCCTCAGATCAAAGTGTTATTAATGAAAACAAAATCTAAAGCAAGGGAGCTTAATTATCAGTTTACTTGGTGTAGATATGGTAAAATCTTTGTTAAAAAATCCACTGAAAGCCCGATCATAATAATAAAAAACGAATCTGATATTGAAAAATTGGTATAACTCTCAGGTGAGTCGATTTTTCTTTAAACCAAACTTCTTTGTTAATATTTCATTTTCCAATATGTTATTAGAAAAATATTTTGAATCTCTAGAAAGAGAAGAATTTAAATTTGACACAATTGTAACAAATAATACTAAAACTTGTAACAACCTAATTCATAAATTCATTAATGCTAAAAATAGTTTAAATTTAGTTCATTTTAATATACGAAGTCTGAATAAAAATTTCGATGAACTTGAGGTTTACATCAATTTTTTCACTAGTGAATTTGATATAATTATCTTAACAGAAACATGGGATGCTGATCTAGACAATTTCAACTTAGATGAATACACAAATTTTAAAAACGATAGTAACCTCAATCAAAATGATGGAACCATCATTTATGTAAAAAATAAACTTAATTCTAATACTGAAATATTACAATATGATAATTTTAAATTTATGAGAACTACAATTAATTTGGCAGGTAAAAAATTTGCAATCACTAGTTTATATAAATCTCCCAAATATGATAACAACATATTCACTGAGTTGCTAAATAAATATATTAAAAATCACTGCAATCTAGAAAATGAAATTATTGTCGGAGACATGAATATCGATATACTTAATTTAAAAGATATACAAGTACAAAATTATCTAAATGTACTCAATTATAATGGGTTCACCGCGCATATTAACAAACCCACACACATTGTTGGCACAACGAAAACCTGTATAGATCATATCTTTGTCAAAACTGAACTAAGTGAGCACCATTTTCAAAATATTGTATCATTAGCAAAGATAACAGACCATTTACCCATTTTCATGCAAATAAATATTAATAGTAGAGAGTCAAAAAATATAGGTACTGAGGTCCCAAGTCGCCCCCAAATAAGAAAAATAAACTATACTAAATTACGTACGACTCTGAAATCTCAAAATTGGGCAAGTATTTATAATGATGATGTAGACATGTGGTTGCAAAATTTTATAAAAACTTTAAAACATGAAACCAATAAAGCTTCTTACTATAAAAAAATTAATAATAAAAATTTTAAACGAAAACCATGGGCAACTAAAGGTATTATAACATCCATAAATATTAGAGAAAAACTTTATAAACAAACATTATTAAACAATGATAACGAAATACTAAAAAACAAATATAATTATTATAAACAAAAGATACCGCTCTTAATAAAAAAACTAAAAATAAATTATTATAAAGATAAGATTAATAACATAAAAAATAATTCTCAACAGCTATGGAACATAGCTCGAGAATCTCTCAGTAAACCAAAAAAGAGGCGTCCGGTGTCTACAAACATTGAGTCACCCGATATTTTTAATGACTTTTTTATAAAAATCGGAAACGAATTAGCTAACAAAATAATAATAAATAAAGATAAACAGAAACTAATGCTTAGAAATATTAAAAAAATTGAACCCACATGTTTTCTTATCCCAATTACCATGGAAGAAGTAGAAGAAACAATAATGACGCTAAAAAATAAAAAATCCTCAGGTCCTGATCAAATTTCAGCAGAAACGCTGAAAGAAATAAGTAGTCTTATTGTAAATCCTCTCTGTGAAATCTTTAACACTTGTTTGGAAAGAAGCTACTTTCCCAAAGCTCTTAAAATAGCAACAGTTAAACCCGTTTTTAAGAGTGGATGCCCTAACAATGTAAATAATTACAGGCCCATTTCGCTTATTTCTAATATTGCAAAAGTTTTTGAAAAATTAATCAATAAAAGAATATGCTCATTCACAAATAGCAACAATATTATCAACTTAAATCAATTCGGCTTTATGAAAGGAAAAAGCGCAAATGACGCTATAGCCCTCTTATCCAAAACCATTTATAGTTCTTTGGACAAGTCGAGGCCTTGTATGGCAATTTTTCTAGATCTACAAAAGGCCTTTGACACAGTGAACCATTCAATACTTTTAAAAAAATTAGAAATTTTAGGTTTCAGGGGCCATACTCTAAAATTTTTTGAAAGCTACCTTTCTCACCGTTCTCAGATGGTGGATTTAAACGACAAAAAAAGCTCTAGAAAAGTAGTTCAGTGTGGCGTCCCACAAGGGACAATTGTGGGAGTAACTTTCTTTCTGCTATATATAAATGACCTCCTTAATTTAAAATTGAACGGAAAATTAATATCCTACGCGGACGATACTGTTCTTTTTATAGAGGCTACAACATGGGAAGAAGTTAAAAAACTGGTAGAAACTGATATGACAGTAATTAATAACTGGCTTGATCAAAATATCTTAACCCTTAATATAAACAAAACCATGTTTGTACCTTTTAGCATACAAAAAAGAAGTCGCCCTAATTTTACTTCCATTAAAGTCCATGATCCTTACTG
This sequence comes from Liopterus haemorrhoidalis, assembly GCA_963971575.1. Classification (NCBI taxonomy): domain Eukaryota; kingdom Metazoa; phylum Arthropoda; class Insecta; order Coleoptera; family Dytiscidae; genus Liopterus; species Liopterus haemorrhoidalis. The sequence continues at coordinate 28,500,686 of OZ020623.1, forward strand.
CGATCATTCAAATTGTATTTGTAATTCAATTATTTCGGCCGAAAAAGTAAAATATCTTGGAGTTATTTTCGACCAACATCTAAAATGGGATGAACATCTAATTATTTTAACAAAAAAAATGCGCAAAACATTATATATTTTTAAAAAATTAAGAGATATTCTTAAATTTAAGCAGCTTATGGTCTTCTACTATGGGCTTGTTGAGTCACTTATAAATTATGGCATAATTGCTTGGGGTGGAACGTATGAAAAATATCTAGAGTCTGTAGAAGTAACTCAAAAATTAATTATCAAAGTAATACTCAAGAAACCATTGTTATATCCTACAGAAACTTTATTTTCAGAAACTAAATTATTATCTGTCCGTAAACTTTATGTTCTCAATATAGTAAAATATTTAAAAAACAATTCACTGCCAAATACTGAAAATCACACCCACAGCACTCGCAATAGAGATAGACTCATACCTGCAAGAACCCATAAAAGAATTGGACAACTATGTTTTTCTTATCATTCTCCCAAAATATTTAATAAATTCCTTGAATTTACAGAAGGTCTCGAAAGAACCGTGACTAGCTCTAATTATAACACCATTGCCAAATTATTTGTACGTTCTCTTACAAATCAAGAATTGTCTGCCATTTTCTACCCGGTTATCTGATGCAGTATATAAGCATTACTATTATCATTATTATTATTACTATGATCACACAGGCTTATTTGTATTTGTATAATGTGATATATGTATATATGATTGTACCTACATTATTTATGGTTTATTAATTATTTGATAATTTATTAACTTACATGTTCATTGTGGTAAATAATTTACTTTTACAGTTAATTTTTATTAACTTTATGTAAAATATGTCAATTTAATATTGTTATACAATTTACAAAGAAATTAAATGATTTATAAACAGTATTCTTAATGAACTACGTAATATGTACTCTAAAGATCTGATTTTAACACATGTTCTTTCTGTCTGTAAACATACTTAAAATTTGATGCAAAACCACAAACAACTGTTTTTTTTTTTTTACAGTTAAGTGGTGTCACAATTTATAATAAATAATTTATTAAGAAATAAACGTAAAGGAACCATGTAAAAATTTATGTACATATTATTTATTGTAAATAAATATTATTATTATTATTATTATTATTATGTTTCAGAGAGTCGCGATACTCGAATAACATACATCATATCTTCTGCTGATGACATGTCCCTGTATAACCACAACACTAATAGAATTATCAATGAGGAGATTGACATCAAGAGTGAATGTGGAGATGACGGTGAATATGAGGAGGGTGCAGCTGGACAAGATACAGGTCAGTTAATTATTTAATATTATTGTGCTAGTTGTGAGCTTCCAATACTGATATTCCCAGTTTCCGTTTACTGAATACATGCACGTGATCACAATGTGTAATAGTTTGCTAGTTGTAGTAATACGTTGATATAATTTATCCAATAAATGATTTAATTCATATCGACTTGCAATGGCGTAATTACAATGCCATAAACCCGGCGTTGCAGGGGGACCTGGAGCTGTAAGGGGCCCAGAATTTTTGGAACTTTTTATAAAAATTATAAATTCAAATACAAGATTAAAAAATTGTAACATACCTACTTTAGAGTTATCTGTATTTTCTTATTTTTATATTTAAAATGTTGAATAATTAAACTTAAGCACAAAGAAAATAATATTTTATATTTTTAAAATGATATTACAGACAAATCAAAATACTAATAAACAACTGTATGTTTTTATAGCAACGCCTGGCCTACTACTAAGCATAAACAAAATATATAACATTGAGGAAACTAAGAACAGTTTTACCACGTTGACTATTTGCTATAAACTTAACAAATCTTGTTAATAAAATGTTTTTCTAGTTCAAAATCATGCTATTCGCATAATAGCTGGTGCCCCCTTTAGATCAACTTACAGATCCCTTTTTCGAGATTTGTCTGTTTTAACTCTTCCATCTGTTTATATATTAGAAGCCGTAATGTTTATTAAAAATAATACGTAACTTCGCTACTAATACAGATTTCCATACTTATCATACCCGCAATATATAACACTGCACTGTGCAGTAAAAGTTCCCACTATATGGCTTTAACATTCTTTAACTGTGTACCAACTGTGTAGCATTAAAATCTGTAGCATCCAGTAGTTTTACAGTATAGAGGAATATTGACATCATAAATGCTAATATTGAATAATTTAACTGCACTGTTGTAAATTCGTATGTGTTGTATGTAAAACTATTTTGTTAGGTCATGTGGTTTTAGTTTCTATTATATGTGTAATTTTGACTAAACCCCAACATTTAGATATTATGTTGTTGATTAAATAAATTTATAATAGATTAGAAAATAACTATATTTTCACAACTGAATGTTTGTTTCAATAATCAATGCAAAATTGTTTTCAGCTAGTGAACCATCTTCCAGTGATTTAGATGAGATTTGGGAGCCGTTGACCATTAATAATCGCAAACAACCCACGACAACAAGGTCAACACTCAATAAAATACATTCTAGAGAGAAACTATTCAAATGTGATAACTGTGATAAATCTTTTTCACAGTCATCAAATCTCATTATTCACAAACGGTTACATTCTGGTGAGAAACCATTCAAATGTGATCAGTGTAGTAAATTATTTTCACAATCATCACATCTCATTAATCACAAACGAATACATTCTGGGGAGAAACCATTCAAATGTGATCAATGTGATAAAACATTTTCAGAGCGTTCAAATTATATTAGGCACAAACTATTACATTCTGGGGAGAAACCATTCAAATGTGATAACTGTGATAAAGTATTTTCACAGCCACAAGGCCTCATTAATCACAAACGAATACATTCTGGAGAGAAACCATTCAAATGTGATAACTGTGATAAATCTTTTTCACAGTCATCAAATCTCATTATTCACAAACGGTTACATTCTGGAGAGAAACCATTCAAATGTGATAACTGTGGTAAAGTATTTTCACAGCGACAAAGTCTCATTGAACACAAACGAATACATTCTGGGGAGAAACCATTCAAATGTGGCCAGTGCGATAAATCATTTTCACAGTCATCAGGTCTCATTTATCACAAACGGTTACATTCTGGTGAGAAACCATTCAAATGTGATCAGTGTAGTAAATCATTTTCACAATCATCAAGTCTCATTAATCACAAACGAATACATTCTGGGGAGAAACCATTCAAATGTGATCAATGTGATAAAACATTTTCAGATCGTTCAAATTTGATTAGGCACAAACTATTACATTCTGGGGAGAAACCATTCAAATGTGATAACTGTGATAAGGTATTTTCACAGCCACAAGGTCTCATTAATCACAAACGAATACATTCTGGAGAGAAACCATTCAAATGTGATCAATGTGATAAAACATTTTCAGAGCGTTCAAATTTTATTAGGCACAAACTATTACATTCTGGGGAGAAACCATTCAAATGTGATAACTGTGATAAAGTATTTTCACAGCCAGCAGGTCTCATTAATCACAAACGGTTACATTCTGGAAAGAAACCATTCAAATGTGATAACTGTGACAAATTATTTTCACAGCCGCAAGGTCTCATTAATCACAAACGAATACATTCTGGAGAGAAACCATTCAAATGTGATCAATGTGATAAAACATTTTCAGAGCGTTCAAATTTTATTAGGCACAAACTATTACATTCTGGGGAGAAACCATTCAAATGTGATAACTGTGAAAAAGTATTTTCACAGCCAGCAGGTCTCATTAATCACAAACGGTTACATTCTGGAAAGAAACCATTCAAATGTGATCAGTGTGATAAAACATTTTCACTGTCATCAAATCTCGTTATTCACAAACGATTACATTCTGGGGAGAAACCATTCAAATGTGAAAACTGTGATAAATCATTTTCACGGTCATCAAGTCTTATTAGGCATAAAAGATTACATTCTGGAGAAACTATTTAAATGTGATTAATAATGTGAAAGCATTTTCAGTGTCTTCAGGTCTCTTTACTCACAAACGCATACATTCTGGAGAGAAACCATTCAAATGTGATCAGTGTAGTAAATCATTTTCACAATCATCACAGTATTCACAAACAGGTACATTCTGGAGAGAAACCATTCAAATGTGGTCAATGTGACAAAGCATTTACGGTGTTTTCAAATTGATTATTCACAAACGAAATTATTCTGGAGAAAAACCATAGTGTAATGTGTTTGAAACATTTTTCTACTTATCAAATCTCCGTAGAAGCAAACAATTTCATTCTGCAGATAAACCATTTAAATATGATGAATAATAAATGCAAGAAATAATTTTCAGATTTATCAGTTCTCATTAGTAACTAACCAAGAAATTCTGCAAAAATTCCTTTCTAATGTGAACGTTGTAATATAAAGTAAAGAGGCGTCTGGTTTGAAACAAACAAAAGCAATCTGGAAAGAGACCATACAACTGTCATTAGTAATAAACCGTAAGATAGTATGAAAATAACGTTTAAATGTCTACTTATCAATACCCGAAAAAGGACGCGGCAAATGCTGTTCCTAGAAAATATTACAGTATCTCGTTGATATATATGTTCGGTGTTAATAAATACATTTCACTTGATTGAGGATATATTTTTCTATGCAATGAAAGACTAGCCACGTTTATCACAGCTGTACGCATAATCACTAATGCTATCGTAACTTGAATTTCATTAATTATTTATATTATCACATCTTCATTTTTAGGATTTTATATTTTTAGTCTGCGTTTTTCGTTTAGGCGAAGCATTTCTCCGGCTTCTTCATCCACTCTAATCACAGGGTGGATGCGGAATATCGTTCTCCTTATTTACTACTTATTGATTTAGGGTCTATCATCTTTTACGTTGTACTATTGAAGTTCGATTATGGCAGTTACATGTTTAGTAAATTGTGTTATAACAACTCGAGAATTTATAAGATGATACTTATTTATTTGCTGTATGTCTGTCCGTCTGAGTGCATGCACAAACAGATACTTTTCATCGAAATTTGTTATAATGACATAATGAAAGCGGGTTTGGAACATAGGCCATATGGAAATTCGGAAATTCTAATCTTGCATTATGGGGAGGGGAGTTCGTGGGACACTAGTTATAATAATAATAATAATATATCTCTTTATTTGCACAAAATATATACACATATATATAAATAGACAAGATAAAATAAGTATAAAAACAAACAAGAGTAAATCACCCCCCTAAATGGTTTAATATTTGGGGAGTGTACACCACTAATACCGTAAGGTATGCGTGTGGTATCTATATATTTATTAATTCTATATAATTATTCTAATGTATATCGGACTGTGCAATTAATGAAAAGAATGAAATGGAGTACAATACAATTTAGATTTTATTTTTATATGAAAAAAGATAATCAAATTTTAGTAACAAGAATTTCATCTATTTTATTTTGATCTAGTTGTAAAATCCAGGTTTTAGCAATTTTAACTGTTTGTTTCCCCAAAAGCATTAAATTATTTTCATTTAAATAGTTATTAAAATTATTATAAATTTTAGGTATAAAATAAGTGAAACATCTTTGACCAATGGTTTTTTTAGTTCTAAACAATAATGCTTGACCAACATTTCTGGTATTATATTCATGGGATGTTCGTTGAATGGGTAGTTGCATTCTATACATGTATTTGATTATACTTAAAATATATAATTGCCTAATGGTCATTATTTTGGTTTCTGAATATAATTTATAAATGTACTTGTATTAAATCTGCTGCTTGTGATAACAAAAACGTTAAATTCACAAAACATACAGTATCTTAGCTCTGCTTTGGAAATTGTACATTAAAGATGATCACTATAATATCATAAGCTCTACCTCTCGTCTAAACAACATACAAAAACATATCATTTTGAGTTAGGGATAACTCTTTTCTCTAGCAAGCGATCACAATTGTCAATAATTATAATTTACGAGTGTACATATGTTTATTCTAATAAAAAAACACATTGACGTCATATATAGAAACACAGCATGCTCTATGTTTTAGCACTGTTCGTTATGAAACCAAGACGTTACGGAAACGGTAGGGGAATTAGCCCCTAGGAGAGTAACGGGTTGCCTTATTTACATTTATTTTGTTAAAATACCGCTAGGAGAAACGCCAGCCCCATATTGTGTTTATGTTGTCGTTCAACTTTTAATAATATTGCCGTAAATTGCACTTTAAGTGTTATGAAATGTTTCTCAAATACTTAGGGCCGATAGTTCCAGTTGCTAATAAAGTGTCCAATAAATTTATTAGCAAATTTTTTTTTCCGAGAGTTCCACCCCGAAATAGTTATTAGTTTGCTAATAAATAGGCTTATTTGTCTAATAACTTATAGGCAACATGAAGTTCTTAATAAACTAACATATAACCAAAAACAAGTTCGTAAAATGTGTTAATATTTCAATTTTAATTGAAAATTAGTATAATTTTAAAAGAATATACAAATCTGTAGTTTTTATACGTCCATACTTTTCGTTGTATTTTGACATAACCGTCGATCAGTTTGGATGAATTTATAAATTTTAGACAACCGTTTTTAGAATATTTTGGGCATTTATTGTAAATATGATATATAAAGTACAATATATAAGTATATATTTTTAAATAAACATTGTCTTTTATTTTTCAATATGCATTTCTTTCATTACGATTACAACACATTACAAACAATATTTACTATTTATACAAAAATGATAGAAAATAAGAAGACAGACGCAATAATTGGCAGAATAATAGAGATGTGTGGCAGAAAATTGCTGATAAGTTTAATTCATATTGTTTAAGGAATGTAAAATAAAGCAAAATATTGCTGTCGTCTTATTTTCAATCACTTTTGCATAATAAAATGTTATTTTTATTAACTCCTATCTGTATTATCCTCTTTTTATAATAATAATAATATATATTTATTCATGAACTATACAGAGATAGTAGAATTTGTCATGTACATACATAGTAAAATAATAATACTTAAATATACATATATAAGAAGATAAGACAAGAGAATGGAAAACATAATTTTTAACAATTTTTTCACCGGGAGCAATAGTCCAAATGTAAGGTGTCAGATAGAAAGTCCTGAACAGAGTAAAACGCTTTCTGTAATAGGAAGGATTTTACTTTATTTTTAAAGATATGGATCGATGGTATATCCTTCAATTCTTGCGGCAGTTTGTTATATAGGACACAAGACATATAAAATGGACTTTTTCTACTTTTTGAGAGTTTAAAATATTGAATTCTTATATCATTGGCATGTCTGGTGTGGTAGTTATGCAAATCTTTGTTTAAATTGAACATCCTAGGATTTTGTTTTACAAAGGTAACTGCTTTTAGGATAAATATTAAAGAAATTGTTAGGATGTTATTATTAATAAACCAGTCTCTACAAGAATCACGACTATTCAGGTTAAAAATTAAACGGAGTATTCGCTTCTGCAAAATGAATACCCTTTTGATCTCAATTGAATAACCCCAGACACAGACATTGTAGGCCAAATTTGAGTTGAGCATCGCATAATATACCTGTTTAAGGCTATTTAGCTGAATGAATTGCTTAAGCACTTTTATACAATAATAGGCTTTCTGTAATTTCTTGCATACGGCATCCACTTGCAACGTCCAGCTTAGGGAGTCATCAATAACTACACCAAGAAGTTTTGTTTCAATATTAGGTTCTAATGTAAAATTATTAAATGTTACTGAGATTTTCGCTGGAAGTTTGTTTTTATTAAACAGAAGTAGTTTAGTCTTCGATTCGTTGACAATTAATTTGTTATTATAGCACCACTGGTTAAACTCATTAAGTGCGTTATTAATTTTATGCTGTAAAATTTGTTGAACGCCGTTTAATTGTCATTTTAAAGTAACACAAAAAATATACGTAACGTCATTGAATGTAAAGTCAAACTATTTAATATCAAAATATTTAATGTCAAAATATTCAATGTCAAAATTTCATCTCACTTTAGCACTACAAATTTACGTATAGCTCTATCCCTCTTGCACCGTGTTACTATCTTCATAATAAATACCAATACAAAAACTAAATATTATGTTGCTAATAAACTATTAGAAGGATTTTGTAACTTGGAAATCACCAATAAATTTATTAGCTACATAAATATATTATGTGTCTAATAACTATTAGGGACTTTATTAGGAACCGAAACTCTCCGCCCTTAGTATTCTAAATACAAAAGTAATGGTTAAATGAAACGATACATATATAGTTTTTTCCTTATAGAAAGTATTTGTATCCAGTACTTCAAATACATCTGAAAGGTATTTACCCAGCACTGATTATAGATATACATTTTTATAACATGTCAGATAAATTTTAATTTATCATGGAATAAATTTTATAATATCTGTCCGTTTTAAATTTAGAAAGTATCTGAAGCATTGTAATACAATATTTATTTTTATTTTATTTTATTTAATATTATTACAGCACGTAACCATTATTAACAATAATAATACAAACAAAACAAGAAAAGAGAAATAAAAAAATAAAACATAACATAAAACATAAAGGAACAAATAACACAGTATTGTTTACAAATTATACACTATAATGTCGTTTGTACAAAACCGACCGCCGTCGCCCAAGACCTAGTGAAGACAGAGTCCGTACGAAAGCAAGAGCGGACAAGCGGATTTACAGAGTTGTACAAACGAGATCTAAAATTATACACATTCATTCTTACAACTGATTTACACGTATTGACATTACTATTAACTAACATACTACTAGCGCTACAATATCTCGGTAGATTATTAATAAGGCGGAATGCATTATTGTAACAAGTAACGAGTCTACGGAAACAACTGTTGCTATAATATACCCAGAGAGGTGCGGTATAAAAATTAGCACAGTATGTTTTAAAAAGGTAGACTCGTATACTAGGGTTACATTTCGCAAATCTCCTATTCAACATGTTAGCTCGGACACATATAGCTCTACACTGTCGTTCAATGTCAGCATTGTCGGACATATTATCTGAGTTAATGTGGCCGAGGTAGGTAACAGATGACACTTGCTTGACTGCGGTACCATTGAGACTTATGCCAGGAACATTGTACTTTTTGCCTCGCGGCTGGAACACAATGTACTCGGTCTTGCTGGCGTTGTAGAGGAGACCATGTTCATCGGCTTACTGAACACAAAAAACAATATGATCGAGATAAACATAGATAGAATTTGTTATGAAATCAAGACCCTGCGTAGGCGGAAGGGATTTGCCCTTAGGTGTATAACGGGTTGCCTAATTTACATTCATTTTCAATTATCATTCAACTTTTAATAATATTGCCGTAAATTGCATTTTAAGAGTTGTGAAATGTTTTTCAAATACATAGTATTTTAATTACTCGAAATAATTCAAAGTGTGGGATCCCTTGGGAGGGGGGGTAGGTCGCAAAGCTCTAGCAGGGAGGCGTGCCGACTGAAATATATAAAATAAAACTACTACTGTAAATAATAAACTATTTATTAATTACATCGAAATTAATACACTATTAAAAAAACTAAAACAAGTAACAGGTTGTATCTTTAGTAGAATATACCGGGTGATCAATATTGATTTTCTGAGCCGCTCCATCGAAACATTTTTTCGACCTCTTACCAATAATGGTGAACTAGACTAAACCCATAGACGTACATGATACATACATAGAACCGTGAAAGGCAGGGGCGAGAGGGGCACGGGTCCAGGGCGCCATGCTATTAGGGCGTCACGCCAAAACGACTGTTCAAGTACACACATCCTTAGTAGCGTACCCATACATTTATGAAGAGGGATTGCAAAAAATATGGTTTCACTTATTTTTGTTTGGAACAAACATATAAATTTTTATTTCTATATCAATATATGCACTTACTAGATACCGCACCAAGCTTTGCTCGGGGACAGGTCGTTATTATTGACCTACGTTTTTTTGGAACTTACAACATACCTACTTGTAACGACAAGACAGAAGACAATATCACCACATCTGAACAGTATTTTACCCATCACTGATTATAGATACAGTCTGTTCCAAACGGTTAAGCGGAACTAGATTTTGCAATCTAGTTACTTTCATCGTTTAAATCGTGCTTTTCGACCGTTTTGTTTAAGCTTTGTAAATCATACTTACAATAAACATTTTTGGTTAAGGTTAATATCATTTTAAAATGGCATTTTCTTTATATTTTGATTTTTTGTGTCATTCTTAATACAAATTTCCCATTTATTTATTTTTTTTGTCATTAAAATATATAAAAAAATAATTTAATTTTGACATAGGTCATTCGTTGCCATGGTTTCATTGTTATAATTTTAAATTTTGACATTCCAACATGAAAAATGAAATAACCCAAGCAAGGTCCCTTGTCGTGACAACTTAAAAGAAAGAAATTCCCATTTAGTTCCGCCTAAGCGTTTGAAACAGACTGTAGACATCTTTATAATGTCAGATAAATTTTGATTTATCATGGAATAAATTGTATAATATCTGCCCGTTTTAAATTTAGAATGTATCTGAAGCAATGTAAAACAATATGATCGAGATAAATAGGTGTCTATATAGACATCGAATTCATTTATTTTTAAGTTAACAGAATTGCCCACTTAACATTTAAAAACAAAAAAAAAATCAAGGCCGTCTAGACTATTTTTTTGTATCATATTGTATTTTAAATGTATGTAATTCAAAAATCTACTAATCATCTTAAAAATATATGAATAAATTCAGGAAAATTTGATATTATTTATGAAATTTATTTATTAAAATTGGGAGTTTACAGTATTAAAAAAATATATTTTTACTTGCAATTATTATCGGGAAAACATTTATGTAAGCAACCCGCATAACTCCTAGGGGCAACCCCCGTCGTCCGTCTAAGTAGATGTTGGCTTCATAACAAGTCGCCCTCGTTCAGTCTCTATGTTATACAACCTCACTGAAAAACATGATTTTTTTTTCTGGAAGCCATGTCGTTAATTTATCAACAATTTATAAAATAAGTGAATTTATCACTCGGCACAGATAGATTTTGTTTTGTTTTTGTTTTTTCTTCTTTTGTTTTTTTGTTTAAATTACAAATTCAGCTTAAGTTCGTTTTTGGAACGTTCACGGATGGATTTTTGAGAACTAGAATTGATGACTCAAATTAACGTGTATCCCTCTAATGTCTTTGTTTACATATGGTTCAGCATGTTCTTTTCTTTTTTTTTTTCTCTATTCTCACTCCGTTTTTGCAACGAGTAAAGTGATAAACTTAAGAAAATAAGATTAAATACTCCTTGTTGCTTGTATGGTTGTCATTCAGAGGATGATCACCTTCCAATATTAGATGAATTTTTTTAGAATAATTATAGTGTATGACAAAGTTTATTTATTAGTTCTGCAATTTGATTTTAATACCAACGAGAAAAATGCGTTAAAAAATTATAATTGATCATTTATACTTACGTTTTGCTACAAATGAAGAAGAAAGTTTATTAATGTTTCTAAAATTTTGTTTCTATTTATTGAAGGGAATTTCTACTGTTCAGATGTTTTTAAACAAGCTTTAAACGTTAAATTTTTCGTTATCCCTGTCTTACATGTGCAAGAAAATCGTTTAATGTTTGCGTAAACTATTGTTAATATAATTAAAACCTCTTGTTATTTCATGTGGGTGTTCCGTAAGTGTGTTAGTTTGCAAATATTTGACAGTTTTCTTGTGTAGAATAAATTACCAGTTAACTTTCTACAAAATGTCTAAAGAAATGTGTAGATATTAAGTATTCAAATAAATATTTTAAGTTCAAAGTATCATATTTTATTTTTTCTGTGAGTTTAACCTAGCATTAACATTATAACCCTTGAAAGTATTTATTTACAAACAGAAAATTTTATAATAAAATGGATTCATATATATTTGTACGCTTTTTTAATACTCTGTAATAATTCAAATAAACTGTATACAGCAAGAAAACGTAAATTTGACCTAACATTGTTTATCCTTTTCCTTGTCAAATGTTGAGAGGGTGATGTTGGCGCCGTTTCGGTAATTTTAGTCGGGAATATATTTTTTTAAGTTGGTTTTACACAGTTCAATTAATTGATCAAAAAATTCATGAAGTTTTTGTCAATTAATTGAAAAATTTATTGGTAATCTTGGAAATAAAAGCACCACTTTACACACATCAATTTATTTATCAATTTTTTTTAAAACTTTTACATTACCAACTGTGAATTTTGTTGACATATTTATCAGAATGAAAATATTGAAAAAATCTTCCCAAAGCTACGAGCTGTAAACAAAAACAAAAGAAATAACCTAGATGATGAGGTTATGCTACAACTTAACAGTTGGCAATAGGGCACTCCAGAATGCTGTCACTTATCACTTGATGGAAGAAAACAATGATTTTGACATAAGTGTTTACGTGATATTTTGTGTGTGAATTATATTCTGTGCGTGATATTCTGACTGATAATATAATAATAGGTAATATATTTGAATAAAAATGAAATATAACGGCTAAAAACTACTATATCACTTGTTACTGTTATGGTAACCAAACTTTGCTTACCCTCCAGAGACACAGTCGATCAGCTGTTTTGGAGTGCTCTATTGGGCTCAACAGCGCTATGAAGTGACGCCAAGCGGACTAAAACTGAACTAGGCGAAACGAGTAATAGTTTATTGTTTACATTTGGTTTACATGTGTTTTCTCGTGTAGTTTGTGTTGCTTTTAAACGTTAGTGTTGCAGTTTATTTGTTATATTAACTTTTGATAGCAATTATTATTCTTTTTTATATTACTTTATGTTATAATGAGTTATTATAACACAAATCGCTGTGTGTTTGGCTGTCACTCTAGAAAAGGAAGTAACAAAAATATTTACTTCCACTATTTTCCAAATGAGAAACAATTTGTAAATTGTTAATAAATTTGGTGTTGTGGAAGAGATAATAACAAACTAGTATTTATTAAACAAATTAAATAAAAAGCAAACACTAAATTATAAAAATCCCCCTCGAACATAATTATATATCTACCCGTGTAATTTTAATGCAGAATTAGGGCAAGCGGTCTTAAATTCTGTACGCAGTTTTTCTAATACATTTTCACGGAACCTTCAGTGCCTGCTTTTGTTTTTAATCAATTTATTTAGGCAAGGAGTTTCTAACAGAGGTTGCGGTTCATACTGTTGTAAGACAGGTTTTTTAAAAGTAGACCACAGGCATTTTAAATCTGTGCTGGTTAATATTTCCATACACTATATATTGTTTTTGGAACAAAAAGAAAAACAGAAACCCCACAAAAAAAAAAAATCTTGGCTTCTTTCATTTTGGTTTGTTAACCACCTGGTACAAAATAATAGGACAGCTGAAATGTGTTTGCATGTAGTTCCTGCTTTACAGGTGCAGGACATATTTAAAACTTCAACATCATTACTAAATTTTAATTTCCCAGTGACTTCGTGAGGTGGTGATCTCAAACTGCTTGTTTGTAAACATAACCCACATATGTCGACATGCTCATCATTTTTGTCCAAAATTCCGCACAACATAAGATGTCCGGCGTTTAACACCTCTTCTCCTTCAACTACACACCTAGAAGAAGGTGTTGCACTTAAAAAATTAAAATAATTTAATAAGGATAGCTGTTTATTATCCATTGCAAATCGATGATTTAACATGTAAACAAATATGGACAACTTTCACATTACTCGTTTCAATCAGCTGTTCATAGCGCTCGTAGCGCCGCCATCGGGCATTGTTGTATCCAATATCTTAACAGATAAAAATATACCTAGAATTCTCTAAAAAATTGATGAAATATAGAACTTGTTCTATTTTCAAAATATTTTGATCATTTTTGTTGTCAATTAACTGACGAAATTTGTACACTTTACATACATCAATTAATCGAATGTCAGCTTTTTCAACTTAACAATTAATGTCAACTTAAATGAATCGTGTAAAACCCACTTTCAATGGCCAATCTGGTTTAATAATCCGCACGGACTGTTACATATCGATTTTTTTTAATAAACCACCTGGTTATATTAAGTTATTGGAAGAATCTGCAATATAATGTATTTTTTATCCGATATTTGTTGTGTCTGTCTCAAACATGACAAACAATTACGTAAAATTCTCAACAGTAGTGAAAAAGTAAATTATTATTCCAGGTTACAATTAATATTTCCGAAAATGGTAAGAACTTTTTTATTACAATATATTCTTAACTTGAGCCACTGCTGAGTACTATAACGGAAACTCAAACTGCATTTCTACATCACTGATGCATTTGAGAGAAAAAATGGGTAATATTTTTGATATTATTTTGTAATGGTCCCCCACATAAAATATTCCTGGTTGCGCCACTGCTATCAATCATAAGAAAAATGACGCACCTAGAACTGCCGAAGTGAGATATGTCTCTATGCCCTATTCTAAAGGGGTATCTGAGAAAATTGGTAAGATACCTACTAAAGAAGCAAAATATTCAAGTAGCCTTCAAAGCGAGTTCGACTTTAAGATCTATTCTATCATGTACGAAACCCAAATCTATCCTAAACAAAAACTGTATCTACTCTATTCCTTGCCGGTGCGGGAAACAATATATTGGCGAGACTTGCAGATGTTTGCATGTGAGGGTCAACGAGCATAAGAAAAAAGTTCAGTAGGGCGAAATTTACAGTTCCAAACTGACCAAACATGCTTGGGAAAATGAACACCATTTCAAATGGAAAGATGCTAAACCCTTTATGTATGAGGCAAACAAGTTCAAAAGAAAATTGAGAGTCTGCTTTCGTCAGCAAACAAGTCATTATCACACAATAATGTGACAAACAACCTTAATCCGGTTGTTAATCCCCCGCAGGTCCCTACCTATAGCAGTCCCGTCCCTACCTATAGCTGACCCTAACCACCCAAATAACAGCAACACACCTATAACCTGGTCCCACCCTTACAATACCCAGTATAAAAACTCGAAGTAAATTGAAATGTTTATCACTTCTCGTAATAGCTGAAGACGAAAATAGATCGTTGAGCAGTTTCCGAAACGTTCAAGACTATTTTATATAACTCATGAAGTATTATATCTTTTTGATACTAATACTCATTATACTGTACTATTCTAGCCTAGTACTATCAGCAATGGCAAACGTTCAAAAAAACGGTGTATATTTAAAATTTTGTAAATACTTTAACGATAAAAACGATACGGGCGAATTCAAGTGATTTTGGGCTCGTAAATGGGAGACACTTTGAATATTTGTAAATAAAAATATTTTACTTTCGAGTCGTTCTAAAGAATATAATTTTATATAATTTTTCCTAAACAGTAAAAAATGTTTAAGTAATAGTTGTTTCTTTTCAAAAAATACGCAACTCGACATACCTCACCTTTTAAAAAATCGAAGAATTCCTTCATATCCTGTACTTCCGGAAAATTTCACTACTACCATCCGATTCTTTGAAAAACTATGTTCAAAAACTTGTTTAACCTTTGCGTTTCGAGAAAAAATGGGTGGACGAATGGCCTGATACACCTGTATAATATATAAAGTCGGAAAAATCTCTGAACAATGTTAACAATTATTTTCAGGTCTCCCCAGTGTTGTACAATCAGGGAGCGATATGTTCAGAATGTTGCAGTAAAGTGGATGGTTTCTACGAATTCCGTGAGCAATACTTGCGGAATAGTCAAATATATATAAATAACACATCACAACTGAGTTCTGCCTCTGAAACTAGCGGAGGGTTGTGTGTTTATTTGACGGATTCCAAAAACGAACAGAATCAAGGTTTGGAAGCCTTGGAAGAGTACTATCATAACAGTAACACAGTGAAAAAAGAAAAGGAAGATAGCACAGGTATTGTAACAGCTGTCCCATTTAAGCGGGGATGTAGAGGGTTCTCAAAAACTACAAGAAATATGACTTCGGTTAAATTAGACCAAATTATCTCTATAAAGTGCTGTTAAATGGCACGTCATCTGCTTTGATTAACTGAATAGCATACTAGATATAAGCAAAATTCAGGTATTCGCCAAAGGGAATTTTCCCCTTATAACTTTTTTTTTGTATTAAAAATCATAATTTTTCTTCAGTCAACTGTATGCTTACTTTCTAGTGACGAAGTAAAAAAATCACTGATTATTTTGTAGGGTTTAGTTGGTATGACCTCTAAAAAACCCTTATAACGTTACTTATGTGTCTGTCTGTCTGTCTGTACGGTAGAAACTGTAGCCTAACGGCTGAACATAGAAGGTTGATATTTGGTATGCTTGTAACACTCTTTGAGCCACCTATTGGAAAAATACTGAGAGTTCAAAAGAAACATCAAGAGATAAATAAAAGAAATATGTATTTAATGATAAAATAATTTTGTTTTCAATTTTGCGTGGGCTTTCAAACCTCGTGAATAATGCGTGAATAAATATGCATAGTTTTATTTATGACAAATTTATTTTTATTTTAGGATTTATGTCAAAAAACTTTTGCCCATCATCCTACTTCCTAGTGAGGTTGATTTAAAAATCTGAAAAGAATCTCAATAATGTACATTGATGGAAACCAGAATAATACAACAAGAATTTTTGATCAGATTTGTTCGAAAAATAACTATTATAATAGACTGTTTGTTTTGTGTTGTGGAAAAAAAATATATTTTTTAAATTTATTGTGTGGTATTAAAAGAAAGCTCTTAAGATGAATATTAAGGAACAAAAAGTAATTTTTCATTTTTATTTATTTTTTTTATTTTAATGCATTTTCCAAAAATGTACAAAGAAAATATCCAGCACCGTTTGATGCAAAAGAGTTGAACTTAAAATCTGAAAAAGTTATGTACATTGGTCTAAATCGGAAACGTACAAGAGGAATTTTTGATCAGATTTCGTTATAAAATAGAAATATAAATAATAAATATAAAACATAATATAAATAAGTTTTTTTTTTTTGTTTTTAACAAAATTAATTATTTTTTGTAAATGACGGCTAACAATGTTATGGATTTTTCGTATTTATGACTGAGGTAGTGTCTTCCTTTTTTAAATTAAAAATTAAAATAGAAAAAAAAAAACAAAAAATTAACAACTGATAACCGAGTTCATGTGTGTAGTGTGTAGTATTCATTAGGCTCCACCCACTATTATGCGTCGTGATTCAATCTATTGTTTGAATTACTCGTGCTTTTTGTTTTTAATGTATCAAAGAATGATAAATCATTTATAGTAATTAAATAATTATAAATCAAATAACACGTTTTTAATAATGAGAAATACGATTTTTAGAAATTCAGCATTCTGTTGGCTTTTTACACTTATTATATACCTACAAAACCATGAAATGTGTAAAAATTCACACTTCGCATACAGTTTATTTATTACTAATAACTTAAATTTTTCTCATATTTTCACGTTAGTCTAGGGGCGCTGAATATACATTTATATCATATCACAATCACTTATCAATTAAAATGTATTTAAAAAGATCCATAATAAGTACGGATCCCGGAGTCGGGGTACATCATCTTTTTTTTTCAATAATTTTCTCTATGCAAGTCTATACAAGTAGCTGAATTTTATGTTTCAGATCAAAATTCTAACTTCTGTGTTTTTAAATACATATGAGCTTAGTTCGCGGCTGACGATTATAATAAGGTACCAACAATTATAGAATAATTCATGAAGAGATGTAATGCGCATGTCCGACTTGACACGTGTTAGATATTTTTGACACCACGAACGCTTAAATTATCTGATTGGTAATATCATTATCACGGTGTAGTAAATTGAAATGGAAGAACTTAGTTTATCGATTAAATTCAACGAAATTAACAACGCGTATGTTCTGACTAAGAGTTTTTGCTCTAATCTACAAAGACGACTGACTTGCTATGAACAGATTATGTAATTATCTAAAGGTTACCAGGAATAACAAACATCTTGTAAGTAACTATTTCATCCGTGAACACTAAAAAAATTATTGCATATGCGTGTGGTGCTCTTATCTGCAAGAAACTTCCCACCGCGAATAAAATTAATATAACATTGTAACATCTATATTAGTTGCTATTTTATAAATGATTGAAATTTCTATGAAGGCATTTGGTTTATATTTCACTGATGATGTGTTTATTTCAGGTGTCACAGATGGAGTTACAGTTACCGTTTATCATGATAATGGGACTGTCGTCAAGTTTGAACCTGTGGACAGCAGTGAATGTGAAGGAAATATACCAGCAAGTACAGCTGTCTCAAACATTGGTCAGTAGAGCTCTAGTTTTGTTAACAACTTAACGCGTAGCCCCTTTTCAATCATGGGCGCCTAGTACTGTAAAATGTTCACAGGCACAATATCAACTATATCAAATTTTCATTAACTGTGTGTGTATATATTTCAGAGAGTCGAGATACTCGGAAAACATGTATCATATCATCTGCTGACGACATGTCTCAGTATAACGACAATACTAATATAATAATTAAGGAGGAGATTGACATCAAGAGTGAATGTGGAGATGACGGTGAAAATGAGGAAAGTGCAGCTGGACAAGATACAGGTCAGTTAATAATTTAATATTATTGTGCTAATTGTGAGCTTCCAATACTGATATTCCCAGTTTCCATTTACTTAATACATGCACAGGATCATAATGGGTAATAATTTGCTAGTTGTAGTTATACGTTAATATAATTTATCCCATAAATGATTTAATTCATATCGACTTGCAGTGGAGTAATTACAATGCCGCAGGCCCTGCGTTGCAGGGAGTCCTGGGGCTGTAACGGGCCCAGAATTTTTGCAACTTTTTATTAAAATTATAAATTCAGATAGAAGATTAAAATATCATAAAATACCTACTTTAGAGTTATCTGAATTTTCTTCATTCTCTTTAAAAAAAATCGTTGTTATCAGGTCGTCAAGGATGAAATTTGTACAAAAAAAGGTAAAGTTGGTTGATAACTTACAAATATAAGGAATAATTTTTTTCATCAAAACATGCACCCATATTGTCTATACACTTTTGCCATTTAAGCGGCAGGTTGTTCAGGCCGGTGGTATAAAATCCTGGCGGACAAGATTCAATGAATTCCTGGAAGGCCAGTTTTACAGCATTGTTAGAATTAAAATATTTTCCTATTAAAAATTTGTCCAAATTGCGGAAGAAGTGGTAGTCAGGGGGGCTAAGTCTGGTGAGTATGGAGGATGATGAAGAAGTTCCAACTCCAATTCCTGTAGTTTTGCCACAGTCATTTGTGCAGTGTATGGTCTTGCGTTATCATGCAATAAGATAGGAGTCGATCTGTTGACCAATCTAGGCTGTTTTTTTTTTTTTAAATTTTGTATCATTTCGCCCAGTTGGTTGCAGTATATTTCTGGTATGATCGAGAGCTAGGTTTTATAAAATCATAATGGATCACACCTGTGCTTGACCACCAAACACTCACCATTAGTTTCTTTTGATGGATATTACGCTTTGGAGTGTGTTTTGGTGATTCATCCTTGTCCAACCACTGTGCTGAATGTTTTCGATTGTCATAATGTGACAATTCGATTCAAAAGTGGATTAGATTTGTGACGAGAAAGCAACACCAAGCAAGCTTCTAAACGCTTTTGTTTCTGTTTTTCATTCAGTTCATGTGGAACCCACTTATCCAACAAGCTAACATCAAACCAACGATAATTCATAGGCACTCTGAGATGGGTCAGACTCAACGGTGACCTTTAGTTTGTCATTATTGACCTTTGATTCTGGGCGACCGCGTGCCTCGTTTGTGAGGTCATAGTTACTTGTACGAAATTTGGCGAACCAATTTGATATTGTCTGCTGCGTAGTAACACTAGATGTCCAAATACACTCTTAATGTTTCGCGCGGTCTGCGATGCTGTAGTTCCACGTAAGAACTAATACTTTATAATAGTGCGAATTTCCGACCGTTCCATTTTCAAAAAAATTAATTTAAAAAAAAAAGCTTTTGATATCTTTTAGAGCATACAATGATTTGTTTAAGCAGGCGAGATGTGTAACTTTCCAACAAAGAAACAGAACGGTAAAATCTTAAGCCAATGTCAAATAATAACCTGTTAAAGTTTGCAATATTATTAACTACAAGTTTCATCCTTGACGACCTGATATTTTGTCAAGATACTATTATAAAAATTTTATGGTGTCTTTATTTGGTAATTTCATGTTACCGATAATAAAATGATGAATAAGGATTTATAGTATTCCATATCTTATAATTGGTTCTAGGACACATACCCCCTGATCTAATACCCCTCGGACATAAACTTTCCGTTAAAAACCTCCTGGATATTTACCTATTGCCTATATTTTCTGTAATATAATTCATATGATATGTTTATATGACGTCCTCATTTTCGACACGTAATCTACCGATAGACACGCCACAAAAAGACCCAAATACTGATAACTGATGACAGATAACTACATAAAAAAAAGTGTGTACTCAAATCGGGTCTGGCCCAAACCGCCAAACACTATTATTTCAATTATTATAACTTTAACCATGAGCTCAACTCCGACGGACAATCGTTTATCCGGTTTGAGTATATTAAGTGTTCTCATCGAAAAATGACTAATAAAAGAGTACATTTTTTAGAAACTCATTAATAACAATTTGCCAATGAACGCAGACACCTTCAATTTCTATTTAAATAGTGTTTTGTATTAATTTGAAGTTGAAGTATATTTTTTTTGTAAAACTATTTAGTTAGGTCATGTGGCTTCAGTTCGTACTATATGTGTCATTTTGACTAAACCCCAACATTTAGGTATTCTGTTGTTGGTTGAATAAATTTATTATTGATTAGAAAATAACTATATTTCCACAGAATTTTTGTCTCAATAATCAATGCAAAATTGTTTGCAGCTAGTGAAACATTTTCCAGTGAGTCAGATGAGATTTGGGAGCCGTTGGCCATTCACAATCGTAAACAACCCACAACAACAAGGTCAGCACACAATAAAATGCATTCTGGAAGGAAACCATTCAAATGTGATCAGTGCGATAAATCATTTTTACAGTCATCAGGTCGCATGTATCACAAACGGTTACATTCTGGAAAGAAACCATTTAAATGTGATCATTGTGATGAAGCATTTTTCGTGTCTTCAAGTCTGATTACGCACAAACGATTACATTCTGGAGGGAAACCATTTAAATGTGATCAGTGCAATAAATCATTTTCACAGTCACAAGGTCTCATTTATCACAAACGGTTACATTCTGGAGAGAAACCATTCAAATGTGATCATTGTGATAAAGCATTTTCAGTGTCATCAAACCTGATTTGTCACAAACGAGTACATACTGGAGAGAAACCATTCAAATGTGATCAATGTGATAAATCATTTTCACAGTCACAAGGTCTCATTTATCACAAACGGTTACATTCTGGAGAGAAACCATTCAAATGTGATCATTGTGATAAAGCATTTTCAGTGTCATCAAACCTGATTTGTTACAAACGAGTACATACTGGAGAGAAACCATTCAAATGTGGTCAATGTGATAAATCATTTTCACAGTCACAAGGTCTCATTTGTCACAAACGGTTACATTCTGGAGAGAAACCATTTAAATGTGATCAGTGCAGTAAATCATTTTCACAGTCACAAGGTCTCATTTATCACAAACGGTTACATTCTGGAGAGAAACCATTCAAATGTGAGCATTGTGATAAAGCATTTTCAGTATCATCAAACCTAATTTGTCACAAACGAGTACATACTAGAGAGAAACCATTCAAATGTGGTCAATGTGATAAAGCTTTTTCAGTGTCTTCAAGTCTCATTACTCATGAACGGATACATTCTGGAGAGAAACCATTTAAATGTGATCAGTGCAATAAATCATTTTCACAGTTACAAGGTCTCATTTATCACAAACGGTTACATTCTGGAGAGAAACCATTCAAATGTGATCATTGTGATAAAGCATTTTCAGTGTCATCAAACCTGATTTGTCACAAACGAGTACATACTGGAGAGAAACCATTCAAATGTGATAACTGTGATAAATCATTTTCACAGTCATCAAGTCTCGTTAAGCACAAACGATTACATTCTGGGGAGAAATTATTTAAATGTGATTAATGTGATAAAGCATTTTCAGTGTCTTCAGTTCTCATTATTCACAAACGCATACATTCTGGAGAGAAACCATTCAAATGAAATCAGTGTAGAAAATCATTTTCACAAACATCAAATCTCAGTACTCACAAACAGATGTATTCTGGAGAGAAACCATTTAAATGTGATCAATGTTATAAACCATATTCAGTGTCTTCAAATTTTTCTACTTATCAAATTTCCGCATAAACAAACGATTCCATTCTGCAGATAAACCATGTAAATGTGATGAGTAATAAATGTAAGAAAGCATTTTCAAAGTTATCAGTTCTCATTAGTAACTAACCAACTGCAAAAAATTCTTTCGAATAATAATAATAATAATTTATTTTTTGAATTAGTTACATATATTCTGTTTTAAGTCAGGCAAGACACATACATTTAATTATACAATTATTATATTCTATTACAAGATTTGCATTACAGTTTTAAAACCTATATTTAAATAATTCTTCTATTGAGTAAAATGGATGTTCAGTAAAAAATTGCTTCATCCTTTTTTTGAATTCATTATAACACAAAATTCTGAGTTCCACTGGTAACTTATTAAGTAGTTTGACTGAATAGAAGTTCTCACAATTACTAGATTTAGTAAGTCTCAGAAAGTCTGGGTATAAATTCGACCTGCCTCTTGTGTTGTATTGGT
Organism: Liopterus haemorrhoidalis; assembly: GCA_963971575.1. Classification (NCBI taxonomy): domain Eukaryota; kingdom Metazoa; phylum Arthropoda; class Insecta; order Coleoptera; family Dytiscidae; genus Liopterus; species Liopterus haemorrhoidalis. The sequence goes on from OZ020623.1 coordinate 28,523,573, forward strand.
GTATATCCGCATGAGTTTGAAAACTGCATATTTTTTATTGGTCAAAATTAGGAAATGGTATATGACTGCAGATGAAAAGGTCATTATATCTTGTTACGGTTCAAATTCACGCGCGTTAGCAGCAAGGGTGCGCGCGCAGCGCTGAGTGTTGAGGGAGAAGGAAAGCGGAAATAGGACGGGGGGAACAAGCGAGGTTACCGGCAGTAAGGCGGACGGGTAGCACGTTTTTTTTTTTTGGTCCTCTTGGTCCGATTGTAGGAAAAGAAGAGTTTTGTGTTTTCGGCGTTATTGAATCGGGAGTGTTTGGTGGAGTTAATCGCGGGAAGTGCGAATTGAGAGCGTCGAACGTGAAAAGGTGTCTGAGCGGTGTTGAAGTTGAGCGGAAGTCTGACCACGTGAAGTGGCGTGGACCTCAATGTAGTACCACTTATTGGAGCCCTTGTCTCGGCGAGGACTTGCAGGTTCCTACAACCTCTTGGGAAGTCTCGGCGCATCGAGGAGATCTAGAGGCTGGCGTGACTTAGGCGCCTGATTCGCAGTCCACCGAGGTGTGATCTGTACGGGGGTGGTGTTTGTTTTTCTTTATTACATTATAATTAAACTTATGTTCTTCAGCCCAGTGTTTCCTTGATTGTTGAACGACAAGTTACCCATTCCCCTCTCTTACAGACAGTTGGAGGCTAACATCGCGGGGAACGGTAGGTAACACGGTTTTTCTCAGTTTCCCCTATGAAATTGAGTGGCGCCCAAATCAGTCAGGGTGTGTATGCGCACAGGAACTCGCCAACCCCTTTAAACTGCCGCCTGAACTAGCGGGGTGTTACAATCTAAAGAAATAAAATTATTCCGACAATCAGCTCTGTAGGATGAACGTGTAATTACTCTGATTGCGCGTCGTTGTAAACTAAAAATTCTGTTAGCTGCTATGCTGTAATGTCATATGTCATTTGGGAGTGGAATAATGCATATTATGCAATTCTTACGTCAGTACTTACAATGGATGTCAGGTTTCTTAGCAAATATATTGCAGAACACAATTTATTTGCCAAGACACGGACATGCTGATCCGAAGTGAGTTTCGGATCAATGAGTTCCCCCAGTAAGTTCACGGATTTCGGATTATCAAAACTTTTTGCTTTTAGTGTTAAAAGAATTTGTTGGGTCTTGTTGAGGTTTAGGGAGAGTCGAAAATCTTAGAAAAACAACTTTGGACAGAAAGAGGCATGTATTTTTCCAGTGATGTTTTAGTCATACTTAAAAACTGGAACAACTTTAGAGACTTGCCGTCATATTTTAGTGCTTATTAATTTCAATGCACCTTCAAGAAATACAAGGCAAATCAATACATTTTATTTTAATAACAAGGACAAATATAGGGATGAACTCACCAATTAATAGATGTACTATCACTTATGATAAATACTTTGATACTTGCGATATTTTCTTTTTAAATTTCTCTCAGTTCAAAGCTGTAATTAAAACTTTATTCTACAACAGTTATTTTTCTCTTTGATGTAATTGTATTCATAATATTTATAATCTTGTTCTCTTGTAATTTTAAAAAATGTTTTGTGAATTTTATATATACTTTGTACTATTTCTTTTTTTTTTTTTTTTTGTATGAATGTATGTGAAAATCGCTAGTGGATGACCTCCCTGTTGATTTTCCAATTTAAATCAAAATAAAATATCTATATATATATATATATATTAAAATTTGTCATAATTTTAAAATACGCTGAACAAATTAAGCATCAAATATTTTCTAGTCATTTTCAAACTTTTTCGGTTCCCAGCGCCCTTAGGCCCCGGGTACGATACGAGCGGTGAGCGGCAGAGCGGCAGAGCGGCAGAGCGACGTGACTTACGTTTTTGTTTAGATTGAATGCAATGGAATAATGGGATATTGGGCTACAATAAACAAGAGCGGTAAGGCGGCGCCGCTTGCCGCTTTTTGATATTCGCTCACCGCCGCTCCTAGACATTAATTTTTACTCGCCGCTCAGCACCAGTTTAGTTGTGTTGTTTGTTTTTCGTCCAATACAATGGCAGAGACCCCCGTAACTCCCCAAATATTCATTAAATCGAAAAGTATATACAATAAAGATTTGATTTCTTGTTATAAATTGCATAATTTTTTTCTGTTAAGTTAATAATAAGGGAGATCTGTGCATTTTAGTTTTACGGTGTCCCCCCATAACTCCCCAAATATTCATCCAAATGTAAAAATACATAAAAATAAAAGATTTATTTTCTTAATTTAGACTATTTTTGGCATACATGATTTTTCTATTAAGTCAATAATAAGAGAAATATATGTACATTTTAGTTTTACGATATCCCCCCGTAAATATTCATCTAAATGAAAAAAATTATAGAAATAAAAGATTTATTTTCTAATTATAAACTATTTTCGTCATATTAGTCTAGTGCGTACACACTAAATACGATTCTAATGATGGCCAAAAACTATTCTTTCGAAAATGGTTATTATATTTTCTGAAATTTTTACTAGTTAATGTGTTGATAGTTCCTCTATATGTGCCAATAATACTGACAACATGACGGCGACTGATGGAAGTTACCGCGCAACCGTTCTGTATCGTAGCCGGCGTCGCTTGCCGCTCACCGCTCGTATCGTACCCACGGCCTTAATGCATCAGAATTTTTCCGCGGTGCCCCAAGTAAAAACTGGTCTAACTAACGTAGTTGGAGAAATGTTTGCGCACAGTTTGGGAATCGGTGTCCTAACCTACTATATATATATATATTCTTTATTCCCCTAGGCCTTGCAGCGTTCAGGGTGTTAACATTTACAAAAAAATAAAAATAAAACAATCAATCCAAAAATACATAACAATAACATCCAATACAATTTACATTTTACAATATTTTTTCTCTTTTCTTTCTTCTTTCCGTTTCCCCTTCCTGTTATCCTTCCCCAATCTCCATCCTTCTTGCCTCTAATTCTCTCGCCCACCTCTCCCCCCTTCCATCTTCGTGCAACAGGTCTAATGTGCTAACCTACTAAAAAGTATTCACTCGGATCAAAAATATGACCGAGAAATAAAATCATAATTTTGTTTAATGTATTAATTTTTGTTTATTGTTCAAATTATTGTTTTTCAAATATATTTTTGTAGTTACCTTAAAATAAATAATAATAATAAATACATTTTTATTTATATATAGACGCGTTTATAAAATATATTTTTTTGAATTATTGGTCAGCTTTTATTACTAATTCCCATTTCATCCCATTTTGTCTCGCTTTGTCGCCATGAAAATGTGGTCACTTTAATAAATACTAAAGATATTTCGATTTTCATATTATTTAAAAACGTAACCTGTAAATATATCTTCGTAACCTTATTTATATATTTATAAAATCATTCTCTAATATAAAGTATCTGGACTGTATATATTAGTATATCTTTATCAAAAATACATATTTTTTGCTCCAAAATTGAAGATATTCATAAAATTAAGGTAACAAAAGTAATCTCACATGTATTTTAAACCAGTCAAAAACTTCCAAAGGACTCAGATGGCAGCACATTTATGTGACGACACACTAATATAGTCTATTTAAGTCAGGAATATATTTTTTTAAATGGCTAATATGGTTGCATAGTCCACACGGACTGTTACATATGGAATTTATTATAATAAACCACCTGGTTATATTAAATTATTGGAAGAATCTCCAATATAATGTATTTTTTAACCGATATTTGCTGTGTCTGTCTCAAACATGAGAAACAATTACGTAAACTTCTCAACAGTAGTGAAAATGTAAACTATTATTCCAGGTTACAATTAATATTTCCGGAAATGGTAAGAACTTTTTTATTATAATATATACTTAACTTGAGCCACTGCTGAGTACTACAACGGAAACTCTAACTGCATTTCTACCTCACTGATGTATTTGAAAGAAAAAAATGGGTAGTATCTTTGAAATTATTTTGCAATGGTCCAGTATTAATGCTGACACCGTTATTTTGGACGTTTGCCATTGCTGATAATACTAGGCTAGAATAGTACAATCTAATGAGTATTAGTATCAAAAAGATATAATACTTAAGGAGTTATATAAAATATTTTCGGACGTTTCGGAAGCTGCTCAACGATCTGTTTTCGTCTTGAGCGATCACGAGAAGTGATAAACATTTCAACTTACTTTGAGTTTTTATACCGAGTCATTAAATTATTACTGATGCTATCAATCATAAGATAAATGACGCACCTAGAACTGACGAAGTGAGATATGTCTCTATGCCCTATTATAAAGGATTATCTGAGAAAATTGATAAGATACTAAAGAAGCACAATATTCAAGTAGCCTTCAAAGCGAGTTCTACTTTAAGATCTATTCTATCATGTACGAAACCCAAATCTGTCCTAAACAAAAACTCTACTACTCTATTACTTGCCAGTGCGGGAAACAATATATTGGCGAGACTTGCAGACGTTTGCATGTGAGGGTCGACGAGCATAAGAAAAAAGTTCAGCAGGGCGAAATTTACAGTTCCAAACTGGCCGAACATGCTTGGGAAAATGAACACCATTTCCAATGAAAAGATGCTAAACCCTTAATGTATGAGGAAAACAAGTTCAAAAGAAAATTGAAAGAATCTGCTTTGATCGAAAACTGTGGAGATGCTGTCAGCCAAGGTAGCATAGAATTTCCTCAACTCTGTCTTTCTATTAATCAAAACAACCTCTCTAATCCTCAGATCAATAATCCGGTAACAAACAACTATTACCACACAATAATGTGAAATATCCTTGATCCGGTCGTTAATCCTCCGCAGGTGCCCCGTCCCTACCTATAGCTGACCCCACAGAGCAAGTAAAACAGAGAAGTTTCTTCAATGTTGAATTTTGGAAACAAGAGCGGTCGCGCCGTGTGTGTACTCTGATAGTACTAATCGGCTTTTAACCAAGCGGGCGGCAATTTCAAGTAAATATATTATAGGAAAATATTATATTTATTTGAGAATAAATATAATTTTAATACTTGCAGTCTAAAAATATGATCACATATAAATAATCTTTTATTTTATTTCACATAATTAAATTAATTACAAACATGATGTATCAAATTTAAGTATATATTTGAAAAATAAATTAAATTTACATATTAATTTAGCTTTATTCAGAAAATTTTATGCATGGTTTCGAACTATTTGGTTCTCATCAGTGCGATGTATCCTAACACCATTTTTATACATGAGTATTGGGAAATCGCATGCGCATTAGGGTTGTACATCGAAGGCAAACCATCGATGTTTAACATCGATGTTTAACATCGATGTTAACATCGGCGCTTACTATCGATGTTGAAAAAACATCGAAAGAAAAACATCGATGTATCGGAAACATCGATGGTTTATTAATATTAAAAAAAGCTATTTATTTATATTATATAGGTTTTATTTAATAATGTAAAGATAAAATACGAAAAAAGTATCACATAATACACAAAAAGCATTTATTATATTTTGAAATAGAAATATTCCTTTTTAATAGTAATTAATTTCACATTAATATTTTTATCCTTTCCTTAATCGTTGAGCCCTTTTACCATTTCTGGTGTCGGGCTTTGTGAGAGTTTGAATGTTATTTGTATATGTCTTCTTCTTTCACGGGGGATCGTCTCCACAGTATTTTCCATTCCTTCCTATTTTGAGTCCTACTTCTTGCTTCACACCAAGGGGTACCTCTTCTCTCTACCGCTCTTCTTATTTCATCATTCCATTCCTTCCTAGGTCTTCCTCTTCGTCTCCTTTTAGCTACCCTGGCTTCATAAACCTTTTTTGTATCTCTACTATCATCCATCCTTTGTATATGACCAAACTATCTCAACTGTCCTTCTTCTATCATTTCTTCTACTGGTTTTGTTCCTAGTTCTGCTCTATACTCTGTGTTTTTTATACGATCCAGTTTTGTTCTTCCCTTGATCTTCCGTAGAAATCTCATTTCGCTGCTTCTTATTCTGCTTTTAAGTTTCTCTGTAGTTGTCCAAGCTTCTGATCCATATATAAGTATTGGGATGGCTACTTTCTTGAAGACTTGGACTTTAGCCTCTGTTGGAATTTCCTTTTTCCCTAAGAAGGAGGTCTTGATACTGTTAAACAGCTTACCAGCAGCCCCAACTCGTTCCGTTATTTCCCTGTCTATTTTTCCGTCTGCAGAGAAAACAGATCCCAGATACTTAAACTGCTCAACCTGTTGGAGTGTTTTTCCGTTTAATGTAATATGGTGTTTTTCCGGTTTTGCACTGATGATCATGCTCTTTGTTTTCTCGCAGCTGATCTTCATATTTATTCTGCTAAGCCACTTGCTGAAGATGTCTAGGTTACCTTGCAGATTTTCTTCATTGCTAGCGATTAGAACTTTGTCGTCTGCGTAGCATAGCTCTGTGATGGTAATTTGCTTCATTTTCCATTGCCCTATGTGGTATTTCTTTACTTCTTTTCTGGCGTTTTTAATGGCTGTATCGAGCACTATTGTGAAGAGTAGTGGACTCAATATACACCCTTGCCTTAGGCCGATTTTTGTCTCAAAATACCTAGACTTGCAGTTGTTGGTCTGTACATAACATTTTGTCCCATCATAAAGGCTTTGTACTCCTGCTACAAGGTATTCCTCTATTCCTCTTGACCTGAGTATTCTCCAAACATCTTCTCTCATTATCCTGTCGTATGCTTTTTCCAGGTCTATAAAGCATAGATGTATCTTCCTGTCTTCTCGAAGTGCTTTTTCACTAATGTGTCGCAGCATAAATATTGGATCTAAAACTCCTCTGTTCGGCCTGAATCCGTACTGGTTGTCTTCCAGTGTACTTTCTAATTTTCCTCTTAACCTTTCTTCTATGATTCTAGCAAAGATTTTCCCAACTGTGCTTGAAAGAGTGATTCCTCGGTAGTTGCTACACTCTCTCGAATCTCCTTTCTTCAATATTGGCGTAATTATTCCAATCTTCCAGTCCTCCGGAGCTTCACCGTTCTGTAACACCTTATTCATTATCTTTAACAGCTTTATTCTTGCTTCTTCTGGAGCTACTTTTATCATATCCATTGTTATCTTGTCATTTCCTGGAGCTTTCCCTAACTTGGCTTTGGCAATTGCTTTTTCCAGTTCTTCTTTTGTGATTTCTGTTATTATTCCGTCCTGTTTTGTGTTTTCTTCTCTTGGTTGTCCTTCATTTCCTTCCAACAACTCCTCAAAATATTGTTTCCACCTTTCCATTATATCTTCTTCTGTCTGTAGAATATTTCCATCTTTATCTTTTATGTTTTTTAGAGTTGGCCCCTTTTTCTTTCTCATATTTCTAATTGCCCCGTAGAACATTTTTTGATTTTCTCTGTAATTCCTTTCCATTTTTTCTCCAAATTCTTTCCACGATCTGTCTTTTTCCTCTTTTATTATGTGTTTAACATTTTTTCTTTCCTTCTTATACGATATATAGTCTTGGCTCTTTCTAGTTGATAAATAAATTTTCCATCGTTTCTTCTTCTCTTGCACAGCCTTCTTTACCATTTCGGACCACCATGCTGTTTTCTTACCTTTCTTATTATTTATTGTGCACGTACCACAACTTGCTTTTGCTGCTTCCAGTATATTATTTTTGTATGCCAGCCATTCTTCTTCCACTAGGGCGTAGTTTGTCATGTTCCCTATTTTGCTTTTAAGTAAATCTTGGTATTTTTCTTTGTGTTCTGTTATGCTTAACTTAAAGCATTTTATCTTTTTATTTATGATTGTTTTTCTCTTTTGTTCTTTTTTCTTTGTCCTTAAAATCAAGTCCATTCTGAGCAGGAAATGATCGCTTCCTATTTCCGGTCCTCTTTTGACCTTTACGTCTTTAACTTTAGGCCATATTTCCCTACCTACCAGAAAATAATCTATTATGGATTTCTCGTTTCTGCTTTTCACTTCTCGTGTTACTTTATGAATTTCCTTATGCATGAAATGTGAATTTGTTATCACTAATTCATTTTCTATGCATAAATCAATTATTCGTTGGCCATTGCTGTTTCTCTCTTTCTCTCCATGTTTTCCTAAACACCATTCAAATCCTGAGTTCTCCATGCCAACCCTTCCATTCAAGTCTCCCATTATAATTATCTTTGTGTCTATCCTGTCTATCTCTTCCTGCCAGGTTTCATAAAATTTGTCCTTTTCTTCCTTTTTTGCATCTTCGTTCGGAGCATAAATTACCATCAGAGTGACATAATCTTCATCCAATTTTACCTCTAATGTTAACATCCTCTCATTTATTAGATTAACTTTTCTTACGTATTCCATATTTTCTCTCTTTATTCCAATTGCCACTCCCGCTTGTGCATTTTCTTTCAAATCTATCCCTGACCAATACATCCAATATCCCTTCTCTAGTTGTCTTAATCCACTTCCTTTCTTTTTAGTTTCAGTAAACCCAATATAATCTATATCCATTTTTTCTATTTCTTCCACTATTTCATTTTCTTTATCCTTAATCCCTCTTAGATTCCATGTTCCTAATGATATCATATTCCTTACACTATAATTTTTTAAAGTTTTTCCCTTTTGTTTATCATACCCTTTTCTATTACTAATTGTTTCAGTAACCATACTCCTGTCCGTTTTCATTGCCATATTCGTCTTTCTAGGTTTCCACTTGCTTTCCTTTAATCGTTTTTTGGAGCTTTTTCCTTAACAATTTTGTTATCTCTTTCGCTCCATCTATATATTTCATTTTCGAGCCATAATTTCTTATACCCCACTACTGCTCTTTTACCTGCTTGTCTTTCAGTTCTTGCGATTTTGAGAAGTTCGGCTTGTATTCTTCTTTCATTCATTGTGAGGTCATGTTCAAAGTAAATGTCTTTTCCTTTTAATTTCCATTTATTTTTCATTACCATTTGCTTCTCTTTCCAGTCTTTCATTTCTACTAAAAGCATCTCATTATTACTTTTTCCATCTATTTGTTTAACTGTTTGTACCTCCACTTCCACCTGTATAACATCTTTAAGCAATTTTTCTACTTCTTTTTTCTTATCTTGTCTCACTTTAAAACCAGTGATTATTACATTATTTTTCCTCTTTTCTTTTTCATGTACCTCTGCTCTCTGTTCTAGTTTTTCAATTCTAGTGATTAGGACTTCTTTTTCTTCTTGCCATTGTTCCTCTTTCTTCTTTATATCCTCCCTCATTTTTTCATTCTCCTTTATATGTTTTGCTAACATTTGTTTCACATTTTCATTCTCTTCCGTGTTTTTCTTTATCATACCTTTCAACTCCTCAAACATTCTTTCTATCTTCTCCATTTTTCTTGTACTCAATTCCTGTTTTCGTCTTTCTGGCGTCCGGGGGAATAACTTACTTCTTTTGAATATTTCTTCTTCCGACTGTGGACTCGTTATCTCGCCTCTTTCTCTCTTATTCTGGTTGCTCATATGAAATTATTTTTCTTCTTTTTCTCTTTTATTATCTTTATATTTATTTGAGAATAAATATAATTTTAATACTTGCAGTCTAAAAATATGATCACATATAAATAATCTTTTATTTTATTTCACATAATTAAATTAATTACAAACATGATGTATCAAATTTAAGTATATATTTGAAAAATAAATTAAATTTACATATTAATTTAGCTTTATTCAGAAAATTTTATGCATGGTTTCGAACTATTTGGTTCTCATCAGTGCGATGTATCCTAACACCATTTTTATACATGAGTATTGGGAAATCGCATACGCATTAGGGTTGTACATCGAAGGCAAAACATCGATGTTTAACATCGATGTTTAACATCGATGTTAACATCGGCGCTTACTATCGATGTTGAAAAAACATCGAAAGAAAAACATCGATGTATCGGAAACATCGATGGTTTATTAATATTAAAAAAAGCTATTTATTTATATTATATAGGTTTTATTTAATAATGTAAAGATAAAATACGAAAAAAGTATCACATAATACACAAAAAGCATTTATTATATTTTGAAATAGAAATATTCCTTTTTAATAGTAATTAATTTCACATTAATATTTTTATACCCAATATAATAATCCTAATTTGTACCTACAGTCTGTTCCAAACGATTAGGCGGAACTAACCGCAATTTTCATTTTTGTAATTTGTCATTAGATATTTTTTACATTTGACCTTACTATTTTTACATTTCTAAAATGAAATATTGGATTTTATTCCAATACTAATATAGTAATCTTAATGTTAATTTTATATTATTTAACATAAAAATAACACTGTCATACACAATTATTTTTATACTTTTTAAGTTGAAATAAAGTGTGTTCCTTTGGTTTAGGCGGAACTAGATTTTCAATTCTAGTTGCTTTTACCGATTAATTGAAGCTTTTGATCCTTTTGTTCAGGAAAAGCCAACTTCAATATATAAAAAAATAGCTAAGGACAACTTACAAAAATCCAGGGATTGGAGGAATAACAACTGGGAAAGTTTCAACAAAACTCAAAAAGAAAAAGTGTGTTGGCGTCTTTGGTCGTTCGCATTGTTTGCAAATTAGTAGTTTCTTCTTATTTTTTCGTATTCTGCTAACTGCTAAGAAGAATAAGAACTAACACTATTAGTATTGTTATATCACAATATATGGCGCTTATATTTTGTGTACAAATTTTAATAAAAATTAAATTTTTAAGATTCCAGCGCCTCTAGCGGTAATTTCGGAATTTTAAAGTTTAAACATCGACATCGGTAGTAGACATCGATGTTTTATTGATACTATCGCCAGCTGACCATCGATGGTAAAAACATCGATGTTTTTAAAACAAACATCGATATTTTCGATACATCGATGTTTTTTTCCCATCCCTAATACGCATGCATGTCTGTATTACACAAAACAATGTCTACAATAGTAGACGCATGCTAAAATAAAAAGTTAAATCACCATAATTAAGTTATTACAATTAGGCATACAATACGTCCAGGCAGTGACATTATTACTAACTAACACAGAATAAACCTGATAGATAATTAACCACTAAACAAATACTTCCGAAATCACATAGATTATAACAAAAAGCTATGTGCAAATTTAGGCTATGGCACGTCCAGGCAGTGACATTATTAACCCTTTCGCGCCGAGGACCGTATATTCCCGCATTGAAAAATAGTGACCAACAGTCGAAGACCGTATTTATCGGATTCATTATATTTAGACGACGATTGCCGTACGCTGCCGTTTTATGTGTTAGATGTGTTCATTCGAGTTTATAGACAAGTTTAAACTTGTCTTTTAACTATTTTTGATGTGTGCACTCGGCAGTACCAGTTCTTATTTCATACTGTGTACACGTACATCTGCTTACTTTATAAGAATTATAATTAACAAGTATATTCACATAAATGTGTTTATATATACAAAAATATAATTATGGCATTTAAATATACATTTTTTATTAAGTATAATATTCAAAGAGAGACGCCGATGAACGTACTTTACCGATACATGTATGCTATAACGACGAAGACCGTACGATTCCGAAAACCCAATAACTACCCCGTCTTATGGGCACTGCTAATAGGAAAATAGCACGTCGCGAAAAGGATAAAAACTAACACAGAATAAGCCTAATAACTAATTAAATGCTAAACAAAGAAATGTAAAACGCTAACATAAACCGACTAATTTACGAAATCACAGAAATTATAACAAAAATCCATGTGAAAATTTAGGTTATGAACCACAAAACAAATAAAACTGTTATGAACTAATGCCGACAGCTGACAAAGCTTCGATGAAAATAAAAGTCGCTTCTCAGTCTGTCTTATGTATTGGCAATAGAAGGAAGTATGAGATGGCGCTATGTCGTAGAACGTAACTGAATCGAACGAGCTAATGAACCAAAATACGACTACTGCGCATAGCAGGCTATCTTGTGAAACAGACTGTCTTTTTGATGAGAGGATAAATCTGACACTCCATTGACACATGTGCGCATGCTTCAAAATGATCTTGAGCGGAGATTAAAAATATAATATTCTGATTTATTGTGGATATATTTAAGATTATCATTAATACATCAATAATAAGACAATAATAATTATCAATTTATTATTTATTTATTTATTTATTTATTTAATAGAACAGCACGTAGCTAATATGAACAATAATAGAAAACAAGAAAAAACAAAAAAACAAAAGGAACAAATATCACAGTGTTGTCGATAGTCATAAAATTATTGTTAAGCAACAAATAATTCATTCTTAAATTATAATTTGCTTAAATAAATACAAAGGAGATAAAATGAATGAAATTACACGTGTGTGTGTGTGTGTGTGTGTGTGTTACTACTCACACAGTTAAAACAAAAAAAAAGTACTTCTGTATTTTTTCAATAATATTTTCTTTCTCTTGCGTTGTCGGTTTTTTAAAATATGCGACTTCTTAATTTTTTTCCTGGAACTAAATATAGAAATTTGTTTATTAATTTTTTTATTACTTGGTTCAAATTTTGTCGTATCTAGTTGGTGTTTCAGTTTTTTATTTTCTTTGTTAATTTCTAAACATTTTCTATAAGTATAAGCCCAAAGATTGGGCTTCTCATAATAATTTGTGAAAAAATATTCACCAAATATTTTCATGTCATTGTCCGAAAGTAAAAAACTATTGCTTTTGGTAACATTTCTATAAATTTTGATTCTTCAAGGGTTATTTCTAAAGTTTTTAAAGTTTGGTGCCCATCACTGCACACCAGGCATTGTAAAGACTTCATTTATATCGGATATAAAAAATTGCAATTTATTAAACCGATTTTTTTGAAAATTTTACGAAAAAAAAAATCATAAACAGTAGTGTCCTGCTTGTTTGTAAACATACATGATGCAGGAAACCCCTCGTCATATTCGTCGATTACCATTAAAGTTTATCTTATGAATACTTTTTAAATGGACATTTCAATTAAATTGTTTTGAAAATATTTTATTGCAAATTAATCACATCACAGACATTTTCAATTTATTTAAAAATGTGTGCGCTGCATATAAGTACATGTAAACACAACAGTGGTTTCCTCGTTTCCCGCTACACTGGAACGCATGCGTATATGTGTCAATCGAGCGTCAGATTTATCCTCTCATGTCTTTTTGTATATCTGTATGTGTCAATCGAGCGTCAGATTTATCCTCTCATGTCTTTTTGTATATCTGTCTCTCTTGTACGTGTTTCCAATTTTCCCTATCTACTCGAACCACCGTGGCTGACCCCAATCACCCACCCAATAGCCAACACACCTATAACTTGGCCCCACTCTTACAATACCCTGTATAAAAACTCGAAGTAAGTTGAAATGTTTATCAATTATCGTGATCGCTGACGACCGAAACAGATCGTTGAGCAGTTTCTGAAACGTCCAAAAATATGTTATATAACTCATGAAGTATTACATCTTTTTGATACTAATACTCATTTTATTGTACTATTCTAGGCTAGTATTATCAGCAATGGCAAACGTCCAAAATATCGGTGTCCGCAAAAAATGGGTGGACAAATGGTCTGATACACGTGTATAATATATTTTTCCAAACCTATCTAAGTCGGACAAATCTCTGAACAATGTTAACAATTATTTTCAGGTCTCCCCAGTGTTGTACAATCAGGGAGCGATATGTTCAGAATGTTGCAGTAAAGTGGATGGTTTCTATGAATTCCGTGAGCAATACTTGCGGAACAGTCAAATATATATAAATTACACATCACAACTGAGTTCTGCCTCTGCAACTAGCGGAGAGTTGTGTGTTTATTTGACGGATTTCAAAATCGAACAGAATCAATGTTTGGAGGCCTTGGAAGAGTACTGTCATAACAGTAACACAGTGAAAAGAGAAGAGGAAGACTGCACAGGTATTGTAACAGCTGTCACACTTAAGCGGGAATGTAGAGGGTTCTCAAAAACTACAAGAAATATGACTTCGGTTAAATTAGACCAAATTATCTCTATAAAGTGCAATTCAATAGCACGTCATTTGCTTTGATTAAATGACTATATATAAGCAAAATACAGGTATTCGCCAAAGTGAATTTTCCCCTTATAAATTTTTTTGTATTGAAAATCATAATTTTTCTTCAGTCAACTATATACTTACTTTCCAGTGGCGAAGTAAAATAAAATCACTGATTATTTTGTAGAGTTTTGTTGGTATGACTACTAAAAAACCCTTATAACGTCATTTATGTGTCTGTCTGTCTGTACGGCAGAAACTATAGCCTAACGGTTGAACATAGAAAGTTGATATTTGGTATGCTTGTACAACTCTTTAACCCATCTATAGGAAAAATACTGAGAGTTCAAAAGAGACTTCAAGAGATAAATAAAAGATATATATATTTAATGATAAAATAAATATTTTTATGAAATTTCGTGTGGGGTATCAAATGAAACCTCTTAATGCGTAAATATAAATGCACATTTTAATTTATGAAAAATTGATTTTTTTAAGATTTTTGCCAAAAATATGTCAAAAAAACTTTTGCACAAACCGTATTTTCATAAAAATAATAATTAATATTTTAAATATATTGTGTGATTTTCCTATCAATAAGAACCAATTCCTAATGCCCATGAATTATTTCAGCCAGAAACAAAAATTCATGTAGTAAAGGGTTAAAATTTCATGTATATATACAGGGTGTTTGTTTGAAACGGGGCACCCTGAAAATCTTCTTTATTTGTAAAGATAAAAAAAATCTTCAGAACAAAAGTTAAAGTAGACAAAAGGCCCATCTAAAGGTTACTATAAGAATTCTGAGGTACTTCCGATTTCACCGGAAATGATGTCAACTTTTGATCTAGTATAGGGAATCGATAATTTTATATTTTTTCCTAAAAGTACATTAAATTAGCTTTACAATGACATCAAAAAGTCATATTTTTATGTTAACCATTTCAAAATGGCGACCATTTATTTACAAAATAATAATCAACATAAGTTTTACAAAGTAAACCGGGATATCCAAGAGTGTACTCTTATAAGGGCGATGGAAGAGTTTTTATTAAGAATGAGGAAATGTGTGGACAATAATGGTGGTTTGATCGAACATTTGTATTTTTTTTTTTTTGTTTGTAATATTATTGTAAAAAGTAATAGTTTTTTTTTTTCTAAATAGTCAAATAGTTTATTTAGAGATATTTTGTTTCTTTTTTTATTATTTTTAAAACTTGCTACGTTCAACTTTGTAAAACTTATGTTGATTATTATTTTGTAAATAAATGGTCGCCATTTTGAAATGGTTAACATAAAAATATGATTTTTTGGTG
Organism: Liopterus haemorrhoidalis; assembly: GCA_963971575.1. Taxonomy (NCBI): domain Eukaryota; kingdom Metazoa; phylum Arthropoda; class Insecta; order Coleoptera; family Dytiscidae; genus Liopterus; species Liopterus haemorrhoidalis. The sequence goes on from OZ020623.1 coordinate 28,538,875, forward strand.
TTATTGTGAAGCTAATTTAATGTACTTTTAGGAAAAAAATATAAAATTATCGATTCCATATGCTAGATCAAAAGTTGACATCATTTCCGGTGAAACCGGAAGTGCCTCAGAATTCTTATAGTAACCTTTTGATGGGCCTTTTTGTCTAGTTTAACTTTTGTTCTGAAGATTATTTGTATTTTTACAAATAAAGGTGATTTTCGGGGTGCCCCGTTTCAAACAAACGCCCTGTATATGTTTATTATATAGCTGTATAGTATATATAATTCATAGCTTATAATAAAAAAAAAATAATTATCAATGAGCGACACCCGTACCAGAGTTAATGTATCAAATCGCTTATTGACGACATCCGTACCTCACGAAAGTATCGTTGCGTCGTCTATTGATGACAGCCGTAGTTAAAGAGTTAACAAAATTAATTATTTTTTATAAATGACGGCTAACAATGCTATGGATTTTTCGTATTTATGACTGAGAGTGTGTCTTTTTTTAAATTAAAAATATAATAAAAAAATATTAAAAAAATAACAGCTGAGAACCGAGTTCATGTGTGAAGTGTGTAGTATTCATTAGGCTCCGCCCACTATTATGCGTCGTGGTTCAATCTATTGTTTGAATTACTTTTGTTTTTTGTTTTTAAGGCATCAAAGAGCAATAAATCATTTATAGTAATGAAATAATTATATATCAAATAACACGTTTTTAATAATGAGAAATACCATTCTTAGACATTCAGCATTCTGTTGACTTCTTACACTTATTAAATACCTACAAAATCCTGAAATGTGTGAAAATTCACACTTCACATACAGTTTATTTATTAGTTATAACTTAAATTTTTCTCATATTTTCACGTTAGTCTAGGGGCGCTGAATATACATTTATATCATATCACGAATCACTTATCAATAAAAATGTATTTAAAAAGATCCGTAACAAGTACGGGTACATCAGCTAGTATGTATATTTTTTTTTTCAATAATTTTCTCTATGTAAGTCTATACAAGTAGCTGAATTTTATGTTTCAGATCAAAATTCTAATTTCTGTGCTTTTAAATACATATTAGCGTTGTTCGCGGATGACGATTATAATAAGGTATCAACAATCATAGAATAATTCATGAACAGATGCAATGCGCATGTCTGACTTGAGACGTGTTAGATATTCTTGTCACCACGAACCATTAAATTATCTGATTGATTACATCATTATCACGGTGTAGTAAATTTAAGTGGAAGAACTTAGTTTATTAATTAAAGGATAAAAATATTTGACCTATGAAAAAATATATGATCTACAGAATAGTACCTATGAAAATAATAGTTTACCTATGTATTAAATAATTGATCTATGGTTTTAATTTTTGACCTATGGAATTAATTATTGAGCTATGAAAATATTTATTGACCTATGAAAATAATTATCAACCTATGTAAATATTTAATAGATCTATGGAAATAATCATATACCTAGTGATATAATTATTGATCTATAAAATTATTACTTGACCTATAAGTACTCTTGCTAGTTAGTAAGGGCTTGGTTAGAAGAAGACGAGCAAAGCGAGCTACCCATCTTCTAGTTTAATGAAAAAACACTATCTTGGGTTAGGTTAGGTTAGTAAGGGTTTGGTTAGAAGAAGCCGAGCGAAGCGAGCTACCCATCTTCTAGTTTAATGACAAAAAACTATCTTAGATTAGGTTAGGTTAGTAAGGGTTTGGTTAGTAGAAGTCGAGCGAAGAGAACTACTCATCTTCTAGTTTAATGACAAAACACTATCTTAGGTTAGGTTAGGTTAGTAAGGGTTTGGTTAGAAGAAGTCGAGCGAAGCGAGCTACCCATCTTCTAGTTTAATGACAAAACAAACTCTAGATATATGAATCATTCAAATAATTTTGCAACCTGTTAGTTTACAACTGATTTTAAGGCTATATTCACGGATTAGTTAGGTTATGTTTTATCATAACGCTACTAGTCAATAGATGTCACTACTATCTATAGGTAGTTTATTATAGATCAATTGATAATTTTCTATAGGTCAACTATTAATTTACTGTAGATCATTTTTTAATTATCTATAGGTAAATGATTGATTTTTCTATAGGTAAAAATATAAAATTTCATAGGTAATATTTGAATTATTAATAGATCATAAAATTAGGATCCTTAATTAAATTCAACGAAATTAACAACGCGCATGTTCTGACTAATAGTTTTTGCTCTAATTTAAATTTTCTTACTTTCTATGAACAGATTACGTAATTATCTAAAGGTTAACAGGAATAACAAACATCTTGTTAGAAACAGTAACTGTTTCATCCGTGAACACTAAAAAGATTATTGCGCATGTGCGTGGTGCTTTAATCTGCAGGAAACTTCATACCGCGAATAAGACTAATATTACATTGTAAAAAAATTGTAACATCTATATTAGTTGCTATTTTATAAATGATTAAAATTTCTAGGAAGGCATTTGGTTTATATTTCACTGATGATGTGTTTGTTTCAGGTCTCACAGATGGAGTTACAGTTGTCGTTTATCGTGATGATGGGACTGTCGTCAAGTTTGAACCTGTGGACAGCAGTGAATGTGGAGGAAATATACCAGCAAGTACAGCTGTCTCAAACAGTGGTCAGTAGAGCTCTAGTTTTGTTAACAACTTGACGCGTAGCCCCTTTTCTATCACGGGCGCTTAGTACTGTAAAATGTTCACAGGCACAATATCAACTATATCAAATTTTCATTAACTATGTGTGTATATATTTCAGAGAGTCGAGATACTCGGAAAACATGTATCATATCATCTGCTGACGACATGTCTCAGTATAACGACAATACTAATATAATAATTAAGGAGGAGATTGACATCAAGAGTGAATGTGGAGATGACGGTGAAAATAAGGAAAGTGCAGCTGGACAAGATACAGGTCAGTTATTAATTTAATATTATTGTGCTAGTTGTGAGCTTCCAATACTGATATTCCCAGTTTCCATTTACTTAATACATGCACAGGATCATAATGGGTAATAATTTGCTAGTTGTAGTTATACGTTGATATAATTTATCCCATAAATGATTAAATTCATATCGACTTGCAGTGGCGTAATTACAATGCCGCAGACCCTACGTTGCAGGGAGGCCTGGGGCAAATCATAAAATACCTACTTTAGAGTTATCTGTATTTTCTTCATTCTCTTTTTAAAAAAAAACGTTGTTATCAGGTCATCAAGGAAGAAATTTGTAGAAAAAAAGGTAAAGTTGGTTGATAACTTACAAATATAAGGAATTATTTTATTCATCAAAATATGCACCCATATTGTCTATACACTTTTGCCATTTAAGCGGCAGGTTGTTCAGGCTGGTGGTATAAAATCCTGGCGGACAAGATTCAATGAATTCCTGGAAGGCCAGTTTTACAGCATTGTCGGAATTAAAATGTTTTCCTATTAAAAATTTGTCCAAAATGCGGAAGAAGTGGTAGTCAGTGGGGGCTAGGTCTGGTGAGTATGGAGTATGATGAAGAAGTTCCAACTCCAATTCCTGTAGTTTTGCCACAGTCATTTGTGCAGTGTATGGTCTTGCGTTATCATGCAATAAGATAGGAGTCGATCTGTTGACCAATCTAGGCTGTTTTTTTTTTTTAAGTTTTTGCATCATTTCGACCAGTTGGTTGCAGTATATTTCTGATGTGATCGATGAGCTAGATTTTATGAAATCATAATGGATCACACCTGTGCTTGACCACCAAACATTCACCATCCCTTTCTTTTGATGAATATTACGCTTTGGAGTGTGTTTTGGTGATTTATCCTTGTTCAACCACTGTGCTGAACGTTTTCGATTATCATATTGGATCTATTTCTCATCACAAGTGACAATTCGATTCAAAAATGGATTAGATTTGTGACGAGAAAGCAACAACAAGCAAGCTTCCAAACGCTTTTGTTTCTGTTTTTCATTCAGTTCATGTGGAACACACTTATCCAACTTTTTCACTTTACCGATTTGAGCTAAATGAGTTAATAATGTTTGTTTGCTAACACCAAACCAACGATAATTTATAGGCATTCTGAGATGGGTCAGACTCAACGGTGACCTTTAGTTCGTCATTATTGACCTTTGATTCTAGGTGACCGCGTGGCTTATTTGTGAGGTCAAAGTTACCTGTACGAAATTTGGCGAACCAATTTGATATTGTCTGCTGCGTAGTAACTCTAGAGCCAAATACACTATTAATGTTTCGCACGGTCTGCGATGGCGTAGTTCCACGTAAGAACTCATACTTCATAATAGTGCGAATTTTCGACCGTTCCATTATCAACAAAATTTATTTTAAAAAAGCTTTTGATATTTTTTAGAGCATACTATGATTTCTTTAAACAGGCGAAATGTGTAACTTTCCAACAAAGAGACAGAACGGTAAAATATTAAGCCAATGTCAAATAATAACCTGTTAAAATTGGCAATATTATTAACTACAAGTTTCATCCTTGACGACCTGATTTTTTGCCAAGATACTATTATAAAAATTTAATGGTGTCTATTTGGCAATTTCATGTTACCAATAATAGTAGAATTAGGAAATAATTTCATTCAGCTTTTTGGACAAAAAGCGTTTATTTTAAACAACACAACGTTTCACCAACAACATTGTTAACTTCTTCAGGTGCTATAACAATAACATGACAATAATGTAACAATCTTATATAATTATAAATTAATTTACCTATGTTAGTTAAACGTCACTCTAACAACATGTACATCAGTCATCTCCAAGGATGGTGAATTTGCAGAATTAACATTGACAAAAAATTTTGTACTTGAAAAATACAGAAAAATAGGAAAACAGGAATAAATTTAAATATTATATTATATAAGAAACAATGGCAATGACTGTTAGTTAAATTTTAAATTTTAAACAAAGAGACTAGTGATAAATATAATAATATCAAAGATCAAACAAAATTCACACATTATGAACGATAGTAAAACTGTCTACCATACTACTAGGTATGGTCATAAAATGCCTCATTTTATGACCATAAAATCTCAAACACAATTCATCCGACACACAATTATTAATACATAAGAAAAGTAAATTAAAAATAAACAAAAAAATAAATAAATAAAAAACGGCAGAAGAAATGATCTATCTGATCTATGAAAATAAATATGAAAAACGGAAATCAGAATAAAAACAGGGGAAAATATACAAATAGGATCGATAAAAGAATTAATATCAATATGTTAGCTGAAATTTAATGGGCAGAGGAATTAAACAACTCGGAAAAATGTATTGCAAAAAAGGTAATTGAAGCTGCCACTGATATGCATAACCTGATATGCAGGGAAGATGCAAATCATGCATCAGAAACTTTGTAAGAAGAAGTAAATAACGCTGCAAAGTTAAAAAAATAATAAAAGTCCTAGGGAGGACATTATAAACAAGCTAATAGAAATTGGAAAAAAGGCCTTACATAGCAGCTACAAGTTTAATTTAACAAAATCCTCAGAAAGAAAAAAAAAAAAATGGCGGCCAGCAGAAATCTCATATAACATTCATATTTAAGTAAATTGAAGTCTGAATTTTCAAACATTTGAGGTTTGTGGATATTTTGTAAGTGTAGAAGGACCTCGGCCTTTAATATTTTCTTATTTATTTATTTATTTATTTATATCCTCATCATCATCATCATCATTATCATTCTGTACTTTCAACTCTATACAAACACGGATGTTGTCCGTGACAAAATTAATATGCCTTATTATAGTGAACATATTTATAAATTTAATAGAATATTTTAATTGAACTCCATCTAGCTCAAAGTTCAAAATAATAAAATTTGGACACACCAAGTTCAAAGTAAAAAAATAAGATACCACACTGAGACATTGAATGATAAACATTGTCCGTATTGCTTACAACATTTACCTTTTGGATTAGTAGCAATACCTGTACTAAAATAAATTATTTTGATGCGATTTTTGACAAAATTGTGCAAAAAAAAAATTGTCCCACACCCTGTAGCCCTGTAGGTGGTTTAAACTAAAAATCTGAAAAATTTCTAAGTAATGTACATTGGTGTGAGCCGGAATAGTACAACAGGAATTTTTGATCAGATTATCTTTTCGGAAAATAACGCATTTTTTGATGATGAAGTAAAATATTTAATTCCTTATGTAAGACTGTAATTCAACAAGCTTCCGTAGCTCAGTCGGTAGCGAACTGGCTTCCCAATTTAAAAACCGTTCGCATAAGGTTCGCTTACTAGACAAATTTATTTTTTGTTTTTGTTGCATTTTTATTTTGTTTAAATTATTTTGTCAAAATTCTAGTTATATTTTGACAAATGTTGCATTTAATTTTTAAGAGCGTAAATTTAATATCTAGTTGAAATTACATTTTCTTCTATCTTGTCATGTATGCGAAACCAGAGGGGCGGAGCCATATTTAAAACAACCAATGGAAGCCAATAGGCGCAATTTTCAAAATCTTAATGAACCACACATACAAACAATAGGGGATACGCATAAAATTTATATTTCCTTAAAACTACATTATTTTGATAGGTTAATGTTAGTTATGTCACCTAATAAAACAAAAATCACATTTTAATTAATATTATAGCCAAATTTTTTAATTAAAATATTGTAAATTTGAAATAAGCCGACCACGGCGCGAAGGTTGCCGAGTGTAAACGACTGAGTATGCCGTCAAACGATAGGGGTTACACGTCACGGATACAGCTACAACATAATCTTTACACGTGTGTATATTGTATTGTTCGAGAGTTTTGTATTTGTTTTTAAACAATTTTTCACGCATTTATTATTAAAATGGCTGATAAAGATTTTGTTAGGGCTCAGAGTGATAATTTACCCAACATTGATGCTTTTATGCTCATGGAATATATGAAAAATAATGAATGCTACAGTGCTGAAGAAATACGTGGTACAAATTTCGCCTTTTCTGTTGTTTTTCGCCATCAGGTAATGATATAAATTGTTTTTTTGAATTTCTAGTTGAACTATTTGTGCACATCGGTACTAAACAATATTTTCGACTATGTTTCGAAGTACTGGGGCCTGGATCTTCCATATTTTATATATTTTAATATAAAATTTAATTCGGTAAACATGTATAAATTGTTTTTATAGAATTAAACTTTATTTTAATTAAAATCACTCTAACTTTACATAACCTATAAAAATTATACAAACAAATAAGTTCTAACAGACTGTGTACGCTGGGTAAACCAGTAGTGTCATGCGTCAGTTAGAAGGGGTATGACGTCACACGTCGTTTTCGCGCGGTACATACATTTATGATTTTTTTAAGCCTTCAAATTAAAAAAAAATAAAATAAAAACTGTTTTTTATGTTTATGTGCAACAAGAGGAATATAATAAAAAAAAATAAAAAAATCATGCCTATCCCCTTGAAAATTTTATATTATAATACCGTCATTGTTGACGGGTAATAACCTAGTGTATTAATAGTTGTGTTTCGGATGAAATTTTGTCTTGTTATTTGAGCTACGATGTCTTCTACTATTTTCATAACTGTATTGGTTAGGGATTATGAGGTCATCGAGTTCTTCTACTTCTATGTTCAGATCGTTGTGATTTATGAGATATTCAGATGGTGATGATTCAAACGTATACCCTACTCCATTTTTATTTTTTTTATAATTGATATATCGTTCATTTAGAATTACACTGTCGTATGTACATTCTGTTCTGTTTTAAGATATTAAGCTTCAAAAATTTTGTATGTGCTACGACTTTGTTTTTCTACTTTTAATAACTAAATAATAATAAAACTATTGCGAAAATAACATTTATTGGGTTCCTTGAACATTGGAAAATTGGAAAAATAGTCATTCAAAATAATTTAAAAATGTCGTTTACGACATTGTAATTCTAGATGAACGATATGTTAACCATCTTGGGGGAATAATTACCGTAAGTTCTTATTAATATTGATATCTTTATTTCAGAACCAGCTACTCCAAAAACAGTTCCAGTATCAGTAAAAAATGGTCGCAATAAGAGTCTTTGCTGTCCGTTTTGTAAAGAACTTGTTTCTAAGTTTTCACGGCATCTTCAGAATCGTCATCGTTTTGAGTCAGATGTAAAAAGAATAATGACTTTACCTCCAAAAAGCTGTGAAAGGCTAGCCATTATAACAAAACTTCGTAATAAGGGAACATTCTTGTACAACACGGATGCTTCAGTAAACAAAGGCGACTTGATAGTAACACGAAGACCAAACTCGACTCTAAAACGAAAAGTTTCTGATTATTTACCTTGTCGCAATTGTAAAGGGTTTTTTAAAAAAGAATCCTTACATAAGCATGTAAAAAAATGTGAATCCCCATTGCTCCACGACAAATTCAAAATATTGCACTAGTTAAATAATTTATTTAATAAAATTTGTTTTTAAAAAATATTTATTTATTTATTTACGAAGAGTTACAATAGTTGAAACAGAATGCAGTTAACAATACACTGGCAAGATTACATCTATGGTCTATTTCAAAGTAGAAAAACGTAGATAGCGCTGCGAACCGAGAATGATTTACACTGATCAAATGCAGTATAGCGGGAAATTTAAAATAAGTTACAACTAGGGCATGGGCGTAGCAAATGGGTTAGCAAGTGATTTTTTTAATATAAAAAAGGTTAATAATATATTGAAATAAACAAGGCAGATAATACACTTACGTTATTTATACGACAAATTCAGTTTAATGAGAAATTTGAAAAAGTTAAAAAAATATTAATTTTAAAAATGATGTACTATATATGTATAAAATGAGAGATTTGGCTAAAACAGTTTAAATAAAGCAATAAAACAAACAATATATCTTCAGAGCTAAAGTTTCTTATTTAAATAATTATTGTAAATAAAAATTAAAAATATATGTATATATGAAGGTCTAAAAATTATATCAATAACTTCTTCTTTGGGCACAATCAGCTGGGCTGTCTTTTGGCCTCACATTAGTCCTCTCTCTTGATCTGTTAATTATCAACAGAGCACTCCAGAATGCTGTCACTTTAAGATCCAATATGGCGGCTGGGGGGTAAACAAAGATTTTACCTATGTCACAGATTAGTACTACTAGGCCTATGTGTTTTTGCCCACAGATTAGTAATCTGTGCCTATGTGTTTACATTCGAAAGCCTAGAGTAAAAACAAAACTGTATGAAAAAAAAACATAAAATGCCATTATTTCGTGATGCAGTGGAATGTGGTAGTTGTGGTGGATGTGACAAAGTGACATTTTTATAACCTGTCGGAAGTTTTAAAGTATAAATTTAAAACTGCACTACATAACTTATCAGGAGTCAGACGACAATTATAAATGGACTTAGAAAGGCAAATTAAACTGGAAATAAATTAAATAATAAAATAAATAAACAAATTTATTTAGCAATTTAAACAAAAATTCCACAAAATACATTATGATAACGGAACATACAATCATATATATCAAACATGGTTTGAATTTGTAGTCATTTGAGGAATATTATCACAACTCGTAGGAAAGACCACTTGTTAATAAAGTGTGAATATATTTTACAGCCCAGTACATTAGAAAAGTCTTATCGCTAAGTAGAAAACACTACATAAGCTCGTTTGATGTCGCCCACAGTCTTTATCACAAACTATGAACATATTTCTTTATTAAAGCCATACATCAATTTACAGCATTCGTTATGAACACTTCACATTTCACTAGCACAACAATAATTTATTAAACCAAAGATTACTCGAAATGCATTGTTGTAACACATAATAAGTTTACGAACATGATCTTTTGTATGATAAATCCAGAATGCCGATGTATTCATAGTACCACAAAATGTATTAAGTAAATATTTACGCATGTATCAGGATTACATTTCGAGAATCTACGATTCAGCATATTAGCTTTCACACAAACAACGGAATTGCCTGTCGATGTCAGCTGTGTCACTAAGATCATCACTAATAAAGTTACCAACACACAGAAGAGACTTTTTAACACTTTCACTATTGAGGCACACACTTGTCACAGCATGTTTTTTTTTTCTTTCGAATGGAACACATTATATTAGGTTTTCCTCCTTGTCTCACTCCGATATTTTGCTATAGAACATGAGAGCATGTTCTTGCATTTTCTCTTTTGTGTAGAAAATGTGGGTTAACACGAAATAGCCAGTGATGTGCATGACTAACTGCTGGAAATATATCTGGACTATATGAGAGATCCTTTTCACTTAATGTGTAGGTCCACATTGTTAATAATTGAAATTTTCTTCCCATACCATACACAAAGTCTTTGTGCTCACTTTCCAATTTACAAAATTTAATACAAAACTAAAAGTAGGCTTCTGTGTGTTATTAAAATCAATTCGCTTTTATAACAAAATCGCAATATATTTCAATAAAAATGATAAGGTTTTGAAAGTACTACTCCACATACTACAGTTATGGCGAATCAAACTTTATTTACCCTCCACGGACTAACAGCTGTTTTAGCGATCAGCTGTTTTGGAGTGCTCTACTGTCAAAAAATATTTATATGTCAGATAACCTAAAAAATATATAACTGCGAATTTTCTCCACAAAAACTTTGCCAAGAATATAAATAAAAGTCTAAATATGTAAATAATAACAAAATATATGAGAAAAATTAAATAATATAAATAATATATATTTGCAATGTACGACACTGAACATCTGTCAACTTGGAGTAAAAACAATATTTTTACAGTGTAATAGGGATGACGATCTAAACCAATCCGAAGCAAGGACAAACAGCTCCTATTTTCTTACACACATTTTTCTACTTTGAAATAGACCATAGTTATTTCCGAACTCAGAATAGCTTAGACGAACTCAGAATAGCTAAAAGGAAGATATTAAGAGCAGCTCTTGGTCCAGTAAAAATTGGCGAGAACGAATTAAGGCAGAGAATGAACCATGAGATATTAGAAGTACTGGAAGGGAGCGATGTTGTAATGAAAATTAAGCAACAGCAAATTAGATGGCTTGGGCATGTATGGCGAGGAGAAGAAACGTCTATAGCTTATTCAGCGTTGCAGTGGGAACCAGGGATGAAAAGAAAACGGGGAAGACCTAAGCTAACATGGATGCAAGAAGTAGAAGAAGATCTGAAAAGGGCCGGAATTACGAGATGGAGAAATAATGTTAGAAACAGACAACTTTGGAGAGAGATCATAAAGAAGACTTAATGCGAGATATAGGAATTGATCCATCCTGAAAAAGGATTTAGAAAGCCCAAAGGGCGGCGTAACCCCGTAGGGGTTTCGGCTTATCAGTCGAAACACAAGATTAAGAAATCTGAAAAGGTCAAAGGGGGAAATCATTTCGAGATAAAATGTGTATCATAGATATACATGACTCCTCCCCGCTTAGAATTGATTTTATACAAAATACAAAACCTGTATAGTACAAGTAGAAAGTTGTAAATTAAAAAATAGATTATATTAAAATAAAAACCAGCCAATTTTCAAAGAGCCACAAAATTTTCTAAAAGAGCCACATGCGGCTCCGGAACCGCAGGCTTCCGACCCCTGTTCTAGGTCTTTTGTAGTATATTAAAAAATAAAACTCCGGTAAATTTATAAATTTTCTTCCCTATGCCCCCCTCCTGGCTACGTCCCTGGTTTCAATTGATATTTTTTTCGATTTACTTGGTTAAATTATGGAATGTTTAAAAAGGATTCATCCTTATTCACGTTTTACATTGCAACACAAAACAAAACTGATTGTTTTTTTTTATGATTCACAAAAATAAGACACAAACAACAACAAAAAACACGTATTTCTCCAAGTTTTCTCCATTGAACAAAACAAAACAATGTCATTTTCGTATCTTCCGCAAATTGCCACCAGATGTCAGGGCGATACGACAGTACGTTGTAATCTGACATTTAGAAAGGATATAGGGAAATAAATTTAAGATCGTAGCGCCGCGGTGTTGAATTTTGGAACGTAGGTAAAGGGTACCTGATGTTATTGTTACATAGCTGTGAAAGTGAAATTATAGGAATAAATATGTTTTACAATATTTTGTGAACCTGTTTTACTATTTTATCAACAAGTAAATTAATAAAATTTGTATAAAGCCATATTTTTGCATGACACGTGTCTAAAAATAATTAAAAACTATATTTTGTGAATGTTGTAGGTTAAGGCGATAACATTTTCGTAGTGGATTATTTAAAATATCAGCATTTCTACAGTGACTGTATAAAGACAGTGTGGCCATATGAACTGTAGCCGCCATGTTTATTCCAGATTTGTATTGGGTTATATGGAATAAATGTTAATATATCCTAATATATTATAATATTTCTTAAATTTTTAATAGTTTTACGTATTTATGTTTTTATATATGTGAATATCAATTTATTGTTAAGAAAAAACATGTATATGATTCAACATTTATTAAGATAAATTTTAAAATTGCCTACCGATGAAGGTATTTTTTTGAAATGTTGGAACATAAAAAGAAAACAAATGAAAAAAATTCTTAAAAAAGGACATGAAAGGAAATAAAAGAGATATGTTTTTATTATTTTATAATTTTATTTGAGGACCTATAAAAACTAAAACATTTTTTTTTTTATAAAAACGGGAGTTACATCTTAATTTGAATATTTTAAATTTAAGAAAACAAGTTCAAACAGGACATTAGAATTAGAATAAAAAGATAGGGAAAAAATGATAAGGTTCTATAAATATTAGAGAACATTTCTCTAATATTTGGGAAAACGCATGTTTATATATATAAAAAAAATGATATTTTCATATTAAAAAAGAATAAGCAGAACATGTTATATACCCTGAGTTCAAAAAGAAATTACATAAGAGTTGGCTATGGAAAAATAAAATAATGTATACTACAAGCTTTATGTATCAATAAATAACTTATGACAACAATAGTGATTTAATTAATTCAGACAGTAAATTTATTCTAAAGCTCTCTGTTGACATTACTTTTATTTTTCATAGCCAACCCTTATGCAATTTCTTTTTGAACTCATGGTAAATAAATGATATATTAATAAAGAAAACTGATGTATATATTATCAATTATGCATTTATTCAACTAAAATTATGGTCAGGTGAAAAATAAAATGAAATCAGCATGGAATAACAAAAATTAAATGAAATGGAATAATTAAAATTAATGAAAGTAAATATTTCTTATAATTATGAAGCCATCCATTGATTTACTGGCATAATGTTTTTTTATGTTCATTTAGCCTTTTTTTCCCAGCAATTTTAAACCTAAACATAACAAAACGTTTCATTATTTTTAATTTTAATTTGTGACAATTTAAAATATGTGCACAGTTTACATTATCTTCATTACTCATTACTCATCACAAACACAACAATATTCACTATTAAACGTCTAAATATACGTATATTATTTGAAAATATCACTTAAATCTGTTGAAACACAAGCTAAACACATGTAAACCATATATAATCTGTAACAAAGTTGGAAGAAATATGGCGGACTTCAGCTCGACCAATAGAAAATGAGACCATCGTATGGCCACACTGTCTTTATACAGTCACTGTAGGCATTTCCAGATAAGAGAGATTCTAAGTGGTGAACTTTTAATGACTTACTTCAAAATAGAAGTTGTTGGCATTAGTCATACTATTTAAGTTTGTTTATGTTGATTTGTTTTTGCAAAGTCCTATAAAATGGATAGATCTTATTATTGTGTACCTATGTGCAAGTCAAGGAAAAAGAGTAACGATAATTCATCCCTCAGATTTCCACCTACAATGTTAAATTAATAACAAAACATGTTCTGTGAACTAAACTTGGGGAAGTTGTAAATTGTCGTAAAGCTTGGATTAAAAAAGAAAAATTTGTAAAAAAAGTGGGCCATTGGTTAAAAATTTGCTTACACTTCCTCTCCTTCATATAAAACGCGTGAATTTTTGGTAACCAGACAACTGGGGCAGAAGACAATTCGGGCCGTTTACAATTGGGGCTTTTCACAACTGGGGCCATTGACAACTGGGGCAAAGGACAAATTGGGCCGTAGACAATTGGGGCTTTTCACAACTGGGGCCATTAACAACTGAGCGATGGACAATTCGGGCCGTACACAATTGGGGCTTTTGACAACAGGGGCTATTCACAACTGGGGCGATGGACAATTCGGGCCGTACACAACTGGGGCTTTTTACAATTGGGGCCATAACTATAAGAGCTAGAGTCTTCTTTTGGTTAAAATTAAAAATAATTATTTTAAGAGTTGGATTAAGTAAATTTGCGTGTTCTTTAGAAAAAAAAAAAAAATTAATGGTTTGATTAAGTACATTTTGGTGGGAATTAGAATAAATAAAAAAAATTGTGTTTTAAGGGTTGGCTAAAGAAAATTTTCGTGATTATTTGATTAAAAAGAAATTGTATTTTAAGAGTTATATTAAGTAAAATTTAGTGCTCTTTTGACTATATAAATAAAAAATGTTTTTTAAGGGTTGGCTTAAGTAAATTTAAGTGTTCTTTTGAATAAATAAATAAAAAATGTATTTTAGAGTTGGATTATATACGTATTAGTGTTTTCTAAAATAAATTTAAAATTTTGTATTTTAACGGGTGGATTAAGTTAATTTTAGTATACACCCCCCCAAGGCACTATATATATCCCCCCCCCCCCTCAGTGGCCGGCTACGCATCTGGTCGATCGTGATAACAATATATATAAAAATTTGATGTGAAGTGTGAATATTCACACATTTCAGGGTTTCGCAGGTATATAATACGTGAAGGCGGCATGCTGAGTGTGTAGGACAAATTTTGCTTTGTAGTAACCACGGCAAAATGAACGATCTTTTTTTTAAATAATTTATCGTCTGTTAATCTCAGAGCTTTAAAAACAAATTTTATGTTAAAATATTTTTTTGTTAATTTTAATTCGAATACCTAATATCATTATTTAGGTTTCTAAATAAGTGCAGTATTTTTTTTATATAACAAGGTTCATTAAGATTTTGAAAATTGGGCCTATGGCTTTCATTGGTTGTCTTAAATCATACGCTCCGCCCCTCTGGCTTCGTATAAATGACACAGAATGAAAATATAATTCCAATTGGTTATTAAATTTACGCTCTTGAAAATTAAATTCAAAATGTGCTAAAATATAACTAGAATTTTAACAAATTAATTTAAACATAATAAATATGAAAAAAAAAAACAAAAAATAAAATTGACTCCACAAGCCAGGAACGAACCTGTGTAGTGAATAACGATCCTGTGTGGTTGTCGAGCAACTGAGCCACTAGACCACCAAACGCTTATCAACTTAGTGTGTTATAAGAGTATAACATGTATGCATCGTCAACCAAAAAACACAAAAAATGCGTTATTTTCCGAAAACATAACCTGATCAAAAATTCCTGTTGTACTATTCCGGTTCACACCATTATACATTACTTAGAATTTTTTCACATTTTTAGTTTAAACCATCTGGGCTACAGGGTGTGGGACAAAAATTTTTTTGCACAATTTTGGCAAAAATCGCCTCAAAATAATTTATTTTGCAAAAATTAAATTTTGATCGTTAATCCACGTACTAAGGGCTTTCATTTGATACCCTACTCAGAATTTTAAAAAAATATTTTTTTTTTCGATGAGCACATATTTGTTTATGTTTTTAGGGGGATATGTTTTTTAGATGTTTTAGTATTTTTCCTATGTGCGGGTCAAAAAGTTGTACAAGCATGCCAATTTTCAACTCTCTAGGTTTGGCTACAATTTTTACCGAACAGACAGACAGACGACAAAATGACGGTATAAGGGTTTTTTGGTCATACCTACAAAACCCTAAAAAGTATATCCCAAATACAAAAAGGTTGAACAGCCCTGATATAGACTATTTTTTATTAGGCTCAGTATTGAAATTAATGTAAAATGAATATTCCTATGTTCTCTGCGATTTTTTGTTTTCGTAGGTTTGATTGAGAAATCCTTAGACTGCTACTCATGAGTCTGTCCATCTGTTCAGTAGAAACTGTGCCAAATTGCTGGATCTAGAGGGTGAAAATTTGACATATATATAACTTTGCCCCACATATAACAAAAATATTGAGAAAAACACATATTGCGTAAAATATAGAAACAAAAATTGATATGAAGTATCAATTTTCACACATTTCAGGGTTTTGCAGGTATTTAGTAAGTGAATGATGATTATTTGGGACACCAAAACAAATTTTATATTAAAATATTTTTTTTGTTAATTTTAATTCGAACGCCTAATACCATTATTTAGGTTATACCAATATACCATTGAAACAGAATTAAATTATAATTTAAACAATTTCCACTGGTTATTAAATTTACGCTTTTAAAAATTAAATGCAACATTTGTCAAAATATAACTAGAATTTTGAAAAAATAATTTACACAATATAAAAATTTAAAAAAAACAAAAAATAATATTGTCTCTTCTCGCAGGGTTCGATCCCTTTCGGATCGAGTTACTTGGGTGAAACGCCAGCGTCAAAACCACTACACCAGCATACACGTTCCATTGTAGCGTGTTACAAAGCTATAACTTGTGTACATTATTAGCAAAAAATCACAAAAAATGCGTTTTTTTCCAAAAACGTAATCTGATCAAAAATTCCTGTTCACACCAATGTACATTACTTAGAATTTTTTCAGATTTTTAGTTTAAACCATCTGGGCTACAGGGTGTGGGACAAAAAATTTTGTGCACAATTTTGGCAAAAATTTGATCGTTATTCCTCGTACCAAGGACTTTCATTTGATACCCTACTCAGAATTATAAAAACATATTTTTTTTTCGATGAGCACATATTTGTTTATATTTTTAGGAGGATATGTTTTTTAGATGTTTTAGTATTTTTCCTATGTGCGGGTCAAAGAGTTGTATAAGCATGCCAAATTTCAACTCTCTAGGTTTAGCCGTTTGGCTACAATTTTTACCGAACAGACAGACAGACAGACATACAGACAGACGACAAAATGACGGTATAAGGGTTTTTTGGTCATACCTACAAAACCCTAAAAATGTATTTACCGAAATATATATATATACATGTTTGTAAAATTTTAAGGGTTATCAAATGAAAGCTTTTGATTTGTGGCTTAACAATCACATATTTTTTATCAGTAAAGGCTGAAATTATTATTTTTTTTTTCATTTTGATATTTACATCAATATCCTACAGCAGCTATCAATCTCATTTGGGTCGAGGACCATTTTTCATACAAAAGAATAATATGCTGCGACGGAATTACAAATATCCCGAAGGGCTTGTTCTTTTTTTTCCCCAAAAACCAAGCACAAAAAATAAATTCCCCTATAAGGAGGCATGGTAAACTACAAATTAAAACTAATATTTCTTTGCACTCACGTAGGTGGTCACTGAAAAAGCCAGCCGCGAAGACATGAATATGCAAAAAATGCAATTATTTTAATGCATTTTACAGAAATTTTTTTCCGGAGGAGTTTTCTTTTAGTAATTGACTTCTTAATTTACGTATTTCAACAACATTCCGCCAGCCTCTCATATATATGATTAAAATCAGTCAGTATTTTATACACTTCACTATTTAATGTCATTTAATACAACTTCTCTGCGCTTCTAAATCTGTGCTACTAAATTACAATTTACTACACGGTATTAAGCACTACTAACAATAATTCTGTATTATGAACATCTTAGTAGTGCTACTAAGATTTAGTAAAATATTATGAACATGACCCATTATTATGTTTGTCAATGAACTTTTATTTTTACTCCTATATTTATACAATAGTATTTAGACAGCTACACAGCGGGCTAGTATATCTCACAGGGATAGAATTGCCCAAGAGCACGTTAGATTATAGGTTTTGACTTATTAACCGACAACGAAGATTACATATAAAAAAACAATTATCAAAATATGCTAGGTTAATATAGGAACATTAAATTAAAAAGTGTATTGTGTGTGAAGTTTGACTGTGGTGGAACAGGAATACGGATAAAGAAATTAGCATATCCCCCTAAAAATATAAACAAATATGTGTGGCATCAAATGAACGTAAATTTAAATTTTTGCAAAATAATTTATTTTGATGCGATATTTGACAAAATTGTGCAAAATTTTTTTTGTCCCACACCTGTAGCCCAGATGGTTTAAACCAGGGATGGGGAGTCGATAGAAAAATTATCGACTCCCGACTCTCGACTCCGGAGTCGGTATTTTTGAAAATCGACTCGGACTCCGACTCCGGCTCCCGACTCCTTTCACTCGTAAATTGTAAAGTCTATTGCAAATGTTTAAGCGCAACTATATGGAATTATATTTTCTTGAATTATCAATTATCTTGAGTTCAAAAAATAACGATCAAAGTGGGCTTTTGTTAAACAAAATGATACAAAGCCTCATTCAATACTTAAAAGTTAGTAGATTTCGATATCTAATTCCGCTTAAACCAAAGAAACAGACTATACTTACAGTAAATATCTTGGGTTGGGGTGAGCTGTTTTTACTAAATATCATTTTCATTTCATCTTGACTATTGAGTCATTTTTGATACAAATTTTCGAATATATTAGTTTTAAAAAAATTTGTTTTGTATTTTATATAAAGTCTGTACCTTTGGTTTAGGTGGAACTATATTTTCAATTCTAGTTACTTTTACCGTTTGATTGATGCTTTTGACCATTTTGTTCAGGAAAAGCCAACTTCAATATATAAAAAAATAGCTAATGACAACTTACAAAAATGAAAATTCCGGTTAGTTCCGCCTAATTGGAACAGATTGTACTTTATTTTTCATAACATGTCACTTTTTTCTTTTGACATATAGATTTTAGCTGCCAACATGACACATGAAATAATCACAAAGCTCGTTACAACTTGAGAAAATAAAAATCCAGTTTAGTTCCGTTTTAACATACAATATATACAAAGTATACAGAAAAAGAAAAATTAGATATGACTAAAAACAAAAATCTTTATCATTAATCTGTTAATACTGATAATGTTAATTAAATTTTTAACTGGAAAGCATGAAGGAAACCGTGTAAAACCGGTATTGAATATTTTTAATTTCATTTTCGTTCATGAACAGAGAACAAAATGTCGTTCCTGTTTCCGTGCTTTAAAAAATTCTGGTACTATGGTATTATGCTTGCGTTTTCGAATTTTTCACATCCTTGATAAAAATGTAATCAAAGAGTCGATAACTTTTTCCGACTCCCGACTCCGACTCCTCCAAAAAGCTTCGACTCCTCGACTCCCGACTCCGACTCCGACTCCCCATCCCTGGTTTAAACTAAAAATCTGAAAAAGTAATGTACATTTGTGTGAACCGGAATAATACAACAGGAATTTTTGATCAGATTATGTTTTCGGAAAATAACGCATTTTTTGTGTATTTTGCTTGACCATGTAAAATATTTAATGATATTATGTAGTACAGTAAACAGAGCGTTTCTATGGTGTAATTCTTAGAATACTGGTGTTCTAATTTGCAAACTCGAGTCAATCCGGCCTCGAGGCAATTTCATTTTTTCTGTTTTTTTTTGCATTTTTATTTTGTTTAAATTATTTTTTCAAAATTCTAGTTATATTTGAGCAAATATTGCATTTAATTTTTAAAAGCGTAAATTTAATAACCAGTGGAAATTGAATACTCTTGGACTTACTACCAAGTAACTTATATATAATACCATGGATACCAGTGGCGGCTGAGACAGGGAGGCGCTGGGACAGTGACCTCCTAAAAATTTTTAGTAAAAAAGCTAAATTTAATACTTTATTTATACTTCTTTAAAATTGCATTAAAGTAGCTAGATATATCTGCATATTTTTATTTTTATTATTTCTTATTCAAAGATTTTTCATATAAATGTTAGATTTAAAAAATTTAAATCAAGACAACTCTTCCGAGCGTTGTTGGACACTCCACGGAGTGTTTTAGTCATATAAAACAACCAATTGAAGCCATAAGCGAAATTTTCAAAATCTTATTGAGCCTTGGCTATATATAAAAAAATACTGCGCATATTTAGAAACCTACATAATGGTATTAGGCATTCGAATTAAAATTAACAAAAAAAATATTTTAACATAAAATTTGTTTTGGCATCCCAAATAATCATCATTCACTTACTAAATACCTGCGAAACCCTGAAATGTGTGAAAATTCACACTTCACATCAATTTTATATTTCATAATCCATTATGTTTTACCAATTTATTTTTACCAATGTTTCGATTAATCAGATGATCAATTAATCGATTAATTAACTTTTATTGCCATCTCTAGCGTGTATAGTGTATTTATTGTGTGAGAGTTTTGTATTTGTTTTTTAAACAATTTTTCACGCATTTATTATTAAAATGGTAGATAAAGATTTTTTCATTCTGCGCGTATTGCACACTATGCTTTTCCTACGATTACCAATTTTTAAATTTTTATAAACTATTATCATGAATATATCATTTATTTGTTTATGTAAATATTAAAATTACTACAGTTGGTAATATTAATGCCTGGAATCTTATTAATTGTCATCGATGATGTATCAACGGACGCCATCTGAATTGTTTTATTGATATTTGAAACTGTATCATCTTTGGCTGTAACCGTAATAGGAGAAATATTATTTTCAACAGATTTTAAGATTTTGTTAGCTGCATCAATCTTGTTTTTCAAAGAATTGTCTATATAGCCTTCTGCAACAGTTGTGGACTTCCACCCTCCATGGTGCTTCAGAGCAGTTACATATGCGCCTGCATCAACCAAAATTGTGGCAGATGATCGCCGGAAACAGTGTCCAGTATAAAGTTCGGGTGTTGGAAGTTTTAAAAAGTTGCAATTTCTTTGCCTGCTGCTCCTCTTTTGTTAATCCCTATTTTTTGTCGGGTGCACTTACCACCTTGATAATTTAAGAAAAACCAGTTCTGTTATTTCTGTTTCCATATTTTGAGGGCGCAGGTCGGCGTATATTTTGTATATTTTATAGAAATATACAAATTGTAACTGTGAATTTTCCCTGTAACTGTGAATTTTCGCGGGATTTTTGTTTTTGTGTCAGATATAGAGACCAGAGCCATAGACTGTAAATCCTGAATATCACCTACTTTCAACTGGTGCAATTCATGTCTTCGACATTCACCCATGATGCCCATTATTAATACCACCTATAAAAATATGTATATAATAGAGATGAGCGATATGAGTTATTTTAAAGAATCATACGATAGAACTTCTTCTCATAATTTAAATATTTGTATCGGAGGAGTCATATAATACTATCGAAGTGACAAAATGTTCACAATGTAATTGTCCAATAAACATTTTTGTCTTCGATACAGACTTCATATTTTATATCGATACTGATATAAGATATGAATTACTGTTGGCTTCATTTAAATCAATTTAATTAACTTACTTTTGTAAGTAAATACTGGTGTTCTGGAGCTTCTTTTATGAAAATGTTAATTTGTTCGGTTGTAAAAATCTTTTTTTTGGTTGAAAACCATCTGATTGTCGTTTTAACAATGCTCGTAACTTCCCATACTGTGCAATATTAATATTGTGATTAATTTGTAATGTGCTCCTTAGCATTGAATATCGTGACCATAAGGTTGATGCTTTCATAATTTTCAATAAGTCACAAAAATACGCCATTTAATTTTTTTATCTTGACGCCAACCCATAAACATTTGGTATGTCGATTCGTATTTAGGGATAGATTTTTCAGGAAGCAAATTGCTTGAAGTTTGTTTTGCAGCTTCTGTAATATTTGGAGGGGTATTTTCAAAATCACTCTCTGAATCCATAACCTCGACACGACACGAGAACAAAATAAGCGTAAAGTTCACGTTTAAATTCATATTCTATTGAAGTTATACCTACCAGTATTGTTGTATTACTAATTAGATCTGTAATTTGTAGGTTAGATGTAAGTATATGTGACTACAAATCACAGAACAATCTACAAATGCAAGTGTAGGTTATGGACAATCTGTAGTTACTACGTGTACGCGTAGGGTTCCAAAGCAATCTTTGTGTAATAATTTCTGTATACTTTCCGTAATATTACAATTTTTTACTAAACCAAAAATTTTAATCAAGTAAATACAACATAATTTAGCCAGTACGGGAATGAAAATTCCCGCACGCCGCACATGCGCATTGGTGTGAATTTAGTCTTTCCCGCACAGCTTGCACGCGCATGGAGATAACATGCGAAATTAAGTTAGTTATCTGTCAACTAACAATATCGAAATGAGACAGTTCCATACCAGTCGTAGGAAAAAGTATTTGTGCACATCGGTACTATATTTTCGATGTTTCGAAGTACTGGGGCCTGGATCTTCCATATTTTATGTCCATCTGTTTTTGCGTAAATCTCAGACAGGTAGACAAAAATTGATTTTTTCATGGATATCATCTTATGACCTTCTGAAATATGCAGCAAGGAATTTTGAGGACGAGAAAAAAAAGCAGATATAGCTTTCAGTTTTATTTATATACATTCTGGTAACAAGTAAATATAAAAAATAAGTAAATTAACACACTAAATAATAAATAAATAATACTTCTAT
The DNA here is from genome assembly GCA_963971575.1 of Liopterus haemorrhoidalis. Lineage (NCBI taxonomy): Eukaryota > Metazoa > Arthropoda > Insecta > Coleoptera > Dytiscidae > Liopterus > Liopterus haemorrhoidalis. The sequence continues at coordinate 28,561,511 of OZ020623.1, forward strand.
TTAAAAATCTGTCCCCAACTTTTTAAGTGATTTTCTGAATCCCCACTCTTGCAAGTGTATTTTCCGTGAAAATATGCCAAGGAAAAAACTGTTCCCTCCCGTCCATGATATTAAGTACAGGGTGATTTTTAAGTCTTATTATTATGCAATATATAAGTCATTGTATATCTCGCTACAAAATATCCTGAACTGAAATACCATTACCGGCCATTGTGATTCGTAACATATGTTTACAAAATGTGATAGGTAATGATATTTAAAATTGATTAAATAGTTTCCTAAAATAATTGTCATTGGGAATTAATTACAGCAGTTAACATTTTTAATGATTTTGTAAAATATAAATTTGAAGTCAGTTAGCTGTAATGTTGCATTACCGTCGTGTAATTTATACTAGTGTTTCCCAACCGATGGTCTGCGGACTACTGTTAGTCCGTAGCTCAATTTAAGAGATCCGAGAAAAGGCTTATGCATTATTATTTCTGGAAAGAAAAAGTCACTCAGCTTTTTGGACAATGCGTATATTATAGAAACACAACGTTTCCAATTTACAAAAGTTGTACCAATTTACAAAAAAGGGGATAAAAATATGCCTTTAAACTACCAACCTATATCATTAACACCGGTTTTATCAAAAATATTTTAAACCGCCCTAAAAAATCGATTAACAAAAAAAATAAGTTGCTATCTGATCGTAAGTTTAGCTTTAGGTGGAAAATAACCACTACTAAAGCAGCCGAGAATCTGATAATTCAAATAATGGAAAATTTAGAAAATGGATTCCATACTGCTGCCACTTTTTGTGACTTAACTAAAGCATTTGGTTGTCTCACATTCTATATTGTGCAATAAATTAGACTACTATGGCATTAGAGGAGTTGCTAAAAAACTTCTAATGAGTTTCTTGTCAGAAAGAACTCAGCATGTTTGCGTGAATAATACTTTTTCAACGGTTCAAACAACGGACTTTGGAGTTCTTCAAGGTTCAATTTTGAGCCCGTTGCTCTTTATACCCTATATAAATGACCTGCCAGAAAACATGACCGCCAAAACAATATTATTCGCGGATGATAGTACTGCCGTAGTAACAAAGAGTGCCGTATCTTCATTTTTTTCAGTTTTGAGTTAGATGCGACTTTAGGTATTTCAGGGTGCGCCTAATCATTATTTTTATCTTAAAAAGTCGTATCTGCATCTTAAATATACTAATATGTACATACGGTTTTCAAAATTTGACGTAATATTTAAAGTTTTTAGGTTATGAAACCTTAACTAACAAATGTTACTTATATTGCCGTATATGGCACTTACCGAATTATATAGTAAGATTCAGAGGAAAATACGTAAGCAAAGTGTACCTTAGAAACTCGTATCAAAAATTACAAGCTTAAAAAGCCGTAACTACATTAGCGCCAAACAGTTACGGCTTTTTAAGATTGAAAGGCTATTAAGAATTTGATGCGTTTCTTACATGATTTCAATAATTTCCACCACCAGGTGGAAACCGCCTTAAAGAGACAGAAAAAAAAATTATAACTTCCGCGATTTTGAAAATGCCGTGTCCAGTGCAAACTCAGGAAAAGTCATAATAAAATCAATGGAGTTTTCTGCTTTTTATCACTGGACAGATCATTTATCAAAGAATATTTTAAGTAGACTAAGGCCCAAAGTTTATGTATCAGATATTATTCAAGTAGTTGCAAAACGAGGTTTTTCTACTGTTTGGTATATAAAAACAATTTTTCAGAGAGTGACTTTACGCAATTAAATTTTTTAAAAGTTTCAATTACTAAACAAAATAAAAATGGTTTATAATAAGTTGTAATATTCATAAAATGGTTTTTTACCCTACATGCCACTTTACATTTTATTGGTTTGTATTAGCTTAAAATACCGTAAGTGCTTTTCTTTGTGGTTGCGATTCTTTTGCCTTCTTTTAGCAACCCTATAAATTACTTTGTAGTAATCTAAAATGCCGTAAGTGCGTTTTATACCCAAAATAATTGATTTACAGCTCTCATTTTATTACCATAAAATTTTTGATATCAAAATCCTTGATAATAAAATAGGTAAGAAATATGTTGTACATTAATTAATGCAACAGAAAACAAAACGCGTTTATGACGTTTTCTCGAAACTGAAATTTTGCAGATACGGCACTCTTTCTTACGACGGCAGTGTACCTTCATCATTAAAGGAGTCAACCAAAATAAGGCCATATTAAAGACCAAAGAAACACACAATGACGCATTTACTAGGTTCACAGCTAATAAACTGAGTATTAATAAACAAAAGACACATGACCTAGTATTCAATCTTAACAGATTTTTTTCTAGAAATTCTGAATATTATGCCTGTACCAAAACTAAATTTCTAGGATTTATTTTAGACGTCAGACGATCGTGGGAAAATCATCTTTCTCACATTGCTGGTAAAATAAATTCCTAGATTTACATATTACACAAAGTTTATAACCATGTATCTGTGAAAACAGCGAAACTATAGTCGGATTGCTGATAGGTGACTGTTACATGTATGTATCAAGTAGTGCATTCATATAATAATCTAGTTACCATTTTTCAGCGATTTTAAAAATGTTTTTTGTTATTTGTCTTAGCTATCAGTGTCTGTTAATAATATTAATTAATAGATCTTGCGGCCAATTATTAAATTCATAAACTTTAATTTTAAATCTGCTGTAATATTTTAATTCCGAAAAAGAGAACAATGGGCCATATATTTCTCTCTCTTGTGTCCGTCAAAGAGTAGCAGCTGCCTTAAAGATTTCGGAATCAACAATTCGTAGAATTATAAAATGTAATAAATCTGAACTTCTCACTAACAAAATCACGAAAAAACAAAGGAAATTAAAATCTGAACCAGTTTTTTTTTTTTTTATTGATACATTAGCACAAACGTATGGTCATGAAGTACTAAGATTACCTCCTTAGCACTGCCAGTTTAATCCCATTGAACTAATTTGGGGTATAACAAAAAATTATTATGATAGACATATTGGTCGAAACGGATATAGTGATAACGAAGTTTTGAAAATGTGGCAAGTAGCCTGTGATCAAATTAGTCGTGAAACTTGGGCAAAATCTGTTAAAAAAAATCGAAAATTTAATAAATTAATGGTGGGAAAGGGAAAGGCTTGTTGATGATATTAATCCAATAATAATAAATACAAGAAATGACAGCGATAGTTCAGATGACGACGATATCATGCATTACAGTAACTAATTTTTTTAAAATAAAAATAAACATTTAAATACAACTTGTAGCAATATATTATATGAATAAATATATTTTTACTTAATATTTTATTACTTTGTACTTAGGGGCAGATCCGCAGTAAGGGGGGGGGGGGTGCGACGGCCCCTAGCGCACTAAGGAAAAGGGCGCTTACGGGCTTGCTAAGGGGCGCCATTGCGAAGATGAGGATGGATTTTTAGAGGTGAAGACCTTTTTTTTACTCGTCACTTGGATTTTGGGGAGGTGAGGACCTATCAGCAATCCGACTATAGTATATAATTCCCATATACAGTCAAGTATAATGTATGGTATAATATTATGGGGTACCTCCGTAGAGTGGAAAAGAATCTTTATACTGCAGAAAAGAGCTATTAGCCAGGGTTAGTTCAAATACTTCATGTAAACAGCTTTTCGTTGATTTTAAAATATTAACTCTACCGTCTGTTTACATATTAGAGTTAATGGTGTATATCAAAGAAAATCAACATGTCCTTACAAAATGTGGCAGCAGTCATAGATATGAAACCAGAGGACGAGATAACCTCAAACTCCCCTTGGTCACATATAATATATCCAAAAAAATTACAGTAGTACATGTATGTAATAGTGACGTAAATTATGTATATATATATATATATTTTGTACTTAAAATTAAATAAATTTATTATTATTATTATTGCCTACAATATTATTTTTAATGGTTCGTAGTACGTTTTTGGTTGAGAAACACTAATTAAGACTACAATTTTTAAAAGCTGGCACTAAATTTTAAGCGATATCTCGATATATGTAATAACAAGATTTTAAAATCACCCTGTATACTGCCGTTCAAGGCAATCACAAATAGGTGAATTTGAAATAAATAAATTATTATTATTTACTATTTTCCTTTATCTGTGCAACTCAAAGGTCAATTATGAACCATATTTTGACAAGCCTAAGAGCGTTTTTAAAACACCGGCAAAACCGGTACCGGCTCTAACTACTGCATTCTTTCACATACGCCGTCTTCTTCTTGGGTAATTGTATTAGGTGTACAACATTGCTTCCGTCGTTTTCCTATAGATGGCTTTAGCGGTAAGTAGTGGTCGAAATAAATAGATCATAAACGTCATGCAATTAACTTGGGCATCTGTCAACATAACCCCATAAAACATTAGTCAATTTGTGTCTGCATCATAAAGTTATTCTCGATTGAAAATGTAAGTTTACGAACCAAATTCTCGTCATTTGCGGGAGGTTTTAGTTTTCTGCTTCAGTATGAAGAAATCTGCGGGTGAGGCTCATCGAATGCTTTCAGATACTTATGGTGAGACCGCTATTAGTGAAAGAACGTGTCGTGAGTGGTTTCAACGCTTCAAGAACGGTGATGTTCATGTCGTAGACCAACATAGCGGTGGAAGAAAGAAGGTTTTCGAAGGTACAGAATTGGAGGTATTACTTGATGAAGACTCGTGTCAAAGTCAAGAAGAATTGGCACGATCATTAGGAGTGACTCAACAAGCAATTTCAAGAAGCACATATCAGGATCTTAATAAGAAAATCAATGCAAGCATTGCCTCAAGTATGGGGCATGGGTGAGAGGAAATTTAAAGAAGACATGAAGATAAGGATGCTCATGTTCAATTCCATAATCAGGAGTATAATGATGTATGGAGCGGAAATGTAGGATTGGGAAGACCAAGAGAAATTAGAAGCGGTGCAAAATAAATATATTAAGTGAATATTGGGTCTAGACAAATGTACACCGCAGTACATAATATTAGAAGTAAAAGTTGACAACATCAGGATAGAAGCTACAAAAAGAGCAATTAAATTTGAAGAGAGGATAATAAGATATCCAGAAAACAAAATTGCTAAACCAATGCTGGGCAGAAGTAGAAAGAAAAGTGGAGCAAAGAAAGATTGAATCCAGATGGGAAGTAAAAAGAAGAAAAAGATTTGAATATAACGGCTACTCAACAAAGGAGATATCTATAAAGAGGTCGGGAGGACAAGATGTGACAATGGAAATAAGAGATAGAATGAGGGATATCCAAGGACAAGAAAGAAGCGAGAGCCTAACATATTCCAGATATAATTGCAAATACGTAAGGACTTGGACGACACAGATACCAGAGTACCTAAAAACAAAAATGAACGGAGATAAGAAGAAAATAATATCGAGATTTAGGTGCGGAAATGAGCAAAGGGAAAACGAATACTGGAGAAAGAATGAACAAAGAATGTGCAGGTTGTGTGGAGAGGAAAGAGAAACCATAGAGCACATAGTGAAGAATTGCGGAGAAATGAAATTTAAAGAAAAGACAAGAAAAGATGTGCTGTGTGATTCAGGCCAAGGATGGACATGGATGGACATGGATGGAAGAGGTCTTGGAGAGAAGAAGGAATTTGAAACGAAGATACCCTAGTTAGTAATAATTATAGTATTTATGTGAAATATAAAGTTAATGAATGTAAATATGTATATTTAAACCGAAAGGTATATAAATAAAGTATCTATTAAAACAAGCAATTTCAAAACGCTTTAAAGACATGGGAATAATTCAGATGAAAGAAAATTGGGTGCCGTATGAGTTGAAACCAAGAGATGTTGAAAGACATACCTGGAAACGCTGAAATGGAAAGTCCTACTCTACCCGCCGTATTCTCCAGACGTTGCTCCCTCTGACTATCACATGTTTCGATCAATGGCACACGGCCTGGCTGACCAGCACTTCCGGTCTTATGAAGAAGTAATAAATTGGATCGATTCGTGGATCGCTTCAAAAGATGACCAGTTTTTACAACGCGGGATTCGTATGCTGCCCGAAATATGGGAGAATGTAGTGGCCGGCGATGGACAATACTTTGAATCATAAATGTATATCCAGTGTTTTACAATATAGCCTCGAATTCGGAAAAAAATGGCGGAAGCAAAGTTGTACACCTAATGTATGATTTTAATTCTGGTGTTTAAAGCGTGGAACAAGAAATTCAACCAATAGGATCGCTCTATTTTGAAAAAACCCGTACCATGGTGTCGTAGGCGCGGTGTTACAAGCGCGGTGTCGCAAGTTCAGAAATTTCAACTCTACCGCTGGCCGCACCGTCGAAACCATAGAAACAGATATATTTTTTCGGAATGGTGAGGTCTTTAGCGAGACACTTGTATTAATTTCCTAAAAAAAAATTAAAAAAACGTAAATTGATGTAGCGAAATAGCGAATTTTACAATGTTGTCGGCAGTCAGAAAGTTTATTATTATGGATTCGGTTTCATATATCTGGTCTGCAGAAATGTCATACAGTGGGTATACTAATAATACACCCCCAAGCAGGGCGCAACAGAATCTTCATTCTAAACTGTGATGTCAAGTAAAAAAGATTGTGTATTAAATTCTTTTCTTGTACTTGAAGTAACTGTCTGTGTTTTTTATGTCTCATTTTTTGTAACAAGTTAAAATAATCTTCCTGTTGCCTTCTGTTTCTATGTATATATGGGACGTACCCACCGTCGTTTTTATTCATATCACAATAAGTCTAAATATGCATAAAAAAAGAGCTAGACGTCTCCTTCGATTTGACGACATATTTAATGAAATTGAATAACCGTTTACTCCAAATACTTGTATAAACTTTTAGGTTAAATTTGGGTTGGATACAAATGTTGTCAAAACCGAAAACGCGCACCTATCACGCCTCCAACCCCACCATGAAATTCTAACTTGTAAATATAACACCACGCCTCTCACCCCTGTCGCGCCTTTGACACTACCATGAAAATGATGCATAATTCCTTAGAAGAAAGTACCGAAAAACAAAAACATAAGACAACACTGGGTACATCCTATTAAGATTGTCAGATACCTTTAAGACAGTATTTACATGCTCTTTGGAAAAATAAGCGAGGATCAGCCTAAATTCTTCAATTAGTTACGTATACGTACTATAGTGCGTTCAAAGGTGAGTTTGCAGTACAGAGCATATGGAGTAGTTCTTTTTCATACTCTCTAATGGGTTTACACAATGACGCTATCCTCTTCTTGCTTGACGACGTTGCCAGCTCTAAAACGCGCTGATTTGTGGAGACGCAGTATTCTACAAATGGCCATTTGTTTTTGTTGAGTGTTATTTTGAGTTTTATAAGAGTTGATTTTTGTAAATCATACGAGTTTTTCATATTATTATAATTGACAAATTTGACACTTTTACAACATTTGGCAACACCGTTCCCATTTGCCATAAGAGCTATACTGCAAACTCACCTTTAAACGCACTATAATACCTTTGTTTTTCTCGTGGAATGATTAGAAAAAAGTATAAAGCACCAAGATACTAAAATAACAACGATAAGAAGCCGGCCTGAGATTTGTCGAAATCAACGCCGGCTGCATCTACCGGTGCCGGAGGTCGAACCGGAAATTTTCCGGGCCGGGTTCGTGTTAAAACGTCTGATTACATTGTATCTGGCACCGGTACCATCAGAGGTACCAGTTTTGCCGATGTGTGTAAAACGGACCAAGACAACGCACACGATATACTTTAGGCCGTACATTTTCGAAACAACACACTGCGCAGAAACGAGTTTTTGACTAAGAGCTTACTGCGTCTGCGCGCACTCAAAGCAGTGGCATGTGTATGACTTATTATTTTATTAGTCAGCTGTTTGTTTGGTACCTGGTTGGTGTTTCGGAACGCCACTGGTAAAATAGCTGAAGTTCTCGTCGATTTGATGACTCATTGTGTTGTTGCGAAAATGAATTACCTATACAAGCCCATATTAACCAGATGTTCACTTGTCAAAGGTAAGAAAACAATAAAAAACAATAAAAATGAAGCAGGAAACACATAGCTACAAACATAGAAAACTCCTGCTTTACATTATCAAATACATGTTCTATTATTTTAACTTAAATTGAAATGATATTGCTATTAACTAATTAAATTGTATATACAGTTTTTTTTTACAAATTATTACAATAGAAAACATGAATGTGAAAAAGGGATTTAAGTCAGAATATTTCTAATGGTACGTAATCAGCTCTCCGCTCGTCGGATTCGTTCGTCCGACTAATCAGTCAGAGGCCTGCAAATATTTCAATTCGTCCGGCACTCCTGAAAAGTCAGATCGTGTTCAACTTCGTCCGGCAAAACGGACGGTTTTCTCATTTCGACATATACAGGGTGTTTATTTGAAACGGGGCACCCCGAAAATCTCCTTTATTTGTAAAGTAACAAAAAATCTTCAGAACAAAAGTTAAACTAGACAAAAAGGCCCATCTAAAGGTTACTATAAAAATTCTGAGGCACTTCCGGTTTGACCGGAAATGATGTCAACTTTTGATCTAGCATAGGGAATCGATAATTTTATATTTTTTTTCTAAAAGTACATTAAATTAGCTTTACAATGACACCAAAAAGTCATATTTTTATGTTAACCATTTCAAAATGGCGACCATTTATTTACAAAATAATAATCAACATAAGTTTTACAAAGTTGAACGTAGCAAGCTTTGAAAACAATAAAAAAAGAAAGAAAATATCTCTAAAATAAACTGTTATAACTCCTTATATTAACCTGTTACGGCTCCTGAGTACGCGCTGCGGAGCTGCAGCTCTTACTTGAAAATAATAAAAAAACAAAATCTTTTTTTGAACTCAAAATGCATTTAACATAGTAATTGTGGTGTGAAAATGCTTGTTTTAAAATATATTTTGAACATTGAATGCTATTATTTCATAAATATTTACAAGTTTCCTTTGAATCTCCTACGTCGCGCTGCTTATATCCTAGCATCACGGAAAGTGCAAATGTAGGCTTGTAAAGGGGTAGCGGTGCGTAGGCAGTAGTAATAAACTGGTGGGAATCGGAGCTAGAATGCTGTTAGTGTCACAATAACAGTGATCACAGTACTATGAAATTATTGAAAGTATTTATTTAAATCGTAACTGAAATCGCTATACCTATATTATCTCTAAAAATTTATTGTTTAGATAGGTATTAATAATTAGTATTTTATAACTTTTTCTTTTAAATTTATATAAGTATCTTAGCTTAACAAATACGTTTCGTATTTTAGATTATAAAACAATAGGTTTAAAAATGAATACTATCAAATCATTATTGGAAATTCCATTTAACGAACGTTAGAAGAAAAAATTGATATTAAAAGATTGGGGCGACCCACACCAAATTTAAATATTTCGGAAAGTTCAAAAAGCTAAAATTATAATTATAAGAGGCAATTCAACAGAGTCTTATATGATAAAACGTCGTGGTTAAACACCTAAACCTATCCTTGTATTATAATTTACAGCTCTGGGTCCCAAAAAGTCACGAGCCGCCACTGATTAAAACAAAATTATGGCTCTTTAAAATATTTCCAGATGCCGTAAAGGGTGAATTTGGCTCCTTGGCTTCTAAAGTTTGCCGACCTCTGCTCTAGGACGACTAAGTAAAGGATGCGCTATTCGCATGCTAACATCATTGACGGTTGTGTAGAAAGGAGTGTTGAGAGAGAAGGCAATATATGTCAGTACTGTGTATCGCTGTAACTACATAATGCGCATGTGCTCAATTTGAATTTGAAGCCAGCGCATTTTTAAATGAAAATAATTATGGAGTTTCCTAGAAATGATTCTAAAATCTCGTAATTTACAGCAAATTTTAAAACATATTTGAGAAATGTGTATAACACGGTAGGTGTGTTCGATTTCCACATTTGCAGTTACTGTTTACGCCGCGTTAAAAAAATCTGTTCGTTTTGTTTCGCAGTAACTGCAAATCTATTCGATTTGTCGTAATTTACTGCCAATTTATGACGCTACTGCGAAAAAGTTACAGCTGCTTCTCTTGCGGTTTATTTGTTACGGCTGTGTTTGTTTACCTTTTTGAGTTGGTACCATAGATAAAGAATAAATGGTTGGTACTTTATTTTTGACTTTTTGACAGGAATATGGCTAGCATATTTGTTTTGATATTTATACTATATTCTTTGATGGCTAATGTCTTACAAATTCTTTTTTTTTAATATCCTGGGACAATAGTTTCTACAAAATTTTTCAGTTTTTCTATCCTGGGGCATTTTGTAAACCTCGCAAATACAGTTCATAACTTCATCATCCAAACTCGAAAAATCGAAATATGAATCAGATGATTCTGGATTTGATAATATTTCAAGATCCATTAAATATATCTAATATATTTCACCCTTTCGACATTAGGCTGACCAGATTTTTTCACAGAAAAAGAGTATACTAAAAAAAAAGGTTACACTCTAAAAATTCAAATAATGAGCAAAAAACAGAGGTCCTCATTCAAAAATACTAGTGACGAGCAAAAAAAACGGTCTTCACTCCCAAAATAGAAATGATGAGCAAAAAAAAAGGTCCTCACTTCTAAACTAGAATTAATAAAAACAAGTGACCATCAAAAAAGAGTATATTCAGGTTTTTTTTATAAAAAGTACGAGTAGACAAAACATTACTCAAAAAAGAGTATAATACTCTTAAAAAGAATACGTCTGATCACCCTATTCGACACACAAGATAATCTCCGAACCAAATCGTAAAAAGATTCTTAACCTGGAAAGTTATCTGACATCTGTCTGACATTTAACATTTACGTCAGACGTACTTCTTATTCTTTACGTATAAACAAATCGAACAGAAAATTAAAGTCGCTGTATGTTACCAGTTTTTAGTAGTAAACTGCTAACTGCAGCGTTTTACTGCTAGCGTTTAGCAGTATAACGCGAAGGTGCAAATCGAACATACCTGGTGTTAGTTTTTCTGCGCATATTTTCCATAACATATTGTATACAAAATATAACATCGTGGCGAACGGACCTAAAACTAAAGTAAATGTGTATTTAAAATTTTTACATATTTTTTACATTACATAGAAATATTCTCGTCTTCAACTATAAAGCTGCATTCACACTTCCCTAATTATAATTACACTTATGATTTACATTTATACTTAGAAGTTTGTCATACTGCCTCATACGTAACCCTTCACACTAACGTATTTAAGTTTCTTAATTTTAAGTATAATTTAAAAGTTTGCAAACTTCATACTTATATTTATACTTACAATAGCGAGAAAGAGACAGAAACTAACCTATAAGTAAATTTGAAATGTCAAAATAGATACAACATCAAAAATAAGACAATTAGGCATAGGCGCCCGCAAGGGGGGGAATATGGGTCAGTTGCCCCCCCCCTGGATTTCAGAACCAATTACCAATTCGTATCTTAGAAAAAAAATATATATATTATTTAAATATAAAATTCATAAAAAAAAAATGGATGTGTGAATTTTCACACATTTCAGGGTTTCGTAGGTATTTAGTAACTGAATTATGATTATTTGGGATGCCAAAACAAATTTTATGTCAAAATATTTTTTTATGCATTTTAATTCGAATGCCTAATATCATTATTTAAGTTTCTAAATATGTGCAGTATTTTTTTTTTTATATAGCAAAGTTCATAAAGTTTTTGAAAATTGCGCCTATGGCTTCCATTGGTTGCTTAAATCATAAGGTCCGCCCTCTGATATCGCATATATTCAAACATAGAATTAAATTATAATTTCAACACTTCCCACTGGTTATTAAATTTACGCTTTTAAAAATTAAATGCAACATTTACCAAAATATTACTAGAATTTTGACAAAATAATTTAAACAAAATAAAAATGCAAAAAGAAACAAAAATTAAAATTGACAGGAATCGAACTGTAGTTTGCAAATTACTAAGCGATGACACTACGCACTACGCTACGGGCGCTTACTTAGTTACTATGTTACATAGCGAATTAAATATTTAACATATTTTAGTTAAAAACACATAAAATGCGTTATTTTCCGAAAACATAATCCGATCAAAAAATCCTGTTGTACTATTCCGGTTTACACCAATGTACATTACTTAGAATTTTTTCAGATTTTTAGTTTAAACCATCTGGGCTACAGGGTGTGGGACAAATTTTTTTTTGCACAATTTTGGCAAAACGCGTCAGAATAATTTATTTTGCAAAAATAAAATTTTGATCGTTAATCCACGTACTAAGGGCTTTAATTTGATACCCTGCTCAGAATTTAATTTTTTTTTTTTCGATGATCATATTTGTTTATATTTTTAGGGGGATATTATTTTAGATGTTTTAGTATTTTTCCTATGTGCGGCTCAAAGAGTTGTATAAGCATGCCAAATTTCAACTCTCTAGGTTAGCCGTTTGGCTACAATTTTTACCGAACAGACAGACAGACAGACAGACAGACATACATACAGACAGACAGACAGACAGACAGACAGACAGACAGACAGAGAGACAGACAGACAGACATACATACAGACAGATAGACGAAATTGTTAGAATATGACATCTATATCTATGTTTTGGTCTTGCCCTCCCCCCCAGAATAATTTCTGCGGGCGCCTATGCAATTAGGAAGCATATAGCTGGCGAAATAAATCTGAGATGAAGAACTGTGATCATTTTAGCAAATTTAAAAATGAAAAATATTTCAAAAATGTAGATTTTTGATTCATTTTATAGTAACTTTTGTTTGTAACAACAGATGGCATCACGTACTAATTAGATTATGATTTGGTACGTATGAATGTTCTCCTAAGTAAAAATATAACTCTTGATTATAATTCTAAAATGTAAATATAATTTGGTAACTGTGAATGCAGCTTAAGGGATGATTTTTATCTATCTATAAGGGGTAGAGCACATTCGCATTACGCATAACGGCGATACGCAGTACCGCAATATATATCTTTCTCACTCAGCACTGCTTTCCACACATTTTACATCTGAATAGCGCATTCTTTACTTAATCATTCTAGTATATACTTGAGAAGTTAACCTCATTTTTGGCTCCACTATCCTCACTAAATAATCAAACTAATTCTTATTCATGCGTTAATAATTATATAACCATTCTGCATCCTTTAAACCAGGGGTCCCCAAAGTGGTCGATTTCGACCCCCGGGAGTCGATATGACATTGGGGGTCGATGGTAAAAAGTTAAAAACTACTAATATAATAATTACACAGTTATATAAAAATATAAGTGAAGTTAAATTAGATTAATTTAGATCTTCATTGTTACGAAGAGATGTTCAGTATTTTTCGAATTTGCGACAGTTGGAAGTAAAAGATGAAGATTAGGAAATATACACAAAGCATCTTCAAAAATTGAGCGTGGATTTTAAATTATGTTTTGAGGATTTAGAGAAAATGCACATCCCAGATTGGATTATCGCGCCCTTTTCTGCAGATGTTGAAAACATCGAAAGTCCTATACAAGATGAACTTATTGAATTGTCGGTTGATTTTGAAGCTAAAACGCTTTTTAAACATGTTACTTTAGGTTACTTTTGGACAAATGTAAATGTTATACAGGAATATCCAAAACTTTCGGAAATGGTAGTACACTTTTTGCTAGCATTTCCAAACTCGTATATGGTTGAGGCTGGTTTTAGCCATGTTAATTCCATCCTGGCAAAACAGAGAAACAAGTTATATGTAGAATTCCGTGGTGGTTTAAAGCTGAAATTAAATCATTTTGAACCCGACATTGCTAACTTGCAAAGAGTCACCAATCACAACCGTCACATTGACAATGACAGTAAATTTTATTTAATAATATTATTGTATTGCATCTGATTAGATATAATTATATTAGATAAATGTAATATACATAAAACACTTTACAATAAACAATATAAGAAATCACATAAGCTTATTTTTTGCTTTTTCTATTATAATAACGTACAGTCTGTTTCAAACGGTTAGGCGGAACTAGATTTGGCAATCTAGTTACTTTCATCGTTTAAATCATACTTTTCGACCGTTTTGTTTAAGCTTTGTAAATCATACTTACAATAAACATTTTTTAGTTAAGGTTAATATCATTTTAAAATGTCATTTTCTTTATATTATGATTTTTTGTGTCATTCTTAATACAAATTTCCCATTTATTTATTTTTTTGTATTAAAATACGAAAAAAAATGACATATGTCATTCGTTTCCATGGTTTCATTGTTGGAATTTTAAATTTTGACATATCAACGTGAAAAATGAAATAACCCAAGCAAGGTCCCTTCTCGTGACAACCTAAAAGAACGAAATTCCCATTTAGTTCCGCTTAACCGTTTGGAACAGACTGTAGTTGTGAAATCGAGAAACTTTTCTGGGAATCGACATGCAAAAAAGTTTGGGGACCCCTGCTTTAAACGTATATCTGCTATCAAATTATGATATGTTATTTGCTCCAATATTTTTTTATAAATTGCTATAATTAAAAATATTTTATTTTGCCATATTTTAACGTTTCTTTTATATTTGTTACACAAACAATTTGCTGCAATAGCACTATTTCGATTATATACGAATAAATTATATTCATAATTAAATTTATGCTTTACGTTTATTTTAAATATTAATAATTTGTATTCAGGGTGTTTAAAATATTTTGAATCTTAATAACGAAGATAGTGATGAATGGCAAAACATTTAAATGAAGTTAGTTGCGCTAGAACGGATGAATAGTCCGGTGTCGGACAAACGGATCAGTAGATCGGAGAGCTGAGTACGTACCAAGGCTGCACAAATTTATGTAATTCTTGAAGAAATTATTTTTTTGGAAAGCCAGAAAGCCATCCCTACCAATGGCCACCCAGTGCGGATTGCTCCATTGGATCCTGGGTTAGACCGGACTTGGTCTAAAGGGCTTTATGTCTTAGCACACCATTATGATACCCAGAGGAATCAATCTACAAACAAATCAATATAACCTCAACTTGTATTTGAAAAGCATCGGAACAAAAACCGATAAATCCGGTTGAACATTTTTTCTTAGAATCAAAATAAAAACTAATAAGCTATGGTTGCCTAGCTTATTAAAAATATTATTATACCAATATAAATGGTGACGGTAACATTATTTTGAGATTAAATCAAATTCAGCAGATCTATTCCCATTATCGAGATCAGGAGTCTCCAAACTACGGTTCACGGGACAAATCCGGCCCACAAGAAGATTTTCTTCTATGTAGTAGCTCTGATGAAGGAATAAATTATTCCGAAACTGGTCAGCTGTAGATAGTTGTGCTTTATTTTATGTCCGATACCCGTACAACCTTTCCACCATTATGAACATGGTCCATTAGTTTTATTAATAACATCATCATTATTATTAAGCTTGCATTTAAAGTCAAGCGCCAAGAGCCCAGCTAAATTCAAGATGTCCGGCCCGCCATTTATTTAAGAAATTTTGATGTGGCCTGCTTCCGAAAAAGTTTGTAGACCCCTGATCTAGATATACAAAAAATAAAAATGGATATATCGGGGTTTGATTCCCCGGTTAATATCTTTCACGGAAGTACTTGATTCATCCATTTTATAATGAAAAAATAGATAAGCAGGAATAACTACAACGTAATACAAACATCTGATTCAATGCACAAAATATGGATATAACGAGTTTTGCAGCAATCCACATTACATTGGTTTGACATTCGTTCAGGATTTATCGGTTTCTGTATCAACACCAAAAGTTTTGAAAAGTTTCGATAAGTTTATTATAAATAAGGTGACCATGTGTCCCGAATTGGCCGGGACAATCCCGAATTTCCACCTTGAGTCCCGAATTTTTTCAGAGGCAATATTTGTCCCGAATTAGAAACTTAGGTACTTATTTTCAATATTTATTTTAAGTGTATTTCAACTAAAATTATTTATACAAAAATTGAACAATATATATACACACCCTGTATATATATATATATATATATACAGGGTGTTTGTTTGAAACGGGGCACCTCGAATAACTCCTTTATTTTAAGAGATACAAAAAATTGAACGTAGAAAGCTTTGAAAACAATAAAATAAGAAACAAAATATCTCTAAAATAAACTATTTGACTATTTAGAAAAAAAAAAACTATGACTTTTTGGTGTCATTGTAAAGAAAATTTAATGTACTTTTAGGAAAAAAATATAAAATTATCGATTCCCTATGCTAGATCAAAAGTTGACATCATTTCCGAAACCGGGAAACCGGAAGTGCCTCAGAATTCTTATAGTAACCTTTAGAAGGGCCTTTTTGTCTAGTTTAACTTTTGTTCTGAAGATTTTTTTTATCTTTACAAATAAAGGAGATTTTCGGGGTGCCCCGTTTCAAACAAACACCCTATATATATATATATATATATATACCGAAAAGACTCAACTTCATGTTGACAAATTAAAAGCAATATTACTGATTAAAGCAAATTATGAAGAAAACTTTGCGGATTTTTATAAAAAGCTTCAAAGCAAAAAAGAACTACTCCAAAAGATCAGAGTTGGGCAAATTGCAATCAAACTAATGATTGAGGATTGAGATTAAAAATTTAATTTCAAGAGTTGATTAATGAGTAAGGTACATCACTCATAATGCAGTTATTCACACTGGTAACTAAATTAATTATTTACTCACTGCCATGATTAAATTTTTAGTTATGATTGAAAATACAAAATACAATTATATATAAAGATACTCATGAAAGTTTTGATGCATCTATTCAGCCAGCCAATGATGGAAAAAGAAGAAATGTTTTATTTCAATCGAAAACAGTAGATGGTATGTTTTTTCAATATTTAGCCGAAAAAAGCTGTGCAGAACAAAATAAGGTCATTGCTTAAAGCGGTCAATGCCAACCTAAAGTTGAAATTAAAGGATATAAAAATAGTTCATCGAATTTTATATCTCATCCTAAAAGATGACACTGAAACGATGCATTTATTGCATTTAAAAAACATTGATTCTAAAGGTAGCTAAAGAGTTGTTTCTATATAATATATAAATTGATCCAAGCGATTCAAAATTTTCTGACAAATTATCATATGATTAAAAACTAATGTTTTGAAACTTATGATTATCATTTAGTTAAAGATTTTTGATTGCATCCATTATTGGTTGAATAAATAGTGATTAATTTAGTTTGATTACATTTTCATTCAAAATTTTAGTTGATTGAAAATTTAGTTAAATAATGCCCAACTCTGAAAAAGATCCATAGTTCGGAAAAATATAAAAAGTTTTCAACTGAGTAATTTTAATGAATAAATTTTATATTCATTTAAAAATATACTGTGATTTTAATAATGTTCCTTTTAATAATTTAAGTTAATTATCTGTGATTGGAAATTTTTATTTATTATAAATTATAATTATTTATTGAATTAGATGGTTACGTCCGCAAAATATATTAAGATGAGGAAGTAATGGGATTCGGACTGGTCAGAAATTAAAATTAAAACAATATTTTAACTTCGCTAACGTTTCGATTTAATATTAAATCTTCATCAGAGCTAGAATGAAAATATAGCTATAATTTAAAATGATACAATTTGTTTTACAATATAAAGTATAAGAAATTAATTTTACAAAATTTGATCAATATCTAACTACAACTAAATGTGAAAAATATGGTAATTTTAAAAACATAGGGCAAACCAAACAATATCTTAAACAACGGTTATATCAACACAAAAATAGTTGTCAAGAAAAATTTAAAAATAAGAAGGAAAATACAGCACTTAGCACCCATACATTCGAAACAGAACATAAATTTAATTTTGAAGAAACTAGAATTTCAGAAACAGTCAATAACTTGAGTAAGAGACTTATTAGCGAAAGTATTAATATACAAGGTGTCTCAAAAGAAATTTTATATTTATTTAGCTTACTGCGTGAACGCAACGTATCCGAGGGGCGCGGGGGTTATGTCAATCGGTAGCCTGGCTCTTGGGAATTCAGTCGCTATGGAGCGTTTCTCGGGAGCAGACCGCGCGTTATGCGTGCGAGAGTTTTACAAAAACGGTGATTCGGCAACTGTAGCGCGTAGAAAATTCTGCAGTATTCGAGATTTTCGCCACTTAAATGATGCGCCAAGCATTCCTCTCATTCGACATTGGGTTAAAAAGTTTGAAGAGACTGGTACAACGCTGGATAAATCAAAATCCGGGCGACCTAGGTCATCAAGAATGGTAGAAAACGTGGAGAATGTTAATCAGTCTGTTCGTGACGACCCGAACCTTTCAATTCGGAAGCGCGCAAGTGTTTTAAATGTGCATAGATCATCATTACATCGCATTATGCACAAAGACCTAAAGCTGCTCCCCTACAAAATTCAATTGGTGCAAGAATTAAAGCCCCAAGATGCCAGTCAGAGGCTTAATTTCGTAAATCAGGTGATTGAGCGATTTTCAACGTTTACCAACATTTTGTTTTCGGATGAAGCTCATTTTCATCTTAATGGCCACGTAAATAAGCAGAACTGCCGCTACTGGAGTGCAACGAATCCGAAACGCAAACATCAGAAACCCCTACATTCGCCTAAAGTGACCGTATGGGCTGCGATGTCGGCGCGAGGAATTATCGGCCCTTACTTTTTTGAAGACGAAAGGGGGCGTGCAGTTACAGTGAATTCAGAGCGTTATGTGGAGATGTTAGACAACTTCTTGGTACCTGAACTGCAAAACTTTCCTGTCTATAACCAAAGAACATGGTTCCAACAGGACGGAGCAACTTCACACACGTCCAATATATCTCTGCCACGTGTTCGTGAAATTTTCTTAGGCAAATTGATCTCCCGGAGAGGTGACATAAATTGGCCTCCACGCAGTCCAGATTTAACCCCTATGGACTTTTTCCTATGGGGTTATCTTAAATCTAAAGTTTACGCCAATAAACCGACTTCACTGGCGAATTTGAAAGAAAATATCCGTCACGAAATGGCAGCCATCCCTGAGTCCACCTGCCGAGACGTCATAAGTAATTTTACTGTTCGATTAAATGAGTGCCGAGAACGCGAGGGTCTACATTTAGACGATATTATTTTTAAGAAATAAATCCCCAAAAAGTGTATTTTAATAATTAATAAACATTTTTTCTATATACGGCTTACGTTTTTTTTAATCGATCCACTAAATATAAAATTTCTTTTGAGACACCTTGTACAAAGGAATAATAAGGTAGTTAATTTTAAAACTGATTGCGACAACATGAGCGCTATCTATTGCAATATTTTTAAACAGTTCTAACCAATTTTTTCTTTTATTCTCATAGATTACACTAGTTGTTTGATTTTATCGTATCACTTTTCCTATTCAAACTTGATTAGTTCACGGATTATTTTTTCTCTAAGTTCAATGACTTCTCACATTATGTGGACGTTAAATTTTATTTATCTGACTAATTTACTTTATTTTGTGACTTTTTAACCAAGGTATGTAAAAATCTTAATTTGTGATTTATTGTATTATTATTTTATTTATTTATTTATTTATTTATTTATTTATTTTCATCTTTTAAAATTACCATATTTTTCACATTTAGTTGTAGTTAGATATTGATAAATTGATATTGTAAAATTAATTTCTTATACTTTATATTGTAAAACAAATTATATCATCTTAAATTATAGCTATATTTTCATTCTAGCTCTGATGAAGATTTAATATTAAATCGAAACGTTAACGAAGTTAAAATATTGTTTTAATTTTAATTTCTGACCAGTCCGAATCCCATTACTTCCTCATCTTATTATAATTATTTATATAATTTGTATTTAAAAAAATTA
The DNA here is from genome assembly GCA_963971575.1 of Liopterus haemorrhoidalis. NCBI lineage: Eukaryota > Metazoa > Arthropoda > Insecta > Coleoptera > Dytiscidae > Liopterus > Liopterus haemorrhoidalis. The sequence continues at coordinate 28,581,394 of OZ020623.1, forward strand.
AACATCAATTATATTAAAATAATTAAACTCCTCCCCCCCTCCCCCCGTCTTTGAGCTCCCAACCCGAAATTTGAACTAAAAAATATGATCACCTTAATTATAAACGAAAATTTGTTTAAAGGTTTTTGATCATCGTATTTTTTCTTTTAGGCTACATTTAGCGGTTTTTGATTATGTCTGTTTACAGTAAGATGTGTATTTCAAGCAAAAAAAAAGCAGTAAAAGTGGATGTATCGGTTTTTGTTCCGACTTTCCTCATTTGTTATTAATTTATATTATTTTAGCTTATAGAATATTGGATGTAGCTCCTGTAATGAAACAAGAGCTTCTGTAAGCTCCACTTGTACTCCAAATGTCAAAATGCCAGAACTTTCAGTATCTCAGTATACACGGAGGTATTGAAAGTGGTATTTTGTAGATAAACACATTCTTACAAAACTGGTTATTCTCTAGGTCCATGTGGTGGCTTCATCTCTTCATATTATTATTATTTTTTTTGTTGAAAATAATTAGCTAGTGGATGTGCTGCGGTTTGTTGAATTAGTCCCATTCTCCAATGTACATTGTTCTGGGTTGGTTTGGGACAAAACTTCTAGTTGGTATTGGGACCCGCCCATAGATCTGATTGTATGGTGAATCTAAGTAGTCTGTATCTGAAAATTTAAAAAACCATCTGTTTTTGGTATACACTTCTTTATTTTCATTTTTAATACAGTTCAGTTTTAATAATATCGTAATAATCCAATTTGATGTAGAAGGCAGATATTTTCCTATTAATAAATGCAGGAATTCTTTGTGCTCAATAGTGTTTGAAACACAACTTTCATTTCTTTAGCAATAATTTTTATTAGTTCTGAAGTCTTTATTGTCTATCATTTAGAAATGATTTTTTACTTCAATTAGATATTTAAAATTAACAGAACGTTATCATATTAGCACTTATTTTAAATACAGAAATAGTATTAAAATTAAATTATATTTATAATATAAAAAGAAACGAAATATTTTCTAGTTTCAATATTATTGTAGTAATAATTAAAATAATATTAATACTGAGCTGTATCGTTATATTTGATATGCAAAGGTGCTTCTTAATATTCTAAGTACAAAGTGCTGGGTTTTGTCCTTTTTCCCGGCGTAACTAATTGTGTGTGGTAACATAGTGTTAAACACTGTTTTAAAATAATAATAAAATATTTATACTTGAATACATAGAAATACAATTGGGCATATGTATAACCACTGTGTAATTTAATTTTTTTAAATTGTACTTTAATTGCCTGGCAATAAAATATTTTATATATATGTATATATAATATTCTAAGTAAGTAAAGAAATATCATGTGCATTACTATACAAAATATGTACATACTTCTTATATAGAGTTACCATATTTTTTGTGCGCCAAACCGGAACAGCGTAAAAATTGCAAAAACGTGTTTTAAATAATAATTTGATTTTATTTTAGATATTACAAAATAATCACAGAATTTTATTTTATTGAACATTAAATGTTCCTATATTTTTCTGTAGATAATACTTTGTGTAGAAAGTTATTGTTATTTTCAATGTGTGTATAAAATTCAGTGCAGTTTAAATTCACGTTTGTTTTAACAAACAATAATGCACCAACATTTCTTTCAAGCAAACGATTTCTTTCAGAGGTCCATACGCTTTGCATTATAGAAAATAGACGCTCTATGGACGTTGATGTTCCAGGAAAACAAAAAATAAATTGGATAATTTTCTTTAAATTTGTAATTGAAATATTTTATTCTTGAAAATCTTCAAATAATTGTATCCACTTTTCTTCGATAATAGTGCCTTTTTCGAGCCATAAATTTTTGCGGTTAGTGTCATCAAAAAACTTTTTTGCGTATACAACTTCGTCAAATAATCTGTCAGAATTAATAACAGGATTGGAAAACTTTGAATTAAATAGCTCCATTGTTTTCTCAATATTATTCCAACTCATAGATAAAACGAATGCCTAGGTATGTTCTTCAAGTTCTTCAAAATTTTGTTGCCAAAGAGAAATGTATGATTCGCAAACATGATAGAATTTGTGACCGTCACCATGTAAATGGCAAAGTGGGGATGTAAGGCGGGAGCGAGTCCTCTGCGGGTGCATGAAATTTGCCTATAGTAAATCGAATCTTTCTAGTATTGAAACTATTATCAAAAAAAAAATATTATTACAAAATAGCTTTTATTATTTTATTTATAATAATTATAAAACTAAATACTAATACTAAAAAACCGGGACATATTTCAAACCGGTACAGGACACCGGGACATATGTTGAAAACCGGGACATATGGTAACCCTATTCTTATAAGATTTATTAATGAAAAAGTTTTGCAAGGATTTTGTAAAACTAAAAATGAGTATGTTGCTTGCAGTTTGGTTTATCAACTAATTAATGCTACGTATAACCTCGAGAGATTTCAAGTTTCTTACACAAAACGAACAGTCTAACATAAAATCACGATGGTAGTCTCAAAAGTAAGTTACACTATTTTTTAAGTCCGTGTGGTTGGCGGGAAAAGTCTGGGAGTCTCAGGGAATTTGAGTCTGGGTGTAGTGGCAGCACTGTAAAATTACTATGAGCGTGCGTCGATCGATCCAGCAGTCAGGCTCCAAGCACTATGGAGACTCCACTTGCTCCTACCACCGATTGCGAAATTCGTGGTGTTACTCGTTTTTTGACGGCAAAAAATAAAAATAAAAACAAAATTTTTGTAACATGGTCAATAAATGAATATGAATATGAATTGTTTGATAAATTGTTTATAAATCATCGCTTATAGGAATAATAATGCATTTTTATTTACAATTTATCTAATCTAATTATTAAGGAAGCCCCCTTTCGCGTAAGACGGCATTTCAATTTCTACTCTCCACCTTGCCTGGAAAAGAAGATCTATTCTGGCACATAAATACATACCTAAACGCTCCATTTAATATATAGACTGATGTCCGCGTCGTAGTAATCAGTGAACCAGCGTTGGCTATACATATAAACGAAGCAAGCTACAACCCGTCAAGACTTCACGACTTAACATTATATTAAAAAGTAACAGTGTTGAAAATAATTAGTAATGTGACAAGTTGTTTTTATGTTTCATTTAAAAATATATTCATTTTACTAAGGGCCGGTCTTTCCACTTTCAGATAAAGTGGCTGGTAACGCTATCTGTTGGATAAAAACAATAAAGCGTCTTTCCACCTTCAGATAAAGTTATTCCTACGAATAAACTATGCTATAAGCAGTTCACTTTTGTAAGAACAAACTAACAGGAAATTTTGTTTTCAACAGTTTGCAACTTTGAACCTGTATGTCATGTTGGTATTAAAAAATGTCACTTTTTTAAAATGTCGATCCATTTGACATATGTCATCATGAAAAATGAAATCTTAATTATAATGATCATAACCTTATCAACCTAAAGTCGGTTTTACAGTGTAAGGAATATTTTTAATTGACATTTAAAGTCAGTAACACACCATAAAAGTAACCAAAATAACCAGATCTAGTGTGTTCTTACAAAAGTGAACAGCTTATATCTGGCAGATAAGTTATTCGGTAGTCAAAGTAGCGAATAAGTAACAAATAAGATCTGTCACTGTCAAAAAGTTAGAAATTAAATGATTTCTTGGAACAATAAATTGCAAAATGGACTAAATATAATAATGGAAAAAATATAATTTGTTTTGAATTTTATTAATTGTAGAAATAATGCCAAACTCGAAAATAACAGTGCACTAGTCCACGGTGAGAAAAAATATGAAAAAAGTATCTCGTGCAATATCCAGCTTATGTCTGATTTCATTTGTATGCCTTGTACGGAAAATTAAATACACAAATTTCAACGAGTATTTTACGAAATTACCCGCTATCCACGAGTGGTTGCAGCCTGGGATGAAATGTTAGTGAAACTGTTTTCTTCTGTGAAAAAAATGCTGAAGTAAACGGTGTCGAGCAGGATATTTTATATTAAACTTTAGCCGGGATCCACGCCTTACAATAAAATGTTTAATAATTCTAATATTCGCTTCAAATTTGAGCAATAAGATTATAATTGGTATAGTAGCAACTGCAGTATTACACAACTTAAACGTTACAAGAGTGGATATGAAGAACCACCCACAAAAGATCAGTACTGTGTCGGTGACGTACCTGAAGAAACTGATTACTCAGAAGAAATGAAAATTAAAGAATACTCCGTGATTTAATTTCTTATTTTCAAATTTATTATAACTTATTTTGTATCTACATCATCATAATAAAATTAAAAAATTAAATAAACGTAGAACAATTATTATTAATATCTACTATCTATTTTTCAATCTCCCAATTTTATTACATGCTTACGACATTAATAATAGCTAAAATCTTGTATAACGCATACATAAATTTAATTTTGTTAATGATAATAACCAAAAAAAGGCTCGACAGCTGTCAGTTTACCAATTTATTTATTTATTTCCATAAAGAAACAAAAAAAAAAATCTTTCTCAACGCCTATTTCAGTTACACATTCAGTGTTACCAATCTGAGGATTCAATATGTCAGTCTCATTATCCGTCAGATAACTATCAGATAGATAAATTTGAATTGAAATACGGGATGACATTTATCCAACAGATAAAGTATCAGATAACTTTATCTATCAGATATTTACCCAGAAGTTTATCAGAAGGTAGAAAGACCGGGCCTAAACCATTAGCTCATAGAACAAAAAGTTTATAAAACATGAGACTACCTATTAAAAATTAGCTTTTGAAAAAATCAATTTATACTACTGCTGGTTTCTAATTTTTTTGATCCTCGCATACGTTCAAAATTACGTGTTTCAAAATAAGGAAAGTTCCAGAATTCATCAGCAAATTAATCAATTAATTCAAGTAATTACGAGAATCAGTCGATAATACCTCTCTATTTTGGCTACAAAAATATAGTAAAAAAAAGTTTCATTCTGTCTTCGTAACGCTGTGAGATATTCCCGTAATATTTCGGGTTTGCGCGTATGCACGTTGCTGGGTTAAATGAGGAGAACTAAAATATGGTCACAAACTTGTAAGCCGTTAAATCACATTTTGAAAAAAAATAAATTTTTGTGTCGCTCTTTAAATTGGACCAATTATTTACATTTTATAGCTTACCAATCATGCCAATGTCATTGCATTAAAAGTTTTATTAGTTTTAAAATTACCACCACACTTTATTTTGAATATCACGCATATTTACAAAAATTTAATTTTCTCATACATCCTTTCCCCACATCATTACCAAGTTATCTTCTATTAGTTCATCCACTTGCAAATTTTAATCAAAATCATTAGAGCTGTTTTTGAGATTAATTGATTCTTACTTTATAGTAAAAAGTATATTTTGATCTAATACTAGATTTCGATATGTTATTTTTTTATAACAATGTTTTTTGTTACTATACCAAAGATGTAAATTTTGTTTTTTACAAGACTCAGAAAATATTTAGTATTATATTAAAAATGGTAATTAAATATGATTATTTTTTTATTTTTTATTTTATAATAGTTATTTTATAAAAATTATGTAAAAAAATATATGTGGGGGGCGCCTAACCTAGTTTTGCATCGCGGCGCCAGGTACCCTTGAGCCGGCCCTGTGCGGTTTACACTGTGATAGTTTACACCAGTGGTTCTCAAATTTATTTGGACAACCGCCCCCTTTTCAGAAAAAAAAAAAAAATACTCAGCGCCCCCTGGAAATCTACATTCTTTAAGCGAACAAACAAAAAAATATATGTATTTATATTACCAGAGCCGGCGCGAGGGTCTGTGGCGCCCGTAGGCAAGATTTAATTGAGCGCCCCTAAGCAGGGCGTAACCATCTTTTTTCAAGCATTTCAAATGAAGACTTAAAAAAAGGGCATCCCTTCTAAATTTCAAATGAAGACCTAAAAAAAAAGGTCCTTGCCTCTAAATTTCAAGTGAAGACCTAAAAAAAAAAGTCCTCACTTCTAAATTTCAAATGGCGACCTAAAAAAAAAGGTCTTCACTTCTAAATTTCAAGCGAAGACCTAAAAAAAAAGGTCCTCCCTTCTAAAATTACATTTCACTAAATTACTTTTACATTCATTTGTTCTAAATTACCTACGTTGTAAAATATAGTAAAGAAAAATGTTGTAAATAAGACACCTTGAAGCTTGAAATTAAAAATTATTTATTAAAATCATATTCTCATCTAATGAGAAGGATGAACCTGGTGCGCTGCTATCAATGTATCAATCCTCGGCTCTATTTTTGTCAGCAGTATTCTTAAATCACCGCGATTAGCTATTTGTAGTAGGTTTATTTTTTTTGTTAATAGATTTATGACCGCACTCAAAGCCGCAGTAAGGGGGGCGGAGGAGGCGACGGCCCCTAGCACTCTAAGGAAAAGGGCGCCGACGAGCTTGACTAAGGGGCGCCACATTGCGAAGGTGAGGATCTTTTTTTTTACTCATCACTTGATTTTGGGAGATGAGGACCTTTTTTTTGCTTATCATATCAAGGGCGCCAAAACACAGTTTTGCCCCTAGCGCAAGTTGCGGCTCTGACCGCACTGAATCCACGTTCCACTAAATATGACGAAGGAAATGCAATTAACAACTTTTGTACAGTGGCGGATTAAGCCTTCACCGGGCCCAAGACATTGTTGATTTACGGGCCCTCAACCTAGAGGCGTTTAAAGGGGAAGGGAGAGGGGAGGGTTCGTTGGGCCCTTGAAAATTACGGGCCCAAGACAATTGTCTTTTTTGTCTCTGCGAAAGTCCGCCACTGCTTTTGTATTATAGCCCATACCACAGGATAAGCTGCAGGAATCTGCTTATTTATGCCCCCTTATTTTTATTCAACGCCTTGGAAATACACCCGATGCGATGTAATTAAGCTCGGTACGACCTTAATTATATGGCTTAGGTAGTAAATAACAGCGTTCTAGGTCAGGGGTCGGCAACCTTTCGGTGACAAAGAGCCAAATCTATATTGATAAAAAACACAATAACATGGAAGAGCCGCTAAAAAATATATGCTATATTTAAGAAAAAAACGTAAAAATTGTTACTTATACATTTAGTTTGTGATACTTACTGTAGTTGCCAGTATATTACAATATAATAATTTTTTTAATGGGACGATTGTTCCTGTATAGTGTCCTATAAGACTTCAATATTAGGTGAATATTCAGTAATCTTTAACTTAAGGCAGCACTTAAGTTTCAGGTCAGTAAGATTACTTCTTAACTGACTCTTAATTAATTTCATATGTGAAAAGATTTGCTTACAGTAATATGTGGATCCGAAAATTATCAGTAGCCCAAAAGCATAATTTTTTAAAAGATTGAACGATTCTGGAAGACGGTTCCAAGCTTCGAAAAGAACTTTATCTACATTTTGAAGATTGCGAATTTCGGTCCAATTATACTGGGAAGATAAAATTCACTTTTTTCTTTCTAAATTTTCCAGTTCAGAATTAAGTTTTAAGAATATATAATTCCATAAACCTTTGGATTTCAAATCCACTAATTGAAGGTGATAAATGTAATTGCTACATATCTACTTCAATTGGTTTTGTCAAAAAAGCTAGTGTAGCTTTATATTTTCTAAACTCTTTAAATCTATCTCGAAAAGCTTCTTTCATGTTAACAATAGTTTGTGCAAAAAAAATTGCATTAACAACATGTTTTTGTAATTTAATAAAATAATTAAACATGTTTTTGCACGTAAATCATTAACAAATACAGATAACTTTTTTTCGAAACAAATAACTTCTTCTAAAAGGGAATATGCAGTAACTCGGGGAATTACCGGGCGTGAATTGCATCGTAAAACATTCTGAAAAATACAAAACCTGTATAGTACAGGCAGAATGTTGAAAATTAAAAAATAGATTATATTAAAATAAAAACCAGCCAATTTTCGAAGAGCCACAAAATTTTCTAAAAGAGCCGCAGGTTTCCGACCCCTGTTCTGTTGTAGTATATTAAATAATAAAAGTCCGGTAAATTTATAAATTTTCTTCACCTCCGGTGAAGAAAACTTCTAACAACCTAAATTATCTATATATATAAAATCGTAACTAAGCTACCTACTCATAATCAACGCCCAGCCCAAACCACTGAACCTACAATCATGAAATTTGGCGAGTATATTCCTTCCATGACGTAAGCACCCACTAAGAACGGATTTTTCGAAACTCATCCTCTAAGTGGGTGAAAAGAGGGTTAAAAGGGGTAAAATGTGGCTTCACGGTTTTCTTAATATCTCTTAGGTCCAATAAGATATCGACTTGGTTTTTGCTCACAATGATTACTCATGTAAATATTAAAAAACTTATTTCAGGATTTTGTTCTAATCGACCCCTAAAGGGGTGAATCTACAATCAGGGTGAATTATAGAACCCTTCGCATCTTCTGTGTTTATTGTGTTATAAAATTCTTTTTTGGTATATAGGTGCCTTTTTAAAATATTTAGAAAGTGTTTTGACCGTTTTTTTAATTTTCACCCCTAAAGGGGTAAATTGGTATTTTTTATTAGATAGAATTTCGTCTAGACAAAGAAACATAAAATTCGGGGATTATATCCTATTTATGACTTAAGAACCCCCTAAGAAATGATTTTTCGAAATTCGACCTCTCAGGGGTGACAAGGGGTGAAATGTGTTTACACGGATTCCTCAATTTCTGTTAGGTCAATAATATATCGCCTTGGTTTTTGCTTATAAAGATTATCCTTATAAATGTTAAAAACCTATTTCAAGTTTTTGTCCTAATCATCCCCTAAAGGGGTGAATCTACAATCAGGGTGAATTATATAAACCTTCGCATCTTCTGTGTTTGTTGTGTTATAACATTTCTTTTAGATATATAGGTGTCTTTTTAAAATATTTAAAAAGTGTTTTGATCGTTTTTTTAAATTTCACCCCTAAACGGGTAACTTGGTATTTTATATTCGTTAGAATGTCGTCTAGACAGAGAAACATAAAATTCGGGGAATATATCCCTTTTATGACTTCACAACCCCCTAAGAAATGATTTTTGGAAATTCAACCCCTAAGGGGTGAAATGGGGTAAAATTTGTTTTCACGGATTCCTCAATATCTCACAGGTCCAATAATATATCGCCTTTATTTTTGCTTATAAATATTATCCATATAAATGTTGAAAAACTTATTTCAGGATATTGTCCTATTCATCCCCTAAAAGGGTGAATCTACAACCAGGGAGAATTATAGAACCCGACGTATTTCCTGTCTTTGTTGAGTTATTAAATTGCTATTTGGCATATGGATGTCTTTTTAAAATATCACGAAATGGTTTTGACAGTTTTTCAAAATTTTACCCCTAAAGGGGTAAAAGGATATTTTTTATTTGATATAACATCCCTTAGACATAGATACATGATATTCGCAAAGTATATTCCCTCCGAGAGGTAAACATACACTAAGACGGGATTTTTCGAAATTCAACCACTAAGGGGTGAAATGTAATTTCAAGGATTCCTAAATATCTCTACGGACCAATAAGATATCGTCTTGGTTTTTACTTACAAAGATTACCCATATAAATGTTGAAAAACTTATTTCAGGAGTTTGCTCTAATCAACCACTAAAATGGTGAATTTCCGAACAGGGTTAATTATACAACCCATCATATTTCCTGTGTTTGTTGAGTTATAAAATTCCTTTTGGCATATAGATGTCTTCAAAATATCTCAAAATGGTATTGACAGTTTTTAAAATTTCAACCCTTAAGGGGTAAATGGGAATTTTGTATTCGATTTAACATCCCTTGGACATAGATAAATAAAATTCGTGAAGTATATTCCCTCAATGACGTAAGCACCCACTAAGACGAGATTTTTCGAAATTCCACCCCTAAGAAGTGAAAAGGGGTGAAATGTGATTTCAAGGATTCCTCAATACCTCTTAGGACCAATAAGATATCGTCTTGGATTTTGCTTACAAAGATTACCCATACAAATGCCGAAAAACTTATTTCAGGATTTTGTCTGAATCAACCCCTATAGGGTTTACAATCGGTGTGAATTATTCAACCCTTCGTATTTCCTGTTTTTATTAAGTTATAACATTCCTTTTTGGCATATCGGTGTCTTTTTAAAATACATCGAAATGGTTATGACAGTTTTTAAAAATTTCACCCGTAAAAGGGTAAATGGGTACTTCTTACTCGATAGAACGTCCTCTGGACAAGATACATGAAATTCGTAAAGTATATTCCCTGTATGTCGTAAGTACCCACTAAGACGGTATTTTTCGAAATTCAACCCCTAGGGGATGAAAAGTGATAAAATGTTTTTCCTCGGATTCTTCATTATCTCTTAGGTCCAATGGTATATTGATTTGGATTTTGCTAACAATGTTATCCGTATATGTGTTTAAAAATTAAATTCAGGACTTTGCTCTAATCATCAATTCCTAAAGGGGCGATTCTAGATTCAGGGTGAATTATAGAATCCTTTGTAGCCTTTGTCTTTGTTCTACTGCAAACTATGTTGTACTTTTTCACATTTAGGTGTCATTTTAATATCATTAGTTTCAAGATCATTTCATTTTCACCGTTTTTTTATATTTCACCCCTAAATTGCATTTTTTATATTTCCCTAAATTTCATTGGTATATTGGTATTTTTTAGTAGACAATTGAAATTCGGGGATTATATTTCTTTCATGACGTAAGCAACCACTAAGAAGAGATTTCTCGAAATTCGACCCCTAGGGGGTGAAAACGGATTTCTTAATATCTCTTGATGAAATAACTACTTGCTTTTTACTTACTATAGTTACCCGTACGCATGTATAAAAATGTAATTTAGAATTTTGCTTCAATCAACACTTAACGGGGCGAATCTACATTAAATCAGGGCGACTTATATAATGTTTCGTAACTTATTTGTTTGTTGAGTTATAACATTCCTTTTTGGTATATATATTTTTTTCTAATCTTTAGAAAGTCTTTTAAACGTTTTTTTTATTTATAAAGGGGTAAATAGGTATATTTTTGATTATATACATGGAATTCCGGGAACATATTTCTTCCATAACGTAAGCATCGAACCCTTTATATCTCCTGCGCTTCTTGAGTTATAACATTCCTTTCTGGCATATAGGTGACTTTTTAAAATCTTTCGATAGTGTTCTGACAGTTTTTTAAATTTCATTCCTAAAGATTTTTTTATTAGAAATAAGAAATTCTAAGAGTGCATTTCTCGATATGACGTAAGAACCCACTAAGAAAGGATTTTTCGACCCCTATGGGGTGAAAAGGAGTAAAATGTTTTTCACGGATTCCTCAATATCTCTTAGGACAGATGAGATATCGACTAGGTTTTTGCTTATAAAAGTTACCCGTGCACATGTTTATAAACAAACTACGAATTTTATAGGAATGAGCCTCTAACGGGATGATTCTACACCTGAGGAGAGAGTCAGCAATGTGATCTATGAAGAACCATGACTTATAATAATTGCACGATGATGACAAACCGTCAATATACCGTAGCGAAGCACGGGTACTCAGCTAGTATTTTATAAAAGGTAAACTATCCTGGGGGGGGGGGAAACGCTCCCTATGTAGCCAGGGGGGGGGCCTGGCTACGTCCCTGGCGCCCCCCAAGTAGCGGTGTCTCCAACTTTGAGAATCACTGGTTTACAGAGGCTTGTGTGAAGTCGATTAATCGGTATGTAAAATCTCATGAAATATACTAATAAAGACCTGACCAAAGTTCCTGACAGAAATACAAGAAATAACTTGTTCTTGTGTTGTTAATTTTATTCCCTTACACATGTTCTCAAAATGTTCCATTTCCTTCAGATTTAATTTAAAAGCTGATATAATACGAATTGTTTTTACTCCACATTTGCGTAATTAAAACTCTAGTCAACTTTTCATTGCTTAAAAGTGAAAGTCTGTATTTTAAAATTGAACAACAAATATTTTTTAGCTAAAATATTTCAAATTATACCCGTATTAATACAATATAAACCATAAATTAATAAATTATTTTAAAACTTAAATTTTTTCGCAGTGGTTTTATGGGCCCAGTATGCAAATTAAGGACTAGTTCGTCTCCCACAGTGACATTGGTAAAGCGGCTTAAATTGAAATTCATTACAAGCGTTGCTTTATAAAGCTGAGGTAGGTCGGTACTTCAGATTCCGTATCTGATTTAAACAACATTATAAACAATAATTATTGTAATAATTTATTTAAGTAATTGGTAGTTGAAAAATAACATTATTACTTTTACTACCTGATATTTACATCAGATAAATTCGTCAGATGATCACGATGTACAACTCGTGCGTACTCGCTTTGTTAAAATATTTTTATAAATAAGACGCGTTTTGTCGTATACTGAACAGTTTTCCATGGTGTTGATAAATATATGGATCATCTTTTAATACTAACTAGGGAAATATATTTCAATTCAGTGGCGGCTCGTGACAAAAATGTTTGGATGTTCTGCAAAGAAGAAAAAAAAAATAATAATAATAAGAAAAGTAAAAAGTATATGCTTATGTTGTTCCCTTAATGCAATTTCTTAAATATTAATGCAATACGCCCGTCTTTCTTAGCAGCAAATTTATCTATAACTGTATCGGTAAAGTTCGGTATTGTCGATTTGATTTTTTTTTTCTATTGACAGTGCTGAAAGAGTGCTGACAGTGTTAGACGATCTTCACACATCGAGTTTCTGGGAAAAGTTTTTATCCGTTTTAAAGTGGTCTGCGAAAATTATGTATTTTACTGGTCCGCAGTGCGGTTTTGGTTGAGAAACACTGATCTATAATATAGTCCCTATAGCCCAACGTGTGTCCCTGCGTGGGTGCGTGCCTGACTTCTAAAACAAATTTAAAGCGAGATTCCGAAATGTAGCGAAATATTCCGAAGCTTACCGAAGTGTATATTAACATATAACGCCTGACAATAATAGTTGTTAATTTATATGTTTACACAAAAATAATATTAATTGAATTATTAATAGCAGAAAAATAATTATTTTAAAAAATATTTGGTTTAGATGAAAGTATTTATATAAGAAAAATGTGACTTTCTTTTCTTTATTATTATTATTTTCAATGCTTTATTATTTTTTTATTCCTACGATTAACGTTTTAAATTTTCAAAAATTTAAATATAATGCAGTGAGTAAAACACGCTTTGGTAAAAATGAATAATTTTTACCAAAAATAACCGGCCGAGTTTGGTCATTCATATCAGCGCCACTAGGTGACAACTTATTTGTGTAAATTTAAAATTGGTTCGAAATATTTAAAATATTTTGGTAAAAATTACAAATTGATACATTCAATAGTTTGCCTTTGAAATTGTTATGTTGGTATTAAAACATGATAAAAAATGTCATTCCATTTGACATATGTCATAAAAATAAATGATATCTTAGTTATAATGATCATAACCAAGAAATCTGAAGTAGGTTTTACAGCGTAAGGAATATTTTGAAATGACAAATTTACATTTAAAAGTCAGTACTACACTATAAAAGTAACCAAAATTACCAGATCTGGTTTGACCTTACAAAAGTGAACGCAATATATTAAAGCGGACAAGCAATTAAATTTTACTGTGTAATAATTTCTCACGATTTATTTCAAACTGATTTCAGTTATAGTGTAAGTAGGCTTTTTTCCGTGTGTGTATTTTTCCGTGTGCGCTTTTTTTCGTGTTTGCATTTTTTCATGTGCGCATATTTCCGTGTGCGTATTAATCCGTGTGCGTTTTTTCCGTGTGCGTATTTTTCTATTATATAAGAAATTAAAAAAATTATTTTAATAAATATATTTTAAATTTAACGTTTCAAATCATTTTTAGTTTTAACACTATAAATGTAATGCACTGATTGAAAATGAATCGTTTTCCCATTTTAAAAAGTTAATGAATAAATAATTGGGAATAGTACTCATTATTTGTCCAGTTTTTAATAATGGGCGAAAAGTAGATTCAATTTGAATTGGATGAAGTAAGGCGTATGGCTAGAGAAAAAAGTCTGAGGTGTCGAGCAAGTTCCACATTAAGGTAATGATGTGTTTGCCAACACGTAGTAATAGTAATAATTGTTCAGTAACCGTAAATTATCAAATGTAAATAAATAAATTTAATTTTTCTAATAAAAATAACTTTTGGTCTCCCAAAAAATATAATGTGTACCTTGGCCAAAAAGATCTTTTACGTCCTTACCCTGTTTGAAGTCCTCGGCTGCGCCTCGGCCTTCAAATGGGGCCAAAAGATCTACTTTTTGGCCCTGGTACACAAATAACTATTCAATTGCCGGTAAATCATCTACAATATTAAAAGTGGCAGTGCTTATAAAACATTTTTGTTAGTTACCATGTACGTGCATTGAAAGCCTGGCCTCGATTCCCAATATTTCTTCTATAGATAGTGATCCTCTATACCAGTGATTCCGAAACTGTGGTCCCTATGAACCCCTGGTGGTCCGCATGATAATCTCTAGGAGTTCGTTATAAAAATTTAAAAAACAGAATTATTGAATTTAATAATAAGATTTTACCTTTTCCATGTTACTTTACCTAAAAAATAAACAGGAAATAGACTGAATATTAAACATTATTTAAGAATAAACCTGTCAGATACTGAACCTGATATTTCGGGCTTGGTGGAAAAGAGATGTCATCCATCACATCGAAATAAAAATAAATAATTACTCCCTCCGTTCCAAAATAAGTGTCCGATTTTAGTTTTTTTAATGGATTATTGAAATAATGAAATTAAATGTATCAGTAGTTATTTATTTAAATTAGTCCTCGATTTTGGTTTCTTTAACGCCATTCAATCATTACAACACAAAGAGTCCCCGTCCAGTATTAATGAACTCATTGCGGCCGTGCATAAAACATGGGATGAAATAACCGCGGAAAAACTAGACAATTGATCATTACACTGCAGAAGTGTATGGAATTAACTATGCTTCATAGAGGAGGAAACGATTACAAGCTTCCTCACATTTAGTTCAGTTGTGAAAATATACGCTATAAATTCTGTCAAGTAGCGGGAATTTTTAAATAAAGCACACAATTTTTATTTTATCAACAAAATTTAATTTGTCGCCTTCAAGGTAGGCCCCATTTGATGCAACACATATTTCCAGCGTTTTTTTCAGTTTTCGAAACACCTTATATAGGCGCTTTCCGGTATAGCTTTCAGCTCATTCTACGAATTTTCTTTTATGGCCTCGATCGACTCAAAACGGATTCCACGTAGCGGCAATTTTAATTTCGGAAATAAAAAGAGAAGTCACACGGGGCCAAATCTGGTGAATACGCTGGTTGCTCGATGGTATTTGTCCTGTTTTTGGCCTTAAATTCACAATTTCTGCTCTATGCGATGGTGCATTATCATCATGTAAAATCCACGAATTGTTCTTCCACAATTTTGGTCGTTTTTGACGAATTTTCTTACGCAAACGTTTCAATACGGCCAAATAATATTCTTTATTGACCGTCTGCCTTGTCGGGACGAATTCATGATACACCAAACCACGAATATCAAAGAAAACAATGAGCATAACCTTGACTTTTGAGCGACTTTGACGTGGTTTTTTTTGTTTTGGCTCATTTTTTGTCCGCCATTCTGATACCTGCTTACTTGTTTGCATGTCAAATTCATAGACCCATGTCTCATCACCTGTTATGATGCGTTCCATGAATGTGGGTTCAAAATGAACGCGATCCAGCATGTCTAAAGAGAATTGTTTACGGTACTGTTTTTGTAGAAAATCCAACTCTGTTGGAACGAGACGAGCGGCAACACGTCTCATGCCCAAATTATGCACCAAAAGCAACCGAACGGACTCGTGTGAAAAGTTCAAATCACGTGAAATCTCTCTTAAGCTCGAACGCCGATTATCGAGAACAACTTCCTTTACTTTTTCGATGTTTTCGTCGGTTGAAGTGGTCGAAAGTCGTCTGGAACGTGGTTTATCTTCGCTCTCTCGACCGTTTTTAAATGTTTTGTACCACTCGCCCGTGTTTTTGATAAACCTGATTCACCGTAACACTTTTCCAACATTTTTAACGAGTCGGCACACGTAATTCCATTCGCAACACAAAATTTAAGGCAAACTCTTTGTTCAGTAGTTTTGTTCATGTCGACGATGCACTACTGAAAATGCAAATCGCGACGCACTACTGAAGTGTCTTAACTAAAACAGCCGATGTAATCAAACTGGTTGATAGATGGCGCTCATGTTTGACACAGTTATTAGGGACAGTGCTGTCAACTTATGAAAAAAAGATTTAAAAAAAAGTATTAGCACGGGCTTTTTAAATCACAAATTCCCGCTACTTTTTTGACAGGAAACCGACCTTTTGCATCTTTTTTTTATGAAATTGGACACTTATTTTGGAACAAATAAAATTCCTAAATCGGACACTTATTTTGGAACGGAAGGAGTATTATTTTGTTATAATTAATTATAATGTATTTCGAGTTGAAATTTATTTAAATTGTAATCGTTCAAAAATATAACCAATTTTTAAAATTCAAATGTTGCTTTATTTATATTAATTATTAATTAATATCAGTCTAAAAATACAATTCAAAATATAGGGGTCTGTCAAAATATTTCATTTATAAAAGGAGTTCTCCAGCTTGCAAAGTTTCGGAACCACTGCTCTATATATATACAGAACTACAATATACATAACAAAAACAAGGATAATATAGTTAAATGGTGAAAATATTTATTTTCGTGGTTGTTGCAACACTCTTGGCATTGGCGTATGCTGAAACTGCTTGCCGTCAAGTGTGTTGCTAAATTTCTGATACACACCAATGCCGCTCTCGTAGCTTCGGGCATGCCACATTGCAGGCGGTTGTTGCATATGATGCTGATGTTTCATTACGGTGTGGTGCAATTGTTGGTGATGGAGATGGTGCTGTAACGGCAACGGTAGTGGAGGTTGTTGTTGACTAACTGAGAAACGTTTGGGTGGTGCTGGTTCTTTCGTTTTGGATTTTACGAAATTAGGTACTCTTGCACGGAGTCCACAGTAGTAAGGATCATCTGAAAAAAAATTATATATATTAATAACACATTCTAATTAGGGGTTGTATTACCGGGTTACCGGTTTAAGAGCAAATTGTCAAATTAACGTTTAAAATTTTTACCAGTAAATTACAAAAATTAACCAGTATCGTACATATATAATTAGCTACCATGTGTTAGTGATTTCGTAACACTGTGACGTCATTTTTCCTTTTTCCTAAGGTTCTCGTGACTGGGCAACTGGGAAACAGGGTGTTCCCAGTTTGACTTGACTGTCGGGTATTTTGCAGATTTATTCTCTAGGAATCTACGAATATAATTACATATAGAAATTTGTAGGATTTCGTAGGCATAAACAAGAAACTCTAGATACTCTAATGTCATTTGACTGATATCAACCATATTTTGCAGATTTATTCTCTAAGAAACTGCAAATAAAATAACATATAGAAATATCTAGGATTTCGTAGGCATAAACAAGAAACTATATACACTGCTATATCTTTCGACCAATATGAATAATATTTTGCAGATTTATTTTCCTAGAATCTACAAATATAATTATTTACAGAAATGTCTAGGGTTTCGTAGGCATAAACAAGAGACTCCTATATCCTTTGACCGATATGAACAATATTTTGCAGATTTATTCTCTAGTAATCTGCGGATAAAATAACATACAGAAATATCTAGGGTTTCGTAGATATAAATAACAAACTCTTGACACTCCTATATTCTTTGATTGATATGAAAAACATTTTGCAAATTTATTTTCTAAAAGTCTGCGGATAAAACATCGTATAGAAACATCTAGAGTTTCGTAGGCATAAATAAGAAACTGTAGACACTTTTATATTCTTTGATCGATATGAAAAATATTTTGCAGATTTATTATTTAAAAATCTGCGGATAAAATAACTTATAGAAATATATATGGTTTCGTGGGCATAAACAAGAAACCATAGGGTACCCCTATATCCTTTGACCGATATGAACAGTATTTTTCAGATTTATTTTCTAAGAATCTACGAATATAATTATATGCATAAATGTCTAGAGTTTCGTAGGCATGAACAAGATACTCTAGATACTTCTGTTTCCTTTGACCGATATGAACAATATTTTGCACATTTATTCTCTAAGAATCTACGAATATAATTACATATATAAATATCTAGGGTTTCGTAGGCATAAACAAGAGACTGTAGATACTCCTGTTTAATTTGACCGATATGAACAATATTTTGCAGATTTATTCTCTAAGAAACTGCGGATTAAATTTTATATATAAATGTTTTGGGTTTCGTAGGCATAAACGAGAAACTCTAGACAAGCCTATATCCTTTAACTGATATGAACAATATTTTGCAGATTTATTCTCTAAGTATCTACGAATATAATTACATATAGAAATGTCTAGGGTTACGTAGGCATAAATTAACGTCTCAAATTATTTTTAGTTTTAACTTTATAAATGTAATGTACTAAGTAAAAATGAATCGTTTTCTCATCTTAAAAAGTTAATGAATAAATAATCTAACTATATAATTAGCAAGTGTCTGTATGTAGTGTCGGTAACATTATGACGTCAATTTTTCTAAAGTTCTCGTGATTGGCTAACTGGGGACACCCTGTTTCTTGATTGGCTGTCAGGTGACGCCCTCTCCCGTGATTGGCTAACTGGTGATATCCTGTCCAGTGATTCGCAGACAGGCGACAAAATTAGGATACGTTAAAAAATAAAACCAAAGACACATACAAACAATTGAAATTTTTATATTATAAATCCGTCATTGTTGACGGGTAATAACCTAGTATATATATATTTCAATACATTTTCATAATTTACGTAACAATAATAATTACATTTCGATAAAATTACAATGATCACAATGTAAGGAAATTGAAAATAAATTTATAAACTATTATTATAATTTATTTTCAATTTCTTTAACCACTCTATCGCTGAGGGCGTTAGCAAGTTTATGTCGTCGGGGTCTCTTTCATACCGATGTATTGGACATTCTGAAACTATATGCTCTTTTGTCTGCATTTCTGCACCACGATCGCATGTAGGATTTTCTGTATATCCCCAATCATGCATCTGTTTTGCGCATCTGCCATGGCCAGTACGAATACGATTCAATTTGGTCCATAGTTGCCGGGGAAGGTGGCTTCTCAAAACCAGGTGGCTTGTCGTTGATGTTTAGGTTTATGGGATTTCGGTTGGTATTGAAATTCTGCCATTCTGCATTCCACGACTGTTGGAGTTCGAAACATCTATTCATGGACGTATATGGCGCTCGTCGCGATTTCTACCTTGGTGCGGGTATGTTGCAGAGATCTTCATGAATCGGAAGGTTCATGTTTTGGTCTATAGTATGTTGGATTTTTTGTAGAGCATGATTTCTGCGTAAATTTGATGGAGCTATATGGCTTAGTACTGGTAAGTATTCTAAGGCTACGGTCACACTATATCCGTGCGTGCGGTAACGAGCTTTTATACTGAACGATTTTGTCTTGACCCGCGGCTGGGTGGTTTCAGTACATACGTGCGACTTGCGTGCGGTTTCATTCAAATTAAACTATTTTATTTTAAATATCTGTTACTGAACAGCAAAAACATATAAAACAACATTATTTATAGTAATAAAACAAATTATTTTTGTTCTATGCATTTTTAGATGAATATTTGGGGAGTTATTTTGAAATGTCTCCCTTATTATTAACAGCAAAAAACGTGTATGACAAAAATTGTTTATAATAAAAAAACAAATAATGTTGTCCGAAGTACTTTTTCATCTGCATGAATAATAATTTTTACGTGAGTCTCGGAAAAAGAGAAAGACAGAAATTAATTTGTTGTTGATTACACATATTTTTTTCTGTAGAACTCCAAAGAAATGAGGAAAACAAAATAAATAAATAAACAGATAAATAACGAAATAAAATATCCCCAATGTTATGCAGCAGCATATTAATTCTATTCTTCTTCTAATTTTGTAAAAGAAAGTCTTTGGATCAAAACTCATATTTTTGGCCTGCTGGACGCATAAAAAAACAAACATGTTTGTGCGTCGACGCAAGTTACCGCAAGCAAGTATGCATGTACTAAGGGTGTAGATCGAACTACCCCGCTTATCATTCTCATTGTGGAGTTTAGTTGTATATCCACTTTTTTTACATGTCTACTGTTAAGCCATATACGTGCACAGTATTCTGCTGTAGAATATACTAATGCCATACTGGCCGTCCTCAGAGTGTCCGCAGACGCGCCCTACGATATGCCCGCTAGTTTCTGGATAATGCTGTTTCTAGTCTAGAGTTTAGCAGCTGTTTTTTTCCAAACCGGTAATTCCACTTACCAGTCCAATTTACCGGTAATTCGGTGAATAAAAAATCTAAATTCGAAGTTTTTGTATACGAAATATTGTGTTTATATGTATTTAAAAGGGTATTTAACATGAAACTAGGTAAGTAACAATTATATTTAACACATTTTTAAGCACTGAATTAAAAAAGACATTAATATGTAGTATAAAGGAGAGAAGGACTAATTATTCAGACGTGTTACACTATTTAACAGACCCTAATTTGGTTTTTCCGGTTGAAGAAAATTATGGAATTTTTAATATAAGCAGTAAAGCCACAATTATTAAAAGTTCTGTTGATATTGTAGAAAGCATCTCGTACATTAAAACAGATTCCGGCGATAGTAGTCAGAGTCATTTAAATGATGCGGATTCGGATGCAGATAACGAGATTAATACTTCTACATCAAATGATGAATTATCTATGAAGAAAAAACTTTATGTCCTTATTAAACAAAAAATGGATATGACTCAGATTTAGAAGAAAAGAACACTAAAGATCTGAAAGAGCTAATAAAAAAAGAATTAGAGCCCTTTCGACAAGAAAAATACGAGGGAAGTACATTCAAACAGTTTTTGATTATTTGATGACCATTTGTCCAACGTGTGTTGATAGAGTATTTTCGGGAGCTGGATTATTTTGCACCAAAATTAGATCTCAATTAGGAGATAAGACTTTGGATAAGTTAAGCTTTTTAAGAAGTTATTATTATTTTTTTTTAATGTTATTTAATAAAAATGGTACTACATTGCTATTTCTGCACAGAGTTGGGCAAATTGCAATCAAACTAATGATTGAGGATTGAGATTAAAAATTTAATTTCAAGACTTGATAATGAGTAGCGTACATCACTCATAATGCGGTTATTCACACTGGTAACTAAATTAAATATTTATTCATTATCATGATTAAATTTTAGTTATGATTGAAACTAAAATCAGGATTGAGATTTGATTTTTTCACTCTCACTGTTCATTGGAATTTAATATTTATACATTGTAGACGTCTGACGCAGATTTAAATTGTGAAAAATTTGAGTGATATATTTTACAATTATATATTTGTATTTTTTCGCCAACATAAGTGACAACGATACTCGTGAAAATTTTGGTGCATCGAATCTTTTAATGTCTGAAGCATCAGGAGCTTCAAACTCTTCTCAGTAAGCCAATGATGGTAAGAGAAGAAATGTTTTATTTAAATCGAAAACGGTAGATGATAAGTTTTTTTCAATATTCAATATATTTCAATATTTACCCGAAAAACTTTTTAGAGCAAAATAAGTTCATTGCTCAATGTGGTCAATGCTAACCTAAAGTTGAAATTAACGGATATAAAAATAGTTCATCGAATTTTATATCTCATCTTAAAGACACGGAAATGATGCATTTATTGCATTTAAAAAAATATTGATTTTAAAGGTAGACAAACAGTTGTTCCTCAAAAATCAAGAACAATTAGAGATTGTCACAACAAAAATTTGAAGAAGACATTACCAAATATTTTATTCCACTAAGATCGGTAGAGTGGCAAAATGTAATGCTGTTTCGAAAATTGTAAGATAATAATAATAATAATAATAATATATTTATTTAGCTAAAAATGCTAGTAACTGCAGATGGCCGAAAACTATTGAGAATTTGGGTATAGGGATATTATATACGTAATATATAAACAGATCCAAACGATTCAAATTTTTCTGAAAAAATATCACAATATGATTAAAAACTAATGATTTGAAACTAATGATTATCATTTAGTTAAGGATTTATGATTACATCCATTATTGATTGAATAAGGAATGATTAATTTAGTTTGATTACATTTTCATTCAAAATTTTAGATGATTTAAAGTTTAGTTAAATAATGCCCAACTCTGTTTCTGTATTATATTATTAATATTTTGTTTAGAGTAATATTTTAATTTTTATATTTTTTATATTCCATATTTTTCGTTACTTTGAAATAAATGTGAAATAGAAATCGAAATTTCTTATATTTCTTGATACCTTAATGTTATTTTTAAGGAAAAAAATTACCGGTAAATCGGTGTTTTAATTTTCATTTACCGAATTTCAGTTTACCAAAAAAGTTAGCCAAGACCAGGTATGGCCGAACTTTTACTAACACGAGCGATATTCTGGTCGACAAATGTCGTCGCGAGTCAGAGAACAAAAATAAGAAGACGGATTGAACTAATGAAAGAAGAAAAAAAAAGGAAAACGGATCGAGTCATGACTTGGAAACACGGAAGGCGGAACGAAATGATGAAGGAAAAAAATGAGGAAAAGGTAGGCGGATAGAACTAGTGAGGCGGCAAAAAGGAAGTCGAATCGAAGTGATGATCATAAAGTAGGAAGACAGAGGGAAGCGATAAGCAAAAAAGGAAATAGCTACGCCAGCCACATAAATACATTCGCAAGCCAAATCTATCCCGCCGGCTGTAGTTTGACGATGCTTGCCCTATACCTTGAATGTGCATTCAAAGCTCTTAAATCAATAGCTTATAGACTGTAGCTTGTACTCTGTTTACTGTCACTAGCAGGGGCGCACACAGATTTTTGGCTTGGGGGGGGTCCAATTATACATAATTTTTATAAACACAGGTCAAAATATCAATTTCAAGTGAAGAGCAAACAAAAAGGTCCTCTCTTCTACATTTTAAGTGAAGAGCAGAAAAAAAAGGTCCTCCCTTCTAAATTTTAAGTGAAGAGCAAAACAAAAAGTCCTCACTGCTCACAGTACGGGGGGGGGTCCGGACCCCTTGGACCCCCCCCTTGTGTGCGCCCCTGGTCACTAGTAAGTTTGTCATATGGTACGACGTGAAACCGTTCAGACCTCTAAAGCCGCATTCAGAGCTCTGAAATCAATAGCTTATGCACTGTAACTTATGGACTGTTCACTGTCACCAACAAGTTTGTCATATGATAAGACGTGAAACCGTTCAGACCTCCAAATTTAATACGCTGTTTGTTGTGGATTGTGCATAATTTTCGAAACTTATAGCTAGTGAGATGTTTTAATGAGACAGACATATAAACACATTCGCTATCGCATTCTATCAGTGACACCGTAGTTATCGAATGCCTTTACATAACCTAACATGTCATCATTAACGAATCTTGCTCAAAATTACAAAGACTATGATCAATTTAGGTAATTAGGTAGTTAAAATCTAAAACAACAGAATTATAAGAACGATAATACATATAAAATATTTTACGAAGCTAAATAGTTGGTTTCAAAATTCACAGATGGAGGGCTATTCGTAATGTATTAATTTATAACAGATGTGAACGGTACATGGAACGTTAAAAAGAATGCATAGAAACATAACTTACAGCTTACAAAGCACAGTCTACAACCTCTTAATTTAAAGAGCTCTGAATGCGGCTTAAATGTATTTAAACGTTTTTCGTTGTGGATTATGGATAATTTTCTAAACTTTTTGAGAAGTGACACTACCGATGGCGGCGCTGTGCTCCAAGGTAATATGGCTGTCGTGTCTAGTATTCAGCTGTCCATATACTAATAGCGAACAGGTTAATTTAAGCACAGTACATTTTTATTTTATTAAAATGCGAGTATATATTTGCGAATTTTTTAAATTTTTATGCGCTACACATATATCGAGTTGTATAACAGAAGGTGGACATCAAATTACAGTATTTAAAGTTTAATTTCAGCAGATTAATTGAAATGTAATTTGCAGTTGAGCCGGTGTTAAATGCCAGGCACGTAATTTTATGTGGTACATCTGAGTGTCGGTCATCTGAATTTACAATATATGGATTCTGTTTGCAAACAAGTGCATTATGTTCATTGCCTCATGAAATAAAATTAGTTTTAGATGGACAGGAGCAGCTA
Organism: Liopterus haemorrhoidalis; assembly: GCA_963971575.1. Classification (NCBI taxonomy): domain Eukaryota; kingdom Metazoa; phylum Arthropoda; class Insecta; order Coleoptera; family Dytiscidae; genus Liopterus; species Liopterus haemorrhoidalis. Next base: position 28,605,707 of record OZ020623.1, read on the forward strand.
AAAGTTAAAAATGCAACTTGCAAGTGTAAGCATATTAGAGCAGTTTGGTTTTCTGCGACAAATGTAATGAACAAATTCGCATAGTATCAGTTACTTTTTAACTAAAAATATATTCCCATGCCTTCCTTCCTGTCCATAACCAAATCTTTTCCCAATCTGGAATTAATATTAACTTTCCATACATTTTTCTTAAGGGGGGGGGGGGTTTATAACCACATTTTAAGCATATTTTTGTGAATTTTTTTCAAATCTAACGTTAAATTAATTCATTTTCAAACTAAGTACATATATAAAGTATGTTTTGAAGAAGATGCCAGCTGTGGCAAATATTCTTAGACTTCGGAAAAAAAATTAGATTTTGCGGTGACCAGCATAACTCGTCACTGGATCATCTGAAATCAAAAATCCAAAAAGATTTTGTTAGTTTATGAGTTTGCCGAGGTAATGACGTTGAGTTTTTATTTTTAAAATGATTTTTCAGTTTTTAGCGAAGACAAAAAAAATTAATTCCGCCTAAAAAAAACCTAAAAATGAGTATATTTGTGACTGTTAAATTAAAAAAAAACTATGAAAAAACATATATCTCAACGGCGTTACCTCGACAAACTCATAAACTAACAAAATCTTTTTGGACTTTTGATTTCAGATGATCCAGTGACGAGTTATGCTGGTCACCGCAAAATCTAATTTTTTTCCCGGAGTCTGAGAAGATTTGCCACAGCTGGCTCATTTCACCATATTTTGCCTTCAAAATTTTTTTGTATCTTCTTCAAAACATACTTTATATATGTACTTAGTTTGAAAATGAATAAATTTAACCATAGATTTGAAAAAAAATCACAAAAATATGCTTAAAATGTGGTTATCAAACCCTACCCCCCCCCCTTAAGAAAAGAAAAAAAACTAAGATGCCTATCTTTGTCCTGTCTTGAATGACAGCCAAAAACACTACAATTTGTTCTACTTTTATAGTTTTTCACAACTTCTATCGACATTCTAACAAAAATTCTACACTAGAACATATGTAATAAGTTCAAACAGTACTAGAGCGCCTAGTACAATATTTGACCACCAGACTGCGTATTCTAGCGTGTCAGTTCTCAATAGTGGAAGTTATAATTATTACCGACCGCCAACATATATAAGGGAGGTATTGTGATCATACCAATTTTGACGTTTCGAGATTTCGATGGATCTCCACGAATTAAGGTCCCTACATAACGTTTTGACTATTTCTAGCATGATGTCTGTCGATCTGTCTGTCCGTCCGTCTGTCTGTCCGTCTGTTTGTCCGTCTGTCTGTCAGTCTGTCTGTCCGTCTGTCCGTCTGTCCGTCTGTCTGTCTGTCTGTCTGTCTCTCTGTCTGTCTGTCTGTCTGACTGTCTGTCTGTCTGTCTGTCTGTCTGTCTGTCTGCCTGCCTGCCTGTCCGTCCGTCCGTCCGTCTGTCTGTCTGTCTGTGTACACGTGTAGCGCAAATTCGACTGAAAGGATTTTTATGAAACTTCATATTTAAGCTTCTGCCATCAATGGAACAAGTTGATCAACTTTTGGTAAAAATCGGTTGACTAAACATGGGAGTTTACTCGTGCGATTTTAAGATTTTTGTGAATATTTCACAACACAAAAATATTTCGAAAAAATGTATTGAACAAAAGTTGCTATAAAAGCAATAACTAATAACTTTTATTTGAGACGTTTTTTTGATAAAACGAAAAATTTCGAATAAATTCTGTAAAATTTTACGAAATTTTTTTCTATTTATATGTAACGTTTCCATGGTTATGATAAATAATATCTCTGTTAGAAAATATTAAGTCAAGTTATTTCTACTCTGCTGCTAGAATGTAATTTATATAAGTACTTTATGATGGCGGTCGGTCCTGCGGTGGCCACAGCTGATTTTTTGTCAATAACGGAATATAATTTTCGGCGAGTCTTTTGGCCCGTGTCTGATAGAAATCTAACTAATCATCAAATTCACTTTCATTTCATTCGTCCCATAAAAATGTTATGGAAATTTCAACAATTTGATTTGAAATAATGACAATTGGAATAGCTTTCTAAAATATTCAGTATAGCATAGTGTTATTTTAATCTATGATTAGAAGGCGAGGCGAAGCAGTACAGGACACAGAATGATTTTGAATGAATTAAAATGACAAGCCTACATATAACTTTAATGTCAGCCCGACCATTTACTAATGCCATATTATTTCTTATGCATAGTTATAGAACGACCTTCGATATCTACTTATTATTTAGCTATTAATGTTTTTTAAAAGGTTGATTCGGTTCATATTTAAATGTTAGAACATTTACCTTGAAAATAGACCAGTTTTCTGATTATAGATTTCATGTTTTTGACATGATCATCTTTTATTAATTACGTCATTGGATGAATGGACTTTATTAGGTGATTAATTTTGACATAAATATAAACATCAAAGAGAACGTAATATTTATCTGTTTTGATCTGATTCACGTTTCTGATTCAGACACGGATATTCTAAAATGCACTATACTACAGCTCATAAGCAATTGCTCACCTTCTGTTTTTTATATTCTGAATTTATAAATTAGTACTCTCTCCGTCGGAAAATATGGTATACATTACTTAAAAAAATTGATGTGAAGTGTGAATTTTCACACATTTCAGAGTTTCACAGGTATACAGGTGTTTGTTTGAAACGGGGCACCCCGAAAATCTCCTTTATTTGTAAAGATACAAAAAATCTTCAGAACAAAAGTTAAACTAGACAAAAAGGCCCATCTAAAGGTTACTATAAGAATTCTGAGGCACTTCCGGTTTCACCGGAAATGATGTCAACTTTTGATCTAGCATAGGGAATCGATAATTTTATATTTTTTTCCTAAAAGTACATTAAATTAGCTTTAGAATGACACCAAAAAGTTAAATTTTTATGTTAACCATTTCAAAATGGCGACCATTTATTTACAAAATAATAATCAACATAAGTTTTACAAAGTTGAACGTAGCAAGCTTTGAAAACAATAAAAAAAGAAACAAAATATCGCTAAAATAAACTATTTGACTAAAACATACATTACTTTTACAATTATTTTACAAAAAAAAAAAAAAAAATACAAATGTTCGATCAAACCACCATTATTGTCCACACATTTTCTTATTCTTAATAAAAACTCTTCCATTGGCCTTAAGAGTACACTCTTGGATATCCCGGATTGCACTTCTAACCCCTTTCTTCTAAATCTTCTATCGTCGTTGGTGTTGTCCGATACACTCTATCTTTTAAATACCCCCAAACGAAAAAATCCAATGACGTGAGATCCGGCGATTTAATTGAAAAATTAAAATTTAAATTATTTCGTTTTATTTCATATAATAACTAGTTATAACAGTTTATTTTAGAGATATTTTGTTTCTTTTTTTATTGTTTTCAAAGCTTGCTAAGTTCAACTTTGTAAAACTTATGTTGATTATTATTTTGTAAATAAATGGCCATTTTGAACTGGTTAACATAAAAATATTACTTTTTGATATCATTGTAAAGCTAATTTAATGTACTTTTAGGAAAAAAATATAAAATTATCGATTCCCTATGCTAGATCAAAAGTTGACATCATTTCCGGTGAAACCGGAAGTGCCTCAGAATTCTTATAGTAACCTTTAGATGGGCCTTTTTGTCTAGTTTGTTCTGAAGATTTTTTGTATCTTTACAAATAAAGGAGATTTTCGGGGTGCTCCGTTTCAAACAAACACTCTGTATATGGGAGGTATTGTGATCATACCGATTTTGACATTTCGAGATTTCGAGGGATCTCCACGAATTGAGGTCCCTACATAACGTTTTGACTATTTTTAGCATGATGTCTGTCGGTCTGTCTGTCTGTCTGTTTGTGTACACGTGCAGAGCAAATTCGGCTAAAAGGATTTTTATGAAACTTCATATTTAAGCTTTTGACATCAATATACATAATGAATCAAGGTACAATAATAAGTACAAAAAAAATTGGAACGTGCAAAGACCGCTGTATCTAAAAGAAATGGGAAACGGGAAAAAAAAAGAATAATTGCAAGGTTTAGATGTGGGAATGAAGAAAAGGCGAGCAAATTCCTGGTTAAAAGAGGAGGATAAACAATGTAGAATGTGCAGAGAAAAAAGGGAGACGATTGAATATATACTGGTAGGATCTGAAGAAATTAGAAGCAAAGGAGGAACAAGAGAAGACATTTTAAACGGAAATGACTGCCGATACACATGGATGAAAGAGGTAATGGAGAGGAGAAAAGAAATTAAAGAAAAAGAAGATAATAGAAAACAAAGCAAAATAGATTTCAAACCGACAGGTAGAAATTAGATTTATATTTTAGTTAAGACTTATTAGGTAGGGAATAAATAGATATAGAATAAAATGTAATAGATAACATTAAATGTAATAATTATTTAATTAAAATAAATTGAATTGAATTGAATTGACATCAATGGCACGAGTTGATCAACTTTTGGTAAAAATCGGTTCACTAGAAATGGGAGTTTACTCGTGTCGATTTTAAGATTTTTGCGAATATTTCGAAAAAAAATTATTTAACAAAAGTTGCAATAAAAGCAATAACTAACAACTTTTATTTGAAGGATTTGTTTTTAGGGTTTTGTAGGTATGACCAAAAAACACTTATACCGTCATTTGGTCGTCTGTCTGTCTGTCTGTTCGTTAAAAATTGTAGCCAAACGGCTAAACCTAGAGAGTTTAAATTTGGCCTGCTTATACAACTCTTTGACCCGCACATAGGGAAAATACTAAAACATCTTAAAAACATATCCCCAAATATCAAACAAAACTGCTCATCGAAATCTGTTCAAATCTGCTCATCGAAAAAAAAACTATTTTTTTTAAATTCTGAGTAAGATATCAAATGAAAGCCCTTAGTACGTGGATTAACGATCAAAATTTTTGCAAAATAAATTATTTTAATGCGATTTTTGCCAAAGTTGTGCAAAAAAAATGTGTCCCCCCACCCTGTAGCCCAGATGGTTTAAACAAAAAATCTGAAAAAAATCTAAGTAATGTACATTGGTGTCAACCGGAATAGTACAACAGGAATTTTTGGTCAGATTATGTTTTCGGAAAATAACGCATTTATGTGTTTTTTTGTTGACGATTTACAAACATTTTTTAACCAACTTCGATGAATGTTTTGGGTCATTATCATGCTGAAAAATAGGTTTTGAATGCATGAACTCATCAGAATAAGGTTCCATAACATTCTGAAGAATGTCTTTATATTTAAATCGATCCATTATTCCTTCAATGTGATATAGAGGACCCATACCATATCCCGAAAAACAACCCCATACCATCACACCCAGTGGCGGCTGAGACAGGGAGGAGCTGGGACAGTGACCTCCTAAAAATTTTTAGTAAAAAAGGTAAATTTAATAGTTTATTTATACTTCTTTAAAATTGCATTAAAGTAGCTAGATATATCTGCATATTTTTATTTTTATTATTTCTTATTCAAAGATTTTTCATATAAATGTTAGATTTAAAAAATTTAAATCAAGACAACAACGCTCTTCCGAGCGTTGTTGGACACACCACGGAGTGTCCCAAGATACAGCGTTGCCACATGCAATATCTAATGTTCTTATCTACATATGAAGCAAAATTTACTAGGAACGGCAACAGCGGCGAAGGTTAGTGTTGTATGTATTAGTGAATTAGTTCCGGTGTCCCGTAGCTTAGTTCGGTCGTTGTGATTTGTGACAAGTACTTTAACGTGAAAATGAATCGAATGAAGCACGTTAGTTTTATTAAAATATACTGTATATTTTAATAAAACTAACGTGTTTAACTATGAAACAAAATTATTAATAAAAAATCAGCTGTGGCCACCACAGGACCGACCGCCATTACAAAGTACTTGTATAAAATATATTCTAGCAGCAGAGTAGAAATATCTTGGCCTAATATTTTCTAACAGAGATTTTATTTATCATGACCATGGAAACGTTACATATAAGTATGAAAATTTGAGACTTTGAAAAAATTTTACAAAAATTTACGACAAATTTTTCGACATTTTTCTTTTCATCATAAAACATCTCAAATAAAAGTTATTAGTTATTGCATTTATAGCAACTTTTGTTAATAAATTTTTTCGAAATATTTTTCTGTTGCTAAATATTCGCAAAAATCTTAAAATCGACACGAGTAAACTCCCATTTTTAGTCAACCGATTTTTACCAAAAGTTGATCAACTCGTGCCATTGATGGCAGAAGTTTAAATATGAAGTTTCATAAAAATCCTTTTATCCGAATTTGCTCTACACGTGTACACAGACAGACAGGCGGACGGACGGACAGACGGACGGACAGATGGACAGACGGACGGACAGACAGACCGACAGACATCATGCTAAAAATAGTCAAAACGTTATGTAGGGACCTCAATTCGTGGAAATCCATCGAAATCTCGAAATCGGTATGATCACAATACCTCCCTTATATATGTTGGCGGTCGGTAAAAATATGGGTCCTCATTGGCCAAAATAGAATATTTCCCAACAGGATAAAAATGGAAATAGAACATTTAATAGAAAGTTTAGTGAAAAACAATATTTAAATACAAGTTGGATGTGTCGATGTGATAAATAAAATGTATTTTTTTTTTTGTTTCCTGTGTTTGATTTGCTCATCAGACGCATATGAAATAAAGACAGTAAATAGTGTTAAAGATATTAAACATTTCAAAGATAAAGTTCTTAAACATAATGTGTCTCATAAACATATGCATTATTCGGTCAAATTTGCCATGCTGGGATCGGTAAATATACGATTTCAACTTGATACTGCATATAAACGTTCAATTAAAGAACATAACGAAAAGGTTAAATCTAATATTTAAATACATGTGAATATGTGTAGGTATCTGCTTAATTAATAACCAAATATTTTATGTTTCTGACTACAAAGCATTGTCTTAATAATATTGCAATTTTAATAATAAAAATAATAATAATAGAAGTAATAACTACAAAAATGATAATAATAATATTGACCATAAATCTTAATAAAAGTGCCAGATTTGTCAGTTTTTCTAGTTGCAGAACATATTTTCAGGTATTTTTTATTTATTTACTTTTTTCTCGTATAACTATATTTTAATAGATATATATGGGAAAAAAAGTGTCCTCCCAAATATTTTACTCACCAGCCGCTACTGATCACACCACCTCCGCCATGTTTAACTATTGGCAAGGTTTATTTTGGAACTAATCTTTTATTAGCAGGCCTCCTAACGTAACTTACACCATCACTTTTGAACAAATTGAACTTAGATTCATCACTAAAAATAACTTTTTTCCATTGATTCACAGTCCAGTCAATATGATTTTTAGCAAATTCTAATCGGACCTTCACATTATTTTTGGATAGAAGTGGTTTTTTAGCAGGACAGCAACTAGAAAGACCCTCACTAACTAATCTTCTGCGAATAGATATTGTTGAGATGTTTTCTTGATCCATTTGTGGCAAAAGGCCCAAAATTTTCTCCGATGATAGAAAGGGGTTATTGGTAGATAAATAAATAATTTTTTTATCAGTTCGTTTTGTAGTTTTTCGTGGCCGTCCTGGAATTTTTGAAACTTCAAATGTACCTTCTTCTCGAAATACTTTTATAATTTGCGACATAGTAGATTTATGAACATTTAAATTTTGTGAAATCACATTTTGCAGCAGCCCGTCTTTAAAACCAGAAATTATCAAGTTTCTAATTTCACTTGAAACAGTTTTACTACAACCCTTTATTGACAAATGTAAACTGAAATATTACTTATGCACAACATATTGTTTATGGATAAAACCTGCATATAACAAGAAAATTCAAGTACTGCAATATTTTTGTTCAAGCAAAAATTAAGAAATAATTTATTATTAATCTGTAAGTCAGATTATTTTACTATTGATTGATGTAACAGACAAAATATGATTAAATTATAGAACTAAGAGTATTTTTTCAATATTATTATTAAAATTTGAAAAATTGAAAAATGTTAAAGTTGCTATCTTTATGGCCAATACTGTATTTGTTTATATTTTTAGAAGGATATGTTTTTTAGATGTTTTAGTATTTTTCCTATGTGCGGGTAAAAGAGTTGTATAAGCATGCCAAATTTCAACTCTCTAGGTTTAGCCGTTTGGCTACAATTTTTATCGAACAGACAGACAGAAAAAGAGACAGAGAGACAGACAGACAAAGAGACAGACAGACAGACGACAAAATGACGGTATAAGGGTATTTTGATCATACCTACAAAACCCTAAAAAAAATTTGTTCCTAACGGCAAAATAGGCATCTAAAGGCCGTTTCTAGACCAGTCATAGATGTGGAAGCCACGTGGACAGTGTAGCGTTTCAATCTGTTCTATTATCCCTCTATAAACAGGCACTCATTTTAAGTATTTCGCTGTCTAAACTCTCTAAATTGAAATTTGTATGCAATTGTTATTTGGTACGAAGTGTTATTTAAAATTAATATAGCTTCAAAATTATCGGAATGCATTAGAATTTTAGAAAGCGTTACTTCATTTTTAAAGGAATATCGTCTCAATGGATTCTATCAACACACCAGTGCATATACTCAATTTTGCGTAACATTTTATTTAATTTTTATTGCCACATATTTATAAAAAATTGATGTGAAGTGTGAATTTTCACACATTTCACGGTTTCGCAGGTATTTAGTAAGTGAATGAGGATTATTTAGGATACCAAAACAAATTTGATGTTAAAATATTTTTTTGTTAATTTTAATTCAAATGCCTAATACCATTATTTAGGTTTCTAAATATGTGCTGTATTTTTTTTATATAGCAAGATTCATTAAGATTTTGAAAATTGCGCCTATGGCTTCCACTGGTTGTTTTAAGCCCATCTGATTTCGTGTATTCAATTTCAACAATTTTCACTAGTTATTAAATTTAAGCTTTTAAAAATTAAATGCAACATTTGCCCAAATATAACTAGAATTTTGAGAAAATAATTTAAACAAAATAAAAATGGAAAAATTAAAATTGTCTCGAGACCGGAAGCGAACCCTAGTTTGCAAATTAGAACGCGAGAATGCCAACCATTACACCATGAAAGCATGCTGGTTTACTATATTACATAAATTATTAAATATTTTACATGGTCAAGCAAAAAATACAAAAAATGCGTTATTTTCCGAAAACATAACCTGATCAAAAATTTCTGTTGTACTATTCCGGTTCACACAAATATACGTTACTTAAATTTTTTTCAGATTTTTCGTTTAAACCATCTGGGCTACAGAGTGTGGGACAATTATTTTTTGCACAATTTTGGTAGAAATCGCGTCAAAATAATTTATTTTGCAAAAATAAAATTTTGATCGTTAATCCACGTACTAAGGGCTTTCATTTGATACCCTACTCAGAATTTAAAAAAAAATATTTTTTTTTCGATCAGCAGATATTTGTTTATATTTTTAGGGGGTTTGTATTTAATATATTTTGAATGTTGCGCTTATGCACTTGACTGTAATAGCGTAGGAAATAATGCAATTCGCTAAAGTTATAATCCCCACTACAAATTTCACGTCCGGCCACGAGAGATCTGTCCGGCTGTATTTGTTTATATTTTTAGGGGGATATGTTTTTTAGATGTTTTAGTATTTTTCCTATGTGCGGATTAAAGAGTTGTATAAGCATGCCAAATTTCAACTCTCTAGGTCTAGCCGTTTGGCTACAATTTTTACCGAACAGACAGACAGACAGACAGACAGACAGACAGACAGACAGACGACAAAATGACGTTATAAGGGTTTTTTGGTCATACCTAAAATACCCTAAAAAGTTTTGCTTTTCCTTTGCTCTACCCTTTTTGCAACTGCGTAAATGGGCGGCAAAAACTTGTCTTGCCTCAAGTGGCAATTTTTGGCACGCCGGCACTAGTCTTGTTGACCACGTTGCTTGCATATTTTACTTACCGCTGCCCTATGTATCACTTAAGCCAGCGTTTCCCAACCTGTGGTACGCGAGTTGCTGGTTGGTGGTACACAAAAAATAATAAAAAATGGCGGACATAAAAATAAAAAATTAAATCATAAAAATATCATAGAAACGTTTTTTCCTACAATTCATAAAAATATGTAGAGTCGAAAATCGAAAATCCGGCAATCGATATCGTTTTTTTGGAGTGCACTTTTAAATTTAGCCGTTAGCCATCAGACTTCAAACCCCTTCTATGAAGACAATTTAGAAAAAGCTACATCATTATCAGTAAAAGATAAAGAAAATTTAATACAATTATCATGTGACAGAACTTTACAAGTAGAATTCAAACGACACAATCTAATTAATTTTTGGTTAAACATTGATAAAGAATATGAACAACTTTTTGAGAAAGCTCATAAATTGTTATTACCGTTTACTAGTATGGAATTAGTAGAAAGAGCTTTTTCTTCATATATTGCAGCAGATTGAAGGCTGCTGTAGACTTAAGGGTATACCTCGCATCTTTTAAACAAAATTTCAAAAAATTATGTTCTTCGAAAGAAGCACAAGGATCTCATTAAATTTATTTTATAAAAATACTTGATTATAATAATAAAAATATAGAAAATATATTAATTGGTTTTTTTATAATTCTGTGTTTTTATTAAAACCATTTATTAGTAAACGAAATATGACAATATAGTAGAATCTACTATTTTGTCATATTTCGTTTCTATCTACTATTAATAAATATACGAAATACAATCATTTTTAAGAAGTGGTACAATTTAGCGTGATGTACTACCAAGTGGTACGCGAGCCAAAAAGGTTGGGAAACGCTGACCTAAGCGTTGGGAGCCTAATAGAATTTATTATTTAAATGTAAATTAAACTGCTAATTTATATGTGTTTGTTCGTTACGATGAATAAAAATATAAGCCTGTACGCAGGTATTGCACTCATATGTATATATTCTTTCTTATCCCTGGGCCTTTCGGCGTGCCGGGTTCAAACTATTACATTAACAATTACCCAAATACATTAATACATTATTTACTTTACAAACTAAATTCATATTCTCTTCTCTTTCCTTTCTTCTTTCCTCCTCCTTACCTCTCTCTTCCTTCCTGTTATCACTTCTGCGGTTCTTCCTTCCTGTTCTTTACCCACCATGGCGTCTTCCCCATCTTTGGACTTCTCCAATTTTTTCCTTTCCACCGCTCTCTCCATTCCCTCACTAAGCTCTCTCCCTCCTCTTATTATATTTTCTTCCCTTCTCTCCCCTTCCAACCCTTTCTTCACTCCTTCTCCTATGTACCTTTCTTCCTCCCCCATCCAGGTAACCTCATCCCCCTTCCTTCCTTCCTTTTCCCCTTCTGCATCCCTTCGGTCCTCTTTTTTCATTCCTATTATCCTTCTCCGATCTCAATCCTTCTTGCCTCTAATTCCCTCGCCCACCTCTCTCATTTCCATCTTCGTGCAAAAGGTCTACTGTGTTCCCCGACCACACTGTCATCTCCCTACACCTCTTCGCGAGGTTCTCTATATCTTCTTCCTCCTCCCCGCACATCCTGCACATCTTATCATCCTGTTTCCTCCAATATCTATTTCCTCTCTCTTCATTCCCGTACCTTAGCCTCGTAATCCTCCTAACCCTCCCTCCTGACCTTCCTTTTTCTCCCTTCAAGTAGCTTGGTACTCCTTATAGTTCTGACCTCCTTATATTTCCTTGCGCTCCTTGACTTGTCTATTCTGTCTGTCCTTTCTTGTTCCCCCACTTCCTTATCCCTCCTCCATACCTCCTCAATCACGCTTATTCCTTCATTTCTCTTCCTCTCCACCTCTGTCGCATCCACTCTGCATCTCCAGTAATACTCCTTTCTCATCTCCCCCCATGCGGATGTCTTCGTTTCTGTTCATCTCTGGCTCTTTCCTCCCAGCATTCTCTCACTATTCTTTTGTCTATTTCTCTTCTAACTTTCTCCTCATGCTTAACCGCCATCCTTCCTGTCCCCACCTTCATCTTCTCCCTTTTCAGTTCCTCTCTTACAATATACCCTGGTGTTGATCTATCTACTCCTAAGATCCATCTCAAATACCTATCCTGTACTCGTTCTACCTTTTCCCATTCCTTCCACCCTCATATTTCCACCCCATATAGTATGATGTTCTTCACCACGGTGTAAAACACCCTCAATCTACATCTAATAGTGTCATTAAACGTCTTCTCTCCTATACTCCACAGCTTCCCCATGACTACTCTTGCCTTCTTTATTCTTTCCCTTATGTGTAGTTCAGCCTCATTGTTCCTCGCTAATACATAACCCAGATATTTTAAACTCTTCACCTCTTTTATTTCTCTATCTCCCCATTCCCATTTTATCTTCCTTCTTCTCCCTCCTCCTTTCCCGAATACCATTACCTTCGTCTTATCCCTGTTCACTTCTAGCTTTTTTATTTTGAAATATTTATCTGCTCTTTCTACCATTCTCTTCAGCTCCTGTTCCCCCTCTGCCATCAACACAATATCATCCGCGTACCCCCAAAGTCTACAACTTCGTCTTGTTACTCATATGTTAGAATTTCTAATTAATTTTGACGATAATGAACTAACCTAGTTTTGTACATATGTGATTTCAATTCTAAAACATTCCTTGGGCTAAATATGTTTTTTGTGCAATAATTTTAGAAAAATATAAACAAAAAATCTTAAGATATTTGAAATATTTGTTGCGAAATCATGTAAAGTTGGTCAATAAATTTTATTTAACGATGATTCCACTCCATTGCGATAGATGTCACTTGTGGCACAAGTGGCAAAGATCTACATATAAACTACTTTCACTTTGTTAGATGTGGAAGAAGCAATACAGAACCGGAATTGAAAAAATTGATTGATTATATCACATTATAATGTTTTTGTTACGGTTATATATTGACTATTAAATAATGAGACAGTTTCCGTTTTGATTTACTGTTTTAAGATTACAAAATAATAGCGCAGTTTTTTGTATACGTTAAAGAACAACATGTACATGTTCTGTTATGTAAACAAAAAGTAGATAAGTATATATATTATTTATTACTGAAGATTTAAGATATTAATCATAACATTGTGATTTGTGGTTTAGTCATCATCTGGATATATATGACCTAGTAACAGATTCGTACTAAGATATTGAGAGACAAATCAAGGAGCGCAGGGAGATATAAGGAGGTCAGAACTATGGGGGTACCAAACTACTTGAAGGGAGAAAGAGGCAGGTCAGGTGGGAGGGTAAGGAGGATTGCGAGGCTAAGGTGCGGGAATAAGAGAGAGGAAATAGATATTGGAGGAAACAGGAGGATAAGATGTGCAGGATGTGCGGGGAGGAGGAAGAAGATATAGAGCACCTCGCGAAGAGGTGTAGTGAGATGACAGTGGGGTCAGGGAGCATATTAGACCTGTTGCACGAAGATGGAAAGGGAGAGAGGTGGGCGAGGGAATTAGAGGCAAGAAGGATTGAGATTGGGGAAGGATAACAGGAAGGGCTAAAGGAAGAAAGGAAGAGGCCCGGTGGGAAGCAGAAGGGGGGACAAGGAAGGAAGGAAGGACGGAGGCTGAGGTTACCTGGAAATGGGGAGGAAAGAAGGGATGAAGAAAGGGTTGGAAGGGAAGAGAATGGAATAAAATAAATAGTAATGTATAGTAATGTAATGTGATGTATGTTTAATAGGACGTTGGGATGTTGATAGGAGATATGAGATATGTTTTGTAATTGTATATATATATATATATATATATATATATATGAGTCATTCTTTTTCATCGAGAGACCCCATGCTGTCCAAAAATATATTAGTCTATGAAAGGTCTACCAGGGCTCATTCGATGCTTATTGTAGTCTAGTTTCGAAATCCGAGTGCCTCTTTTACGGAAACATCGTAACTTATCAAATATGGCCACCAATCCCACGTGACCTCTACCTTTTCTTCGATAAATCGATTATAAAGTCAACACAATCGAGTCAATTTGGGTGTCAAACCCCTGAAAATGTTACCTAAAGGTAGTTGAGGCGGCTGTTAAATCCAGGGTCAAATTTTGAAAATTCAATATGGCGGATGTAATTTGGCGGCCGAAACCACGTGCCAAGTGAAGATTTTTTAAAAAATGATTTGATTTCAATATAATATAATGCCTGGGGGTTTATGGGGTCACTGATGATGAATTCAGGGTGCAATTCAGAAAATTAAATATGGCGGATCCAATAAAGCGGATTCAATATGGCGGCCAAAACCACTTGATGAAAAGAGATTTTCAAAAAATCACTTGATTTTGTCCTTATTTAATACCTGGAGGTTTATGGGGTTTCTGATGATAAATCTAGGGTTCATGTGAGAAAATTCAATATGGCGGCCAAAATCACTTGACAATCGGAGATTTTTAAAAAATCACTTGACTTCAAACTAATTTGGTACCTAAGGGTTTATGAGATCGTTCATGATAAGTCCAGGATTTGTTGAACTATAAAAATTAACTATTTTGACTTATATTTACACTATTCAAACTATAATTTCTCAAATTTTTTCCAGAAATCTTTTTTTGGCCGCCATATTGAATCCGCTTTATTGGATCCGCCATATTTAATTTTCTGAATTGCACCCTGAATTCATCATCAGTGACCCCATAAACCCCCAGGCATTATATTATATTGAAATCAAATCATTTTTTAAAAAATCTTCACTTGGCACGTGGTTTCGGCCGCCATATTACATCCGCCATATTGAATTTTCTAAATTTGAATTCATTAACAGCCGCCTCAACTACCTTTAGGTAACATTTTCAGGGGTTTGACACCCAAATTGACTCGATTGTGTTGACTTATAATCGATTTATCGAAGAAAAGGTAGAGGTCACGTGGGATTGGTGGCCATATTTGATAAGTTACGATGATTCCGTAAAAGAGCCACTCGGATTTCGAAACTAGACTACAATAAGCATCGAATGAGCCCTGGTAGACCTTTCATAGACTAATACATTTTTGGACAGCATGGGGTCTCTCGATGAAAAAGAATGACTCATATATATATATATACTAAGATATTGAGAACTGACACGCTCGAATACGCAGTCTGATGGTCAAATATTGTACTTAGTGCTCTAGTACTGTTTGAACTTCTAACATATCTTATAGTGTTGAATTTTTGTTAGAATGTCGAAAAAGTTGTGAAAAACTATAAAAGTAGAACAAATTGTCTAGTTGTAAAAGTATTGTAATCCATTATTGTTTTTTCTCTATTGTACATTATATTGTAACTTTATTGTCTTTTAGGCTATGCCTGTAACCAAATGAAATAAATAAATTGTAGTGATTTTTGGCTGTCATTCAAGACAGGACAAAGATAGTTTTTTTTTCTTTTCTTAAGAAAAATGAAGGGAAAGGTAATATTAAATCCAGACTGGGAAAAGATTTGGTTATGGACAAGAGGAAGGCATGGGAATATATTTTGAGTTAAAAATTAACTGATACTATGCGAATTGGTTCATTGAACCCCCCATACACTACGATGCAGGCAGCGATGCAAGCGTCATTGTGTGTACGGCGGCCTCTGTGAAGCCGCATCACCCAAATCATGAATCGATGCACGCATCGGCATCACGACAATGCTGGAGAGCCTCGATGCCGCCTCACTGATGGC
This sequence comes from Liopterus haemorrhoidalis, assembly GCA_963971575.1. Classification (NCBI taxonomy): domain Eukaryota; kingdom Metazoa; phylum Arthropoda; class Insecta; order Coleoptera; family Dytiscidae; genus Liopterus; species Liopterus haemorrhoidalis. The sequence goes on from OZ020623.1 coordinate 28,621,385, forward strand.
GACTCCATGTTTCAACATGTGTAGGCTTGCATCAATGTTAGATTACAATTCTTGGGTGAATTTTATTTAACAGGTATTGAAATGACGGTCATCCATTCTTAAATAATTGTACTAATCTTTTGGTTCATTTATTCTTAATTCGCGCAATAACCGGCGATTAGAATAGACATTTTTATCCTTAAGGGTGCGCACAACCGTATAATTTCTTATACAAGACTGAAATAAAGTTAATAACATAATTGTAAATAAACAAATTGAATTATATACGCCAATAGTAAACCATTCGACGCATATTTGTGTACCGTGCGGCAAATTGTAGCTAAAGCTTCGTGCTACAAATATTATTCATGATATTTTGTTTTATTGTGAAAACTAATTATAGTTATTGTACTTGGTAATCTATTTTTGCCGCCACCTCGAATCTGCCCCGGTTCTCAATATAGGTGCTGCGGATAAAAATGATTTATTAGATGTAAAGAATACTTGCACGAAGTGATATTTCATTATCTTCAAGTATAATATTTTTCGACGAAGGTTCTAAATTATAAACAATCATGTCGAAAAAAATGTTGACGTATTATTTGAACATTGTTACATGAAACTATTGAATATAAAACTTATTTGATACCCACAAATATATTTAAAAAATTACAGAAAATTGTTGTGTGATACCTATTATTAAGTTATTGAGCTATAACATTTTTACAATATTTTTTCAAATATTTTCACTATTCATGTTTATGTTTTATTCAAAACTGGTGACAATGAAACAAACGTCGAGCTGTATACTAAACAAAGCTGTGTTCAACTGTCGACTCAACGTTTTGTATCGCGGCATGCATCAGTAGTGTGTGTCCAACAGCTAGTGATGCCTGTTGCATGATGCCTTGGAATCGATGCCTTGAATCGATGCATGTTTTACATTTGTCCCAAAAAAACTGCACTAATATGCTTGGACGTGCAAGTTGCATATTTAACTTTTAGCTGCTCCTGTCCAACTAAAACTAATTTTATTTCATGAGGCAATGAACATAATACACTTGTTTGCAAACAGAATCCATTATATTGCAAATTCAGATGACCGACACTCAGATATACCACATAAAATTACGTGCCCGGCATTAAACACCTGCTCAACTACAAATTACATTTCAATAAATCTACTTAAATTAAACTTTAAATACTGTAATTTGATGCCCACCTTCTGTTATACACCTCATTACATGTGTAGCGCTTAAAAATTTAGGCGTTTTCATAAAATAAAAATGTACTGCGCTTAAATTAAGCTGTTTGCTATCAGCATATTGATAGTTGAGTACTAGGCACAACAGCCATATTGTCTTGGATAATATCACTTCTCAATAATGAACTTACCGTATTTCTTGTTGTCTTTAGTTTTGTCTTTTCCTCGCGATGATGGGAACGGTGTGAGTCTTGCGGTTTCGTCTTCAATGTCGTCGTAATCAGGCTGGAACAATAGAAATAATACATTTTACACATGAATTATTAGATACATAAAAAAAAATTATTGGATTAAAATGAATAACTTTTTCTGTGATGAGAATATTAATACAATATGATCGAAAAAATGGTGTCTAGAAAGCGTTGGAATTATTTTTTTTTAAATATTATGCTGGCAGTAACACTAATTTGTGTAATTTTATTGGTGACTGGCATTTGGCATCTTGTAAGCCAAGTTTCAGGTTATGTTTAAACAAACATATTTATAAAAAAATATTACAAATATAAATGAAAAATATATAGTATAATCACAAAAAAACTAAAGTAAAATCTCAAATGATATTTTCACTTCAGAAGTAACTTTCAATAATGAATATTATGTGATTCTTGCCAACACGACATTTAAAAAATTTATGTGAAGTGTGAATTTTCACACATTTCAGGGTTTCGCAGGTATTTAGTAAGTGAATAATGATTATTTGGAATGCCAAAACAAATTTTATGTTAAATTATTTTTTTGTTAATTTTAATTCGAGTGCCTAATACCATTATTTAGGTTTCTAAATATGTGCAGTATTTTTTTTTATATAGCAAGGTTCATTAAGATTTTGAAAATTGCGCCTATGGCTTCCATTGGTTTTTTTAAGTCATAGGCTCCGCCCCTCTAATTTCGTATACATTAAAACATGGAATTAAATTATAATTTCAACAATTACCACTGTTTATTAAATTTACGCTTTTAAAAATGAAATGCAACTTTTGCCAAAATATAACTAAAATTTTGACAAAATAATGCAAAAAAAAAAACAAAAAAATTTAAATTGACAGGAATCGAACTCTAGTTCTAGATAATTTAAACAAAATAAAAATGGAAAAAAAATAAAATTGTCTCTAGACTGGAAGCGAATCCTAGTTTGCAATTTAGAAAGCGAGATGTCTAACCACAACACCATGAAAGCATACTTGTTTACTGTGTTACATAACATATTAAATATTTGCTTCGTCAACAAAAAAACACAAAATATGCGTTATTTTCCGAAAACATAATCTGAAAAATTCCTGTTGTACTATTCTGGTTCACACCAATGTACATTACTTAGAATTTTCCAGATTTTTAGTTTAAAACATCTGGGCTACAGGGTGTGGGACAATTTTTTTTTTTGCACAATTTTGACAAATATTACATCATAATAATTTATTTTGCAAAAATAAAATTTTGATCGCTAATTCAAGTACAAATGGCTTTCATTTGATACCCTACTTAGAATTTGAAAAAATTATATATTTTTTTTATGAACACATACAGCCCGACAGACCTCTCGTGGCCGGGCTTATGGTGAACATAGAGAGGGCACTATGAAAGAAAGTGTCAGATGCAGAGAACAGTCGAAGAAACATTCTTACACGTGTACATTATATTTATCAGTTAAGTACGTCTACAAACACAAGTTCCTCCCGAACACAGTCGAACAACAAAACTATAGAAACGTAGCTGCTTGATTTAATTGATTATTGCATTTGACGTTCACTTTGTCGACTTGTTTATGGGCCAGAGCACCCCCGTCCCGCATCTTTTTCCAAACTCCAGCAATTTCAAGTAGATTGTAAATAATAAAGGCTTACAAAAATCAAGAACATTGCTAATTATTTCTCGACTTTACCTATTAATAGCACGTCCACCTAGTTTGCTTTTAGTCTCCATGATTTTAATATTTAATATATTTTGAATGTTGCGTTTATGCACTTGACTGTAATAGCGTGTGTAGGAAATAATGCAATTCGCCAAAATTATAATCCCCACTACAAATTTCACGTCCGGCCACGAGAGATCTGTCCGGGTGTATTTGTTTATATTTTTAGGGAGATATGTTTTTTAGATGTTTTAGTATTTTTCCTATGTGCGGGTTAGAGTTGTATAAGCATACCAAATTTCAACTCTCTAGGTTTAGCCATTTGGCTAAATTTTTACAGAACAGACAGACAGACAGAGAGACAGACATACCACCAGACGACAAAATGACGGTATAAGGGTTTTTTGTCATACCTACAAAACCCAAAAAACATACACTGTTCTATACGAATCACCCCAGTTCGCGTTACTTTTATTCTAATTTAGTTTAGTTAAGTTTAGACGCACAATAAATATGTCTATTACCGTCTTGAGGCCGAAATGATGCAAAACAAAAACAAAAACAAAATCAGATATAGCCTCCAATTTTATTAATACAGATTAGGTTTTTTTTACGTTCACGGGTCGCATTCAGTATCACTATTCAGTAAGACAATGGCTTATACCAAAATAAAATTACCTTGGGAATATCATGTGGATACACATTTTCTCTAGGTGGCAGTTTTGGTGGTTTATCACTGCGCCTTTGTGCGTGCTGCTGTGACTGGAGTAAAAGTTGTTCACGGGTCGCTGCGACGATACCACTGGCGGCAGAATTACCACCATTGCCGGTTCCGAAACCGTAACTTCCACCGGAACTACCACCATTTCCTGCAACACTGTAGGGATCCTCATCTGGAATTGGGATGCGAGGACGATTTTTGATATCCAATACACGTTGAACTGCAACTAAGAAAACGTTAGATTAATATTTATTGAAATGTTTGACAAATAACTTAACCTAAAAAAATTATGCTTATAAAGTTCCACAGATATTGTAATTTTTGCTTAAATCGAGATGCAATCTTAATGTTGCATTGGTTCGATTAATTACCGGTAGGCAGAAGCGGATTTAACGGCGGGCGCACCGGGCCCCGACCTATAAAGGGCCCCGCAAGAACCTAACTTTACACTTTTTTCTAATGACAAGTTGGGTTTCATATGTGCAATTTTAATTACGTACAAGTTTACAATCGGAAGTAAAACCTATAGTATGTTTATATTTACTTATTTGTTTTTTATTATCTTATGTATATTGATTTTTTCTGTAAAACTGAGTCGAGGTCTTTTTTTTCCAGAAGATGACAATGTGATTTGGTATAATTACATGTTTCATTTTCATTCCGAATACGTTTTATTGTACTCACTGCAGGCTCAGATGGAGGGGAGACTAGGAGGGCCATATGGCCCGGCCCTTGGCGGCCCAGGGCCCCGGCGCAAAGTGTGGAATCTTTTTTATTTTTAATACTTAAATGATATTAGATTATTTATAAGAAGCTTACAAGTTCAAAGTGAATTTAAGGATACTATGGAATTTGTTTGCAATTTCCTTACGCTCGCGAAACGGACAGGTATAGAGGCCCCGAAATGTTGTTTGGCCCGGGCCTCTTTAAAGCTCTCTCAGTGCCTGCTCTCTGATATGCCTGTGTATGCGGCAGTCCGCTGTGTTTTTGCATTTAATGGAATAGTAAGTGATTTGTTTGCTTCCAATTCGCAAGCATTAATGACGTCGAAATAATTTCGTGAGCATTACTAATATGACACACACTCAACTAACAATACACTTTACTATTTCTACTACCATCGTCGGAGCAAAATATATCTATTAATAAAATATTTAATTTTATTTCAAGTAAAATTTTATGATTTTTTCATTTGATCATTAATTATAATTATACTTTTATATTCATATATTCAACTATCAGTTCAAAACTTTTTGATTATTATTATGCTATTATTAATTATATTACACATATATTATATTCAAATTTTATTGGAAATAAAACATTAATAGTACATAATGTTTAGTATTTATTGAAAAATATGGTTGTTTTTATTTAAAAAACTGTATTTTTATTTTCCTTGTCTCTCTCGTTTTATTGGGGGGCCCAATATTTTATCTGCGCCCGGGGCCCTAACTGACCTAAATCCGCCACTGCCGGTAGGCTAAGTAAATTATGAAATCGATGAATAATCTGATTAGCGAAAAAAAAAAACAAAGTAAAACGTATTTAACCAAACTATTTTTTTACCTACTATTCATTTAAACAATTGCTATAGAACAGCGGTTCTTAAACTGTGGTCCGCGGACCCCTGGGGGCCCGCGTAACCAATAACGGGGGTCCACGAAACAATTTTGACATTAACTTTACATCCCCCAACTTTTCGCTTTTATTCAAATAACTCATTTAATAAAAATCCTACATGGTCAAGACTTTTTGTATTTGTTGTTATCTAACTATTTATTGACAAAACTAAACAATAATTAGTAAAAATCTAATTATTTTTATTCCACTGCAAATTATTTACAGAAAACATATTATAATAAGATCTATTTTGACCAATATTTGACCAAGAAATGTTTGTATGAGTTTAACGTATTATAATTTGTAACTTTTTTTATTCTTTTCACTACTATTTTTATTAATTTTATGTTTTTTATTCTATATGCTAATAAAAATGATCCCCTATAAATGCACAAGACCATTTATTAAAATAACCAGAGATACATTTTTACCAATATTTATTACAACGTAGTGCCTATGAGATTATTGAGCCAGAAATTAAGTCTCAAAAACGACATAAAATGTCTAGGGTTGGGATGGGGTTCTCGAACTACAAGTTTAAGAACCCCTACTATAGAAGATAATTCAATATGCTAATAACCGGTACGCACGTACTGGTGTGAACTGGCTGAATATCTGTTCTGATTATAAGTAATGTGATATATGTGAAGGCAAATTTACCACCAGGTATTAAATAGAAGGTTTTTAAATTATTCCATTTTGTTACGTTTCACGGATTTATGCACCTATTCTAAATAAGATATGTTAAGTTTTACGGCGATATTATTGCTTCTTACCCTATCTTATAACGCACACATCTGTGTTACTTAACATCACAACGGTGTAAAAAATTTACAGAATAAGCCTAATAGGTATTATATTGGTTTCAGTTACGACCATTGTTGTAATGTATCTAGTTATAAGTATCTAGATGTTACTGTATCTAGACAAGTATATATACTTTGACAAGTATCTAGATACAAATTAGATACTTTTTGAAATATGTATCTGTATCTGTATCTAGATATTTAAATTTAAGTATCTTGTATCTGTATTTCAGATACTTTGATCGTTACTTTATTTATACCGAGCTGATATAATAGTTTAATTATAAATTGTCATTTTAAATATTTTATTTTTACTATGAACAAAATTCAGAAAACAACACGTTTTACGTTTACAAATTAAATTGTTGTCAAAAAGTTATGTATCATTTTCATGCTGGTGTTGGAAGCGTGGAACAAGAAATTCAACCAATAGGATCGCTCTATTTTGAAAAAACCCGTACCATGGTGTCGTAGGCGCGGTGTTACAAGCGCGGTATCGCAAGTTCAGAAATTACAACTCTAGCGCCGGCCGCACTGTCGAAACCATAGAAACAGATATATTTTTTCGGAATAGTGACATCTTTAGCGAGACACTTATGTTAATTTCCTAAAAAAAAAATTAAAAAACGTAAATTGATGTAGCGAAATAGCGACTTTTACAATGCTGTCGGCAGTCATAAAGTTTATTATTATGGATTCGGTTTCAAATATCTGGTCTGCAGAAATGTTATGCAGTGGGTATACTAATAATACACCCCCAAGCAGGAGCCAAGAGAATCTTCATTCTAAACTGTGAAGTCAAGTAAAAAAGATTGTGTATTAAATTCTTTGCTTGTAATTGAAGTAACTGTCTGTGTTTTTTGTGTCTCATTTTTTGCAACAAGTTAAAATAATCTCCCTGTTGCCTTCTGTTTCTATGTATATATGGGACGTACCCACCATCGCTTTTCTTCATATCGCAAGTCTAAATATGCGTAAAAAAGAGCTAGACGTCTCCTTCGACTTGACGACATATTTAATGAAATTGAATAACCGTTTACTCCAAACACTTGTATAAACTTTTAGGTTAGATTTGGGCTAGATACAAATGTTGTCAAAACCGAAAACGCGCACTTATCACGCCTCCAACCCCACCATGAAATTCGAACTTGTAAATATAACACCACGCCTCTCACTCCTGTCGCGCCTTTGACACTACCATGAAAATGATGTATTAAGCATACACTAGAAAACATACAGACACACACAAAAATCATTAATTTTAATATATAGTAGTTTTAAAATATTCTACACATGCTATAAATATATTATTAATTATTTTCTATTCAATGTAGCTTTTATTTTTATTTAATATTTGTGATGCCAAAGGTCATGGCTATCTATACACTTGAAATATCTCTAGTTATCATAAGCACTTATCAACAATAATGCATTTAACTAAAACCGTATGAAGCACGGGCACGACAGCTACTATTTCATATTTATGATAATAAATACATTCTGAATGACAAGTTTGACTGACGTGTTATAGAAGTGTTTCTCAAAATTCCCATTATAATGTTTCATATTTATGATAATTAATACATTTTAAAGTTTCACTGAAGTCTTATAGAACTGTTACTTCAAATTGTGGAACGCGTACAACCAATGGTACGCGGCAGTCCAATAGGTGATACGCGAGCGTTTGACGATTATTTTACACATCAACATGTCAGGAATTCGTTACGCTATTCCTGGCATTTTAGCACGGTAATAAAAAATTTAAAACAGGGGATCGACATATAGGCGCGATATCACGTAAAAAAATTCGTTGAAAATTGGAAGTCAACTTATACGGCGAGATATATAGCAGTCATTCAAACTTTATTAGTAGTATTTATATGTTTTGACAGTCCTCCAAGTAGTACGTGAATGCCATAACTTAATGAATGAGAAACAGTAACGTAGCGAAGGTATATAGCAGGGGTGGCCAAACTTTTGGATGCTGGGGGCGACTTTCTTGGTGAAGGTGTTCCCGCGGTCGACTACGTTTGTTTAGAAGGTACTTACGATTTGGTGCTATTTATAAGGAATTTTTAGGTACACACAAATCGTTTTTTTTTTTTTTGGAAGACGATTTTACGAACTGATGATGAAGACATTTCACTATGACTGCTATTAAATTACATACAACTAAATTCTAGAATTGGTCCTGAATTTAAAAAAATTTAAGACAATGTAGGGAAAAAAAGAAAATTATTGATTTATTAAAATAAATTAGGAGCTAATTTTTCAAAAAAAAAAAAAAAATACAGTAAAAAAAAACAAAAACAATGAATTTTTTTTAATTTGATGACACTTGATATTGCATAGTTACGACAAGTTTGACAAAATTTGGCTTGTATGAACTTAAACTAATTCTTAAACACGATTACAAATGTAGATCCGATAATTGTGTTCTGTTTAGTTTTTGCCGCATTCATGCAGGAAAATGTTGATTCGCATAAATATGTTGAACCAAAAAAGGCATTGAAATATGCAACAACTCTCCATTTATTTGGATATTTATCCCTGCTTATTAATTTCCAGAAGCTCACATTTGAAGCCATTGACTAATTGTACATCGCATTTAATATTAACTGAAATAATTCTTTTTAGCTGTGTTTTCTGCAGAAATATGTTGCTATTGAAAATATTTTTTAAAAAATCTACTAATTGCAGAGAATAATTTTGAATTTTTACTTTTTTATTATTATTATTTTTATTTTTTTTATCTAAGTACGCTCTGAATTTATCACTATGATTTGTCAATGTTCAAGTCAGCTTCGCGGGCGACTTCAAGAGGCCTTGCGGTCGACCGGTCGACCGCGGTCGACGTCTTGGCCATCCCTGGTATATAGGAATGGGACATGTCGCCTCGGCCATCTCGCAGCAAGCCATCGCTATCTCGCAGCGAGTTGAGCTGTCCTAGACCGAGAGTATAGGGAAACTTCCTAAGCGCCTTGACATCTGGTGGCAATTTGTGAAAGATACGAAAGCCACATTGTTTTGTTTTGTTCAATGGAGAAATACGTGTTTTTTTGTTGTTTGTGTTTTATTTTTGCGTATCATGGAAAAAAAAAACAATCAATTTTGTTGTGTGCCGCAATGTAAATCGTGAATAATGAATAATCCTTCTTAAACATTCCATAATTTACCTAACCTAACCTAAATCGAAAAAAATATCAATTGAAACGACGTTTGGAGGCAGAGAGAAAGTGGATCGTAGGTTTTTATGGACTCAAAAACTAAAAATGGGCAAAAATCCAAGCCCATGCATGCATGTTTGCCCGTTGCATTTTATGGAAAGTGATTTTTTACGTCCAAAAAAAGACTGAAAAAAAACATTTATCGCTAATACCTTTTATATATTAAAAGGCCCTTCTACTTTTTCAGGCAGAGATATTAATTTTTACTAATATATTTACCATATTTTAGTTGTAATTATATTGACAGACAGTCAAAAAGAATTAAAAATACAATGAAAAACTAAAAATATCCTTGAAATTTCTTTAGAATAGTATATTATTACAGATCTTGTAAATCGTAGTTTACCTTTAAATTAAAAAAAAGCTCGGAAAACAGGAAAAATACAACTCGTGTTCATTTTCACCATGTAAACAAATACACGAATAACAGTTTAATGTGGCTTTCGAGTGTTCCAGCTTTGCCGCATACGGCGCTGCGATCTTAAAAAGTTTCCCCTATATGGTTCCCGGGAGCAATGACAAACTCATATGTCAAAGATGCCTATTCCCCTATATTTATCACATAGACTAGTGCCCGTATTCACCAAGACCTTATTATTGGTCCAATAGTTATGGGAGCCATATAAGCTATGGGTTCCATAATACAGTTTGGTATTCACCAACCCAAATCTTTCAATAAATAACTATTGGGAGATTTAACAAGTTGCCATAGTTATTTTTCATTTTTATGTTGTTTAAAATATAGCGCGAAACTTGTCAATATAGATTAGATTAGATTAGATTAGACTTTATTTAGCATTATTTTGCTACATAAACAAATATTAATAGGTACTAGGTAAATATAATTAAATACCTAAAAAGTTTATTTCGTATTTGACGTGTTGTGTTAAAATTTGTAATTTTTATTTAAAATGGAAAACATTAACTTTAATATTGAAAAAAATTTAAAAAGAAAAAGAAGTAAGAATTTTACAGAGGAAGAAAAGTCAAATTTACTTGATATAATTAAAGATTATGTTGATAAAGTGGAAAAAACTGATAATTTAACTGTTAATGATAAAAGACAAGTGTGGGAGGAAATTAAATTAAAATATAACTCCATCGCAACCAAAAAAAACCTTGTGCTGTTTTTTTATATTTTTCTTGTGTATTAGGAAATTTCACATACTGTGGTCGCAACTGTGCAATTTTCCTGGTTATTTTTTTAATTATTCGTGACACTGTTGACTGTGACACGTTAAAATAATTCCCTATTCCTAACTGGAACGAACCAGTGGCATAAAACCTCAATGTTATTAAGATTTGTAGAATAGCTGGGGACTGGATTATTTCTTTTATTGGCAGGTTTTATCTCGGGTTCTAAAATTCCTAGAAGATTTAAAACGCTGCCCTGCGACAATCTGTATCGATTCTTGAAACTTAAATCGTCAAGCTCTTCAAATGGATTTGTTCTAATCACATAAACATTATGCTTCCTTACTGGTCTTTCCTCATCATCAGAAAATGACGAATCAAATAAATTTGGAAGGCCATAGTGTGATAACTATAAATAATAAATATATCATACATTTGACATAATAATATAAAAAAATGTTAGGTTATCTATATAATACTTGCTATCAACATTTAAATAACTTACCTTTTCACTAAAATTTGTATTAAATTGTTTCAAACTATTGTTTTATACCTTTTATCAACTAATAAATGGTTAAATATTTAATTTTGAAGATTTTATACAATCTATAAGAAAGTTATTGGGCGATTTTCAGTTCTATAACTTAAAAAGAGATTTATGGAAGCAATAGCGCTATTGAAGGTTGGTGAATACAAATTTACCCTATTGGTTCATTTATGGGTTCCATAACTCTTATTGGCTATTGGTGAATACGGGCATAGGACTAGGCCCAAACCAAATTATGTTACTGCGTAACTTTCTATGTATTTTATCTTTTTTTTTTTTTTTATAAGGTCCATTTATAAATTCAAATTATGCTTTAATCTATTTTTTAAATATTTTTAAAATACACAACAGCGTTTAGATATGTCCGATCTACCAGTTAAATTCGTGTAAATTAAACAGAAATCTAAGGCCCTAGACAATTTCTCTGCACTGGACATTATTTACTTAGATTTTGCGCGGGTTTTTGACAAGGTGCCAATCCGCAAACGAATCGCAAAACTGGCGCATTATAGCATTCGAGGGAAAGTGCTCCAATGGATTGAAGCTTTCCTCTCCGATCTATCCTTTCGGGTTCGCATTGGCTTGTTCCTGTCCGATTCCCGTCCTGTACTTAGTGTCCCTCAGGGTTCAGTCCTTGGTCCTCTCCTATTCCTAATATATGTCCTCGACCTTCATGATTCCATTGAGTCACCGTTCTGCATGTTTGCCGATGACACAAAAATTTTCAATGATGCCAGACTTAACCAAATGATATCCAGAATTTTTTTGAATGGACACAAAAATGGCTACTTCCGCTAAATTTAAATAAAACAACGGTGCTTCATATGGGACGGTACAACCCACATCACAACTATGTTGTCAATAACATTGCCCTTAAGGAGGTGGATGAATAGGTTGATCTTGGGGTCACAGTAACACAGAACTTGAGTTGGTCGCAGCAAGTTAATAAGGTGGTAAAAAGAGCTAATTATCTGTCGTATCTACTTTCCAAGGCCTTTTTTCGTCCCTCTTCAAAAACCGTTCGCAAACTCTACACAACCTACGTGGGGCCACATCTGGAATTTACGGTTTCCGTATGGTCTCCGCACCTCAAACGAGATATTATAGCTCTGGAACAAGTCCAGCGGCGCTTCACCAGATTGGCACATGGTTTTCAGGGACTGTCATACGACGAAAGACTTGTCCAACTTAAACTTTTTACTCTTGAGAAAAGACGTTTACGTGGTGACCTTATAACTATGTTCAAAATAGTGCGTGGCGATTTCCAGTACGACTTGTTCAATCTATATACTTTTAACACCGACATACGTGTAAGAGGACATAGTATCAAATTAAAACGGGACAAATTTAAGAAAAATGTGCAGGGTAATTTTTTGACAAACCGTGTTTTCCATACATGGAATAGGTTACCTACCAGTGCGTTCTCCGGTAGTGTCAATAATCTTAAGAACATTTTAGACATTCATTTATAGACTGCCATATTTATTTATTTGTTTTTCTCTTCATTTATTTCAATTTCTGTTGATTTTAGAATTATAGCTAAAGTTATAAAGACAACAATTCCGCAAATATATCTTCATAATCACAAAATATTCCAAACATAAATGCCAAAATAAGCGTTTTTTTCCAGGTTTGAGAGAGGTTCAAATTATTGGTTTTAACTTAAATATATGCAATACAGTAATACCCCGAAATTACGCGATAGGTGGGGCCGACGAAATTCGCATAAGTCGGGGTTCAACTTTGCAAATAAATACATATACATTTTGTTTAATTGGGACCAAGGACTAACAAAAACACTGGTTTAGAAGAAAGATATTTAATAAAATTGTAGTTCTTTATACATATTAATACAAAATATTAAAAAAATTAATGAGTTGCGTAAAAAAGTTATTTCGATGTCAATGGCTTCATAAAATCTAACAAATTCGACTGACGACACAATGTCTTGTAGATTTTCATTCCAGGGGAAGGGGGGCTCAGAAGACGACATTATTTAAATTATGAAAAAGGTTCACACTTCTAAAATACAAGTGATGACAAAAAAGGTCCTCACTTCTATTTTAACAAAAACGTGTTTTTGGAGAGGCTAAGGGTTCAAAATGTATAACAAAACAATCTTAACTTTCGTCGATCGTACAATGGTAATTGTGAAAGTAGGTAACCAGACAACTGGGGCCGTAAGACAATTCGGGCCGTTCACAATTGGGGCTTTTCACAACTGGGGCCAGTAACAACTGGGGCGATGGACAATTTGGGCCGTACACAATTGGGGCTTTTCACAACTGGGGCCATTAACAACTGGGGCGATGGACAATTCGGGCCGTACACAATTGGGGCTTTTGACAACTGGGGTGGTAACTATAAGAGCTAGAGTCTTCTTTTATTTAAAATAAAAAATAATTATTTTACAAGTTGGCACAAATTAAATTGCGTGTTCTTTTGAAAAAAAAAAATATATATTTTAATGGTTTGATTAAGTACATTTTGGTGGGAATTAGAAAAAAATTTAAAAATTGTATTTTAGGGGTTGGCTTAATTAAATTTTCGTGTTCATCTGATTAAAAAGAAATTGTATTTTAAGGGTTAGATAAAGTAAAATTTAGTGCTCTTTTGACTATATAAGTAAAAAATGTATTTTAAGGGTTGGCTTAAGTAAATTTAAGTGTTCTTTTGAATAAATAAATAAAAAATGTATTTAATTTTAAAAGTAAATACTTTGGAACTAAATTTAATTAATATGAGTCAACTACGAGAAAATCAGTTATTTTTTGTTTGACTATTTGATTTTCCTAGTTTTTTTATGTATGATAGTATTTTTTTGTACATAGGTATTTTATGTATCTCGTTTATATAAAACTGGCAAAATTTTCTAGATAAACATAATAAAAATTAAAAATTGATAATACCTATCATGGCTCTAATGTGACTAAATATTCAAATACATATTCTTCATAATATTTGCTGCTTTGAGATTCTCGCCGATCGTAAAATTTTATTAGAATATTATCTTCGAATGCACGTGTACATAAACCTTTTCTATTGGTTCAGAATTTAATGAGTGCGGGGAATATATAGTCAAAAGAGCACCAAATTTTACTTAATCTAACCCTTAAGATACAATTTCTTTTTAATCAAATGAACACGAAAATTTACTTAAGCCAACCCCTAAAATACAATTTTTTTATTTATTCTAATTCCCACCAAAATGTACTTAATCAAACCATTATTATTATTATTATTTTTTTTTCAAAAGAACACGCAAATTGATTTATGTCAACTTGTAAAATTATTATTTTTTATTTTAAACAAAAGAAGACTCTAGCTCTTATAATTATGGCCCCAGTTGTCAAAAGCCCCAATTGTGAACGGCCCGAATTGTCCATCGCCCCACTTGTTTATGGCCGCAGTTGTGAAAAGCCCCAATTGTGAACGGCCCGAATTGTCTTACGGCCCCAGTTGTAATGGAACAACCGTGAAAGTAGAGAAACACTGAAGATAGCGGGCGGTAGTATTGCCAAACTAAAAAATCAAAAACTCGAGTTCACGTAAGTCGGGGTATTACTGTATCCATACAAAAAATAGGGAAATTTAAAAATATTAAAATCTAGTAAATTCAAACCTCACACTAATTTGAACGTTTCTATATTTTTTTAAGGCACATATAAATTAAATAATATAAGACTAAAATAATTTAGTTCTGATCATTGCTCTGAAATTCTATTCCTTAAAGGCCCTTTAAGGAATAAAATTTCAATTGTGTACAAAAATATTGTACTACACATCTATCATACATTTACAATGAAAAGGAGGACACAAGGAAATATCGTTAAAAAAAAAATTACTATGAAAAAATTGATGTGAAGTGTGAATTTTCACACATTTCAGGGTTTTGCAGGTATTTAGTAACT
Source organism: Liopterus haemorrhoidalis (assembly GCA_963971575.1). Taxonomy (NCBI): domain Eukaryota; kingdom Metazoa; phylum Arthropoda; class Insecta; order Coleoptera; family Dytiscidae; genus Liopterus; species Liopterus haemorrhoidalis. The sequence continues at coordinate 28,636,446 of OZ020623.1, forward strand.
GAATGATGATTATTTGGGATGCCAAAACAAATTTTATGTCAAAATATTTTTTTATGAATTTTAATTCGAATGCCTAATACCATTATTTAAGTTTCTAAATATGTGCAGTATTTTTTTTACATAGCAAGGTTCATTAAGATTTTGGAAATTGCGCCTATGGCTTCTATTGGTTGCTTAAATCATTAGCCCCGCCCTCTGATTTCGTATACATCAAACATAGCATTAAATTATAATTTCAATACTTCCCACTGGTTATTAAATTTACACTTTTAAAAATTAAATGCAACATTTACCAAAATATAACTAGAATTTTGACAAAATAATTTAAACAAAAGAAAACTGCAAAAAAAAACAAAACATTTAAAACTGATAGGATTCGAACTCTAGTTCGCAAGTTACCTGTTTAGCAAATTAGAAAACCAATGACTAAACGCACATCGCTATGAGCACTGGCTTGTCTACTGGGTTACATAGCGAATTAAATATTTAACATATTTTGGTTAAAAACACAAAAAATGCATCATTTTCCGAAAACATAATCTGATCAAAAATTCCTGTTGTACTATTCCGGTTCACACCAATATACATTACTTCGAATTTTTTCAGATTTTTAGTTTAAACCATCTGGGCTACAGGGTGTGGGACAAAAATTTTTTTGCATAATTTTGGCAAATATCGCGTCAAAATAATTTATTTTGAAAAAATAAAATTTTGATCGTTAATCCACGTACTAAGGGCTTTCATTTGATACCCTACTCAGAATTTTAAAAAAATATTTTTTTTTTCGATGAGCACATATTTGTTTATATTTTTAGGGGGATATGTTTTTTAGAGGTTTTAGTATTTTTCCTATGTGCGGGTCAAAAAGTTGTACAAGCATGCCAAATTTCAACTCTCTAGGTTTAGCCGTTTGACAATTTTTACCGAACAGACAGACAGACAGACAGACAGACAGACAGACAGACAGACAGACAGACGACAAAATGACGGTATAAGGGTTTTTTGGTCATACCTACAAAACCCTAAAAAGAGGAGGACACAATAAAATATTGTAATTTTTTTTTTTTTTTTTCATTTTATTCTTTGCAACAATAATACATAATTATATAATAAATGTAAAATAAAAACTTTGTTGAAAAAAACTTATAATGATTAATTATTATTTAAATGAGTACTTATCAATCGAATGAATATTTTTTATCAAAGTATCATCTTCTAACAATATATTGGTAATATCTGAACGAGAAATATCCTTCATATGGAATTTTACGGCAAGTGCTGCAGCTAGAGTATGAACATTCAATCTAGATTTCTCACTTGTCCAAAAATCATTAGCAATTGAAAAAACTCTTTCAACTGCTGCATTAGTTCCAGGGCAGCACAAGGTATATTGAACAAGAATAAATACATTTTCACATGGAATATGTTCATTTTTAAAATGGCTGAGTATTTCTACCCATCTTTTATCAATTTCAACGTGTTGATTTTCCCATTGTACTAATTTTTCAGAATTTTAATATACATTTAGTCTTTTAATTTCTTCAAAGAGACAATTATCGTCTATTTTAATATCTGGCATTTCTTTAGATAAAAACTCCACAAAAGATTCAATATCTGTCCAATTTACTTGCGATGAAGTAAAAAATACCATTGAAAACAATTATTTACCAAGGTGTTTGTTTCAGACCATTCTTCGATATATTGAAAACATGTTTGGTAAAATGTCTGCACTTCTTTGATAAACTTTTCTGTTATGCCTGGATTTGATTCCTCCAAGTCCGATTTTTTTTTTTTATATAAATAAAGGAAGAAATTTTTCTTCAAATCGAGATTTATATTGAAGGCTAAAGTCATTCAAAATAACTTCTGTAATTGAAATGTGTTCACCTTCAATCTTTTGAATTATTTTGTGAAAAATAGTTGCTTGACTATGTACAAAATACATTAATATCTCAGATATTTCATTATTGAAAAATAATTCCAGGATTTTATGACATTTTTCTTAAAAAATATGAACGGAGAAGTTCAAATAATTGTAAAACACGCTCTAAAGCAGGTGTTAGAGCAAGCCATCTAACTTTTGAATATCATAAAAGTTTTTTGTATTCAATATTCGCTTCTTCACAAAATTGTTTTAAATTGGCCACACGAACGGTAAAACGACTAAAATACAAATAAATTATACTTATTAAACTCCATTCACAATAAATATGAGATGACGTCACACTTGGTTAATTTAAGTACCAACGTTATGATATGTTTTAATCAACATCAATCCATAACCCAGTTAGTACATTTATTTATTTAATGTTGGTAATTTTTTCCAATGTTGTCAGTTTGTAATTGGATTTTTCAATCGTTATTTGTCAGGTTGACATTTAAGTGCTTATTTAGTGAGGTTATATTTTATTTTTTTTAATTATACTGTAATAAAAATGCCCACAGCTCTTAGTAGCCGTGCTCAAAGGATGGTTTTGTCTCTTATTAATTACTTTGAAAGATAATTAATTTGATTTTAGGAGAGCATGTTACTGTCCACACTATTAATATAAAATTACATGAAAGGGGTACCTTAGTAAACTACCATTTCTAACAGAGTGATTAAGAGTGATTAAGAAAATTTAAGGGTTTTTTAAAACACATAAAAGAGTAGTAGATATCAAATTTTAGCTTGATCGTAGCAATAGTTTTCGAGATATTGGTCGAGTTAATTTTTAAAAACTGCAATGGTACCTTAGTAAACTACCATTTCTTACAGAGCGATTCAGACCAAACTGCAATGTTTATTGCAGCTAGCGGCAATAAACTGTTCGACTGGAAATAATATTTGAATATTCATTATTCGAAACAAAATTGTATCTAACATCTGAAATTCAAAAATTTCTATTCGAATAATAAAAAATTTGACTCTTTATCATTGCTTTCCGATATCATTTAGTGAGTTCAGAAAGCAAGCTTGGAGCGTCCGAGAAAAGGTCTAAACGCGTTTATTCGAGCGGTCTGGAGTTAAACAGTGAGACTCGGACCACTCCGCGTTTGCTTCCCGAACCCGCTGTGTCAATGTGACACCAGGCGAAAAATTAAAGTAAATTGTATAAAAAGTATTAAAAGAACACGACACATTTCTAAAAACAAATATTTCTGATGAATCTTATAAACTGAAATTTAACTTTTTTTTTTAAATACTACATTACACACTTAATATAATATAAACCATAATTTTCGCGACAAATCGGTTAGAAAGAACTGCTGTGCATCATAATTTACATTAATTCCTTTCCTCCATAGGAAATATAGGTTTTCAATATATTTTTAGAAGTTGTTCGATATAACCTAACTTTTTTTGACAGTTTACGAATTGGCAACAAGGTGAGTTTTTCAACTGTGACGTCATTTCAAAGTTACGGTAAATGGACTTTATTACTTTTACATCAATTGGCATGGTACATGACGCCGTGTTGATTGCATTTGACAAAATATGTGCATTCAACCTATTCCTAGTATTTTCTCTCGTGACGCGCTACTCGCAAGATCTCCCGTTCGGAGCGTATGCGTCTCATAACCGCGTCTCGCCGCATTCTACCGAACCTTGATGAATGTCAAATGGAAATACGTCACATCAATTGCAACGGATTGGATCGGCATCAATGGAATACGAAAATTTACGAAAAGAAGGACAAATATCGAAAAGGAGGACATATAGGAAGTCACTTTTCAAGGAAGGACATACCTTACAAAAGGAGGACTGTCCTCCCCAAAGGAGGACGGTTGGTCACCTTATATTATATGAATCATATTGAGAATGAGACACAAATTTCATGCCCCTCTACTTGGCGCCCAGGGGTAATGATCCCTAGTCACTCTCTCCTTGCTACGCCACTGTCGAGAAACACTGTTATGGTAACAAACAAAACATTAAGAAGAATTTGATAACTGACAAATATTTTTGTTATAAGTAAAAAGCCTCCACGTGCATACAAAAAAAAAAACTTGAGAAATCAGTAAATATGAAAGTTCTTACAACAATAATAAATAATAATAACATTATATTATATAATTTTATTGGGCCACAAAAAGAAACAACTTTGTTTTTATCATATAATATATCAGTTATTCTATGGAGGTAAAATTAAATTTTCATATTGATGTGGAAATTATGTTTTATTCCGCATACCATACATGCAAACAACTTGCACGTCACTGATGTTATCTGTTACGTCAAAAACCGTGCAGAAATAAAGTTATGCGTTATGTATGTAAGTTGAAGATCAGCTGAGCTATAGCGTCACGTACCTAAGATGATGTTTGAGATTTACAACAGAACAGACTGCTATATATGGGAACACGGCAATGACAAAAGACGGATTCGCTTTTAGAGATATTCCACCTACTCTTATCACTTCTGGACACTTTATTGAAACACGAGCATTTTCTGAAACTGTATTATTTTATAGCGTCTTAAGACTTCTCTTACGATACTGTGTTACTTGAGATATGAACGAACCGAAAAAGGTATGCTGTGACAAGAACACGACCTTTCAAATACCAGTTACATTTATCTGAAGAAGTTAGAAGTTCTTCTTTAAAACAGCTGCCAAATTATAGTTTATTAATTATATTATTTATCGAGTTAATATAAAATAAAATTGATGTGAAGTGTGAATATTCACACATTTCAGGGTTTCGCAGGTATATAATAAGTGAAGGCGGTATGCTGAGTGTGTAGGACAAATTTTACTTTGTAGTAATCACGGCAAAATGAACGATATTTTTAAAATAATTTATCGTCTGTTAATCATATAATAAGACTGGTTATTAAATTTACGCTCATAAAAATTAAATGCAACATTTGTCAAAATATAATTAGAATTTTGACAAAATAATTTCAACATAATAAAAATGCAAAAAAAAAACAGATAAAATAAAATTCACTCCGTACTCGAACTCGTTACCCTTCGTTTCCAGCGCATTTTAGCTTACGACACCAGTTATGGCTCTAACCATTACGCTATCGTACGCCTTGCATGTGAGTGTCTTACATTGGTATAACTTTTGTACTCTGTGAACCAAAAACCACAAAAAATGCGTTATTTTCCGAAAACATAATCTGATCAAAAATTCCTGTTGTAATATTTCGGTTCACACCAATATACATTACTTAGATTTTTTTTAGATTTTTAGTTTAAACCATCTGGGCTACAGAGTGTGGGCCAAATTTTTTTTGCACAATTTTGGCAAAAGTCGCGTCAAAATAATTTATTTTGAAAAAATAAAAATTTGATCGTTACTCCACGTACTAAGAGCTTTCATTTGATACCCTACTCAGAATTTAAAAAAAAATATGTTTGTTTTCGATTAGCACATATTTGTTTATATTTTTAGGGGGGTATGTTTTTTAGATGTTTTAGTATTTTTCCTATGTGCGGGTCAAAGAGTTGTATAAGCATGCCAAATTTCAACTCTCTAGGTTTAGCCGTTTGGCTACAATTTTTACCATACAGACAGACAGACAGACAGACGACAAAATGACGGTATTTCAAAAGCATCTTCAAAAATTGAGCGTGGATTTTAAATTACGTTTTGAGGATTTAAAGAAAATGCACATCCCAGATTGGGTTCTCGCGCCATTTTCTGCAGATGTTGAAAACTTCGAAAGTCCTATACAAGATGAACTTATTGAATTGTCGGTTGATCTTGAAGCTAAAACACTTTTTAACACGTTCGCGGACAGTTTTGTACAATGAGATTTGCAAAATGTCACTTTTTTAGATTTTTGTTTATAATAGGACATTTACTGTGTTTGGTATGTTCCTGATAGGACAGTTTATACTAGTTTTCATATACTTAAATGGAATTAAAACCTGCCACAGCCGTCATTTATATATTTGAATAAAAAGGTAGGACGGCTATAGCCGTACTGTCCGCGAACGTGTTAAAAATGTTATTTGAAGTTACTTTTGGACAAATGTAAATGTTATACAGAAATATCCAAAACTTTCGGAAATGGTAGTTCACTTTTTGCTAGCCATGTTATGATAGTTCACTGGTTTTAGCCATGTTAATTCCATCCTGGCAAAACAGAGAAACAAGTTATATGTAGAATTCCGTGGCGGTTTAAGGCTGAAATTAAATCATATTGAAATTGAATTTTGGCAAAAATCTCATCTAAAATAATTTATTTTGCAAAAATAAAATTTTGATCGTTAATCCTCCTACTAAAGGCTCTCATTTGATACCCTACTCAGATTTTTTTTTTTTTTTCGATGAGCACATATTTGTTTATATTTTTAGGGAGATATGTTTTTTAGACGTTTTATTACTTTTCTTATGTGCGGGTCAAAGAGTTGTATAAGCATGACAAATTTCAACTCTCTGGGTTTAGCCGTTTGCTACAATTTTTACCAGACAGACAGACAGACGACAAAATGACGCTACAAAACCCCGAAAAGAATATATATAGCTTGTTTCTTTGGTTTAGGAGGAACTAGATTCTCCATTCTTCTAACTTTTACCGATTAAGTGTGGCTTTTAATCATTTTGCTTAGGAAAAGTCCACTTAACCTTAAAAAGTGAGACGATGACAACTTTCAAAAATGAAAATTCCAGTTAGTTCCACTTAACGTTTGGAATAGTCTGTATGTATTGACACCCAGAGCGGGGGGGGGGGCACAGGCATGAACTTTTTTTTATTAAGAATGACAAATAATTAAAATGCAATGAAAGAGACATTTTATAATGACAATCAATTTAATCTAGAATTTGTAATGTGAGTATGATTTACAAAGCTTAAACAAAATGACCAAAAGTACGAAATAATAGAAAAAAATTATTAGATTTCAAAATCTAGTTCCGCCTAAACGTTTGGAATAGTCTATATGTATCGTTTATTGTGGAAAGTAATTATTATTGTATTTAATAAATTAACATAATTTTTTGTTTTATAAACTTGCACATAAAAATAATTCTGCGGACCGACAAAAAAATCTCGCGAACCGGCAAAAAAGTCTCGCGGACCGGCAATAAAATCTTGCGGACTGGCAAAAAAATATAACAGACCAGTGCCAGTCCGCAGACCGTCGGTTGGGAAACACTGCTCTAGAGTGTTATAATAGTAAAAATATATATAGTTTGTGTATATTTTCTATCAAAATAGCAAAACAATTTAATCTGAAAATGATCTAGGAATCTATAAATACAGTAGGATACTGGTTTTCAGTATTCCACTACTTCGGTTGTTTAATCAATGATTTTCATTTGTCGTTTTTCGCTTTGACTCACTTAACAAACAAGTCAGAGAAAGGCTTCTGCTGTTATATTATTGTCAGTGATTCAGTTCTGTTTACAGTCCGGCCTTTCAAGTTTACAATAAGCGAAGGACGAAAATATTTCGAAATAAGCAATAAGTAATCATTTATAGGGTTATTCTGAACCCAAGTTCTTTTAACAGACTGTTAAGTTTCAGATTTACCAGATAGTCGGGTCTATTCTCTAAGCAAGATCGTTAAAATCTTAACTTCAAAAACGGACTTAATTTTTTATAACACTATTTTATACGTAAATGCTATTCGCTAAGCATATTTGTGCTAAAATTTTAACGCAGTGGCGTTAAAATAGACAATTAACGTTCTACAATAAGCGTCTACCAAAACGGTGTCTTTAAAAGTTAAGGCTAGTTTTAGTTCAGCAAAAATGACTGACCGTATTTTAGTAAATATAATGTTATTAACAAATATGGTATTAACGCTTACCTTAACAAATGCTCTTACAGAATAGCATTTTGCAATGAAATTTTTTATTTTAACACCATGTCTAACGTGATGTTAAAATAATAATTTTATCTTTACGCTACTTTTAAGGAATTTCTTACAGAATACACCCAGTTACTAGTTAAAAGATAACGGCCCAGGTGGAGATTTTTGTTTTTTTTTTAAGATTTTTAAGATATGACCACCAAAAAAACGTCTATAGCATATCTCCGGGTCTATTCTCTAAGTATGATGTTAAAATCTTAGCGTCAGAAACTGACGTTAATTTTTTTAACACCATTTTTAACGTAAATGCTATTCGCTAAACATATATGTGTTAAAATTATAGCGCGGCGGCGTTAAAATAGCCAGTTAACGTTCTACAATAAGCGCCTACTAAAACGGTGGCTTTAAAAGTTAACGCTGGTGTTTAGTTAGCAAAAATGGTTGATCCTATTTAAGTAAACGCCATGTTACTTAAAAAAAATTAATAAAACACAATACGGTAGGAATATTAATTATTATAAGACAAAATTCAAACTTTCTATTACTTTTAATGTGAATTCTTTACAGTAGAGCTAAGAATGACGCTTCGTAATTTTTGTGATACAAGTAACGCAGACGCAAATTGTATAGAAAGGAAGTAAATGGAGTATTGAAGAGCAGTTTTGGTTTTTGTTGAGACACAGAACATAAAATTATAATCATCTGAAGCTACAAAACTTCACTTATGCCTCCGCCGTGTTTCAAAATATCGCAGTACATTTTAATGGTGTATTATTTGAAGAAACAATTGATGAGATTGATAATGACGATCACAACAGTGTTATTCCAGGGTAGAAATAGCGTAATAAATCAATTAATTATTTAATAATTAATATCAACGAACACCTTTTTAAAAATAGAATGAACATATAATTCACATTTTATTCAAAATACAATGTAATACATAAACTGAATAAATAAAAGTTGAATAAAGTTATATTTTTATTTAATACACTATGAAAACCAGTTATAATGAGTATTACAGGACCAAACATTTCTGTTCCATTTTTAAAATAAATTTCGCCACTGAATATTTAATTCACACCGAAATATTAGGTTAAGATTATCTTGGCATTTGACACTCCTGTTAAAATTAACGTAGCAGCGCAAGCGCTTGTAGTAAATATTAGCCTCTCTACGAGGTGAGTTAACACCCCGCGTTAACAAATATTGTATTAACGCTTACCTTAACAAATGCTCTTACAGAATAGCATTTTTGGATAATGACGTTAGACATGGAGTTAAAATAAAAATATTAACCTGACGCTAATTTTAACGCATTTCTTACAGAATACATCCGATTATGTGTCTATCTGTCTGTTTGTACGGTAGAAATTTTAGCCAAACGGCTGAATATAGAAATTTTAAATTTAGCATGCTTGTACAACTCTTTGACCAACATATAGGAAAAATATAGATAATTAAAAAAAAACACACATCGCGAGATATAGCCTGTTTCTTTACTTTAAGCGGAACTAGATTTTCAATTCTAGTAACTTTTACAGATTAAGTGAGGCTTTTGATCATTTTGTTTAACAAAAGCCCACTTCAAACCCTAAAAATAGAGTCCATGACAACTTACAAAAATGAAAATTCCAGTTCGTTCCGCTTAAACGTTTGTAATAGCCTATAAATATATACAAATATGTATTTTATAAAAAAATAAATATTTTTTTTAAATTTTAAGTGATGTATAAAATAAAACCTCTTAATGCTTAGATAAACAAGTAGTTCTTTATTTTAAAAAAATAGATTTTGTACCTATAGGATTTTCTTCAAAAATATGTCAAACAGCTTTTGTTCCCCACCTTTTTTCTCACAAGGATTGATTTAAAAATTTGAAAAAAATCAATAATGTGCGTTGATGGGAACCGGAATAGTTCAACAGCAATATTTTGATCAAATAAATTTCAAAATACATCGATTTTGTGTCCTTGAAAAAACTTTAATAATTAAGAATTATTTTATCAAATTTGTGTGGTATTGAAACAGCGGTCGGGGAACCGGGGTAAATTACCCCAAATGGGATAAAAATGAAATTTTTGGGGGTAATAAGGAAATTTTTCCAATTTTCTATTTTATAAACGTGTTAATAGCGCACTAAAGAAAAGGGCGCTGAGGGGCTTGACTAAGGTGAGGACCTTTTTTTCTCATCATTTAGATTTTGGGAGGTGAGGACCTTTTTTTTTCTCGTCATTTGGATTTTGAGAGATGAGGACCTTTTTTTTTTGCTTGTCACTTAAATTTTTTTTACAAGCTAATGGGGTAACGTCGTTATAAAGAAATATATCTTTGGGTAATGGGTAAAAATGTTCCCCGACCCTTCTTTTAAAAGGAAGCTCTTAGACGTAGATAAAAGATCGGAAAGTAAATGTAAAATTTCTTGATTTCAACAATTTTCTAATTTCAAATCATGGCTAATAATAATATAGATTGTACAGTAAAGTAGTCTACGTCTTCCTTTGAAATTAAAAATATAATAACAAAAATTTAATAGCTGAGAATCGAGTTCATGTTTGTAAGGTCCACCTATTATTATACGTCATTATTCAATCTACTGTTTGTATTATTTTAGTTTTTTGTTTTTTATATATCGAAAAAGAATAAATCATTTAGAGTAGTGAAATACTTATAAATGAAATAACACAGTCTTAATAGTAAAAAACAAGTTACTGAAATTGTAAAAAATTAAGCCATTTATCAATATATTTCTTATTAATTTAATGAAGAAAATATCGCTAGGATTTTTTAATTTGAATTTTATTATGACAGTTTTTGTGACTTCATTGTGACATTTTTGCCAATTATTTAAATTTAGTTTTAAAAAAATAAAATAAATGAAAGGTCTTAGTACTCAAATAACACCGGTCAACAAGAATTTTGAGTCTGGGTTCTGCATATCTGATTTTTATTTCTTCCACATTATTAATTAAACAAAAAATAGTTTTACCCGAAAAAGTTTGCTTTTGTAGCTATCAGAATGAAATTACGGATTTTAAGAAAATTTCCCTTTTTTCATACCTTTATTGTATGTAAAAATAATACAAACTTTTGTTATGAATTTGAATCAGTTTTATTTACAAGAAAACCATTCGAAACAAACAACTACTGTAACAGAATATATAAAAAAGATTAGAAATGATTATTTTTCGTATTGCTTCTGTGATTGTATTGACTTTCTCGAATTAGCCCCCAAATATAGTCTCCCATCATGCTCTCATTGTATTGCCCCTGATAACGACGTTCAAAGTCCATCACGTCTTGATGAAAACGTTCACCTTGTTCTTCCGAATAGGCTCCCATGTTATCTTTAAATTGGTCCAAGTGAGCATGTAGCATATGCACTTTAAGAGACATTCTGCAACCCATGAGTTTAAAGTTATCAAGCATAGTTGTAATGAACTCTTTGTAATTGTCTGCTCCGTTGTTTCCGAAAAAACCATGAACCACTGCTTTCAGGCTGTCCCAGGCTTTTCTTTCATGTGTATTGAGTATCTGTGAAAATTCCTCACTGGCCATTATTTTCTCTATTTGTGGTCCGACAAGGTAGCAAGGATATTTAGTATAACCGCCAATGCAAGGCGGTCGGAATCTCATGCATTCCTTCTGACTGGCATCTTTCCATAGACAGTTCTACAAAAAGTTTAAAAGCTGTCCTTCTTCACAATGGAAATAAATTTGCATCTCTTCCTTTGGCTCATTCCGTAATGCTCAAAGAAAATTACGAAAGTGTGAAAATGTTGCTTGAGAGTTCAAAGTATGATGAGTATACCTGGCCAGTGATAGGGGATTTTAAGATGGTTGGATTTCTGATGGGATGCATTCCCATCAGAAATCCAACCATTCTCTTGTTTTGATAAATTCGCCGCAAATATAGCAGGATGACTCTACCTCGTGTTTACAACTTTTTGACGCCATTTTTGGATCTGCCGCCACACAAAATGCATTGTATAGCTGCAATGCGCATGCGCATACCGTCTATGAGCCACGTATGTGAATTGCCACTTGCTTTCCACCGCTCGTCCCCACCCTTACGCGCTTATCCTTATATGTTCATAAAAATAAATAAATATATATTGATCGTTGTAAAATGTACAAAAGCAAGTTTTTAAAAAATAAACGAAGGTTTTAGTTATTTTTCGATATAAAGAATCAGAATTTTTTTTTGTTGACCTGTGTAATTAATAAAAATTGTCATAAAACTGTTGATTTTGATGTGATTATAGAAGAAATATTGTCCTGGTCCAGGGGTCGGCAGACCACGGCTCGCGAACCACATGGGGCTCTTTGAGGACATTCGTGTGGCTCTTTAAATTAAGTTGACATACCAACCATAGAATAAAATTTAGAAAACCTTCAAAAAGTCATGTATTAAAACAAAATTATGGCTCTTTAAAATATTTTGAGATGCCGTAAAGGGTGAATTTGGCTAAAGAGCCAAATTTTAAAACCAATGGGTTTCTAAAGTTTGCCGACCCCTGTCCTAGCCATTCCAGTATTCTGTTAGCTCTTTTCACTTATTTAATGCCATCAAAACCCTGAAATGTGTGCAAATTCACATTTCACATCAATTTTTTAACCTGGTAACATCACTATAATTACAAACCGCCCCTAGCATGTAGTAATCTATTAATTTTAATTTATTTTTTAATTAATTTATTTTCAATTAAGAAATAAATAACTCGTGCTAGTTTTTTTCTAACTTTAAAATTCCATTATGATGATATAAAATTTAATTTATATTTAACTAAAAAATCCTATATTCTGTTTAATAACGAACATGAACAGAAAAATTACTTAATAAGCGAATCAAATTACAGCACCAGTTTCTGTAATGAAATTCATATTTCACACCAGTACGTGCTGTATAGGTTTTTTTCAATTTATCTTCATTGATCTAATAATTGATTTTAGATAATAACAAATTTTCATTGTTACATCTTAATTAAAAAATCATCCGAGTCATCCATGTTGTGAGAGTAATTTTATACCACAATGCATTTTTATGATGCAACTTGTGTGATTTCACATAACCACAAAATAAATCTAAAAGTAACGCCATGCTGAGAACGTTACTGTATCGACTCAAAGTGATTTTGATCACGTTTTACATAATGTATAATGCTTGTATTGATATACTTGAACTTATTTCGCAACCACAATGAATAGTAAAATATATTTTACAATACTGAATGTTATTCTAGTGAATTAAATAAGTTCTTTATTTAGTGTATTTAACATTATACCTCATTTGTTCACCAAGATTGGTTTACATTGTTGATTTGCGTCAAACAATTTTATTTTGCAACTGGAGCTTATAGAAAAAGATTTCAAAGGACTCTATTTTTCATTTAAACGAATGGTGAAGCAATACAGTTGAACAAATATTAACTAGTATAGTAATAAATTTTAATAGAGTACGATTTAACTGCACAATATTTAAAAAGATATGTTCATTAAAACGAATACTTTGCACAATAAAACGAATACTGCCCATAAAAATAATAAAAATCAGCTGTGGACACTACAGGACCGACCGCCATCATAAAGTACTTATATAAAATACATTCTAGCAGCAGAGTAGAAAAAACTTGGCCTAATATTTTCTAACGGAGTTATTATTTATCATGACCATGGAAACGTTACATATAAGTATGAATAAATTGAGACTCTTACAAAAATTATTCCAAATTTTTCGTTTTATCAAAAAACGTTTCAAATAAAAGTTATTAATTATTGCTTTTATAGCAACTTTTGTTCAATACATTTTTTCGAAATATTTTTCTGTTGTGAAATATTCACAAAAACCTTAAAATCGACACGAGTAAACTCCCATTTTTAGTCAACCGATTTTTACCAAAAGTTGATCAACTCGTGCCATTGATGGCAGAAGCTTAAATATGAAGTTTCATAAAAATCCATTCAGCCAAATTTGCTCTGAACGAGTACACAGACGGACAGACAGAAAGACAGACAGACGGACGGACAGACAGACCGACAGACATCATGCTAAAAATAGTCAAGACGTTATGTAGGGACCTCAATTTGTGGAGATCCATCGAAATTTCGAAATGTCAAAATCGGTATGATCACAATACCTCCCTTATATTTATAAATACATCCATTTTAAATAAAAATTAATACTCAGTGCGATTATTATTTGTACTGTGTGCCAAAACGAATTTTATGCACACTAAAGAATTTAAAATTGCACATTTAAATAAAAAAAAATAAAATAAAATGGGCCTAATTATAATCATAATATCATTGAACTAAATGTATTATCGTACAAAAAAAAACTAAATTTGCTGAACCTGGCCCTGAAAATGCAATTTTTCTACCTTTCTTGGTAAGCACGAAAACTAAATGAATCCGTTCCTCAAAATTCCACGTTTTCAATATTCGTACAGAAAAAAATTATAAATCCCCCTGAAGATATAAATATTTTTAAATTTTCTTCACGAATACTTCACAATAAAACATCACAAAAGAACAAATATTTCCTAAATCCGTCTCTTAAAATTCCATATTTTCGATTTTCATACAAAAACTAAATTTAGTAAGTCAGGCCCTGAAAATCTAATTTTTTATTTTCTTATAATCCACGAATATTTACCAAATCCGACCGTAAACTTCCATATTTTTACTGACTGCCAACATATATAAGGAAGGTATTGTGATCATAGCGATTTTGACATTTCAAGATTTCGATGGATCTCCACGAATTGAGGTCCCTACATAACGTTTTGACTATTTTTAGCATGATATCTGTCGGTCGGTCTGTCCGTCCGTCCGTCTGTCCGTCCGTCTGTCCGTCCGACCGCCTGTCTGTCTGTCTGTGTACACGTGCAGAGCAAATTCGGCTTAAAGGATTTTTATGAAACTGCATATTTAAGCTAAAAAGGTAAAAATCGGGTGACTGAAAATGGGAGTTTACTCGTGTCGATTTTAAGATTTTTGCGAATATTTCACAACAGAAAAATACTTCGAAAAAATTTATTGAACAAAAGTTGTTACAAAACCAATAACTAACAAGTTTTATTTGAGATATTTTTTGATAAAACAAAAAATTTTGAAAAATTTTTCCAAATTTTTTCTAAGTATCTATTTTTTCATACTTATATGTAACGTTTCCATGTTCATGATAAATAATATCTCTGTTAGAAAATATTAGGCCAAGTTATTTCTACTCTGCTGCTAGAATATATTTTATACAATTACTTTGTGATGGCGGTCGGTCCTGTGGTGGCCACAGATGTTTTTTTTTTTTTTTTCTGTTTAGTAATGATACATATTTATATTTATTTAGAAAAAAATTAATTAAATGCTCATATTAATAATTTAATTTTATAGTCATTTAACCGACCGCCAACATATATAAGGTCGGTATTGTGATCATACGGATTTTGACATTTCGAGATTTCGATGGATCTCCACGAATTAAAGTCCCTACATAACATTTTGACTATTTTTAGCATGATGTCTGTCGGTCCGTCTGGCCGTCCGTCCGTCTGTCTGTCTGTCCGTCCGTCCGTCCGTCCGTCCGTTTGTCTGTGTATACGTGCAGAGCAAATTCGGCTAAAAGGATTCTTATGAAACTTCACATTTAAGCTTTTGATATCATTGGCACGAGTTGATCAACTTTTGGTAAAAATTGGTTGACTAGAAATAGGAGTTTACTCGTGTCGATTTTAAGATTTTTGCGAATATTTAGCAACAGAAAAATATTTAGAAAAAATTTATTTAACAAAACTTGCTACAAATGCAATAACTAACAACTTTTATTTAAGACATTTTTTGATAAAACCAAACAATTTTGAATTTTTTGTTTCGAAGTATCCATTTTTTGATACTTGTATGTAACGTTTCCATAGTCATGATAAATAATATCTCTGTTAGAAAATATTAGGTCAAGGTATTTCTACTCTGCTGCTAGAATGTATTTTATGCAAGTACTTTGTTATGGCGGTCGGTTCTGTGGTGGCCACAGCTGATTTTTTTTATTGCACACATATTTTATGAATTATTTATACTAAATGTGCATTTTATTGTATTTAATGTGCATTTAAATTGATTTTAATATACAACCAGAGCCGAATGTCCGCTCAGGCCATCCTAGGCAGTTACCTAGAACGCTTACCGCATCGGAACGAGCCTGACCACATAAAATACCTACATATTTTTATAATAATACATTTCTGCTTTAACACACTTTAAAAAAATCAGCTGTGGCCACCACAGGACCGACTGCCATCGTAAAGTACTCGTATAAAATACATTCTAGCAGCAGAGTAGAAATAACTTGGCCTAATATTTTCTAACAGAGATATATATTATTTGTCATGTTCATGGAAACGTTACATAAAAGTATGAAAAAGTTGAAATTTTAAAAAATTTTACAAAAATTTGTCGAAATTTTTCGTTTTATCAAAAAACGTCTCAAATAAAAGTTATTACTTATTGCATTTATAGCAACTTTTATTGAATAATTTTTTTCGAAATATTTTTCTGTTGCTAATTATTCGCAAAAATCCTAAAATCGACACGAGTAAACTCCCATTTCTAGTCTACCGATTTTTACCAAAAGTTGATCAACTCGTGTCATTGATGTCAAAAGCTTAAATATGCAGTTTCATAAAAATCCTTTCAGCCTAATTTGCTCTGCACGTGTACACAGACGGACAGACAGACAGACGGACAGACAGACGGACAGACAGACAGACAGACAAACAGACATCATGCTAAAAATAGTCAAAACGTTATGTAGGGACCTCAATTCATGGAGATCCATCGAAATCTCGAAATGTCAAAATCGGTATGATCACAATACCTCCCATATATATGTTGACGGTCGGTAAAAATAAATTTAAACCTTGAAATGTCAAAAAAGAAAGCTATTAAATAATTTAGTAGCATCAAAAGTTACCTATTAAAATTAATATTTATTAAGATAACACTTACCTGGTGGCAGTTTGGATTTGAGCATATCCATTGCTACGACATTGATGATCAAAACCCATATAGGACATTCAAGAATATCTGGTTCAGATTTTACGAAAGCTATCGCACTCAGACACTGACATTCTAGCCGTCTTCTGTCAGGATAAGCACGTCTCAGCTCCCTATTGACGTTTGATTGAAATTTCTTCATATCAAAGAGTTTGACTGGTTTATCGGGTTCAAGAGCGCATCCTGGAAGTTTCAGTATTTCATTACCGATTGCATTCTCGTCATCTTGACCGGTACTTTTGGCGTAGACGTTGCATTTGGACACACGCTTGATTAAGATGTTGCCGGCATCATCCATTTTAATTTTGACACCCTGTAAAAATAACATAGATACCTTAGATTATATTGTAATATATATATTATAGAGATACAAATTAAAGAAGTAAATACATCAAAGAAATTTATATCTTGGGTACATTTATCCTAATTAGGGTCTGTCAGTAGCAAAATAGCCAAGACATAATTTCCAACAATATCAAAGTTTCATTTATGGCCGGTTGCTAAAGTACAGTGCCGCAACAAGGGTGGTGCGAGCGGTGCCGTCGCACCAGGCGCCGGATTCATAGGGGCGCCAAATGGACAAATTACATTTTTTTTTTTAAATTATTTTTTATATTAATAAACTATAATCAACACAAAATTGATTTCGTAAAAGAAAAATGTTTTTAAAACAAAATTTTTTTAGAAACATTTTAGTTAAGAAAATTAAATTCAAACTATATTATTTAGAATTGCAGTGCATTAGTGCCCGCCAATGTAAACATAAAACTTGTGTATTGGTTCCTATGGTAACCTGACCTTCAACTTTTATTAAGTTAATTGCTGTGTTTAAACATTTAATAAATAAAATATAAACACAAAGTTAGGGTACTATTAAACTAATGTGTAATAGTACCCTAATATTGGCATTGCGCTGCGCATGTTTTTTTTAACGCTTCCTGTAACTGTTGTTTCGAATGAACGCAGTTTTAGAAAATTAAAGTTAATAAAAAATTATTTGCGTTCTATTGTACAATGGGCCAAGATAGATTGTCAAATTTAGCTTTAATATCAATAGAAAATACTATAGCGCAGTCATTAAATTATGAAGACTTAATTAATAAATTCTCACAGTTAAAATCCAGAAAAGTTCAATTTTTTTAATTTTTCATTCCCTTAGTGATATATATTATTAAAATACCAAAATATTTATTATTTCTTGCTCAAATTACCCATTTTTTTTTTTTTTTTTTTTCTTGTCATTAAATTTATAAATTTTCTATTTATTCTGTTATTCCGTTATGTAATATAATATTTCTTTAGCCCTTTTGTGTTTCATTTTAGGTATTTTTCATTTTCTGTTTCATTGACCTAGAGTTTATATTTTGTCCCTTTTTATATTAGTTGATTATCATGATTTTTGAGTCTATTAAAAGATTTGTACCATAATTTGTTAATATAATCGTTAATATTGCAAGTTAAACCAAAACCTCTCTTTCAACAAACATGTAAGCAACGTTGCTGCGAAACTCAGATCCAGAAACAATATTCTCCAAATACTAGCTGGTTCTTCGTGGGGAGCAAACGCGTCAACACTTCGAATAACAGCGCTTAGCCTGGTGT
Source organism: Liopterus haemorrhoidalis (assembly GCA_963971575.1). NCBI lineage: Eukaryota > Metazoa > Arthropoda > Insecta > Coleoptera > Dytiscidae > Liopterus > Liopterus haemorrhoidalis. The sequence continues at coordinate 28,654,847 of OZ020623.1, forward strand.
ACTCAACAGCAGAATATTGTGCCTCAGTATGGATAAATAGCCCTCATGCAAGGAAAGTGGACGTAGCACTGAATGAAACGATGAGAATAATAACTGGCGCCATTAGGTCAACACCTACCTACTGGCTTCCAGTTCTCGCTCATATTCAGCCACCCCATATACGCCGCCTGTCAGCTCTCTTGCGAGTGTATGGGAAAATTAATGAAAATGCAGAACTTCCTATACATGCGGACCTGGCCAGTACCGACTTCCACAGACTTAAATCCCGCCACCCTTCAGTTATTACAGCAAGGATCTCTACGGCAACCGGTTACAACGCAAAAGAAACCTGGCAGCAAAAATGGGTGGAGCAGGCTCCAGCTGAGTTTCACTCCTTACTTAACCACGAGGAACCTCCGAATGGATTTGACCTTCCCAGAAAAACATGGGTATCTTTGAACAGAGTTAGAACGGGCCACGGTAGAAGCGGTGACTCTTTGTTCAGATAGGGGATGCGGGAGACTCCAAACTGCGACTGCGGCGCAGAACGTCAGTCGATGAGACACATCGTCTTTGAATGCCCTAACAGAGCCTACCAAGGGACAGTAGAAGATTTTGTATTGGTGACAGAAAGTGCTTTGAACTGGTTGTCAAATACAGACATATCACTGTAATCATTTCTCAATTTGTTTTTTAATTTTTCCTTTTATATTGTAACTAGAAACATTATATTTTACTACTTATAATTGTGCTATTTTATAGGTATTATGTGATTTGTTTATATTATGTAACTGTATGCAGCCATACGCTAAATAAATAAATAGAAAATACTATAGCGCAGTCATTAAATTAAGAAGACTTAATTAATAAATTCTCACAGTTAAAATCCAGAAAAGTTCAATTTTTTTAATTTTTCATTCCCTTAGTGATATATATTATTAAAATACCAAAATATTTATTATTTCTTGCTCAAATATCCCATTTTTTTTTTTTTTTTTTTTTCTTGTCATTAAATTTATAAATTTTCTATTTATTCTGTTATTCCGTTATGTAATATAATATTTCTTTAGCCCTTTTGTGTTTCATTTTAGGTATTTTTCATTTTCTGTTTCATTGACCTAGAGTTTATATTTTGTCCCTTTTTATATTAGTTGATTATCATGATTTTTGAGTCTATTAAAAGATTTGTACCATAATTTGTTAATATAATCGTTAATATTGCAAGTTAAACCAAACCAAAGAATAAGGTTAAAACTAAATCAAAAATTAATAACAACGAATGTTTTTTTTTTTATAAATTTATTGTTAAAAAATGGCTTTATAATATATAGTATTTTTGTTCCTTTACTAGTGATTTTTTCCACTTGTATCAAAATAAAACAATAAGATTTTAAGGATTCTCGATAAAATATCTTAAATAACATTTTGGTGAAGAAAACAACGTAAGTAAATGTCTTAAAAGTTCCCTAACTGATGCAATCACCCTACCATAAAATATGTACCATAAGATATTAGTACTATTTACTAAATTAAAAAAATCAGCTGTGGCCACCACAGGACCAATCGTCATCACAAAGTACTTGTTAAATTTATGCTGCTTTATCAAAAAATGTCTCAAATAAAAGTTATTAAATGTCTCAGTTGTTAGTTATTGCTTTTATAGCAACTTTTGTTAAATAAATTTTTTCGAAATATTTTTACCGACCGCCAACATATATAAGGGTGTTATTGTGATCATACCGATTTTGACATTTCGAGATTTCGATGGATCTCCACGAATTGAGGTCCCTACATAACGTTTTGACTATTTTTAGCATGATGTCTGTCGGACTTCAACAGATGTTTGTAGGAAAATTTATATATTTTAAATATAACTTAATGCAAAATTGTATTATTGCTGTCTGGCTGTCAGTCTGTCTGTCTGTCTGTCTGTCCGTCCGTCTGTCTGTCTGTCTGTGTACACGTGCAGAGCAAATTCGGCTGTAAGGATTTTTATGAAACTTCATAATTAAGCTCTTGACATCAGTGGCACGAGTTGATAAACTTTTGGTAAAAATCGGTTAACTAAAAATGGGAGTTTATTCGTGTCGATTTTAAGATTTTTGCAAATATTTCACAACAGAAAAATATTTCGAAAAAAAATATTGAACAAAAGTTGCTATAAAAGCAATAACTAACAACTTTTATTTGAGACATTTTTTAATAAAACGAAAAAATTTTGAAAACTGTTTTGAACAAGTAATTACTCGATTTAGATAAGATAAAGCGGAAATCTGTCTTCGGTATAACCTTCAGAATGTAATTTTAAAATGACATCGCAAACGTGAAATAGAGTAGAAATAGTAGAAATATAATAAAGAAAGTAGTTTTGGAAACAATCGCGCTTTTAAAATCGGTATTTGGTTTTAGTTTGTAGATAAATGTGAATATCAATATCTTCTTAGGTATTTTTGAAATTATGATTGTTTACACACAAAAAGGACTGATATAAGTTGTACTGAACAACAATGGCGTATTCAGAGGGGGGGGGGGGGCACAAGCCCCCTCTGAAGGTCCAATGAAATGAAAATTTAACAAATTTATCATAATCTTACAGCAAAATAACTTTTATTTTACAATAATAATAAGCTATATTTTATTGATTATGATTACTCTTGAAATTAACAGAAAATGCATATTTACAAGTTATTTTTTGGTTTTCGTAGGTATAATCAAGAAATCCTTATTCCGTCACATGAGTCTGTTCGTTCGGTACAAATTGTGGCCAAGCGGCTGATTTAGAGAACTGAACATAAGTAAGAGAAATATTGAGACTTCAAAAATATATCCCGCGAAAAATATAAATAAATATGTATTTATCGAAGAAAAAAATCAAGTGAAAGTTTTTGATACATGGATTAACAATTACATTTTTTATCAACAAATAATGGAATTATTATTTGATATAAACATCAATAACCAACAGCAGGGTCAAACTGATTTGGGTCGCAGTCTATTTTACATACAAAATGATAAGCAGTGACGGAACTTTAAATATCCCGGAGGGTTTCTTGACATTTTTTTATAAACAGAAAAGGGGAAGAGAGTATATTTTACATTTTTAAATATATTTTTCCCCTAAATAAGCTCAAGTGATTTTGATTACCGCTTCAGGGGCCACACAAAATGAGGTTGAGGGCCGTATGCGGCTCGCGTGCCCTCGAAATTTGATTCGGCCCTCCCCAAGACAAAATCTTGACTGCGCCACTGCGTGACGTATTCATTCTTCATGTTACCGATAGAAACACGACAAAGGGGGGCAAAATATTGGCTATTAATAGGGTGACCAGATTTCAGGGAAGGGAAACCGGGACACAGGGAAAAAAAGAAGGTCCTCACCTCCCAAATCCAAGTGAAGAACAAAAAAAAAAGGATCTCACCTCTCACATTGACTAGTCATATTTCTTTTCTTACAAATGCAGAATTATGTAAAAACCGAGACATTCGACCGTCCCGAAAACATTTTTCGGGACACCGGGACAATGTACATAAAACCGGGACGGATGGTCACCCTAGCTATTAATAACAGCTGAATACATAAACAAAGTGTACAGTCATATCGGATCAGGTGCCCAGATCTATAAACACTTATCTCAATTATTATTACGTAGTACAGTTACCGACAAAATAATTTAAAGAAATTATATACAATATCACATATAATAAAATTGGATAGCGAGTCGTCTGCACGTAGCCCGGTCTTTGTACTGGCTTCCCCCGTCTCTCGACGCCCCGGATTATACCTACGGTAAGTTCTCGTCTCCTTAGAATAATAATTCGACTAGCCACAAAACCGTAGTAATTTGTCGGTAAGCTATTGTTTTTTAGATACGTTTATAATAATCTGAATGTAGAATAAATAACGGTGCTACTTACGTGGCCAACGTGTCTTTTGAATTCTTCAGTCTTTTGATCCCTCATTGGATTCTCAAAACCACATAAGCCAATCCTGTAACAAAAAAATATTCAATTTTAATTTTTAAATATATTTTTCCCCTCATTTATAAACAATTTCTTAATAATATATTTTTTTGTAGATACTTTGATTTATTATCACCTCTGATGCAACGCGTCGGGTTGCTAGGGCCCGGTATTTCCAACCCTAGATAAAATTGACTATCAATGGAATAAACGATTTTTGCGTATTTCCAATTATTTATCATTGTCTTCTGTACGTGAAAGAAAATATAAATAAATTCAATAAGATGAAAGATGTTCATGAATACAATACCAGGCATAATGATCTGTTACTACTTAATAGAATTAGACTGGAAAAAGAAAAATCTAATCCTAATTACATGGGTGTTGTTTTATATAATAAGTTACCTGCTAGTTTCAAAAAATTATCTTGCTTTAAATTTAAATATGAATTAAAAATTTTATTAAAAAAACATAATTTTTATAGTATTATATATATATATATATATATATATATATATATATATATATATATATATATATATATATATATATATATATATATATATATATATATATATATATATAATACTATAAAAATTATGTTTTTTTAATAAAATTGTAAAATTGTAAATATATATATATATATATATATATATATATATATATAGGAGAAATAATAGTTCTTATTTACTCGTCAAATTTTATTAAAAAATATTATTACAAAATAATAATTTTACGAGACGTTTCGACTGGGACATCCAGTCATCTTCAGTCTATAAATAAAAAATATACAATTTTACAAATTTTATAAAACAGTCTTAATGTCCTGCTTAAGTCCTGCTCTGATACAACATGTCGCACTTCTACGTACACATAGTGGTCTAGCTGCTAAAATATGTTTAGAAGTTTTTAATTAGTTTTGGTTTTTTAACTTTAGGTAAGTCTGTCCAGTTAAGAACACTTCCTTCTTTTTTGTCACACAGTTTGTATGTCATATAATTTTTCTGTGACTCTTTGTACTTGTTTGTAATCTTTTTTAATGGTAATTTATATAAAAAAATTTATTTTTCTCACAAAATGGTGCTAGGCGCCATTTTAATTTTTTTTAAATTTTTTAACTTTATTTAATATTATTTATTATTTGAATGCTTTGTTCTAATCATCTATAATTCTGTTAATGTTTTTTAACTTGATTTTTAAGTAATTTTCACATTTTATTTGTATTTTATTTTGATAGACTGTTTTATAAAATTTGTAAAATTGTATATTTTTTATTTATAGACTGAAGATGACTGGATGTCCCAGTCGAAACGTCTCGTAAAATTATTATTTTGTAATAATATTTTTTAATAAAATTTGACGAGTAAATAAGAACTATTATTTCTCCTCATATCATTTTTCGTCAAGAACCATATTTCTACTATATATATATATATATGTAAGTTTTTAAAAAGACACATATATGCCAAAGCGGAATGTTATCTCAATAAACATAGGAAATGCGAAGCGTTCTAAAATTGACCCCGAATGTAGATTTAAGGGTTGTTTAGGGCCAAATCCTGAATTTCGTTCATAAATATTTGTAACCTTTATAAGTAAAAACTAAGTCGATATCTTATTGGTTCCAAGATTAGAGGTTGAATTTCAAAAAATCTCTTATTTGGGTGCTTATATCATGGAGAGAATATGCTTTCCGAATTTCATGACTATGTCCAAGAGACGTTTTATAGAATAAAAAATAGCAATTTACTCCTTTTCGGGGTGCAATTAAAAAAATATGTTAAAAAGATATTTTAGGTTTTCAAATTAACAGTTTTAATCCCGAAACACTCCCTTAGAATGAGAATTTTGAGATGCTATATGACCTCTGTTCGAATCCTGGTTTTACTCTATAATCATACTAAATTTGTTTAAAATGTGTCAAACTGTTTTTAAAAGATTCGCCAAAAGCAAAAATAAATAGACCAAAATAATAAAGTTCATAAATATCGGCAAAAATAAAAAAATGTAGGTGTTGTATCGTTCTACATAGACTAATCATAGTTTTGCTAAATAATTGAATAAAGGTTAGTGCTGTTTACCGACAATATTTGAGTAGAACATTTCCGATGCCGCCCGAAGAGCCACTATCTGAATATAGTCATCCAATCAACTATTGAACGAAAATTCCTATCCCATCACTGCATATTTAATAGATATTCCAATGGTCCAATATAATTAAAAACAAAATTATTAATTTCTCGTTCCTGGTGGGACTTTTTTGAGATTTTTCTAGTTATGATGAAGGCATTTCCTACCTGTATGCAAAATTTCAACTCGGTAGCATATCTGGAAGTGGGTTAGAATTTCCGGACATACCCACAAATATTAATTTTTTGGGTTTTGTAGGTATGACCAAAAAACTTTTATATCGTCATTATGTCGTCTGTCTGTCTGTCTGTCTGTTCGGTAAAAATTGTAGCCAAACGGCTAAACCTAGAGAGTTGAAATTTGGAATGCTTATACAACTCTTTGACCCGCACATAGGAAAAATACTAAAACATATCCCCCTAAAAATATAAACAAAAATGTGCTCATCGAAAACAAAATTTTTTTTTTTTTAATTCTGAGTAGGATATCAAATGAAAGCCCTTAGTACGTGGATTAACGATCAAATTTTTATTTTTGCAAAATAAATTATTTTTATGCGATTTTTGCCAAAATTGTGCAAAAAAAATTTTGTCCCACACCTGTAGCCCAGATGATTTAAACTAAAAATCTAAAAAAATTCTAAGTAATGTAAATTGGTGTGAACAGAAATAGTACAACAGGAATTTTTGATCAGATTATGTTTTCGGAAAATAACGCATTTTTGTGGTTTTTGGTTCACAAAGTACAAAAGTTATACCAATGTAAGAAACCCACATGCAAGGCGTACGATAGCGTAGTGGTTAGAGCACTGGTGTCGTAAGCTAAAACTCGCTGGAAACGAAGGGTTTCGAGTACGGAGTGAATTTTATTTTTATTTTATTCTAGTTATATTTTGACAAATGTTGCATTTAATTTTTAAGAGCGTAAATTTAATAACCAGTCTTATTATATGATTAACAGACGATAAATTATTTTAAAAATATCGTTCATTTTGCCGTGATTACTACAAAGTAAAATTTGTCCTACACACTCAGCATGCCGCCTTCACTTATTATATACCTGCAAAACCCTGAAATGTGTGAATATTCACACTTCACATCAATTTTTATACATATAGATTTGTTAATTGATAATTTGTAATCGATAATACTAATCGATTGTGCATAAATCGACACTTAATAATATTATGCGCAAATTGCGTGTACATCCAAAATAATTTATGTAGTCCATTTTAGCAAAACCGGTAAAAATTATATAAAGAATAAAAAATATACAAAAAAGGAAAGTTTATAGTAGTGTTGTCAAAGTAGCAAGCTAATCCGCCTACAGTGGCGCATTGACTTTTCGAACGACGCCTCCATCAACATGCGGACAAACAGGCACCATGATTTTTGTTACCATATGGCATGGGGTCCCTGTACCGAGCGTAGGTCGTTGCGTCGCGTGTTATAGTCAAGATATCTCTTTAGTTTTCAGCCCGGGCGAAAGTTATTGTAACAATAACATCCACCTCTGCGCAATGTTACGACCAGTCTATGAAATGCAATGAAAAAATTCTATATATCATAGTGCTTCTTGTTTTACAGCAGAGAAAATTGATATTGTTCCCAGAAATGTGATACTGTGGGTTCGCTACTAGATAACGAATGTTCAGTTCAGTAAGCGATGCCTTTATAGGTACGTCTTATGATTTTATCACATATAACCTCTCATAAATGACAATCTTAACCGACACTGGATAAGATTCAGAGGCATAACTACCGCCCGGCCTGACCGGGCATGTCTCGAGAACAATGCCGTCAAGAGGGCCCCAATGTTCAGTGTTTTAATTTTTAATATAAATACATATACTAAAAACAAGGATAAAGTTGTAGCATGAGATATTACAAATATAAAACAATATAACATACGTTCCAAGTAAGAATGACGACGGGTACCCGGGTACCCGCTTTCGAATTTGATCACCCGCTACGCGTTGTCTACCCATTACCCGTTGTCTACCCATAACCTTTCTACCCAGGACCTTTTTTTGTGTGATCACTTTTGTAGTTTAGAAGTAAGGACCTTTTTAGGATTTTGTAGGTATGACCTTAAAACCCTATACCGTCATTTTATCGTCTACCTGTCTGTCTGTCTGTCTGTCTGTCTGTCTGTCTGTCTGTCTGTCTGTCTGTCTGTCTGTCTGTCTGTCTGTCTGTCTGTCTGTCTGTCTGTCTGTCTGTCTGTCTGTCTGCCTGTCTGTTCGGTAAAATGTGTAGCCAAACGGCTAAACCTAGAGAGTTGAAATTTGGCATGCTTATACAACTCTTTGACCCGCACATAGGAAAATAGTAAAACATCTAAAAAACATATCCCCCTAAAAATATAAACAAATATGTGCTTATCAAAAAAATATATATTTTTTTTAAATTCTGACTAGGGTATCAAATGAAAGCCCTTAGTACGTGGATTAACGATCAAATTTTTATTTTTGCAAAATAAATTATTTTGATGCGATTTTTGCCAAAATTGTGCAAAAAATTTTGTCCCACACCCTGTAGCCCAGAGGGTTTAAACTAAAAATCTAAAAAAAACATCTAAGTACTGTATATAGGTGTGAACCGAAATAGTACAACAAGAATTTTTGATCAGATTATGTTTTCGGAAAATAACGCATTTTTTGTGGTTTTTGGTTCACAAACGGCCCAATTCTGTAAGCAAGTTACTACAAAAAAGTTACAATAAAAGTTGCTAAATACAAGGTCAGTAACTTTTTTAGCAATTTTCACGAAATCCGTATTCTGTAAGAAAAAAGTTACTATGAAATTAGTAACTAGTTGCTAAAAAAGTTATTATGGATAACAACTAACAGAAAGCAGTTGCTATACTTAGTAACTTCAAAATAACTTGTTAAAATCGTGAAAAATCGCAATTTTTCTGTTTAATAATGAATTATTTCAAGCATTTTACAATGAAGGGCAACATAGAGACAATAATTATAGAAGGATTTTTATTTTATTTTCTGTATAGCACAAAATTCTTCGAGTTCTTTATTTCAATTTCTATTTTTTTTTTTTTTGATTATTTACATTTGTTTTATAATAGTATAACAGTACAATATTTTTTAAATGTATTAACTGTCAATAGAAGCCGCGCACACAAGGGGGTGGTCGACGAGTTCAGACCCCCTCCCCCAAGGATTTGAAAAATTAAATCTTATTTAATAAAAACTAAGCGATTGCAAATAAGAATCACCTTTTTTATTATTAAAAATTAAATTATAATCAAAATTAAATTAATATATAAACCCAGTCCTCTCCATAAAAACACAACAATACATTTGTATTATATTACAGATATTTTTTCGAAATGGACCCTTCCCAGATCAATGTTTTAAGTGCGCGCCTGTTCAACGGCTATCCGAACTTCTTTAACTGTATTTCACGCAATTCATTTAAATTTGGACTATAACTTGCACCACCACATAGCACATCACTACAGCACCACAACTCGTTCTTGTCAATTATTTTTTAAACACTCGTATCGCCGGCCATGACCGGGTTATTTGCCAGGAAATTCAACAGAATTTCCATCTGGTTGCAATTCTTTTTCTGATTTTGTTTATAAAACATTTTTCGTTTAACCTCAGAAACTCACAACATAGCTGTCAAACTCAATTAAAAACGAATACCTCGCCTGCGCAGAACGTAATCTGCTTCTAGCTTCACGGTTCTTTGTAGCAACGTTACTAAATATAACTTGTTATAAGACCGTTGCTTGTGCTTATGCTTGGAGAATACCAATTGTTTGGCGATTGATAAGAAAGTTACTATAAAAGTTATTTCGTAGCAACGTTACTCAGTAGCAACTAACCTAGTAACTTTTTACAGAATCGGGCCGAAAGTACAAAAGTTATACCAATGTAAGACACTCACATGCAAGGCGTGCGATAGCGTAATGGGTTAGAGCACTGGTGCCGTAAGCTAAAATGCGCTGGAAACGAAGGGTTTCGAGTTCGAGTACGGAGTGAATTTTATTTTTTGTTTTTTTTTTGCATTTTTATTATGTTGAAATTATTTTGTCAAAATTCTAGTTATATTTTGAAAAATGTTGTATTTAATTTTTAAGAGCGTAAATTTAATAACCAGTCTTATTATATGATTAACAGACGATAAATTATTTTAAAAATATCGTTCATTTTGCCGCGATTACTACAAAGTAAAATTTGTCCTACACACTCAGCATACCGCCTTCACTTATTATATACCTGCGAAACCCTGAAATGTGTGAATATTCACACTTCACATCAATTTTTATCATACAGAGTGTCCCAGCGAAGTGGCTCACCATTGATATCTTTGTTAATAATATAGATAGAGATTCGGTTTAGGGTTGCCAACATTGCGCCGTTGCTGACCTGAAGAAAAATAATTATGATTTAGGGGGGGGGGGGATTACAAAATTAAATATTTATTGTTTAAAATAAAAAATAATACTATTAATATTTCAATAATTTAAAAATCATAAAATAAAATTTTATATTTTATAAAACATTTAGATAATGCCTGTTTCTTTGGTTTAGGCAGAACTAGATCTTCAAATCTAGTAACTTTTACCGATTAATTGAAGCTTTTGATCATTTTTTATGTTGTATATTGACAATACATTTATAATATTATCATAGTATTGGTTCACACGGATACCCCAAAGTCTGTTTACACCACAACACCAAAGTAACCAGATCTAGTTTCGTATTACAAATTGAGACATATTATATATTTATATATTTTAAGATATTGCCAACTTTTTAGTTGTTGCATACCCTAAAAATATATAGTTTGTGTTTCGTTCTCAAATCTGACAGAACCTCGAAAGTTCTAATTTACCATCATCTAGGTTATTTCTTTTGTTTTTGTTCACAGCTCGTAACTTGGTAAAGATTTTTCCAATATTTTCATTTTGATAAATATGTCAACATGTTTTTACAGTCACTAAGAGATAAAATATTAGCAACAAATAGAGCTTACTCTGCGAATAAAAAACTCCTAAATAGTACAGTACTGACAAGCTAAACTGAACATATACAAAACACTAATAAGACCAATACTACTATATGCAAGTGAGACACTCATATTGTCAAAGAAAGAGGAAGAAGAACTCAGAATAGCTGAAAGGAAGATATTAAGAGCAACTCTTGGTCCAGTAAAAATTGGCGAGAACGAATATAGGCAGATAATGAACCACGAGATATTAGAAGTACTGGAAGGGAGCGATGTTGTAAGAAAAATTAAGCAACAGCGAGTAAGATGGCTTGGGCATGTATGGCGAAGAGAAGAAACGTCTATAGCTTATTCAGCGTTGCAGTGGGAACCAGGGAGGAAAAGAAAACGGGGAAGACCTAAGCTAACATGGATACAAGAAGTAGAAGAAGATCTGAAAAGGGCCGGAATTACGAGATGGAGAAATAAAGTTAGAAACTGACAACTTTAGAGAGAGATCACAAAGAAGATTTAATGCGAGATATAGGAACTGATCCATTCTGAAAAAGGATTTAGAAAGCCCAAAGGGCGGCGTAACCCCGTAGGGGTGTTTAGCCATTTATTATTATTATGTTTTACAGTTGGTAATGTAAAAGATTTTAAGAAAGTTAATAAATAAATTGATGTGTGTAAAGTGATGCTTTTGTTTCCAAGGTTACCAATAATTTTTTCAATTAATTGACAAAAAACTAGACACAGTTTATTGATCAATTAATTGTGTAAAACCAACTTAAGGAATCAATCAGTCCCTTGTTTCACTTAGAACAAAGCTCAGTAATAAGTTCACCAACGCTTACCATAAAATTTAAAAACTACAAGTGTTTCAACAAATATTTGCGTGAAACTCTATGTAGATAATAAAAACTACTCTTGCACTGCTAGTAGATTTATATCAGACATTGTTATCTGTTTGATAAAACACGACTTATTACGTATTACACAATTCCAGTCTATTTACTTTAACCATCCATTTATCTTGCACTTTTGCCGTATTTTTATACCTATTGAAATATTTACATAATATACAGGGTGTTTGTTTGAAACGGGGCTCTCCGAAAATCTCCTGTATTTGTAAAGATACAAAAAATCTTCAGAACAAAAGTAAAACAAGACAAAAAGGCCCATCTAAAGGTTACTATAAGAATTCTGAGGACCTTCGGGTTCACCGGAAATGATGTCAACTTTTGATCTAGTATAGGGAATCGATAATTTTATACTTTTTTTCCTAAAAGTACATTAAATTAGCTTTACAATGACACCAAAAAGTCATATTTTTATGTTAACAATTTCAAAATGGCGACCATTTATTTACAAAATAATAATCAACATAAGTTTTATAAAGTTGAACGCAGCAAGTTTTGAAAACAATAAAAAAAAGAAACAAAATATCTCTAAAATAAACTGTTATAACTAGTTAGAAAATGTGTGGACAATAATGGTGGTTTGATCGAACATTTGTATTTTTTTTTTGTAAAATAATTGTAAAAAGTAATAGTTTTTTTTTTTCTAAATAGTCAAATATCTTTAATAATAGTCAAGTATCTTTACAAATAAAGGAGATTTTCGGGGTGCCCCGTTTCAAACAAACACTCTGTATATATAAAATATTTTATTGCCAGGCAATAATACAATTATGAAAATAAAATTACAATGTGCATATACGTATATAGTTCAGTCGCCGAAACAGCGCAGTTCGTCATTTTGCGTCATAACTTCAATGTCAAACTTAGTGGCGAAAAAATAACTAAATCGATTTTTTTGCATGTGAATTATAGATTAATATTGCTCTTTTCTTTTATTTTACTAAAACATACCTGTTGAAGTCATATTTAGTTTATGTTCGATAGTCATTTTGAAGATTTACAAATTTTAAAAGTGTTTATTAAATATAGGGACATTTGTATTGGTATCCCTGAATAAAACGATGTTTACATTTGTCATTTAATAATCCGTTTGTTGTCTTTTTATACTTGTGTTCATATATCTAACTTACAGTTTTCTAATATATCTATCTTATTATTTCTAAAAACCTTTTTTATTTAGTTTGTTGTATATTTAGCAGTTTTGTGTCTAGTTATATATTTTCTTATTTGACTTTGTGTGTACGGCATAGTTTTTAGGTTATATTCAACTTATTTCTATTTTCTTTTCTTTGGTCATATTTTTGGACCACATCAGTCCTTTTTAGGACTATTTGCCTATTAGACTAGTTTATTTGTTTCTATTCTGTTCTTATTCTTATATTTTCATTTCATTTGGATACAAGTCCTTCGTTACATAATTATTAAACATGCCCAAACCGCTATCTCGACAGTCGAAATTAATTATTTCGAATTTAATTTCATGCTTTGAAAAAGAAGAAAAAAAAACGGTGGGCCCTTGTTGCCAATTAATTTAGTAAGAGAGGCAGGGGCGAACTGGGTCTATCGAACCGGCTCGGTGATTTTTATTTTTGCCGGCCCTTTCATACAAAAATTGTCAAAAATTAATTTATAAAAATACAAATATTCTAATAGGTATAGCTTTGATAGGAATGTAAAATATACACAAAGAAATCATGAACAAAAACTCCGTTTTAAGGGGGGGGGGGTCTGATAACCACATTTTAAGCATATTTTTGTGAATTTTTTTCAAATCTATGGTTAAATTTATTCATTTTCAAACTAAGTACATATATAAAGTATGTTTTGAAGAAAATACAAAAAAATTTTGAAGGCAAAATATGGCGAAATAAGCCAGCTGTGGCAAATCTTCTCAGACTCCAGGAAAAAAAATAGATTTTGCGGTGACCAGCATAACTCGTCACTGGATCATCTGAAATCAAAAATCCAAAAAGATTTTGTTAGTTTATGAGTTTGCCGAGGTAACGACGTTGAGATATTTTTTTTCATGGTTTTTTTTTTATTTCAACAATCACAAATATACTAATTTTTAGGTTTTTTTTAGGGGGGGACTTAATTTTTTTGTCTTCTAAGTAACGCTAAAAACTGAAAAATCATTTTTAAAATAAAAACTCAACTTCATTACCTCGGCAAACTCATAAACTAACAAAATCTTTTTGGATTTTTGATTTCAGATGATCCAGTGACGAGTTATGCTGGTCACCGCAAAATCAATTTTTTTTTCTGAGAAGATTTGCCACAGCTGGCTTATTTCGCCATATTTTGCCTTTAAAATTTTTTTGTATCTTCTTCAAAACATACTTTATATATGTACTTAGTTTGAAAATGAATAAATTTAACCATAGATATGAAAAAAATTCACACAAATATGCTTAAAATGTAGACCCCCCCCTTAATATAAATATTTTGTTAATACATAAAAGTAGTATAATGTATAAATAGAAGAGATTTCTATATGTTTCACTTTGTGCTGCTAATTTTTTCTATAATTTGGTCCGAATTTATTTGCTACAAAATATATTTTTCAACTGCCATCAGCATAAAAGCCTATAAGTTATCCTGAGACAAGATACTACGAAATTAGTTTAAAATATATTTTAATTTAGAAAATAATCTTTCGCATGCAACCTGCGAAATTGAAAGAGTTTGTAAATATTTTGATGCAACTGTTAAATGTGGGTAACACAACGGACAGTTTTGACAAGCCTTCCCTTTTTGTTCACATAAAAATTCTTCATCTTCACTTTCATTTTTTGCATCGTCATTTTCATCTACTTCTACATCTAATCATACATATTCATTTAAAATACTATTTCGTAACTGCGGCCACTTTTTGATAAAATCTACAAATTCTGCTCTCAGTATTTCTGCTGACATATCGGGACAAAACGAAAATAGAGCGTAATGATTGAAAGGGCTGATAAATATTTCAAAAGGAAAAAAACTAGAAGTAAACAGGGATAAGACGAAGGTAATGGTATTCGGTAAAGGAGGAGGGAGAAGAAAGAAGATAAAATGGGAATGGGGTGGCAGAGAAATAGAAGAGGTGAAGATTTAAAATACATAAGTTATGTACTAGCGAGGAACAATGGGGCTGAACTACACATAAGGGAAAGAGTAAAGAAGGCAAGAATAGTCATGGGGAAGCTGTGGAGTATAGGAGAGAGGAAGTTTAATGACGATATTAGATGGAGATTGAGGTTGTTTGACGCCGTGGTGAAGAACATCCTGCTATATGGGGTGGAAATTTGGGGTTGGAAGGAATGGGAGAAGGTAGAACGAGTACAGGAGAGGTATTTGAGATGGATCTTAGGGGTATATAGAACAACACCAGGGTATATTGTAAGAGAGGAACTGAAAAGGGATAAGATGAAAGTGGGTAGAGGAAGGAGGGCGGTTAAGTACGAGGAGAAAGTTAAAAAAGAAACAGACAAAAGAATAATGAGGGAATGCTGGGAGGAAAGAGCCAGAGAGAAACAGAAAGGAAGATGGTACGCATGGGGGGAGATGAGAAAGGAGTATTACTGGAGATACGGAGTGGATGCGACAGAGGTGGAAAGGAGAAGAAAAGACGGGATAAGCGTGATTGAGGAGTTGTGCAGGTGGGATAAGGAAGTGGGGGAGCAAGAAAGGACAGTCAGAATAGACAAATCAAGGAGCGCAGGGAAATATAAGAAGGTCAGGAGGGAGAGTTAGAAGGATTGCGAGGCTAAGGTGCGGGAATGAAGAGAGAGGAAATAGATATTGGAGGAAACATGAGGCTAAGATGTGCAGGATGTGCGGGGAGGAGGAAGAAGATATAGAGCACCTCGCGAAGAGGTGTAGAGAGATGACAGTATGGTCGGGGAGCACATTAGACCTGTTGCACGAAGATGGAAGGGGGGAGAAGTGGGCGAGGGAATTAGAGGCAAGAAGGATTGAGACTGGGGAAGGATAACAGGAAGGGGTAAAGGAAGGAAGGAAGAGACCCGGTGGGAAGCAGAAGGGGAGAAATGGAAGGAAAGAAGGGGGATGCGGTTACCTGGAAATGGGGAGGAGGGAAGTGAGATAGGAGGAGGGGTGAAGAAATGGTGGGAAGGGAAGAGAATGGAATAAAATAAATTAAAGATGGACGAGAGAACTGGAAGCAAGGAGGAAGTAGTTTGGAGAGGGAAACCAGAATGAGAACAGGAAGAAGAAGAGGGACATTGGAGCAAGAAGAAAGAAATGAGAAAAAATATTGTAAATTGTATTGTATTGTACGTTAATTATTTTTGGATTGATTTTCTATTTTTTGTAATGGTTAATACCCTGAACGCCGCAAGGCCTAGGGAATAAAGAATATATATACGAAGATAGAGCGTCACTGATTTTATCAAATGCTTATTGCGGAAAGTCTTGTACATCAGAAAAAATGTTTGGATCAAGAAATGATCCACGTAAAATGTATTGTCAGACAGAAATATTTTTTAGGCATAAGGCTTTTTTAAGGGGTAAGCCCTAAGGCGCCGCTAAAACGTTCCAATATTTCTTCAACTGCGTTAGACCAATGTTTTGACTTGGGGCGCCGCGGAAAAAATCTGATATTTTAAGGGCGCAGTGAACCGAAAAAGTTTGGGAACCAATTTTGTATTCCCATTTAAAATAAGAAAATATGTATAAACCACTGATAAAAAAATATTGATATTCTTTTATAAAATTTAAATTGTTGCCTAATATAGCCAACCTCATAGCTCTTATAGTTCTCAAGATAGCAATAGTGGACAAATTAAAAAACATCTGTAGATATATTTCGAGAAGAAAAATTATTAATAATAAAAATACTAATTTGATGTTAGAATTTTAAAACACATGTATAACCTAAATCAGACCGAACAAGAACGTTTTGCAATAGATTAAAATCACGTAAGTTTGAAACAGTTCCTACAACTTTCACTAGGCATTCCTTTTATTATTAAAGCATTGGTTACGCTAGTCAAAGTCGTCTAACAGCACCACTGAACTCGTTTCACAGGAAGTTTTAAAAATGTTGTGGCCAGAACAAAACTTATACTAATTCAGATCAGTGGCATGCCGTGATATTTTACAATGGGCAACATTTTTTTTTCTTTTTTTTTTATTTATTTACTTATTTTTTATTATTTTTTATTATTTTTTACAACTATTTATATACTAAATCAGCCGGCGTACTTATTGTTTGTACTAAAACAAATTTACAGCACTTTTTCATAAAAATCTGACCTTGTACGTAGTAACTGTAAAAGCTTTTTTTTCTATTGAAAATAATGATACGTACGATAACTTGTCTTGACCTGTTGATTTTCTGACATACATCTTCACCTGTTTTAGAGTAGATGTTCTTTGTACTGAAGCTGTGATATAAAGTATAATAATAATTAATGCATGATTTAAAAAGGCTGTTATTTAATTGATCAGAATTTAATTCTGTTTTTGATCAGAACATTGTGTGATATCATAAGTATGTGATTATTTTTAAATTATTTTTTGACCGGAAGAAAGTGATAATTTGATTAGTAAAAATAATGAATTGATCAGAAAAAACCAGTGACTTGATTAGAAAAAATATTGACTTAAGCTGATTTTACACAATTCATTTTATTGATCAATAAACTGATCAATTTTTTGTCAATTACTGAACAATTTATTGATAACCTTAAAAAAAAAGGATCACTTTACACACATCAATTTATTTATCAATTTTTTGAAAACTTTTACATTACTAACTGTAAAACATGTTGACATATTTATCAAAATAAAAATAGTAAAAAAATCTTCACAAAATTACGACTTGAGAACAAAAACAACAGATATAATCTAGATCATCGTTTCTTAATCGGGGGTCCGTGAAAGCTTCGTCGGGGGGGTATTATTTACAAAATAATAATCAACATAAGTTTTACAAAGGTGAACGTAGCAAGCTTTGAAAACAATAAAAAAAGAAACAAAATATCTCTAAAATAAACTATTTGACTATTTAGAAAAAAAAAAAACTATTACTTTTTACAATTATTTTACAAAAAAAAAAAAAAAAATACATGTTCAATCAAACCACCATTATTGTCCACACATTTTCTCATTCTTAATAAAAAAATTAAGATATTTTGTTTCTTTTTTTATTGTTTTCAAAGCTTGCTACGTTCAACTTTGTTAAACTTATGTTGATTATTATTTTGTAAATAAATGGTCGCCATTTTGAAATGGTTAACATAAAAATATGACTTTTTGGTGTCATTGTAAAGCTAATTTAATGAACTTTTAGAAAAAATATAAAATTATCGATTTCCTATGCTAGATCAAAAGTTGACATCATTTCCGGTGAAACCGGAAGTGCCTCAGAATTCTTATAGTAACCTTTAGATGGGCCTTTTTGTCTAGTTTAACTTTTGTTCTGAAGATTTTTTGTATCTTTACAAATAAAGGAGTTTTTCGGGGTGCCCCGTTTCAAACAAACACCCTGTATATATATATAGGGGGGCCGCAGGCAATATTTACATAATTTCGGGGGATCTCATGTCAGAAAAGGTTGAGAAACACTGACCTAGATGATGGAGAATTAGTACGTTTGCGGTTCTAAACGGTTCTCTCACATTTGAAAACGAAACACATAACTTATACATTTCTTGGTTATACTACAACTAAATAGTTGGCAATAACTAAACAGATAAAAATATACCTAGAATTCCCTAGAAAATTTATGAAAAATAGAACTTGTTCTATAAGAAGAAATATTGAATTGAACAGAAAAAATGTTAACTTGAAAAAATATTGTTTTTAAAAATATTTTAGAAAATAAAAGTAAAGAAAATTTTATTATAAATATTTATTTATTTATAGGGTTTCGTAGGTATGGTCAAGAATAAACTATACCAATGGTGTCGAATATACGGCCCGCGACCTATATCTGGCCGAAGTTTTACGGAGTATAACCACAGTATATACAGTAGTTTCACTCGACCGTTTTTCTGTACCAGATTTTTCGTGCGCATGTGTGAATCCTGGTTAGGACACGCAGTTTTGCGAAGTGAATAAATTTAAAAATATTAAATATTATTTTATATTTAAGTAATTTTCCTACTTTATTATTATACTACTTTCAATAGTTTTTGTATAATATTTTTTAAATTCATTTTAGAGTTAAAATGCAAAATTCTTTTGTTAGTTGTCATATAAAGCTTATTCGTCCGTATCCATACGCGTAATAGTCTGTATCGTTCTTTAGAATTTTGGTTAGGACGAGGTAGCTCGAGGTCACGAAAATGTGGTACGCCAACATCAAAGCTTCCGACACGAGTCTGCTTACTGATTCTACTGTGGTATAACGTCAAGATTAAGACAGAATTTAGTTCAAAAGACTTTTTAAGCCACATTCGAGCCAATCGCGTTCTTCTGTACTAACTTTTTTACTATCATACTTAAACCTAAACCAGCTTGAAGTTCACAGTAGTTTTAGGGGCTATAACGTCAAGATTAAGACAGAGTTTAGTTCACAAGACAAAGTTTAATACGAGTCGTTTCGTTCTTCTGTACTGACTTCTTTGATATCATAACCTAACCTGACCCAGTGTTTAGCTTTAAAATAGTTTTAGGGCTGTAAAGTCAAAATTACGACAGAGTTTAGTTCATAATGCCGGGTTTACATTGGTAGAGTAACAGAGCTAGTAACTAGCGCAAGTACTACATGCTTTACTCTACTATCTTATTTTCAGGATAGTAGGTGTTCATACGCAATTGACATACATGTCTTATTTTCTGGATAGTAAGTGTCAAAACACTTTTGACATCTTCACTGTGATTTTGTAGTGACATTATCTTTTTGCAAAAAATAGTTATGAATGTGGATGTACATCGTCGCCAGCGTGATGCCATTAAAAAATGATATTTTGAATTACATCATTTCTTGTGGAGGAAATAATTGATTGTCTTATTGAAGTAATCGGTACAGAATATAAGCCTAAACGAAAATGGGTTAGAAATGGATTGATAGAAGAACTACCCATGGCGCATCAGTCCTTCTATTTCGTGAATTAGCCGTGGAAGATCAAAAAGAGTACAGACTGTGTTTAAGAATGATACCAGATGATTTTAATAGGCTATTAAATTTAATTAGTCCATTAATACAACGAACTGATAGACTAATAAGGGATGCGATTCCAGCAAAAATTAACGCTTTATTTCCTATCCACAGGAAATAGTTATTGTAGTCTACAACATCTTTTTCGTGTATCAAAGGCAGTTATTATACAGATGATTTCAAAAATCATCAATTAATAAATCAATGTTACGCAATTTATGTAAATAAATTGTAACTTACCTGATATGGGTTTTTTTCTATTTGTTATGACAGGTTACCGCTTGCCGCCAATTTGAAATTAATCAATTTTGCGTAGTGGGGGAAAAGACAGTAGCTAGTAAATACGTCGACGAGCTAGCTGCTATCCTAGCCCAACTACTGGCAGCTAGTACTCTATTAGTCACAATGTCAAATGTTTACACAGGGATAGTAACTAGTTGCTAGGTACTTGCGCTAGTTACTAGCTCTTTTACTCTACCAATGTAAACCCGGCATAAGACTTTTTAAGCTAAATTCGAGCCACTCGGGTTCTTCTGCAGTTACAAAATGTTATTCATAAGACTTGTAAAGCATAATCGAGCGGCTTTTCTGTACTGACTTGAAATGTACTGACGGGGAGCATTATACATGAAACATCGTTGGCCAATTGTTTTGGCTACTGTATTTGAGTTTGCTTCTGTTTTTTGCCTTGTGCTATAATTATGTCTGTATACCTCAATGACATCAGGATTTTTCTTCATATATTTTAATATACTGAGTATATAAAGTTGGTGAAGATACATTAGTTTCGAATCGTACATATATAATTAGCTACCGTGTGTTAGTGATCTTCGTAACACTGTGACGTCATTTTTCGTAAGGTTCTCGTGATTGGCTAACTGGGAAACAGGGTGTACCCAGTTTGACTTGATTGACAGGTATTTTGCAGATTTATTCTCTAAGAATCTACGAATATAATTACATATAGAAATTTGTAGGATTTCGTAGGCATAAACAAGAAACTCTAGATACTCCTATATCATTTGACTGATATCAACAATATTTTGCAGATTTATTCTCTAAGAAACTGCGAATAAAATAACATATAGAAATGTCTAGGGTTTCGTAGGCATAAACAAGAAACTATATACACTGCTATATCCTTCGACCAATATGAATAATATTTTGCAGATTTATTTTCTTAGAATCTACAAATATAATTATTTACAGAAATGTCTAGGATTTCGTAGTCATAAACAAGAAACTCTAGACACTGCTATATCCTTTGACCAATATGAACAATATTTTGCAGATATATACTCTAAGAATCTACAAATATAATTACATACATAAATGTCTAGGGTTTCGTAGGAATAAACAAGAGACTCCTATATCGTTTGAGCGATACGAACAATATTTTGCAGATTTATTCTCTAAGAATCTGCGGATAAAATAACATACAGAAATATCTAGGGTTTCGTAGATATAAATAAGAAACTCTAGACACTCCAATATTCTTTGATCGATATGAAAAACATTTTGCAAATTTATTCTCTAAAAATCTGCGGATAAAACATCGTATAGAAATATCTAGAGTTTCGTAGGCATAAATAAGAAACTGTAGACACTTCTATATTCTTTGATTGATATGAAAAATATTTTGCAGATTTATTATTTAAAAATCTGCGGATAAAATAACCTATAGAAATGTATAGGCTTTCGTGGGCATAAACAAGAAACTCTAGAGTACTCCTATATCCTTTGACCGATATGAACAGAATTTTTCAAATTTATTTTTTAAGAATCTACGAAGTTAATTATATGCATAAATGTCTAGAGTTTCGTAGGCATAAACAAGAGACTCTAGATACTCCTGTTTTCTTTGACCGATATAAACAATATTTTGCAGATTTATTCTCTAAGAATGTACGAATATAATTACATACATAAATGTCTAGAGTTTCGTAGGCATAAACAAGAGACTCTAGATACTCCTGTTTCCTTTGACCGATATGAACAATATTTTGCACATTTATTTTCTAAGAATCTACAAATATAATTACATAAATAAATGTCTAGGGTTTCGTAGGCATAAACAAAAGACTGTAGATACTCCTGTTTCCTTTGACCGATATGAACAATATTTTGTAGATTTATTCTCTAAGTATCTACGAATATAATTACATATAGAAATGTCTAGGGTTTCGATAAATTAACGTCTCAAATTATTTTTAGTTTTAACAATATAAATGTAATGTACTAAGTAAAAATGAATCGTTTTCTCATCTTAAAAAGTTAATGAATAAATAATCTAACTATATAATTAGCAAGTGTCTGTATGTAGTGTCGGTAACATTATGACGTCAATTTTTCTAAAGTTCTCGTGATTGGCTAACTGGGGACACCCTGTTTATTAAGTGGCTGACAGGTGACGCCCCCACCCGTGATTAGCTAACTGGTGATATCCTGTCCCATGATTCGCAGACTGGCGACGAAATTAGGATACGTTAAAAAATAAAACCAAATACACATACAAACAATTGAAATTTTTATATTATAAATCCGTCATTGTTGACGGGTAATAACCTAGTCTTTATATATTTGTCTTATTGGGTATAATCTAATTATAAATTGCAAACACCTTTAGTTTGGACGTTTGCCATTGCTGATAGTACTAGGCTAGAATAGTACAATATAATGAGTATTAGTATCAAAAAGATATAATACTTCAAGAGTAATATAAAAAAATCGGACGTTTCGGAAACTGTTCGGTCCTAAAAATTTAGGTCCTAAACAAAAACTGTGTCTACTCTATTCCCTGCCAGTGCGGGAAACAATATATTGGCGAGACTTGCAGACCTCAGCATGTTAGGGTAAACGAGCATAAGAAGAAAGTTCAACAGGGCGAAATTTACAGTTCCAAACTGGCTGAACATGCTTGGGAAAATGAACACCATTTCCAATGGAAAGATGCTAAATCCTTAATGTATGAGGAAAATAAGTTCAAGAGAAAATTGAAAGAGTCTGCTTTGATCGAAAACTCTGGAGATGCTGTCAGCCAAGCCAGCATAGAATTTCCTCAACTCTGGCTTTCCATTATTCAAAACAATCCTCTTAATCCTCAAGTCACTAATCCGGTAACAAACAACTCATTACCACACAATAATGTGACAAACAACCTTAATCCGGTCGTTAATCCTCAGCAGGTAGTCGCATCCCTACCCATACCTGATCCCAACCACCCAACCAATAGCAACGTACCTATAACCTGCTCCCACTCTTACAATACTAGGTATAAAAACTCGAAGAAAACTGAAATGTTTATCACTTCTCGTGATCGCTGAAGACGGAAACAGATTGTTGAGCAGTTTCCGAAACGTCCGAATTTTTTTATATTACTCTTGAATTATTCTATCTTTTTGATACTAATACTCATTATATTTTACTATTCTAGCCTAGTACTATCAGCAATGGCAAACGTCCAAAATAAAGGTGTCTGCATTAATATTGGACCATTGCAAAATAATTTCAAAGATATTATAAATTATCTATTATCAAGTATTATAAATGATCTATTCATGGTGTACTCGAAGATATTTTATTTAAAATCGCTCTTTCAGTGTTTTCATGCTTCTGTCTATCAATAAATATGCTTTAGAGATCGATTGAGTTGATCAGAATTCATAAATCAAGCACAGAAGCTGAAACAACTTTATAGTAAAAAATCTGCCGATAACATCATGTAGCACCTACACTTATAAATGCAACGTGATATTAAATATAGAGCCACCTTTCCATCTGCATGCAGGTAGCAGATACTGTAGCTATGACAGAAAATGAAAACATTAATATCTTATTCTCGATAACGTTGCCAATAACAATTACATTGGACGCCTCTGACTTTAGGCAAGGTTCTTATCGCTAAGAATTAATAAATTATTCTCAACTCATAATATGTCTATGCATCAGTCGATAAAAAATTCAACAAAAGATTGCAAAAATTTTATTTATGGGCACCTGAATGATTTATTTATATTTTATAGTGGTGAATGTCACTCAAGGCGAGGTGACTTAACGACTTTTTGTAAAAAATAACATTGAATTTATAAAAGTATACTTAAGAAACGGGAATACATTTTTCGTTTAAGGGAAATGCAAAAGGCATCAAAATATTAAAAAAATTCGAATCCGCTAATTATATGAATACATTTTCAATTATTATTGCAGAAATAACAATCACAATTTTGCATGGGGGGAGATGAGAAAGGAGTATTACTGGAGATGCGGAGTGGATGCGACAGAGGTGGAAAGGAGAAGAAATGAAGGGATAAGCGTGATTGAGAAGATGTGGAGGAGGGATAAGGAAGTGGGGGAGCAAGAAAGGACAGTCAGAAGAGACAAATCAAGGAGAGCAGTGAGATATAAGGAGGTCAGAACTATAGGGGTACCAAGCTACTTGAAGGGAGAAAGAGGAAGATCAGGAGGGAAGGTTAGGAGGATTGCGAGACTAAGGTGCGGGAATGAAGAGAGAGGAAATAGATATTGGAGGAAACAGAGGGATAAGATGTGCAGGATGTGCGGGGAGGAGGAAGAAGGTATAGAGCACCTCGCGAAGAGGTGTAGGGAGATGATAGTGTGGTCGGGGAACACATTAGACCTGTTGCACGAAGATGGAAGGGGGAGAGGTGGGCGAGGGAATTAGAGGCAAGAAGGATTGAGATTGAGGAAAGATAACAGTAAGGTGTAAAGGAAGGAAGGAAGAGGCCCGGTGGGAAGCAGAAGGGGGAAAAGGAAGGAAGGAAGGAATGGGGCTGAAGTTACCTGGAAATGGGGAGGAAGGAAGGGACATAGGAGGAGGGGTGAAGAAATGGTTGGAATGGAAGAGAATGGAATAAAATAAAATAGAATGTAATGTAATGTATGGTTAATATAACGTTGGGATGTTGACGAGATATATTATATAATTGTAGTGAATACCCTAAACACCGAAAGGTCGAGGGGAAATAATGAAGGGATTTTCAGTTATAAAGGGATAATAGGATTGATCGAAATATTACGCTTTATCTTTCATATAATGCCAGATGTCAAGAAACAAGTTTTCTTCTCCGTACTAAACTCCATTTAAACATTTGCTAACCTAAACTTGTAACGGGACGCCACTGTGCCCAGTTTTATAAGTGTGACATGCGCAGTGCAGACGCGTTAAGGGATGAGGGTTGCTTTGGTTTGGAGGTTGTTGATTAAGCGTTGAGTGCAAAAAACGTAAAAAAATACAGAACCATTTAACTTGTTCTGGGTAGTGTTCTATTATAATTAATTTAAATAAATACTAAATGTCGTGGATGGCGTAGTGTAGTTAATTATGTAGTTTGTTCTACCCTTAATGAAATTTTAATAACTATATTTTTGCAATAAATGCTACAACCTTACATAAGTTTATGTGAGGCCCTTTACAATAACTTACTTTTTAAAAGTTTAATTTATTATTGTGAGATTCCCCGCTTGTCACATTGAACTTTAAAGAAGAGAGCCTTGGAACAGGTTCTTTTAAACTTTGTCCTTTACTTAAATTTCCTGTCGGATTAACTAACAATTAACTTACTGCGCATGACTGCGCTTATACACATACACAATCACACGCGCGCACTCACGCATGAACGAACGCAACCACGGAAAAACGCACGCAAGAACGAACGCAAGCACGTGTTTGCGTATGTATGTATATGTTATGGACCAACTGATTAATCCGGGCAGTATTCACAATGGCCTATAATATAATACGCCAACGTGTGTCCATGCGTGCGTGGGTGCGTGGAAGTTGTTGGAATTTCTAAGTAATGAACATTGGTGTGAACCGGAATAGTAGAACAGGAATTTTTGATTAGAATATGTTTTCGGAAAATAACGCATTTTTTGTATTTTTTTGGTTAACGATGTAAAATATTTAATACGTTATGTAACACAGTAAACCAGTAAGCGTTCATAGTCTAATGGTTAATCTTCTTGCTTCTTAAGCTGCAAACTAGGGTTCGCTTCCGGGCTGGAGACAATTTTATTTTTTCTGTTTTTTTTTTTGCATTTTTATTTTGTCAAAATTCTAGTTATATTTTGGCAAATGTTGCATTTAATTTTTAAAAGCGTAAATTTAATAACCAGTGGTGATTGTTGGAATTATAACTTATTTCTATGTTTCAATGTATACGAAATCGAGGGGCAGAGCGTATGACCAATGGAAGCCATAGGTGCAATTTTCAAAATCTTAATGAACCTTGCTATATAAAAAAAATACTGCATATGTTAAGAACATCATAATTCACTTAATAATAATAAACGTAAATACCTGCGAAACCCTGAAATATGTGAAAATTCACACTTCCCATGATTTTTTAAAAATATTTTTTATTTTGTTGTTTATTTCTTAATGGTTCTGCTGTTGCTGCCTAATTTTGTTAATTTTTTAATACCTTTGTTAAAGTTTAATAGGTAAATAAACAAAAGTTATTTAAACAGAAACTGCTTTAATCACTCTGCATATCGGTTACAGATCGGTATTCATAATGCCCGGGCAATTTAATAATTTTTGTAACATTTATTATCTTGCCCGATTGTTTTGGGCATTATTCAATGTCAGGGCATTGTGAATGCTGCCCTATTTATCATTTGGTCCATAACATATATAATATATGGATTTCGAATCATCGGATATACCAGGGGTCGGCAACCTTTCAATGACAAAGAGCCAAATCTATATTGAAAACAAAAACAATAACATGGAAGAGCCGCTAAAAAATATATGCTATATTTAAGAAAAAAACGTAAAAATTGTTATTGATATATAATGTATAAATAAATTAATATTTACTTATACATTTAGTTTTTGATACCTATTTCTAGGGTGACCATCCGTCCCGGTTTTAGGTCAATTGTCCCAGTGTCCCGAAAAATGTCTTCGGGACGGTCGATTGTCCCGGTTTTTACATAATTCTGCATTTGTAAGAAAAGAAATATTACAACTAGTTATTCTGGGAGGTGAGGACTTTTTTTTTGCTCTTTGCTCTTCACTTGAATCTGGGAGGTGAGGACCTTTTTTTTTGTCCTTCACTTGGATCTGGAGGGTGAGGACCTTTTTTTTCCTGTGTCCCGGTTACGCTTCACTGAAATCTGGTCATCCTACCTATTGCACTTGCCAGTATATTACAATATAATAATTTTTTTACTGGGACGATTGCTACTTGCATAGTGTTCGATAAGACTTCAATATTTGGTAAATATTCAGTAATCTTTAACTTAAGGCAGCACTCAAGTTTCAGGTCAGTAAGATTACTTCTTAAGTGACTCTATTAATTTCATATGTGAAAAGACTTGCTCACAGTAATGTGTAAATCCGAAAATTGTCAGTAGTCCAAAAGCATAATTTTTTAAATGATTGAACGATTCTGGAAGATGATTCCAAGCTTCGAAAACAACTTTATCTACATTTTGAAGATTGTGAATTTCGGTCCACTTATGCTGGGAAGATAAAATGCACTTATCTCTTTCTAAACATACCAGTTCAGAATTAAGTTTTAAGAATATATCATTCCATAAATCTTTGGAATTCAAATCTAATAATTGAAGTTCAAATTGTACCTGATTAATCAATAGAAATGGTGATAAATGTAATTGCTGCATATGTGCTTCAATTGTCAAAAAAACTAGTGTAGCTTTATATTTTCTAAACTCTTTAAATCTTTCTCCAAAAGCTTCTTGCATGGTAACAATAGTTTGTGCAAAAAAAAATTGCATTAATAACGTTGTTATTGTCCTTATGTTTTTCATAATTAATAAACTGTAAAAATGTTTCTGCACGTATATCATTCATCAGAAATTACTTCTTCTAAAAGGGAATATGCAGCAACTCGGGGAATTACCGGGCATGAATTGCACCGTAAAACATCCTGAACAAAACAAAACCTGTATAGTACAGGCAGAAAGTTGAAAATTAAAAAAAATAAATTATATTAAAATAAAAACCAGCCAATTTAGAAACAGCCACAATATTTTCTAAAAGAGCCGCAGGTTGTCGACCCCTGGGATATACCTATCCACCCACGTTTAACTGCCGCATTTCGGATGAAAATGAAAATAATCTATTTGACGCTTAGTCGATATTAGGCAATATGAACCTCCTACTTTGTGACATTTTGTTGTGGCACACCTAGATCATCATCACTATCCCTTTCATGAATACATTTCTTATAACAAAACCTTGAAATATAAATTCACTAAATATTTGCATATATATTTATCGAACATTCACTTTTAACGTGAGAATGTTGTTTTCTACTTTTAGTGATTGTGAATTAGGAATGAAAACAATTGGATGCAACAGTTCATTCAATATAACAATAGGAAATTGACCTCTGTCCAATACGAGTTTTTCAAAAAACTTTAAACGAAAAATAAATACAGAAAAAGAAACATCTTGATAATGGACTATTACAGTGCACTTCGCATCTTCCCTCTTTTGTTTCTTGTTGTTTGTCTGGCGCATGAATTTCACTAAAGAAAAATAATAATTCGTGCTGTTATAAGAATTTGTGTCATGTAATCATTTACATTATCCGATTACTGTGACAATAAATAAAATTGAAACGACATAAATAATATGTAATGTTTCATAGATTCACTGATGGTAAACAATAGATCTTAAGTCACGCGAACAAAATAATAAGTAAATAAATAAAATAAATAATAAAATGTAAGGGTACGCATCGCTCGGCAAAAAAAAAAAAACAGCTGTGGCCACCACAGGACCGACCGCCATCGCAAAGTACTTGTATAAAATACATTCTAGCGGCAGAGTAGCTATTATTGTACAAGACAATAACGTATTATATTACGTTGACAATTTCATAATGTGTATTTATAATTTACGATAACCATGGAAACATACCTTAATACATACAAAAAAAATGTCTCACGTAAAAGTTGCTAGTTATTGCTTTTATAGCAACTTTTGTTAAATAATTTTTTTCGAAATATTTCTCTGTTGTGAAATATTCGCAAAAATCTTAAAACCCACACGATTAAACTCCCATTTCTAGTTAAACGATTTTTACCAAAAGTTGATCAACTCATGCCATTGATGTCAAAAGCTTAAATATGAAGTTTCATAAAAATCCTTTTAGCCGAATTTGCTCTGCATATGTACACAGACCGACGGACAGACAGAGAAAAAGACAGACAGACAAACAGACAGACAGACAGACAGACAGATAGACAGACAAACATCATGCTAAAAATAGTCAAAACGTTATGTAGGGACCTCAATTCGTGGAGATCCATCGAAATCTCGAAATGTCAAAATCGGTATGATCACAATTCCTCCCTTATATATGTTGGCGGTCGGTAAAAATGCACGGTAAATTTTTATTTCCTTACATAAAAAGAAAATGCTTAAAATTCCTATTGACCTGTTCCCGTCTACAAAATGTGCGTTATCAATAATTTGTTTAAGATTTTTAGACCAACCTCTCTGAGAAATTGGGTTGGGATAAATGTTTTTTAACACATTATTCGCGAAAATCGAGTAAAAATTTATATTGTTTCACAAATAATTTTTTTCTTAATTATCCACGCGTTCAGATAATTTTTTGATAGAAAAAATGTTATCGCCCAATAAATTAATTATAGATATCGGACAACAATGTTTAGTAGTTTTTAAGTATATTTCTGGATTTCAAATAACTTATATTTATACAGTTTTGTGTTGAAATGTTCAAATAATACATCAACATTTTTTCGACATTATTGTTTATAGTTTAGAACTATCGTCTAAAAATATTACACTTGATGATAATTGAATGCCACTTGGTACACGTGTTCATTATAAAAACTAAATCATCTTTACCTGCAGTATCTATAAAGGGTGTTAGGTAAATGTCCGGCATAATTTTAAAGGCAGCATGGTGACGTAGAATGCAACCGATTTTTCCTTTGCCAATTTTCTCTAAAATGTGAATTTCGTCCAAAAATAAACAAACAAAAAGATGCCCCAAATTTTGAAAACCACTGACTTTTTTTAATTTTTCATATTAATCCAGAAGTTGTGTAGTTGTCGTAGAAAAAACAATATTTTAACTATAGTTCAATAATAGAATATCAAATTTTCTCCATTTCAACTACACAACAACTGGATTAATATGAAAAATAAAAAAAAGTCAGTGGTTTTCAAAATTTGGGGCATCTTTTTGTTTGTTTATTTTTGGACGAAATTCACATTTTAGAGAAAATTGGCAAAGGAAAAATCGATTCCATTCTACGTCACCAGCATGGTGACTTAGGGATTTTAAAGGCAGCATGCCTTTAAAATTATGCCGGACATTTACCTAACACCCTGTATATAGAAGCGCAGCAGCTTCAAAATGGTTTTGCCATAAAAATAGACTACCAAGTACAATAACTGTAAGTTTTCACAATAGAACAAAATAACTACAAACATATTTGTGGCATCAAACTTTAGCTACAGTTAGGCTCGTCGTACGCAAATAATCGTCGATTGGTTTACGAGATGGCGTCCATAATGCAATTTGTTTATTTAC
This sequence comes from Liopterus haemorrhoidalis, assembly GCA_963971575.1. Lineage (NCBI taxonomy): Eukaryota > Metazoa > Arthropoda > Insecta > Coleoptera > Dytiscidae > Liopterus > Liopterus haemorrhoidalis. The sequence goes on from OZ020623.1 coordinate 28,685,469, forward strand.
AATTACATAATAGTTTTCTTTTTACAGTTAAAAATATCCTAGTAGATAGATAAAAATTCGCTGGAAATTTTGATGCATAGGTTGTTACTAATTTTATTTCAGATTGTTAGTTTTGTGTAAGGAACTTGTGAGAAGTATACGGTTGTGCGCCCCCTTAATCATTCAATGTCATTTTTGTTTACAGTTTACTGAGGAAATAGTGGATTCCATCTGAAAATGAATAATTAAATTTTACTTCTGAGAATTTTCTATGCAAATTTTCTACACTTGGAAAAAATTTTAGTAATTAACAAAGATTATAATCATTAAAATGCTTTGGATTGCATGTTTTGCAATAAGTGTAACAATTTTTTTATAATTCTTCAGAACATTATGCAATTTACAATGTGTCCAATGACTATAGACAGTGCCGCAACAAGATAAATTGGCGCTTGGTGCGTAAAATTATTTGTCGCCCCCCCCCCCCCCCCCACCCGACACTCTCTAATTACAAACGCAATTTTTAAAATTTTATGATATAATTTTATATAAATGAATTATATTATATATAAAACTAGTGCACCTGTTGCCAACAGTGTTGGCAAACAAATCATTACCTTAATGTGGAACTTGCTCGACACCTCAGACTTCTTTCTCTAGCCATACGCCTAACTTCATCCAATTCAAATTGAATCAACTCTTCGCCCATTATTAAAAACTGGACAAATAATAAGCATTATTCCGAATTATTAATTCATTAACTTTTTAAGATGGGAACACGATTCATTTTCACTCAGTGCATTATATTTATAATGTTAAAACTAAAAATGATTTGGGACGTTAAATTTAAAATATATTTATTAAAATTAATTTTCCATTTTCTTATATAATATAAAAATATGCACACGGAAAAAACGCACACGGATTAATACGCACACGGAAAAAAGCACACATGAAAAAATACACACACGGCAAAAAGGGCACACGGAAAAAAGCGTACTTACACTATATCTCAAATCAGGGGGTAGATTTACAATATCCCACTGAACACTGCGCATGCGTCACACACACGTCATTTGTTCAATATACAGAGATTCTAAACAGGTGGGACTGTGCAGAAGTTTTAAAACACAATTTATTTTTAGGTGGTTTATAAAAAAATAAATAAACAGTTATCAACCATAACCTAAGATAGTGCTTTTAAGGTGAATCACTGTCCCTAGCCCTGCACAGAACAGTTAAAATACAATTTATTTTTAGGTGGTCTATAAAAAAAAAATAAAAAAACAGTTATCAACCATAACCTAAGATAGTGCTTTTAAGGTGAATCACTGTCCCTAGCCCTGCACAGAACAGTTAAAATACAATTTATTTTTAGGTGGTTTATAAAAAAAAAATAAAAAAACAGTTATCAACCATAACCTAAGATAGTGCTTTTAAGGTGAATCACTGTCCCTAGCCCTGCACAGAACAGTTAAAATACAATTTATTTTTAGGTGGTTTATAAAAAAAAAATAAAAAAACAGTTATCAACCATAACCTAAGATAGTGCTTTTAAGGTGAATCACTGTCCCTAGCCCTGCACAGAACAGATAAAATACAACTTATTTTTAAGGTGGTTTATAAAAAAAAAAAAAAAACAGTTATCAACCATAACCTAAGATAGTGGTTTTAAGATGAATCACTGTCCCTAGCCCTGCACAGAACAGTTAAAATACAATTTATTTTTAGGTGGTTTAAAAAAAAAAAAAAACAGTTATCAACCATAACCTAAGATAGTGCTTTTAAGGTGAATCACTGTCCCTAGCCCTGCACAGAAAAGTTAAAATACAATTTATTTTTAGGTGGTTTATAAAAAAAAAAAAAATAACAGTTATCAACCATAACCTAAGATAGTGCTTTTAAGGTAGGGTGACCATCCGTCCCGGTTTTCGGTCAATTGTCCCGGTGTCCCGAAAACTGTTCTCGGGACGCCCGATTGTCCCGGTTTTTGAATCTCTTTGCTTTTCACTTTGAATCTGAGGTGAGGACCTTTTTTTTTTTGCTCTTCACTTTGAATTTGGGAGGTGCGGACCTTTTTTTTGCTCTTCACTTGGATCTGGGAGGAAACAAAGACCTTCTTTTTTTTCCTGTGTCCCGGTTTCCCTTCACTGAAATCTGGTCACCCTATTTTAAGGTGAATCTAACCTAAACTAAAAGGTAAATGATATTTTAATGTGATAAATAAACAGAAACCATTGTTTTAGAGCCACTGATAATTCTTGAATTATTTAGTGTAGTCGTTATGTGCTGCCATCTGTATAGAGTTTGCAGTGGGATGTGGTAAATCTTGTCCTATAAATCGTAGAAATAAAAAAATAATAAAGCATTGAAATAATAATAATAAAGAAAAAAAAGTCACATTTTTCTTACTTTCATCAAAACCAAATATTTTTAAAATAATTATTTTTCTGCTAATAATAATTTTAATCAAAAATGTCGAATATCACGGAAGGATAACGTTTTTCTGTGTTTTGTTTCGTAAAAAAACCGATCCGTGTATTTCACAACTAAATTAATAATTGTGAAGTGATTTTTTAATGAAAAACACAACTGTCATTTTTACTAATTTAATGTCAACACTCAAAACAAAAATTCACAGCACACTACTGTCCAATACATAAACAATAATTTCTTACAATTCTATCAATTATTATAAAAAGTGTTCGTAGAATATTCACTATTATTGCATATTATAATAATTATAAAAAGTGTTCGTAGAAAATTCACTATTATTGCATCAACAATATATTTTAAACAATTTACATAAATAATTAACATATGCGCGCCTCTATCGGGGAATGAAGAAACGACCGGTCGAACATACGAACATACAAACAGTCGTATTATATTATAGGATATAAATAATTATATTTTATTTTTATATATTTATTTAAAAACAACTTTCATATTCATAAAAATCACAAAATCACCAGTAAAGGAACATACGAAAATATATATTATAAAGTCATTTTTTAACAATAAATTTATAAAAAAATAAATAAAAAAACATTCGTTGGTATTATTTTTTGGTTTAGTTTTAGCCTTTTTCTTTGGTTTGGTTTAAATTGCCATATTATCGATTATATTAACAAATTATGTTACAAATCTTTTAATAAACTCAAAAATCATGATAATCACTGTTTACTACAGTTTAAGAACCGCTGCTTTACAATATTTGGCATTTTTATTGCAAGAGAATGTCCTGTCAAGAAAGTAAAATCAGAACAAACGTCTCGAAATGATTCGTAGATCCAATTGATTTGAGATAGTATAGTATGAATCACTATGTATCACTCCTTTATAAAAATATCTTTGGGTGTTGCTAGGTGCGTTCCGTCTTCTGCCTTTTCATCAAACATACGCCTAACTTTACGCTTACGTTAAATCGTAAAATTCCTTTTAATACCTATTTTATCTGTTGTAACTTTTGCTTTAGGAAATATATCATCCAGGTTCTCATTTTTGTATTCTTTCACAGTCGACATCAAACCATTCAACATTCTAATTGTAGCATCAATTGTGATTTTTGTATTTTATAAAGACAAATTAACTCTGTCAATAATTATCAAACTCCACATAGTAAGTCTGAGTAAATATTTTTCTTTTATGAAATAAATTTTGTGTTGATTATAGTTTATTAAGGAAGGACTAATAGTAAAACTATTCAAGAAATGCGACAAGTCCAACTGCAATAATTACAGAGGTATCACTCTGCTAAATTGCGCAAGCAAAGTGCTCTCACTGATCATACTAGAGACGCTCCAGGAATGCCTGGAACCATTCATTCGTCAAGAACAGGCCGGCTTCAGGCCTAACAGATCATGCATCGATCAGATTAACACCCTTAGGCTGATTCTGGAGCAGGCGAATGAATGGGGATCGCCTACATTTTTACTATTTGTAGGTTTCGAAAAAGCGTTCGATAAAATCAACTGTGACGCAATATGGCAGATATTAGAAGTGAATGATATCCCAAACAAAATAACTAACCTTAAAAGCATGAACTCCAACCCAACATGCAGAGTTGTACATAGAGGGAAAACAAGTAACCCAATCCAAGTTAAGTCGGAAGTCAAACAAGGCTGTGTATTGTCTCCGCTTCTATTTCTTATCGCTATCGACGCCGTCATGCGCGCAACAAACTCCAAACAACGTGGAATACAATGGGGTCTAACTACTCGCCTAGAAGACTTGGACTATGCCGACGATCTCTGTCTACTAACACATACGTTCCAAGATATGCAGCAGAAACTTTGCAAACACGCACGGTATGCTGGACTCACCATAAATGTCAGCAAAAGAACTGCGCATCAACACCTCAAATACTCGAAGTCTTCAATTACATGATGTCCTTGTTGAGCGTACATTCAGGTTCTGCTACCTAGGAAGCGTCATCACGGAACAAAGAGGCACATGCGAAGATATTGCTGCCAGAATTCAGGAAGCAAAGCTGGCCTTTACTATGCTGAGCACATTCTGGTTATCTGCACATATCAGCAGAAAGACAAAACTTCGAGTATTTACCACCAACGTCAAGTTTGTCCTGTTATATGCCTGTGAGACTTGGCTGGTTAATGAAGCGTTAACTAGTAAGCTACAAATTTTTATCAACAAATGTCTACGAAGGATAATGGGAATCCATGGGCCTGACATAATCAACAACAAAGATCTTTGGCAGAAAACAGGGCAAACAGAAAGAAGACGGGAAATACAGTTGCGAAAGTGGAAGTGGATGGGACATATACTCAGACTAGGGTTGTAAATCGAAGGCAAAACATCGATGTTGAACATCGATGTTAACATCGGCGCTGAAACATCGATGTTGAAAAAACATCGAAGGGATAACATCGATGTATCGGAAACATCGATGTTTTATTAAATATAAAAAAAAAACTATTTTTTTATATTATATAGATTTTATTTAATAATATAAAGATAAAATACGAAATCAGTAACATATAATACGAAAAAAAGTAACATATAATGCACAAAAAGCATTTATTAAATATTTAAATAGATTGTGTAACAGACACATTCAAATGTCCCGCCGCTGCTTATAACCGTTTGGAACAGCTTATATAAGCCGTTCACTTTTGTAAGGACAAACTAAATCTGGTTATTTTGGTGATTTTTATAGTGTATTACTGACTTTTATAAACTTGGTTATATTGTAAAAAGGGCTTTACAGTTTGTATTATTTTAGGTTAGTATTATATTTACAAAATATTTAAGATGTCACTATTCAAAATGAAATATGACAAACGATATTTTTTTAAATGACATATTTATAATCTGACTTTTCAAATTATTTTTCTGTAATAAGATTATTTCTATTAAATTTCAATTTATTTACCTCGTTCACTTATACAAAAAATGGCTCGACAACAAAACTCAAAGAGCAACAAGTGTTGGTTTCGTTCGTCGTTGTCATTATTTGCAAAAATTAGAAGATTCTTCTTATTCTTTTCTTATTCTGCTAACTGCTAAGAAGAATAAGAACTAATACTATTAGTATTGTTATATTACAATAGATAGCGCTTATATTTTGTGCACTAATTTTAATAAAAATAAAAATTTTTAGATTCCAGCGCCTCTAGCGGTAGTTTCTGAATTTCAAAGTTCAAAACATCGACATCGGTAGCAGACATCGATGTTTTATCGATACTATCGCCACCTGAACATCGATGGTAAAAACATCGATGTTTTCAGGAGAGACATCGATGTTATCGATACATCGATGTTTTTTTCACATCCCTAACTCAGACGAGAGACAGAGAACATCATGAGACGAGCGTTCCAATGGATCCCTCAAGGAAAACGAAAGGTCGGAAGACCAGAGCTCACATGGAGGCAAACAGTGAACAGAAATTGAAGATATGGGAAAGACCTGGGGCGAAATTAAGACCCTAGCCCAGAACCGAACAAGATGGCGATGTTTTGTAGAAGTCCTTTGCTTCTCTTGAGCAGTTGTAGAAACCAATATATATATATATAGTTTATTAAAATAAAAATAGTAAAAATTGATGTGAAGTGTGAATATTCACACATTTCAGGGTTTCGCAGGTATATAATAAGTGAAGGCGGTATGCTGAGTGTGTAGGACAAACTTTACTTTGTAGTAATCACGGCAAAATGAACGATATTTTTAAAATAATTTATCGTCTGTTAATCATATAATAAGACTGGTTATTAAATTTACGCTCTTAAAAATTAAATACAATATTTCTCAAAATATAACTAGAATTTTGACAAAATAATTTCAACATAATAAAAATGCAAAAAAAAAATTTACTTCGTACTCGAACTCGAAACCCTTCGTTCCAACGCATTTTAGCTTACGACACCAGTGCTCTAACCCATTACGCTATCGCACGCCTTGCATGTGATTGTCTTATATTGGTATAACTTTTGTACTTTGTGAACCAAAAACCACAAAAAATGCGTTATTTTCCGAAAACATAATCTGATCAAAAATTCCTGTTGTACTATTTCGGTTCACACCAATATACATTACTTAGAATTTTTTTCAGATTTTTAGTTGAAACCATCTGGGCTACAAGGTGTGGGACAAAAATTTTTTTGCACAATTTTGGCAAAAATCGCATCAAAATAATTTATTTTGCAAAAATAAAAATTTGATCGTTAATCCAAGTACCAAGGGCTTTCATTTGATACCCTACTCAAAATTTAAAAAACATATTTTTTTTTCGATGAGCACATATTTGTTTATATTTTTAGGGGGGTATGTTTTTTAGATGTTTTAGTATTTTTCCTATGTGCGGGTCAAAGAGTTAGGGTATAATGCGGGTATAAGCATGCCAAATTTCAACTCTCTAGGTTTAGAGGTTTGGCTACAATTTTTACCGAACAGACAGACAGACAGACAGACAGACAGACAGACAGACAGACAGACAGACAGACAGACAGACAGACAGACAGACAGACAGACAGACGACAAAATTACGGTATAAGGGTTTTTTGGTCATACCTACAAAACCCTAATAAAAAAATGAAATTTTCCCATTTGGCGCCTCTATAAAAAATGCGCCTGGTAAGGCGGCATCGCTTGCACCACCTTGTTGCGGCACTGACTAGAGGCCGGACAAATATATGCATTGACCAATTTAAAATCTAATTAGTCAGTAGCCATGGTAGTACTTAAAAGAGGCATCTATTTGATTAACATATAGCATATATTTGTCAGGTCTGTACCAATGACAGCAACATAAAAACCTCTTAAAAGTAGTTGTATATGTTATTTAAGAGATCCGTTATTTAAATTAATAGTTATATTTAGAAAAGCATCTTCACCGATATGAAGGTCATTAATTTTTTATAAATGTTAGGTGAGGTTATTATTGAGTATTATGGGTTCGGTTTAAACAGAATGTCGAATGACGCAGTTAAAGAAATATTATATGTTACGAAGGCCATCCTATTTGATTTGCCCTATTTTACTGGGCAGAAATTATTTCAGTACAGAATTGTGTATCTATTTTCCAGGCGATTACAGGCGAGAAAATTTGTTTGGCACGCTTGCGATTTGAAAACGATTTATTTTTAATTTTAATTTTAAATACATGGAAATCAAAAGAAGCATATTGTGAAATATTGGACTATGTCAAAAGCGGTTCGCCCCGGCGCCAGTAATGTATATTTTCTTGTGAATCCCTGTGAATTTTATATACTTTGTAGGTAATGCAAAGCATTAGGGCGCTTGATTTGATGCCAGGGGGGCGCCAAGGTTAAAGTGAGGACCTTTTTTCTAGAGCCCATATTGACGTTTAGGAAAAAAAAATTTTTTTTAAATGCTACTCAAAAAGAAATCCATACATATCGAGTGCAATTTAGATTTTTTTTTTTTTATAATTTGCATAATTTCGTGAAAATGATGTCTTGTATTAAATGAATTCTTGTAGGAATTAAAAATGATAAGCGGTCATGCTTAAAAGGTCTTGACCAAAAACTTCGGGTTACGCTGTCAAATATCGAGCCGAATATAAAACTTTTGTGTTCATTGAAACAAGCGCAGGTATCACATTAATTAGGCATTATTTTATAGTAATTATTAAGAATGCATAAAAGTAAATATAGTATAGTTTTTATGTATGTATACTTATCAAATAAAAAATGAAATTTTATTGTAAAATTTGTGTATCAAATTAATATCTATATATTTTAGCTTTTGATGTGCCGCGGAATTCTAGGAAGAACTTTGGTGTGTCGTAGGTGAGAAAAGGTTGCGGAGCACTGGTCTAGGAGACTGATAATATTGGGCTGCCTAGATCTGACTGCTAATTATTGTGTAACTATAATTTTAACGTATATAGTCTTAATTTATACATATTTCTGTATCGATATGTCGTGTGCAACGAGTAATTAAATAATGGATCATTTATCAAACGATACATGATTTATTTAATATAAATTACATGATTTCACAATATTTTGGGGAAAGTTCTTTATACCACATATATTTTTAATAACACTGCCAGAGTATTTAAGTTGACCCACAGTATTTATCAATCATAAATTATTTCACTATGTCATAATACTTTCAGTGATTAGAAATGCTATCAGATATGGCCATGATACATTAAGTGAATGTTGCTGTGAATACTTCTAAACTAGGGTGACCATTTTCTTAAGAAGGCAATGCGGGACGGAGCAAAAAAAAAGGTCCTCAGCGCCCAAACCCAAGTGAAGAGCAAAAAAAAGGTCCTCATTTCCTCAAATACAAGTTACAAAATGCGGGACAGTGCGGGACAAAATGTTAAAATGCGGGAGTTTTGCGGGACGCATCTTAATGCGGGACAAAATGTTAAAATGCGGGGCAGTCCCGCAAGAAGCGGGACGAATGGTCACCCTATTCTAAACATGCTATTATATAAATTTGTCGTAAATTCTACGACACAATTTAAAAATAATGCAAAATTAATTTTTACGCTGTTTGTTATAAGCTTAATTTGATATTTCACATACAATTTCGGAACTAGATTTTCAATTCTACTTACTTTTACCGATTGATTGAAGCTTTTGATCATTTTGTTCAGGAGAAGCCAACTTAAATATATAAAAAATAGCTAATGACATCTTACAAAAATGAAAATTACGGTTAGTTCCGCCTAATCGTTTGGAATAGACTGTATAACAAAAAATTTATTGAACATACAGGCTATTCCAAACGATTAGGCGGAACTAACTGGAATTTTGATTTTTGTAAGTTGTCATTAGTTATTTTTTTTTATATATTGAAGTTGGCTTTTCATGAACAAAATGATCAAAAGCTTCAATCAATCTGTAAAAAGTACTAGATTTGAAAATCTAGTTCCGCCTAAACCAAAGGAACAGACTTTAAATAATATTTTTTTATTCAAAAATTAAATTAATTAAATTATAATTATTATTACACCAAATTCATTGAACATAAATATAATCTGTGTCATTTTTAATACGACACTAGATCTGGTTACTTTGGTGACTGTTCTAAGGTAAATAGACTTTTGTGAAACCATGTTAACTTGTAAATCTGGCTTTTCAATTTTTGGTTAAGTTTCATTATACTGAGGTTATATTCACTCAAAAACTACATGTCAGATATATTCTGTTCACTTTTGTGAGGACAAACCAGATCTAGTTGTTTAGGTTACTTTTGTAGTGTATTACTGACTGTTTTTTAAAATGTCATTTAAAAAATTTCCTTACGCTGTAATTCAGATTTTTTTGGTTATGATCATTATAATTAAGATCTCATTTTTTATTATGACATATGTCAAATTGAAATTTTTTTGCCATTTTTTAATACCAACATGGCATACAGTTTCAAAGGTGCAAACTATTGAAATCAAAATTTCCTCTTAGTATGTTCTTACAAAAGTGAACAGCGAAACAGTGAAAATTTAATTATAATGATCATAAACAACAAATATGAAGTCTTATTTACAGCGCAATGTAATTTTTTAAATGACATTTAAAGTCAGTAATACACTATAAAAGTAACCAAAATAACTAGATCTGGTTTGTCCTTACAAAAGTGAACATCATATAAACCATTTCGTATTAGGGTTGTACATCGAAGGCAAAACATCGATGTTTAACATCGATGTATCGGTAACATCGATGTTTTATTAATATTAAAAAAAGCTATTTATTTATATTATATAGGTTTTATTTAATAATGTAAAGATAAAAAAGTAACATATAATACACAAAAAGCATTTATTAGATTTTGAAATAGAAATATTCCTTTTTAATAGTAATTAATTTCACATTAATATTATTATACCCAATACAATAATCCTTTTTTGTACCTACAGTCTATTCCAAACGATTAGGCGGAACTAACCGCAATTTTCATTTTTGTAATTTGTCATTAGATATTTTTTTATATATTGAAGCTGACTTTTCCTGAACAAAATGATCAAAAACTTCAATCAATCGGTAAAAGTAACTAGAATTGAAAATCTAGTTCCGCCTAAACCAAAGTAACAGACCTTACTATTTTTACATTTCTAAAATGAAATATTGGATTTTATTACAATACTAATATAGTAATCTTAATGTTAATTTTATATTATTTAACATAAAAATACACATACACAATTATTTTTATACTTTTTTAAGTTGAAATATAGTCTGTTCTTTTGGTTTAGGCGGAACTAGATTTTCAATTTTAGTTACTTTTACCGATTAATTGAAGCTTTTGATCATTTTGTTCAGGAAAAGCCAACTTCAATATATAAAAAAATAGCTAATGACAACTTACAAAAATCCAGGGATTGGAGGAATAACAACTGGGAAAGTGTCAACAAGACTCAAAAAGAAAAAGTGTGTTGGTGTCGTTGGTCGTTCGCATTGTTTGCAAAAATTAGAAGTTTCTAACTGCTAAGAAGAATAAGAACTAACACTATTAGTATTGTTATAACACAATAGATGGCGCTTATATTTATTGTACTAATTTTAATAAAAATTAAATTTTTAAAATTCCAGCGCCTCTAGTGGTAGTTTCTCAATTTCAAAGTTTAAACATCGACATCGGTAGTAGACATCGATGTTTTATCGATACTATCGCCAGCTGACCATCACTGGTAAAAACATCGATGTTTTTAAAACAAACATCGATGTTTTCGATACATCGATGTTTTTTTTCCCATCACTAGGTTGTAAACCAATGTATCATCACAATTAAAAAAAAATTGAGAACTACAAGGTGTCTCAAAAGAAATTTTATATTTAGTGGATCGATTAAAAAAAAAGTAAGCCGTATATAGAAAAAATGTTTATTAATTATTAAAATACACTTTTTGGGGATTTATTTCTTAAAAATAATATCGTCTAAATGTAGACCCTCGCGTTCTTGGCACTCATTTAATCGAACAGTAAAATTACTTATGACGTCTCGGCAGGTGGACTCAGGGATGGCTGCCATTTCGTGACGGATATTTTCTTTCAAATGCGCCAGTGAAGTCGGTTTATTGGCGTAAACTTTAGATTTAAGATAACCCCATAGGAAAAAGTCCATAGAGGTTAAATCTGGACTACGTGGAGGCCAATTTATGTCACCTCTCCGGGAGATCAATTTGCCTGAGAAAATTTCACGAACACGTGGCAGAGACATATTGGACGTGTGTGAAGTTGCTCCGTCCTGTTGGAACCATGTTCTTTGGTTATAGCCAGGAAAGTTTTGCAGTTCAGGTACCAAGAAGTTGTCTAACATCTCCACATAACGCTCTGAATTCACTGTAACTGCACGACCCCTTTCGTCTTCAAAAAAGTAAGTGCCGATAATTCCTCGCGCCGACATCGCAGCCCATACGGTCACTTTAGGCGAATGTAGGGGTTACTGATGTTTGCGTTTCGGATTCGTTGCACTCCAGTAGCGGCAGTTCTGCTTATTTACGTGGCCATTAAGATGAAAATGAGCTTCATCCGAAAACAAAATGTTGGTAAACGTTGAAAATCGCTCAATCACCTGATTTACGAAATTAAGCCTCTGACTGGCATCTTGGGGCTTTAATTCTTGCACCAATTGAATTTTGTAGGGGTGCAGCTTTAGGTATTTGTGCATAATGGGATGTAATTATGATCTATGCACATTTAAAGCACTTGCGCGCTTCCGAATTGAAAGGTTCGGGTCGTCACGAACAGACTGATTAACATTCTCCACGTTTTCTACCGTTCTTGATGACCTAGGTCGCCCGGATTTTGATTTATCCAGCGTTGTACCAGTCTCTTCAAACTTTTTAACCCAATGTCGAATGAGAGGAATGCTTGGCGCATCATTTAAGTGGCGAAAACCTCGAATACTACAGAATTTTCTACGCGCTACAGTCGCCGAATCACCGTTTTTGTAAAACTCTCGCACGCATAACGCGCGGTCTGCTCCCGAGAAACGCTCCATAGCGACTGAATTCCCAAGAGCCAGGCTACCGATTGACATAACCCCCGCGCCCCTCGGATACGTTGCGTTCACGCAGTAAGCTAAATAAATATAAAATTTCTTTTGAGACACCTTGTATTTCTACTCTGACCAAATTACACACATTTTACCCACTGAATTTCATTACCCACAAATTACACATGGCTATTGAAATTACATGCATTTCGTGAAATTACACGCAGGTTGGAAACACTGACTAAAACTCGACACTTCTTTAGACTCAGTAAGTCAAGTAAATTTTACGAGATTTGCAGTGTATCATAAACCATATACCTAACGCGAATTTAAGTGTTAATAGAACTACAAATAAAAACTTGACCAAATTCTAAAAATAAAGTTTAGTTATTATTTGCGAAGTTACTTACTCATCTATTTAAAGATAAATGAATAAGTATATTTTCTAAAAAGATGCAAATTTATTTTACAGTACAGTCTAAAATAAAAATTACATCATTCAGTAAAACACCGAACACCGTATGAAAAGAATGACATAACTTATTTGCGCGTAAAATACATAGTACAGTTCCTAATTTTGAGACAAACACTCAAATTTCACATAATAACAATTTTAACATAACAACACGAACTTACAAATGCACGAATTTCAAATAAACTGCCAAGAATTTGCGTTGAAATAATTGATCGAGATAATTTACTTTCTATTTAACAATAGAAATATATTTCTGACATTTACAACTAACAATGCTAAGTACTGGGAGTGGCCCAAAATAACAACTGCTAATAATAATAACAATAATAAACTGTAATGATTTTTTTTTACTTTGACCTGTTTGTGATTTTACAGACATGCATTATATTTAATGAACTTTCCGTGAAGCTTTGCAAATACAGGAAAAATAAAATACTATTATAGAAAAAACTACATTGTAGCGGCAGATGGTTCATGACATATTTAACTAAATTCTTAACTCACTATTCTAAGAAATACAAAATTTGTAAATTATATTTTATTAATCATTTCCTTTGGTATTGAAATATTTGAAATATTTCGAAGTATTTTTGCAATTCAATTTATTTTTACAATCTGTTTGGTATTGGACCAATCTTAATAACAACTGCCAATCAAATAATCCACATGCTTTACTTTGGAAATAAATGACATCTTCAAAACCCTCTTGGCGCTTACCGAGCTGACATACCCTCTAGGCAAACACAGTTACCAACAATTCTTCATACGGTCAACATCGATTCATTATAAATACAAAATCATTAAAAACACTAACAATGATCTTGTATTCAAATTCCTACAGTCACATCGTCCCACAACAGTAATAACTCGAGCAGTGAGAGTAATACAAGGTGTCTCAAAAGAAATTTTATATTTATTTAGCTTACTGCGTGAACGCAACGTATCCGAGGGGCGCGGGGGTTATGTCAATCGGTAGCCTGACTCTTGGGAATTCAGTCGCTATGGAGCGTTTCTTGGGAGCAGACCGCGCGTTATGCGTGCGAGAGTTTTACAAAAATGGTGATTCGGCGACTGTAGCGCGTAGAAAATTCTGCAGTATTCGAGGTTTTCGCCACTTAAATGATGCGCCAAGCATTCCTCTCATTCGACATTGGGTTAAAAAGTTTGAAGAGACTGGTACAACGCTGGATAAATCAAAATCCGGGCGACCTAGGTCATCAAGAACGATAGAAAACGTGGAGAATGTTAATCAGTCTGTTCGTGACGACCCGAACCTTTCAATTCGGAAGCGCGCAAGTGCTTTAAATATGCATAGATCATCATTACATCGCATAATGCACAAAGACCTAAAGCTGCACCCCTACAAAATTCAATTGGTGCAAGAATTAAAGCCCCAAGATGCCAGTCAGAGGCTTAATTTCGTAAATCAGGTGATTGAGCGATTTTCAACGTTTACCAACATTTTGTTTTCGGATGAAGCTCATTTGCATCTTAATGGCCACGTAAATAAGCAGAACTGCCGCTACTGGAGTGCAACGAATCCGAAACGCAAACATCAGAAACCCCTACATTCGCCTAAAGTTACCGTATGGGCTGCGATGTCGGCGCGAGGAATTATCGGCCCTTACTTTTTTGAAGACGAAAGGGGGCGTTCAGTTACAGTGAATTCAGAGCGTTGTGTGGAGATATTAGACAACTTCTTGGTACCTGAACTGCAAAACTTTCCTGGCTATAACCAAAGAACATGGTTCCAACAGGACGGAGCAACTTCACACACGTCCAATATGTCCAATCTGCCACGTGTTCGTGAAATTTTCTCAGGCAAATTGATCTCCCGGAGAGGTGACATAAATTGGCCTCCACGCAGTCCAGATTTAACCCCTATGGACTTTTTCCTATGGGGTTATCTTAAATCTAAAGTCTACGCCAATAAACCGACTTCACTGGCGCATTTGAAAGAAAATATCCGTCACGAAATGGCAGCCATCCCTGAGTCCACCTGCCGAGACGTCATAAGTAATTTTACTGTTCGATTAAATGAGTGCCGAGAACGCGAGGGTCTACATTTAGACGATATTATTTTTAAGAAATAAATCCCCAAAAAGTGTATTTTAATAATTATTAAACATTTTTTCTATATACGGCTTACTTTTTTTTTAATCGATCCACTAAATATAAAATTTCTTTTGAGACACCTTGTACATTAAAATATCATGTATCGTAATATTCCATTTTTCAGGAGTTTCATTTTCATTACTTATTCACTTGTATTTGATATTTGACCGAAGTCGAAAATCTTATTTAGAAAGGAATTATACCAGATACGCAAGACGGATTTAGAAAAGAAAGAGGCACTATGGACAATATTTATATTGTTAATTATATAGTAGGAAGGGAAATCCTGAAGGAGAAAGGGAAAGTGTACGCCTTTTTCGCAGATTTGAAGGCGGCGTTCGATTCTGTTGATAGAGCAGAGTTGATTAAAACCCTAAAGGAATTGGGAATAGAAAACAGAATTGTCAACAGAGTAGAGGAAATATACAACTTAACCAGCAATGTGATAAGAGTGGGACAGAAGGAAACCGAAGAGTTTTGGACAGTTCAAAGACTTCGGCAAGGATGCCCATTAAGCCCCATACTGTTCACGCTATATTTAGCAGATCTGGAAAGCCACTTGAAAAAGGGACAAGAAGGGGGAGTGGTGGTAGGCAGGATAAAAGTTATATCCCTATCCTATGTGGATGATATGGTTTTGTTGGCAACAAAAGAAGAAGAAATGCAGGGAATGCTGAAAAGGTTCGAAAAGTACCTAACCAAGAAAAAACTTAAACTAAATGCAGCTAAATCTAAAATCATGTTGTTTCGAAAGGAAGGAGGAAGGGAGAAAGTAAAAAAATGGACATGGGGAGAAGAGAAAATAGAAAAAGTAAAGGAATATAAATCCTAGGGTACCAATTTAGAAGCAACAGACGCACATACGAGACTATTAAATAAGAAGGCCATGCTAGCCCTACCGCAAGTATGGAGTATTGGGGAACGGAAATTCAAAGGGGATTATAGAACTCGTATGCTCATGTACGAGGCGTTGCTAAAGAATATAATAATGTATGGAGCAGAAGTATGGGGATGGACGGAACGAGAACATATAGAAAAAGTACAAATAAAATACTTAAAATGGATGTTGGGAGTAGACACGAATACACCAACATACATTATACTGGAAGAGACGAAAATGAAGAAAATAAAAATAGAAGCAGTCAAAAAAGCCATAAAATATGAAGAGAATATAATTAAACACCCGGAAAAAGAAATTCTTTATGAATGCTGGAGGGAAATGGAAAAACGGAATCAACAAGGAAAGCCACTATCAAGATGGGAAAAGGAAAGGAAGGAAATGTACGAATATTGTGGCTACTCAACAACAGCGGTAAGTCTAAAAAGAATGAATGGAGAAGAATTGGGGCACGAAGTAACAGAACGAATGACCGACATACAACAAACGGAGCAAGATGCAAAAATAAGAGAGTCAAGGTATAATAACAAATATGACAAGACCTGGACGGTGAGAAAACCACAGTATTTGACAGAAAAAGGCAGTAAAGAGAAGAAAAAAGTGATAGCGAGATTTAGATGTGGAAATGAGGAGAGGAACAATCATTTTTGGATGAAAGAGGAAGAAAGAACATGTAGAATGTGTAGGGAAGGTAAGGAGACAATGGAACATTTGTTGGAAGAATGTGAAGAAATAGGACACAGAACGGAAATGAGAAAGGAAATTTTGTATGAAACAGGAAAGGGGTATGAATGGATGAAAGAAGTGAAAAACAGAAGGGAGGAAATTAAAAAAAGGAGTCAACGAAGATATAACTAGAGGAGAAGGAGAGTAGATTTTAAGCCGAAAGGCGAAAATTACAATTATTATTAAGTGTAAGTTAATTGTTGTAAGATAAAATGTAGTACATAATATTTAATAATAAAAATATCTATCTATCTATCTATATCGTAATATTTTCGTGAATATTTTCAATTGCAGTCCATGGAGTATTCTCAGTTAAGGCTAGTACACACTAGTAGACATATTGCGCGATTCTGGTCTCTGAGACGTGTCTCAGGTTATCTACGAGACATGTCTATAGATCAATCCCGTCTACTAGCCTGTTGCGAGACCAAAAATTGCAGGTCTAAAGTCTCCCGATCGGAATGGGAGACCGCATGCAACGTTAGACATGTTCCGCAACATTTTGACAGTGTGAACGTCACTCGGCGTCTACAGGCGAGACACCTCTGGTGTGCATCTTTCGATATTGCTTGCTTAGATATTCTGAAGGTGTACATGAGGCTCGTGAATGAGTCTCCACTTGCTAGGAAACGCAGTGTGACTGCCAGTCGAAGAGAAGCTGGGATGGTTTCTCTAAATTTTGTATCTTGCTACATTATTATCCCTCCAACCATCAGAAGCAAATGTTCAAAATCAGTAGGCGTCAGCCGGGTGAAATTCCGAAAACCCATGGCGTCTTCCAGTCTTAATTTATTTAATAATGCATTACCGAACCTAGGTCCTTCTGCGAGCACTTCGCGCGTCCACCAACGTTTACGTTTTCGCGTTCTTTCACTTGTAATTAGTACTAAGCAAGAACTCATTCCACACAAAACAATGTCCTACATGGTGGACTGCGAAGATGAGACTGAGAAATTCACATCGTAGTGTGGACGCTAGACGAGACAAAGAACGGTGTCTCTAGACCAGGGCTTCTTACACTGTGGGTCCCGACCCCCCGGGGGATTGCTAGGCTACTGAAGGGGGGTCGCAAATATCTGCTACTTTTGGGTAAGAATAAATACATTTTTAGAATCTACAAGGTAGATTCTACAAAAGAATTGAGAAGGAGAGACAAGGACGTACAGGAGCAGGAAAGAACAGTAAGAGTAGACAACTCAAGGAATGTGAAAAGGTATAGGGAGATAAGGACGGTAGGAATACCTAAATATTTGAAAGGGAGAAGAGGAAAGGCAGGGGGCAGAGTTAGAAGGATTGCCAGATTAAGATGCAGAAATGAAGAACGGAGTAATAGGTATTAGGCAAAACCAGAGGATAGGATATGCAGAATGTGTAGAGAGGAGGAAGAATCCTTGGAACATCTAACAAAAAGATGTGGAAAGATGACAAAATGGGACGGAGAGATAAAGGAGCTGTTGAGTGAAGAAGGAAAGGGAGAAAGGTGGGTGAGAGTCCTCGAGGAAAGAAGGAAGGAATGCGGAGAGGTAAGATAGAACTGAGAACAGGAAGGAAGAGAAAGGCAAAGGAGGAGGAAAGAAAAAAGAGAAGCGAAGGAAGAGGGGAAGAAGAACTGGAGTCAAGAAGGAAGGAGACCGGAGACGGAAGCCGAAAAGAGAATACGAAGAAAGAGAGGAACACCGGAGGCAGAACGTAGAAGAAGAAGAAGAAAGAAAATCATAAAATGAATTATTTTATAATTATTATGATTTTTTCACAATGTACTAGTTAAAACCCTAAACGCCGCAAGGCCTAGGGGAAATAAAGAATTATATATATATATATATATATAAGGTAGATTCTACAATGTCGCGATATTACACCTACATCTACGGTCAATATTAATTTAATTACATGGTGGGTCGTTTAAAATTTCCTAGGCTTGAAGGGGGTCGCTATATGAAAAAGTTTAAGAAGCCCTGCTCTACACGGTCTATAGATAAATTGCGCAACATGGTCTACTAGTGTAAACTAGCCTTTATATTAGGCAAAAACATCCAGTCAAACTTAAAATTGTTGTAAAGGTTTTAATCTAGTTTTCTATGCATGATTTCAGTTTGTTGTAGAAATCAGTAGAACATTTCTTAAATCGGTTTTATTATGTGTTTTCGTCTTGATTATTTAAAATTCCCTGAACCTTCAACGGCAAAAAGGTTTCTTTAATTCTGTCGTCTAAGGTTTTCGTAATGAATGCTTTCTCAATGACGGAATTATCACTTTTTCAAACTTTCTCTATTTTTGAGTGAAAAATATGCATTATTGATGAGAAACAAATACGCTTCTAAGAGAGGGTCTTCAAAAAACTGTTTAATCAAAACGGTGGCTAAATTAAATTTTTATTTAATTGGTTTCCAAAATTTTAAAATTCGGACGGTATAGAAAACCCTACCCAGACGCTCTCCAGACGCCCTCCAAACTAGGACAAATCCGGGGAATCCCGGATGGATGGCAGCCCTAACTATAAAACATAATTGAGAAATCTTTTTAAATTTCTAAAAGATTCTCAATTGTTCAGTGAAATATGAGTGTTAATTTGTGCATTAATTTAAACATTCTACAAATGACATGTATCTGTATCATTAAGGCTGCAAACATTTTACGAACTAAATGCGGGACAATTTTAGCCCCCCCCCCCTAAGAAATATCTGCTCACAATTTTTAACTGTGAATATCTTAAGATTTTCTTCGAATTTTATCAATGAGGCATATAATTCACAATTTGTTTATAAACAATTAGAAAGAACTTCATACGAAAATATTAATATTTTATTATTTATATTATTAAAATTATATTAAATTATTTTATATCTCATCTTAAAATTTTTTTAATCATATCTTTGCACATTTTTCGAATTTTCTTCAGAGGTTCAGAGTCAGAGTTCAAAATTTAATAAAAGTTCTCACATTTTCCCATATTTAATTTTACTTGCAACATTGCCTAAACAGTCTCATTTTAATAGCTGTTTTTCAGACGTCCACATTGCATTTACAATAGAGAACACTCAGAGCCGCAGTAAGGGGGGGGGGCGGAGGTGGCGACGGTCCCTAGTGCACTAAGGAAAAGGGCGTTGACGAGCTTGACTAAGGGGCGCCACATTGCGAAGGTAAGGACTTTTTTTTTGCTCATCACTTGGACTTTGGGAGTGAGGACCTTCGTTTTTTTTTGCTCATCACTTGGATTTTAGGAGGTGAAGACTCTTTTTTTGCCAAGGGCGCCGAAGCACGTTTTTGCCCCTAGCGCAAGTTTTCCTTACTGCGGCTCTGAGAACACTCGCTAAATGGATTTGTTTTTGTTGTGTTATTTTGAGTTTTATAAGAGTTGATTTTTGTAAATCATACGAGTTTTTCATATTATTATAATTGACACATTTGACTCTTTTACAACATTTGGCAACACCACTCCCATTTGCCATAAGAGCTATACTGCAAACCAGAGCCGCAGTAAGGAAAACTTGCGTTAGAGGCAAAACTGTGTTTTGGCGCCCTTGGCAAAAAAAAGGTGGTCCTGACTTCCCAAAATCCAAGTGATGAGCAAAAAAAAGGTCCACTTCGCAATGTGGCGCCCCTTAGTCAAGCTCGTCGGCGCCCTTTTCCTTAGTGCGCTAGGGGCCGTCGCCCCCTCCACCCCATCCCTTACTGCGGCTCTGCTGCAAACTCACCTTTGAACGCACTATAGTTAATATTATATTAAGGGGAATCTCCTGCTAACTGATAACAGCGTGAAGATATCAAGATGTATAAAAATTAAATGTTAATTTTAGATAAAAAAATAAATAAATAAATAAATAAAAAAATCGTTAAAATTGTTATAAAAGTAATATTATTATTCTAGAATAAGTGCTATATTTCCGAATGCGGGACAATTAATAATTTTCCGGGACGAATTTAGGTATCAATAGTAAAGCGGGACATGGGTCACTAATCCGGGACTGTCCCGCCTAATCCGGGACGGTTGGCAGCCTTATTTATCATGTCTTTTTTACTTGCCCGACCTTAATATATAAGGGGCAAGTATTGTAATCGCGAAAATTTTCAATGTCGAGATTTTGACTGATGACCACGTTTCATGGTCCAGGGACTCCAAAAAACCTATTTTCGAAGTGCCGTCCGTATGTGTGTGTGTGTGTCTGTGTGTATACACGATAACTCAAGAACGGTTCAACTTAGAGAATTCGTTCTGGTACTAAAAAATTCTCCTATTAAATAGAAGAACCCTATTGTTTTTTATGAAGATCGATTGACTAGAAATGGGAGTTTACTCGTGTCGATTTTAAGATTTTTGCGAATATTTAGCAACAGAAAAATATTTCGAAAAAATTTATTGAACAAAAGTTACTATAAATGGAATAACTAATAACTTTTATTTGAGACGTTTTTTGATAAATCGAAAAATTTCGAAAAATTTTTGTAAAATTGTTTAAAATTTTTCCCAGTCTCAATTTTTTCATAATTATATGTAACGTTTCCATGGTCATGATAATTAATTCGTAACTAGTAAACCAAGCCTTGGACAAAAATTTGTATAGAACATAATTTGATGTATTTTTGAAGATTTATCTAAATATCTAAAAAAAAAAATTAATTTAATTTTTTTTTTTATGGGAGGGCAAGTATAGCGGAGGTTTCCCTTCGCCACTGGTTTCAAATTGTTGTTAAAATGTAAGCAAATGTACCTAGGCACTAATAACCTTAGCAGTTGATATGCCTTATTTTCTTCAAAATAAAAAAAAAAAAAAAAACTTTCCCTATGCGACCGACTTAATCGATTAAAAATGCAAATGAATGTATGAAATCGTTTCAAGATAACTTCAAATCTTCACAATATACATTTTTTTAACATTATCGGCCAAATTTAGAAACCGGGTGTCCTTGTTATAAGCGATAGGAATATTGGTATAACCACAAATGAAAAAAAAACTTCTCAACTTTGCCATTTAATTTGCAAAATAATATTTAAGATACATTCAAATGGTATAATTTATAGTGTTACGTGCTAGAGATAATTTTCAGAGATCGTTCTGAAAAAAAAAGTTGATCTAGTTATAATTCATATTTTATATAACGTGAAATCCGTAGGCGAGGCTTCATGTTAAATTAAAAGATTAACTTTCTGAGAAAATCACGATTCTTAAATTGTTTGCTAAGACATCGTAATATTTTCACGAAGTTTGCTAAGGAGGCAAATTTTTAATATAGAAACTTCATACATCTCAGTCATTTACCTATGGCATATTGAATATTGTTTGTTAATTATATAAAAACACTATTTATTAGTAGTGGCTCGTGCACTTACAAAATGGCGAGGTCAGGTAAACACGAATAATTTCCCTTACAAATCGACGTCTTCATTTTGTTCCGTTATGGAAACAAACATCTATATGTATAAAAATGAATATTTGTGGCTATGTCCGGATATTCTAACGCACTTCAAGATATGTTACCGAGTTGAAATTTTGCATACAGGTAGGAAATGCCTTCATCATACCTAGAAAAATTCTCAAAAAGTCCCACCAGAAACGAGAAATTAATAATTTTGTTTTTAATTATATTGGACCATTGGAATATCTATTAAATATTTTGTCTGCAGCGAGGGGATATGAATTTTTATTCAATAGTTGATTGGATGACTTTATTCAGATACTGGCTCTTCGGGTGGCATCGGAAATGTTCGGCTTAAATATTGTCGGTAAACAGCACCGATTTTTTAATAACTTTTGGTATTTCGGTTTATTTTTTTTTTGCTTTTGACGAATCTTTTAAAAACAGTTTGACATATTTTAACCAAATTTAGTATGATAATAGAGTAAAACCAGGA
This sequence comes from Liopterus haemorrhoidalis, assembly GCA_963971575.1. Taxonomy (NCBI): domain Eukaryota; kingdom Metazoa; phylum Arthropoda; class Insecta; order Coleoptera; family Dytiscidae; genus Liopterus; species Liopterus haemorrhoidalis. Next base: position 28,707,949 of record OZ020623.1, read on the forward strand.
TTCGAACAGAGGTCATATAGCATCTCCAATTATTCGTAACGGTAACGTAGTATTTTTAGGGTTTTGTAGGTATGGCCAAAAAAGCCTTATACCGTAATTTTGTCGTCTTTCTGTCTATCTGTCTGTGTGTCTGTCTGTCCGTCCGTCTTTTCGAAAACTTTTGATAAAAATTGGTTAACTAGAAATGGGAGTTTACTCGTGTCGGTTTTAAGATTTTTGCAAATATTTCACAACAGAGAAATATTTGGAAAAAAATTATTTAACAAAAGTTGTTATAAAAGCAATAACTAACAACTTTTATTTGAAACTTTTTTTTGTATGCAGGTACGTTTTCATGGTTATCGTAAATTATAAATACACATTATGAAATTGTCAACATAATATAATACGTTATTGTCTTTTACAATAATAACTACTCTGCTGCTAGAATGTATTTTATACAAACACTTTGTGATGGCGGTCGGTCCTGTGGTGGCCACAGCTGATTTTTTATATACATTTTAGTATTTAGGTTTTTTTATTTTCAGTTTTTCTGTACATTTGTTTAAAAAAAATATTATATAGTGTATAATCTACCAGTAAATAATAAATTAGCTTTATTTTTCACACTTTCATAATTTCTTATGACAATTTCCAAAATATCATTAAATAGTTGTGTAACGTTTAGGTAAGTACCGTTGCTGTGGAACGTGAACGTGTAAAATTGCGTGGTTCTCTCACAACAAATGTTAAAATTTGCTTACAATGGAACCATCAAATTATCTCAATGACATTAACAGTTTTTTTTGGTATTATATACAATAATGTTTATGTTTATATCATTAAAATATCATTAATCTTTGGATATGTCAATAATCAATTAACTGTCAAATAAAGACGCACAAATATAGTAGTGGGAAGTGTTTCGTACGGTATATTTAATAATTTTACAAATTTCCCGGAAGGACAATAAAATTAAAACTTTCATAGTATCAAAATATTTTTGAAATGCTTGTACAAAGGTTATACGTGCATTCAGTTGCCGTTTAATGGATTTTTTAAAATGTACATATCCCTGTGGCAATATGTATTGGCATAATATAATTGACACGACTTGCTTTCTCGAAGTTAGACAACTGTTATTTCGACTGATATTTTCACAGCCAAAACAATATTAACAGTACTTAGAAGCAATCGAAGCGGATACTACACGGACAAAATATGCGCAGCAAATTTAATTAAAATACTGAGAACTATAACAAAGACAATTATGCACAAAGTAATAATATATTGATATTCACATTTATCTACAAAATAAAACCAAATACCGATTTTAAGAGCGCGATTGTCTCCAAAACTATTCTCTTTATTATGTTTCTACTATTTTTACTCTATTTCACGTTTGAGGTGTCATTTTAAAATTACATTCTGAAGGTTATACCGAAATCAGATTTCCACTTTATCTTATCTGAATCGAGTAATTAGTTGATTAAAACAGTTTTATTATTTGACTGGGCGAATATTTTAGTCGATGTGTCAGGGGGAAAAAGGATCAACGCTCCCCTTCATATAATTCGTTGGAGCATATTTGGAAAGTGATGTATTTTCTTTATCAAGAGTAGGCAATCTTAAAAAATGTTTATTTATACGAAAAAAAAAAAAAATGCCAATATTGTTTACAATGAAGTAATTGAAAAATTAACTACTGTTGTGGTTAAATTTTATCTTCAACTCCTCGGGCAGCGCCGTGTAATCTGCTGGTCCTGAGAGGGGCCCAGGTCCGTCGCCCCCCCCCTTGGCTGTGCCACTGTTGCTTCATGATATGACACTATGAAAAACACAGTTCAGCTAGCGTTCTTCGCTCTTCTTACTTCTGAAACTCGCAGGGGTGGTTCGCGTGCTGCTTGCAAGATGTATTTTTATACAAAATAAAGAGTATACACAATTGTTGATGATAAAATTAATTATTTCAAGCAAATCTGAATAAATAAATAAATATATTTATATATCGACAAACATAGGGGTTGCTGCAGTTCCGCAGTGCCTATACACGAGCCGCCCCTGGGTAAATCTAAAAACAGAGGGTCGCAGATAAGTTATCCTTTTCAGTTTAATCCTAGTCTTCACATATTTATAGTATTGTCTTCTCTCCTGTCACCTAATTACGAATAGCTTTGTTGTAAATTCCAAATAGGTAAAGCAATAACGAATTTTCCCCAGCGAAGCCGGTAAGAACAGCTAGGATCGTAAGCGGCCCTTGACCCACTTCCATATTTCACAATTCGAAATATTCCCAAAATGAACAGGGCACTTAGTTTTATCTAAAATTTTAAATTTTCTCCGAGCGTATCTGGGGGGCCAGAACAATTTTTAGGGAGCCCGCCCCCCTGGACACCCTCTGGCGCCGCCACTGAATGAGCAAGTTAGGGGAAAAAATAATCGAAGTTTAACCAAAGAACAGAATGGTAGTATTTAAATTTTGTGGAGTAAACCGGAAGTACAATATATCAAGGACTAGTAAAGCTATAGGCTGCATTTTATCTCCCCTAATGTTCAACATAGTACATACTACTCGACTAGGTCTTACGCAAAGCTCTCACAGGAAGGAAAGGAATCCACTGGAGCCTTGAACGCCAACTTAAGGACCTTGCGGATGGCATCTACTTGTTGTCACATACCGGAACCAATATGCAAATCAACTCAAATAATATAGTCGCCACTACCCACACAGTCAGATAGCTTATTAACATCAAGAAGACGTAATTCATGCGTATAGATACTTCAAGTAGGGACAGACTGTATGTTAATAGTATGGAACTTGAAGATGTGAACAATTTTTGCTACTTTGATAGCATTATAACAAAAATTGATGTGAAGTGTGAATTTTCACACATTTCAGGGTTTTGCAGGTATTTAATAACTGAATGATGATTATTTGGGTTGCCAAAACAAATTTTATGTCAAAATATTTTTTTATGAATTTTAATTCGAATGCCTAATACCATTATTTAAGTTTCTAAATATGTGCAATATTTTTTTTACATAGCAAGGTTCATTAAGATTTTGGAAATTGCGCCTATGGCTTCTATTGGTTGCTTAAATCATTAGCCCCCCCCTCTGATTTCGTATACATCAAACATAGCAATAAATTATAATTTCAACACTTCCCACTGGTTATTAAATTTACGCTTTTAAAAATTAAATGCAACATTTACCAAAAAATAATTTAAACAAAAGAAAACTGCAAAAAAAAAAACAAAAAAATTAAAACTGACAGGATTCGAACTCTAGTTCACAAGTTACCTGTTTAGCAAATTAGAAAACCAATGACTAAACGCACATCGCTATGAGCACTGGATAATCTACTGGGTTACATAGCGAATTAAATATTTAACATATTTTGGTTAAAAACACAAAAAATGCATTATTTTCCGAAAACATAATCTGATCAAAAATTCCTGTTGTACTATTCCGGTTCACACCAATGTACATTACTTAGAATTTTTTCAGATTTTTAGTTTAAACCATCTGGGCTACAGGGCGTGGGACAAAAAATTTTTTGCACAATTTTGGCAAAAATCGCGTCAAAATAATTTATTTTGAAAAAATAAAATTTTGATCGTTAATCCACGTACTAAGGGCTTTCATTTGATACCCTACTCAGAATTTTAAAAAAATATATTTTTTTTTTTCGATGAGCACATATTTGTTTATATTTTTAGGGGGATATGTTTTTTAGATGTTTTAGTATTTTTCCTATGTGCGGGTCAAAAAATTGTTCAAGCATGCCAAATTTCAACTCTCTAGGTTTAGCCGTTTGACTAAAATTTTTACCGAACAGACAGACAGACAGACAGACGACAAAATGACGGTATAAGGGTTTTTTGGTCATACCTACAAAACCCTTAAAATGGAGGTAGCGTGATGAAGTTTAAAATATGCTAATAGTATGCTCAAGAAAATATGAAACTCCAAGATTTCGCACCATGCAAAACCAAAACAAAAGAATTAAAAAAAAAAACTACTTTTAGTTCCTTAATCTAAGTCCTAAGAGCTTTCTTTAGATACTACACAATAATTTTTTTTTTAAATATTTCTTTTTTCAACGACATTTTTCGAAAAACTAACCTGATCAAAAATTCCTGTTGAACTATTCCAGTTCCCATCAATGCTCATTATGGAGATTTTTTCAGATATTTAGATCAACCCCTCTGACAGATAGGGCGGAGGACAAAAATTTGTTGGCATATTTTTGACCAAAATTCGATAAAAAATAGATTTTTCAAAAATAAAATGTGTGGTTACAATTTTTACCGTACAGATTGACACACATGAGTAACGTTTTAACGGGTTTTTTGGTAGTCATACCTACAAAACTAGTGTTTCTTCTCGAGAAATTCTCGAGAAAGAATTCTCGAGAAGTCGAAAAAGTTGTAATTCTCATTTTACATTTCTAGGAAAAAAACTTCTACATTTCTCGAGAAATGTAAATTTTTCTCGACGCCACGTTAAACGCATTGTGCTTTTAAAAAACTATATTTAAAAAATATAATGTTTAGTGAGTCACTGACTATAATTTAATATTAATAAGATTTGTCTTCTGTCTCCCGTAACGCAACTGTGGCAACAGATAAAAAGCGATTTATAATATTTAGCTAATTAGCATTTATTGTTACAATATTTTATTTTAATTAAGTGTATTATTTATTATAATCAATTACATTTAATCAATATTGTTCAGTTTAAAACTGTTATGTAAAAGATTGCCTACAAGTTAAATAAAATAATTATTACTATTATTATTAATTTCTTATTTTTTTTTTTTAATTTCTCTATACATATGTATTTTCAATTAATATGCAAGTACGTGCCGTTTTCGTCATTTTTAAAGCCCCGTTATCCATTTGTTCTAATGTTATTTAAATGAATACTTTAGTACTTTAAAGTTGACTATAATTTTAACATGTTTTTATTCTCTACAATATTTTCAACATTGAAAAAGATATATATTTTAATAAGATTTTAATAAAGATATATGTTATTTTTCTCGAGAATTCTCGAGAAAACAGTCTATTTTTTCATTTCTCGAGAAATGTAAAATGTCGAGAAATCAGAAACACTATACAAAACCCTAAAAAACATATGCAATTTTATTCTTTAGATAAATTTTATCCGGAGGTGGAACAACAGTTTTTATATTTATACGCAGAATAAAATTTACTCTTATACTCATCTAGAGGTGGAATAACCGGCCATAAGATATATTAACAATAGTATTTAACATAATGTATTATCCATATTTACATATATTCATTACATTTTTGTTATAAGACCACTCATGTCGTTTGTAAATAGCATGTTAGCTGAATTACAATAAATATTTTATTATTATTAATATTGCATTCTATTTTACATCATTGATATATTATCTGGATGCTACAATGAAAGAAACTTATACTTTAATATTAAAAACACTACTTTTTGATTTCATAATAATAGTATTTACTTTCATTCTAATGAAATTGCAGGTAAAATCAAAAGATGTCGTATTTTTGTACTTTTAAAATATGCTTTTGATTTTACTTTTCATTTGAGTTTTTATTTTAAATACAAAAACAATTATCTTAAAATAACTGACATTAAAACAAAAGTACTCACTTTCATATAAAGAGCATTTACACTTGAAGCTTATGTTAAAAATAATGTACTTTTGATTTGAAAGAACAAGTATCAAAATAAAATCACTGCTTTTCTTTTAAAAAGCCATCGTTTTATTTGTACTTCATTTGTTATTTTAATTCAAAAGTAAATTTTTTATTTTAATATTGTATGTTTTAAGATGTAGTAAATCAGTATTGTAAGAATTTTAAATTAAAAGCACTTGCTTTTAAATTTTTTGCAAAGTGAGGGAATTGCGTATGTTTAGCGTTCCTGTTTAAACCTAATCGTTTTGTTTTGACAGTTAAATGAAGATCATTTAAATGCGTGCATATTTGCTTTATTTTGTCATTTACCTATATATTTAAACAATGGACCCAGAGTGAAAAATGATTATGAAGTGGCTTATAATATAGAAAATATTACATTGGTAGACCTAACTAATAATACAACAGTAAATGTGGAGGATCCCAAAGAACAGGAGTTACAGTTTTCTAGAAGAACACGACGTCACGAAGCTTATTATTATTTATAAGATAAGTACTTTATATTGAGAGTACTTTTCAATAGCATGGAAGAATAAATTTTGTGTAACTAGATTTGTAATTTAATAATAATAAATAAACAAAGAAAAAAAATTAAATAAAAACTGCATCTTTTATTTTAAATACTATATGCACTTTTAAATTAGGTAATAATGAAATGCTGTTGAATAAAGGTAAGTTTGTTTTTGATATAAAAACTATAACTTTTAAATTGAGATATTTACTCTTTTATTTTAAAATTCTTATTATTTAAAACAAAAACAAATATTTTCAATTCAAAAATACTGTTTTGATTTTTCAACAGTACACACATTTGGACTAAAATTATTTACTTTTAAGCCGAAATCCGTTTTGTTATTGATTTAAAAATGATGTACTTTTATATTAAAAGTAAAATATCTGTCAAAAGTAGGTCTGCCTTAAGTTAAATACAAAGGATGTCGAAACATTTTTAAAAGCAATTTCATTGACTTTTAAGCTAAATTTTTTTCAGTGTAAGTAATTAATCGTTATTATTATTACTATACGTTGACAAATCATTTTGAAATATGGAGACTCCAATATACCATAAATACGAGAGAACAAATGATTTAAATTGACATAATAGATGTAATGTTGGTCGTAAATTAACTTTGGAGTTTTATTAAGGAATCCTATAATAATTTAACACGATGTAAGTTCAGGCTGTTACAGAACATGGATTGAAATCTGCTGATCTAAATTAGTTTATGTTTCAATAGGTAGTTTATATAGTTATAATACACAATTGAAATTTCTAACCAATTATCAGCACAAAATAAATAATTTAAAACCTTTTATTTATAACACACTAGAAACGAGCATTTGTGTGCTCTAATAATCAACAATTTTAAACTTTTACGTGTAAAGTCAAGTAAGGTTAAATTGAGTTTTGATTTAATAAAAGTAAACGAACTTAACGATGTATTGTATTACCATATATGTTCTCATTTATCAAGTAAATTTACAAGAAATTACGATTTTTGCCGTAAGAATGTGTTCGCTGCAGTGAATAAATTACATTGGAAAGTATATTAAGATCGGTAAGGCTTCTTTTCAATAATGTCTGATGAGTATACTCTCGGAAGCATGCTTCACAGATCTTCAAAGATTGAAGATGTGCCTGGTTTTAATTTTAGTACTTATGAGCAAAACGTGACTTTCTAATCATTAATAGACTGCAATGTTAGATGGCAGTACTTCATCGCAAATTGGGACCTAGGAAGAGCAAGTAATAGTTATCATTTATACAGGGTGTTTGTTTGAAACGGGACACCCGGAAAATCTCCTTTATTTGTAAAGATACAAAAAATCTTCTGAACAAAAGTTAAACTAGACAAAAAGACCCATCTAAAGGTTACTATAAGAATTCTAAGGCACTTCCGGTTTCACCGGAAATTATGTCAACTTTTGATCTAGCATAGGGAATCGCTAATTTTATATTTTTTTCCTAAAAGTATATTAAAGTAGCTTTACAATGACACCAAAAAATCATATTTTTATGTTAACCATTTCAAAATTGCGACCATTTATTTACAAAATAATAATCAACATAAGTTTTACAAAGTTGAACGTAGCAAGCTTTGAAAACAATAAAAAAAGAAACAATTACAAAAGTTCCGTCGGCGATCTTCATTATTTGCGTGGATAAATTGGTTTACATGCTACGGTTTATAAGGCTTATTAAACCCATGTTTTTTTAAAACCTTCCAGGCTTTCCATTGTGAAACACCGCTGGAACGCAAAGGGACATTGAGTTCCTACGATTTTTTCGGATTCAAATTGTCACTTACAAATTCACTACAGAGAGCCGCATAACATTTTAAGATAAAAATCAAAACGATTGTGTTGTATTACTTATATATTTTTGTAATTTTTATAATTGTAAGTGGCGTTTAAAACGCAAGCATTTACCGAAATTTAATGGAAATGATTTTATTTTAGGCTCTCCTTCTTATTCGTTCTCCTTTTCACTCTCTCTCTCTCCCTCTTGGTGCGTCGCAGGAACTATTCATAGCCAGCTTACGGCATTGGCGTACAGGTTTAGAGAATTTGGGAGCGGACGTACCAAGCGTTGGAAGAAGGTTGGAGCGAAGAAACATTAGAAAAGTCCAGATAAGCCATTAAAAAATTATTTGTGTTATTGTTAAATATTATTTTGTTTATTTTGAATATTTGTTATTTTATTTTATTTTATTTTATTATTATTTATTTTTTTTTTTTTTGGCGTTTTAATCGAAATGTGTAGAAATTCCGTGGCGCTGGTCGAACAACCCGGCAAAATTTTGTAGTCCAACGCATTTTGATAAAATCGTTTTAGCCAAATTTAACTTTAATTTTTGTATACAGTGAAACCTCTATCTATCGTTTTTGAAGGGATCAATTGAAATAAACTATGGATGCGGGAAAACAATGAATGCGGGAATATAGAAAAAACACATTAATACATATTTAAATGTTTAATATGTACATACATACATATTCTAAAAATGATACATGTTTCAAGTATAAATCAATTTGTTTAAATCAAAAATATCGTAACAAAATAAATAAGGAAGCTGCATGCAGACAAAAAAAAATTATACTTTGTATTGTATATAATCTTTCATCGTCATTTGCTTTTTGGCTTTTTTATTGCCGTAAGAAATCAATATTTTTTCGGTGTTAAAAATTACATTTTTTTCGGCATCTTATGGAATGTGCATAAAAAAAAGCTTTCAATCTTTCGAACATCGTGCACGCTTCCGAAAATGAAGGGACAGGCGGAAGATCCTCTTCATCGACATCGACCTCTTCTACAGTCTCCGTCAAGCTTGCGTCACACAAGTTTTCTATGGTTTCAATCCCACATGTTGGGATATTGTCGTCGAATGTAACAAAATTATTAAAGTGTATATCTGTATCCAATTTGTGCCAATCATCTTCAGAAACCTAAAATTGATTTAATTTCTAAAATTAAACGATTTACTTAACGGAGTAATTTAAACGATTAATGCGGTAAAATGATGCATAGAGAAACGATCGATGCGATCTATTTTTGCGTGTTTTGTATGAAATTAATTCGGAACCGCGAGAAATAACGACACATTCGGGAAAACTATTATTCGAGGAACGATAGATAGAAGTTTCATTGTATTTGTTTGTTCCTCATACTATATAATTACTCTAAATTTGTTTTTGGCATTTATATATATTTTTTTACTTTTCGATTGGAAATCTAAATAAATTTTATTGTCTTGTTATTTACTATATGCAGTAAGATTAATAAATAAAACACTCGGTAAGTTTCACAAATATCAGTTTAATATACTCTATACGTATTTCGGCAGTGACGCCATCAACAGGAGTTTCAATTACAAACTAAACTTATTTTTTAACAAATACATTTAGTGGGAACAAATATTATGGTAGGGAATACAAGTGTAAACCATATTGGCAGATAAGGGAAAAAAGAGAAAAAAAGTTATTTACCGATTTATTAGGGGTGAGTTGTAAACGTCAATCTGGTCATTCATTAAGGGAATTCCAGAGTTAATATTTTTGTGAATTTCTCGGTATTCTAAAAGGTTCAGTTTAAGGCTTTTATTGTGTATGTGTAGGATTTTGAAGTCATTGACGGAAAGGTTATGATTATTGGAAATCATATGTTCTGCTATGTTGGACTGTTCTACTTTGTTATTTTGGATGGCTTTCAAATGTTCACCAAATCTTGTAGCAAATTTTCGACCAGTTTGGCCTATATATATTGTTGAGCAATCTTGGCACGATGCTTGATAAACTCCACTTTTGTTGTGTAAATCAGTTTTATCTAATTTATTATTAACGAGTAAATTTTTAATTGTATGTTTATTATAAAAGGCTGGGGTTATATTTGATTTCTTGAATTTTGATCCTATTTTGAAACTAACCTGGCCGTAAAAGGGTATTTTTTTATAAATGTTTGTATCAGGTATACTTGGGGGATAAAAATATGTTAATAAAAGTTTTTTGCGCTTTTTTCTAATAATTTTGTCAATTTCAGCCTTGTTATAACCGTTATTAATTAACATAACGATACCAGAATTTAATACAGTGACGGAATTTGTTGGAACTACTAAAAATAATTTTCTCCATATGATCCATAAATATTTCTGACAATAGGGGGGAGAGAGGAGAACCCATAGGCAAACCATCTTTCTGAGCATAAATTAAATCGTTAAAAATAAAATAGTTTTGGTCTAAACACAGTTCTAATAAATTGGATATTTCTTGAGATTTAAAGCAATCTATATTAATTTGAATTAAATTGCAATTAATAACGGTTATAACAAGGCTGAAATTGACAAAATTATTAGAAAAAAGCGCAAAAAACTTTTATTAACATATTTTTATCCCCCAAGTATACCTGATACAAACATTTATAAAAAAATACCCTTTTACGGCCAGGTTAGTTTCAAAATAGGATCAAAATTAAAGAAATCAAATATAACCCCAGCCTTTTATAATAAACATACAATTAAAAATTTACTCGTTAATAATAAATTAGATAAAACTGATTTACACAACAAAAGTGGAGTTTATCAAGCATCGTGCCAAGATTGCTCAACAATATATATAGGACAAACTGGTCGAAAATTTGCTACAAGATTTGGTGAACATTTGAAAGCCATCCAAAATAACAAAGTAGAACAGTCCAACATAGCAGAACATATGATTTCCAATAATCATAACCTTTCCGTCAATGACTTCAAAATCCTACACATACACAATAAAAGCCTTAAACTGAACCTTTTAGAATACCGAGAAATTCACAAAAATATTAACTCTGGAATTCCCTTAATGAATGACCAGATTGACGTTTACAACTCACCCCTAATAAATCGGTAAATAACTTTTTTTCTCTTTTTTCCCTTATCTGCCAATATGGTTTACACTTGTATTCCCTACCATAATATTTGTTCCCACTAAATGTATTTGTTAAAAAATAAGTTTAGTTTGTAATTGAAACTCCTGTTGATGGCGTCACTGCCGAAATACGTATAGAGTATATTAAACTGATATTTGTGAAACTTACCGAGTGTTTTATTTATTAATCTTATTTTAAATATGTTTCACCGAGAATACACGGACTCCTCTGTCAATTATACTATATGCAGTGTTTGTTATTGTCTTATATCTCAAATACCTCATTTTAGGTTAGGTTTCGCCTAGCCACACTGATTTAGTCAGTCTTCATTAAAATCTAGTCTGTGCGTGGGATCTATTGGTCGGTCCCAATTATTTTATTTCAGACCAATTGGCGCCCTTTCATTTTTTTAATACTGTTATTTCGATTTTGAACCGCACGACCGTCTCGACTGTTTAAAGGCTAGTAACCAGACTAAATCCACCTATAGTTGGTGAATTATAGGTCACAAACATGTGAATACCCGAACACTGCTTTTGACGATCAGCCAATCTTTACATATTGCAGTCATCTAGCTAAGCGAGCTGTCATGGAAAAGGTGATAGGAGCAGGCAAGGTAAATGATAGGCATCTGTAAATGGTAAATTTAATAGGTCATGCATTGCACGAAGCAACAAGTGGTTCAAGATGGAAAAACGTGGCGAAACATAATAGATGCTATTGAGTTATAGTATCACCATACCCATGATTAACTGACGTATTGTTGAAACAATAAATATCTTGAATCATTATAAAAAGTTATGTGATTCTTATAGAGCACTACGCAGTAACAGTCCTATATATATTCAAGATTAAACATTGGAGATCCATTTGTAAGGGAGAAGATTTTAGTATTTTATTTTAGTTTCAAAATCATCCAATTAGACCGAAATATTAAAAAATGTGAAATGATAAAAAAATATCTCTTTTAGAAAGGACACTTAAGGACAGTCATGTTTAATTCTGTAACCTGAGACCTAAGTAAACTTAACATGAAAAGGGAATCGTAAATTCTATAACAGATAACAACTCTTTCAATTAATAGATTAGATGTATTCAGACCATATGGGAGAAACTATTAATCTCGGTCTTTAAAATAAATATAAGTTTTTGTTACTTATCTATTGAGATTAGAGATGGGTCTTTCATGAACGAACCGGCTCACTGAGCCGGCTCAGTACACTGACCGAAGTGACACGGTTCACCAAATTGAAATGAGCCGGCTCACTGCATAGTTTCAAGGATACGATTGATCGGGCGATTGCGAGCAGTGACCGGAGTGATCCGGATCTGGATCGATGTCATGTTGAACTTCGCGAGACCTCGGCTTGTAATGTATTATCATAAAGTGTATTTTGTCATCAATTTGTAGGGCAGTCTATTTGAAAGTAATAGGCTTAGTCTGTACTTTCTTCCAACTATACAATATAAAAATATTAAAAATATTGCCCAAATCCCAGACGTCCGATTTATAAGGAGAATAAACATCGCCATAAACTTAACACATCTGGTTTAAAATACAGTAGCTACATAAAGTGAATTGTTTGTTTACTATTAACCTGGCAAAAATGTTAGATAATTCACTTCGGCTCAGCAAACTGAACGATCTCCACGGATCCGGTTCCGCAAACTGAGCCGAAATTCCCATCTCTAATTGAGATTATACTATTTAATTTATGAATAATAAATGTCGTCTGGATGACCGGGGTGTGAAATGATATTTTACAAGGTAATCGGGTTAATTCGGTTTTAAAGAATCAAGAGGTCAATACGTGTTTAAGGAAGTCAGATTTTAACCATCATGTGTTAGAGATATTTAGAGTGTTCGGTCATGTAACGAGTAATTCCATATTTAAATTGTAGTGCCATATGTTAGTTAGTGTAGTATTCAGCTAAAAAGATGGAGAACATATTGGAGACTTGCAGTGGCGTGAACCCAAGAATCACATAGACGACTGTTATTTCTGTTTAACAAATGTGAAGGGTTTTTCTAAAAAATAAAAACATTCAGTGAAATATGCCAATGTACCATCAGTATCAATGCCGTTACCCCATTCTCCACACATTCCAGTACCAAAACGATTTTTAAGTTCATCAAGTTCATTGAGTTCTATGGAAGAAGAGTTTGAGAAGCGTTATCAAGGTAGATGGGAACCAGCCATGCTTGCAGACTACTGTTGGTGCCTTCAGAGGGATACCGCGATAACTGACTACAAGAGGAAAGCCAATCGCACAAAAAAATATAAGTTTTTTAATAAAAAATAAAGTTTTGTGTTGCTAATTTATATAATTTTAAAAAAATCAATAAATGCTTTTCTCTATGGAACCTGACGTGATGTGACAATTTTATTTATAAACCTCAATTGATTTTAAGGTGGGGAATCATAATTACATACTGTAAACCAAGTGAAAAAAAAAAAATTATTTAATTTGTTGCATAGTGTTATCAGTCGGAGTGCTTTATTTTGACATTTGTTTGTAGTTATGTGTTATTAAACAGTTAGGTATGTTCGATGTTTTAATAATTACATTATTAAAATAGTGTTTTATGTAAGTGGCGAATTTTGGAAAAAAAAAATAATAATAAATAAATAAATAAATAAATTTTAAAAATGAATGAGAATGAAAATAGTGTGATTTCAGTTTTAGAACTGGTTTCCAAAAATAATTGAACTGATACAAAAATCAGACTTAAAACTTTAGGACCATCAAGCCCGAAATTCATTTTAACGAGTTCCGAAGAAAATTTAAAACCAGTGGCGAAAGGAAACCTCCGCTAGACTTGCCCTCCCATAAAAAAAATATTTAAAAAAAAATGTAAACTAAAAAAAAAAATTAAATATTTAGATAAATCTTCAAAAATACATCAAATTATGTTCTATACAAATTTTTGTCCAAGGCTTGCTTTACTAGTTACGAATTAATTATCATCACCATGGAAACGTTACATATAAGTATGAAAAAATTGAGACTTGGAAAAATTTTAAATAATTTTACAAAAAATTTTCGAAATTTTTCGTTTTATCAAAAAACGTCTCAAATAAAAGTTATTAGTTATTGCATTTATAGTAACTTTTGTTCAATAAATTTTTTCGAAATATTTTTCTGTTGCTAAATATTCGCAAAAATATTAAAATCGACACGAGTAAACTCCCATTTCTAGTCAACCGATTTTCATAAAAAACAATAGGGTTCTTCTCATTTAATAGGAGAATTTTTTAGTACCAGAACGAACTCTTTAAGTTAAACCGTTTTTGAGTTATCGTGTATACACACAGACACACAGACACACACACACACATACGGACGGCACTTCGAAAATAGGTTTTTTGGATTCCCTGGACCATGAAACGTGGTCATCCGTCAAAATCTCGACATCGAAAATTTTCGCGATTACAATACTTGCCCCTTATATATTAAGGTCGGGCAAGTAAAAAACAATAAAGTTATTTCAAGTAAATTTCATTCATAAACATTTTTGATAAGTTTTTGCCCTTAACAAGCTTTTACCCCACCAGAAAATAATGTCCCTGGTGTTTAGTGTTCGTGAACGTGTGTCTCATTTGGATTTAGTTGTCATCGATAACTTGTAAGTCATAGTGTAAATATTATAATGAAAATAGTAAACCGTAATCCTAATTAAAGTAGGTTAACTAAAATGTCGAGTTTAATTCATAACCCTTAACTCTTTCCTAAGAATCATAGCAACCAGCTGGTGAACTCTTAAGGGGTTTCTAGACTTGATCCGCTCGCAAGTCTTGGAAAATTATTATGTGAAGGAGACCTTGAGATTTGACGGATAGACAGAGTAAGTACGAATGAACGATATCGATATTATATTTTGAGCCCTGCAAATCCGCGGGTATCCGCGGATTATCCGCGGATATCCGCAACTTTTCTGCGGATGCGGATAAATTATCATTTAAACCATGCGGATGCGGATCGGATGCGGATTAAATGTCATATCCGCTTATCCGCAATATCCGCGTGAACATTAAATCTTCGGTTACTTTCGGAGAAACAAGCAATTGTGTTCTGACAACGCAGTCCTCGGTTATTTTCGGTTGTCTGTATATACATGATATTTTGTAGCATTCAATCTCAATTTATGTTATTTTTATTAAGACAATTGTCCATGATCAAGACTGAGTTGAGACAATCAACTTAACTTTCTTTTTATTATTGAATATATTATAGAAAATAATATTTTGGACAAAAGTTTCCTGGTACACTTTCGACGTAATTCTTCCTACATCTGCTCTAATTCTGGCTTTTAAATCAGATAAAGGTTTTTTTTTTACATAAAATTGATTAGTAAGTTTTATTTAAATACCAAAATTTACCTACATAATTTTTTCTCGAAAATTTTATTATGTAACCGAAGTAAAAAGTCTTGCAGATCATAAAAATTTGAAAAATGACACATGTTGCTATTTGAAAAAGTTGCAACGCCATGCGCGAAATGTCGTAAGAGAATTACTTGATCTTAAAAATATGAAACACCTTCTATCAAGTAACTTTTCTGATTTTTTTTTTAAATTCAATATTAAAAAAAGCAGCACGCCACTTACTCCCTACGAAAAAGAACGCTTAGGCCCCCCAAAATTGTTATCTCTCTCTAGATTTAAATAAGTTATTAGCGCATCTATGCCTTAAAACTTGTGGGGTCCCTTAGGTTAGGTTAGTAATAAATAAGCTGGTAAATCCAAAAATTTTCAGTAGCGTTTTAGAGCAGAGATTACCTAAACAGGCGAAATATGTTAGTTCTTTCCAAACTGACAGCAAAACCTGTAGTGCGGATAGTGCGGATATTTTTGCGGATGCGGATCGGATGCGGATTTGTTATTTACAAAAGCTGCGGATGCGGATCGGATGCGGATCATGGATGTGCGGATGCGGATCGGATGCGGATACAGAAAAGCTTATCCGCGCAGGGCTCTAATTATATTCCAATAAATCAGCTAACTGACGCTCATTTATATTATACGGAAGTTCCGCACACATTGAAAACAAGATTATGATTTGTTTACAGACGGACTTGCATGTCATTCTTTTCAGTTAAAATACAACATGTACGTATAAACAATAGTAGGATGTTTTGTAAACAAATATTAATTAATTTAAGCTGGGAATGTGTTTTAATTATAATATTAATTAAAACTTTCATCGAAACCTTTTAGCTTTACTGTCACTCAACAAGATGAGTAATTATTTCTTGTCGTTACAAATGTAAGTCAACTCGTGATAATATCTAGCTATGTAATATTAAGATAATGTTAACTTACCGGAAGCCATCAAAACCATCATCCGATCCATTTACTGTTAAAACTGGTGCGCGTGCGTACGCTTTGGCAACTCTTCTGTTCCTTTCTAGGACGATCACTTTTGCCCATATTTCATCATCGATCTGCGTCCATTTGTCTAAAACCTCTTGGATGTGTTCCTGAAACAAAATCAAATTTATTACTTAACAAGTAATTGTTTTTATTTAAAATCTAAATTATTTCAAACCAGAGAGTCGAACCGAAATTTATTTCGTTCCGGTTTTCGGTTACGTTTCAAGTAAACGTTTTTCGTTCCGGTTTCGGTTTCGGTTCGTCGAAAAATTTCGGTTCAGGTCCGGTTCGGTTCCGGTTCAAATAACAAGTTAAATTTTAATAAACAATGTGAACTTTTCTCTTATAAAAATAAAAAATAACAGTTCGTAGAATCGTAATATTATAAGGAAGAAATCTTAAAAATTATTAATCACAGTTCATACAGTTGAAAAAATTACATTTGTAATTTAAAATGAAAATTAAATTAAAAATTCATATTTAATCGACACATTAATATATTCTCCAAATTAGATTCTGATAAATTCATTCTTTTGTCAGTTAATTTAAGTTTTAGTACCGAAAAATTTCTTTCTACACTAACTTGTGTAGCTGGTACTGCCATTATTATTTTTGCAAGATCTGCTAATTCAGGGAAAATAATACTTTTCTCCGACCAGTACTTTAACACATTAGTGTTCTTTGGTTCTCTAGAAGGATTGAAGTTATTAATTTGGTGTGACAAAGACAAATTAATCGAATCATTGAAAATCGTTTGTGAATTTCCTTCTTTCTCATTTACAATCATTCCTAGTTCTTTTTCTTTTTTTTTTTTGAAGATACATTTCAAGATCTGCATCTATACAACAAAAATATATGATAAATATATGAAATGCGTAGTGTTACTAGTTGTCACATAATTATCACGTCTTAATTTTTAGTAAATTCTGAAAAGAATTTCAGATATTCTGATAAATATAGCTTTTTTATTACCATAATAACCATTACCATCGAAGAAATATAATTTTTGAGGTAATCTAATAATAAAAATAATTCAGGCAATGCTGCACCATAAATTTATGACAAACAAGTGGCAACACTGGTAGGCAGTGTCAAATGAAGGAGTACAGCATACCCTGGCACTCTTATGGGCGATAAATCCTACCGTGACGTCACCAGTTTTAGTTTGTCATCGATTGGGTAGTAGCGCTGTAGTGGCGCTAGATAAAGCAAGCGACAGCTAACTATCCTTTTCTATCTGTGTTTTCTATGCAGTTAACAGTTAACGTCATACCAATTCGATGTTATTATTTATTGTGTTTTTCATGACAAAGAATTTTAACAAATCCAAGTTTAAGTGAAGTGTTTTACTGTGCAAATAAAGGATTCCACACACCAAAGCGGCCGCGGTGGCGGCCACGGTGGCGATAATGGAGCGGCCTAACGCAACCTATACAATACAATGAGACCACGCACATACAAGCGTTCCGCTATCTGAGAACGGCGCCGAATGCAGCGTTCAGTCTGGCGATCACCAAACACTGGCGGCCAAACTCGACAAGTTGCGTTAGGCCGCGCGATATTCATTGTTTATATACCACAGAGTGAATATATTTAAGAAAATAATGTCGAAAATAGATAATTTAACAGAAAAAATCATAGATCAGTAAAGGATCATTTAATTTTGTATGACTTAGCAGATCCTGATTACAAGAATATTAGGAAAATAAATAAAGTGTGGGACGAAATAGGAAAAGTTTTGGAAATTGATAGTAAAGTCTGTTCCAAACGATTAGGCGGAACTAGATTTTGCAATCTAGTTACTTTCATCGTTTAAATAATGCTTTTCAGCCGTTTTGTTTAAGCTTTGTAAATCATACTTGCAACAAACATTTTTTGGTTAAGGTTAATATCATTTTAAAATGTCATTTTCTTTATATTTTGATTTTTTGTGTCATTCTTAATACAAATATCCCATTTATTTATTTTTTGTCATTAAAATATGTAAGAAAATTAATTTAAGTTTGACATATGTCATTCGTTTCCATGGTTTAATTGTTGGAATTTTAAATTTTAACATTCCAAAGGGGAAAAATGAAATAACCCAAGCAAGGTCCAATATTATCATACAACTATATACCGTGATTCACTAACTGATCGCTACCGCTATCGCCACTCCCACCGCGTTAGTGTGAGGAGATCTGATCGCCACCGTGGCCGCCACCGCGGCCGCTTTGGTGTGTGGAATCCTTAAAGTGTGTTGTCAAACAATAGCAGTTTATAGTATCGAGAATTAGTGGTGTTTGAGAAATGTATATTGTAAATCACTCAATTTTCAACTAGTTTTAGGTTATGTTTTTAACATTTACGTTGATAGCGTCTAGTAGTTTGTTGTGGCTCATATGAGAAGTTATTTAAGAATTAAATAATAAAAAACAAAACCATCGTATTAAAATTTTTTTATTGATTGTAAAATTTGTACTGTTTTTTGATTGTAAATAATGTAAATTTTAATTTTGCAGAATGCTCGCATTCTGCAAAATTATTAACTAATATTTCAAAGCATTTTATAAAAATTATACTATTTAATTATGTAAAACAATTAAATCAAGTAATTATTTGCAAAGACCTTAGAGTAAATGATAATGCATCGAAATATTTTAAAGATGCAAGAAAAATGTATTTAAGGTTAAGATATAAAAAATAAAATGTATTTACAAAATTTACTATTTTATTTACCTATTATACCTGTTTTATTTACCTAAGAATAATAGCATTAATTTTAAATTTCAAATACTGGCGCCGGTTTGGAAATATGTAGTATCTACATTATCGATTGAAAATGCAATTAGTTTGGTATCATTTCGTTTCTGGCGCTAGTACTAATGTAAAAAAAATACTATACCAGTGTCATATCTATCTTGTCTATGGAGTAGAGGTTACTCTTACGCTTACGAAAGAAGCATTACATTTCATGAGGGAGAATTAAAGAGAGCGATTAATGAATTAATTTAATAAAAAAGAAGAAGAAATTGAACCAAAATAAACCTTTTTTTTTTTTTTTCGTTCTAACCGAAATTAACCGTTATTTTCATATTGTTCCGGTTTCGGTTTCGGTTTTTAAATTTAGCAATTTTACGTTCCAGTTACGATTCCGGTTCTGTTAAAAATTCCGGTTAATTTCGGTTTTCGGTTCGGTTCCGGTTCGACTCTCTATTTCAAACACAAGGTTCATTCCAATATTTCGATTATTAGAAAGGGTGAATATTAGAAAATAGTGACAGAAGGGGCCACTTCAGCTTTGTACTCTTGGCAGCTCTCGTCATTCCTCCTTCCGTGCAAAGTGGCAAGGCTCAAGACTGAACTTTTGGTAAAGTTACATATTTTTAGATATTTAACCAGTCTTAAAACTATTAGTCTCAAAATTGATGATTTTGTCCACCTGCAGTATGCCTTTTGCCCAGAAGCCTATTTCTGTCTCTGCATACAGTGGCTCCTGCTTTCGAAAATAAGCGCTCTTAAGGCGGCGCACAACCCTATAGTCCTCAATAGTTTCTTATACAAAACTAATAATCGGAAATCAAATTAATAACAATCTATATATCAAAATTTGCAGCGAATTTTTATCTATCTAATAGGATATTTTTAATTGTAGAAAAAACTGTTAGGTAGTTGTAAATAAGCAAATTGCATTATACACGCCGTCTTGTAAACTAATCGATGCATATTTGCGTACGATGCGGCAAATTGTACCTAAAGCTTTATTCTACAAATATGATTTTAGCTATTTTGTTGTATTGTGAAAATTACTTATAGTTATTGTACTTGGTAATCTTTTGTTGCCGCCCTCTTGAATCTGCCGCGGTTTTCAAAATTGGTGTTACGGGTAAAACTGATTTATTTTTTGTGAACAATACGTGTACCAAGTGGGATTCTATTATCTTGAAGTATAATATTTTTCGACGAAGGCTCTAAACTATAAATAATCAAGTCGAAAAAAAATTGACGTATAATTTGAACATTTCTACACAAAACTATATAAATATAAAAGTTATTCGAAACCTACAAATAGATTTAAAAAATTACAGAACAATATCGCTGATGTCTATTTTTAAGTTATTGAGCGATAATAATTTTACTATAAATGTTTCTACAATTAAAACTATCATATTAGATAGATACAAATTCGGTACAAAATTTGATGTATAGGTTGATACTAATTTTATTTCAGATTGTTAGTTTTATATAAGAAACTAGTAAGCTCCGGGGGTTATACGCAGCCTTAAGGAACTGACGTTGTTACTACAGACAAGAATTTCTGAGCAATTTTATGTAAGTTAGGGAAGACCGTCTTCATATCGTCCCAAACCAGTAGCGAATCAGATTTCAGAGGTGAAACTGGATTTTTCAAATACAGTGATTGTTCATGTTCAGTTTTGTTAGAACCACATTGGCCTGTGCCTGATTTTAGTTTCCTCTTCATGTGCAATGTCAGTATGGTGACGCCAAAGAGCTACTAGAACTACTAATTTTCACCAGATTACAATGTTTAGAAGTGTTTCGTATTAAAAAAAAAATATTGTTAAAAAAAAAAACGATTCGATACGAGACTAGGTGAAATGTACCTACTGATATAAGTCAAGTATCGGAAGATTAGTATCGATACTAAAATCGCGATATATAATAGACCATATTAGTGTGTCTTCACATACATGTGCTGCCATCTGAGAGCTGAGTCCTTTTGAAGTTTAAAATACATGGGACATTGCTTTTGTTACCTTAATTTTATAAATATTTTCAATTTTGGAGCAAAAAATATGTATTTTTGATAAATATATACTAATATATACAGTCCAGGCACTTTATATTATAGAATAATGATTTTATACATATATAAATAAGGATTCGAAGATATATTTATAGGTTACGTTTTTAAATAATATGAAAATCGGAATATCTTTAGTATTTATTTAATTAACACTAAGTAATCATTATTATTTTGTTTTAGAATGCATATTGGTGTATTGTTTTGCTCCGAATTGTAACAATTACATCTACATTATTAATTGCAAATTTTTTCGTTTTTTGACAGATGAAAATGAAAAACAATAATGGAAAATTAAAAACAACATATTATTCCTTTAAACCATTTAGATATGGCACACACACTTATTGCTATGTTACTTGCCATAATAACGATTATTAACGTAAATTTTTCAAAATTAACCTGCAAAATAATAGGTATTGTTCTGCAAAAATAATGACATATTAAATTATAATGTATAAAATAAGAATTTTAATAAATAAATATTGACTTGTAGTTTTGATGTGAAGCACTCTCTTACTTTGAAAACTTAATTTATATTTCCAAAATACAATTTAACAAAAAAACAACATGCTAAATTCAAATAAAAGGAATCCAACCGCGAGACGGCAGCACTGAATCCCATTTTGTGACGTAGTTACTAATATGGTCTATTACAGTAAAAATGTATTTTACAAAAACCGTACGAAGTAAGTCCGAGTACTCCAATTTCAGTGACTAAATGAGTAATTATGAAAGAGATTTAAAAATTATTAATAAGTTTAAACAAATTGATACACTTAAAAAAGAAAATGATGAATTAAAATTAAATGAAGTCAATAGTAAAATCAATTATTAAGAGCAACATTCCTATCCACACTAAATTTCCCATCGGTTAAATAACCATAGAAGCATCAAGCATATATCAGACACCTACTTTGACGTGGTATCTTGTTTTGTGGTTGTTCATGTTGTGTTGAGGTTATATTTTTACGCCTCATTTCATGCCCATAATGTTTAGATCCAACATAAAAAATTACATTTTTATTTTGTTCTTCATGTTCAGACGATATAAAAAATCTTTTTAGTTACTTTGTAGAAGATTCTGAGGACCACCTGCATCGCTATTTTACGAAATTATAATAGGATTTTGGATAACAATTTATGACGGTTAAGTGATTTTTTATTGGAAATAAATGTATTTTTAATATTCGATGTTTTCTATAACATATTGATTATTATAATTTATAATTTATCATGACTGGAGAATGGTCCATCTAGGTGTCAATACGTTTTAATTCTAATAATTATAAAGAACAATAGGTTTTTTACAATTAAATAAATTTGAAATGTATTATGACTGAACTTGGCCGCACTCTATTCATGACGAGCAAGTTTAGCGCCTTTAAAAATTCAAGTGAATAACAAAATAAAAAATCAGCTGTGGCCACCACAGGACCGACCGCCATCACAAAGTACTTGTTTAATTTATGTTGTTTTATCAAAAAATGTCTCAAATAAAAGTTGTTAGTTATTGCTTTTATAGCAACTTTTGTTAAATAATTTTTTTCGAAATATTTCTCTGTTGTGAAATATTCGCAAAAATCTTAAAACCGACACGATTTTAAGATTTCCCATTTCTAGTTAACCGATTTTTATCAAAGGTTAATAAACTCGTGTATTGATGTCAAAAGTTTAATTATGAAGTTTCATAAAAATCCTTTTAGCCGAATTTGCTCTGCACGTGGACACAGACAGACAGGCAAACAAGCAGACAGACAGACAGACAGACAGACAGACACACAGACAGACAGACAGACAGACAGACAGACAGACAGACAGACAGCCAGACAGACCGACATCATGCTAAAAATAGTCAAAACGTTATGTAGGGACCTCAATTCGTGAGTGCTATTGAGAACTGACACGCTCGAATACACAGTCTGGTGGTCAAATATTGTACCAGGCGCTCTAGTACTGTTTGAACTTATTACATATGTCTAGTGTTGAATTTTTATTAGAATGTCGATAGAAGTTAGAAGATACAAATTGTAGTGTTTTTGGCTGTCATTCAAGACAGAACAAAGATAGGCATCTTAGTTTTTTTCTTTTCTTAAGAAAAATGGAGGGAAAGTTAATATTAAGTCCAGATTGGGAATAGATTATATATTGTAGATCAACCCCTAAAAGGGTGGATCTACATTCAGGGTATATAACCCTTCGTATTTTCTTTGTTTGTTGAGTTATAACATTCTTTTTTGCCATATATATGTCTTTTTAAAATATTTAAAAAGTTTTACACAGTTTTTTTACTAAGTATGACGTAAGAACCCACTAACACAGGATTTTCCAAGTTTGGCCTCTATGTGGTGAAAAAGAGTATTTTTTTCACGGATTCCTCAATATCTCTTAGGACAAATGAGATATCGACTAGGTTTCTGCTTACAAAAGTTACCCATACATATGTTTAAAAACAAACTGAGGATTTTACACCTATGACACTAATGAGATCGTCAATATACCGTAGCGAAGCACGGGTGTTCAGCTAGTATTATTAGGGTTACCAACTGTCCTACTTTAGTAGGACATGTCCTACAATTTACCTCCTTGTCCTTCGTCCTACCTACTGTTAAAAAATATCGGCAATGTCCTACTTTATAGTATTTTTACTTTTAAAGACGCCTTTACCGCTGAGTCGACGTTTGCCGATGAACGCGATCGAGGCATAACGTTTTGACTAAATTTCTATGATGTCATTAAGGATAAAGCTTTATTAAAAAAAGCAGATACATCTAAAAAATATGATTTTAAAAAAAGAAAAAGAAAATGTGAACGTCAACCAATAAACATATCTAATTATATTTTTTATTACCATATATATTTAAACTTGATTGTTAATTATTTATTGGTTGTTTCTTATTAATTATATACAAAGAAAATTTTAAAAAAAATCTTTTGATTTATTTTATATTTTTATTTCTATAATGTGAGTTTGTTAAATATAATGAAAGATGTGAACCAATAAACATATAATTTAATTTTCATAATAGTAGCATTACTTATTATTTATTGACTGTTTCTTGTTAATTATATGTTATGTTGGATCCCATAATAAGGCCTTTTTTCATAATGAGGCCTTTTTGAAAATTTGTTTAATAATATATAATCTATAATAAAATATTTTTATAATATTATGAAACAAATTTTAAACCAGTGGCGAAGGGAAACCTCCGCTAGACTTGCCCTCCCATAAAAAATATATTTAAAAAAAAATGTAAATTAAAAAAAAAAAAATTAAATATTTAGATAAATCTTCAAAAATACATCAAATTATGTTTTATACAAATTTTTGTCCAAGGCTTGCTTTACAAGTTACGAATTAATTATCATGACCATGGAAACGTTACATATAAGTATGAAAAAATTGAGACTTGGAAAAATTTTAAATAATTTTACAAAAAATTTTCGAAATTTTTCGTTTTATCAAAAAACGTCTCAAATAAAAGTTATTAGTTATTGCATTTATAGTAACTTTTGTTCAATAAATTTTTTCGAAATA
Source organism: Liopterus haemorrhoidalis (assembly GCA_963971575.1). Classification (NCBI taxonomy): domain Eukaryota; kingdom Metazoa; phylum Arthropoda; class Insecta; order Coleoptera; family Dytiscidae; genus Liopterus; species Liopterus haemorrhoidalis. The sequence continues at coordinate 28,732,751 of OZ020623.1, forward strand.
TTTTTCTGTTGCTAAATATTCGCAAAAATCTTAAAATCGACACGAGTAAACTCCCATTTATAGTCAACCGATTTTCATAAAAAACAATAGGGTTCTTCCTATTTAATAGGAGAATTTTTTAGTACCAGAACGAACTCTTTAAGTTAAACCGTTTTTGAGTTATCGTGTATACACACAGACAGACAGACAGACACACACACACACACACACACACACACACACATACGGACGGCACTTCGAAAATAGGTTTTTTGGATTCCCTGGACCATGAAACGTGGTCATCCGTCAAAATCTCGACATCGAAATTTATCGCGATTACAATACTTGCCCCTTATATATTAAGGTCGGGCAAGTAAAAAGGCCTCATTATGAAAAAAATGCCTTACTATGAAACAATGGCCTTGTTATGGGATTTGAACTTAATTAGGTACCTATATATTTCGTAGCATAATAAAAAAAAAAAAAAAAAACTGTCCTACTGTGTCCTACTAAACTATTATTTTTAGTTGAAATATCCTACTCTGTCACGAGAGACATTTGGTAACCCTAAGTATTATTATATTATTATATTACAAATAAATAGTAATTATAATCGATACCAGTATAAAAAGTATCGATATCAATAAAAAAGTACCGATACCAGTAAAATATCGGAACTTAAAGTATCGGGTATTAAAATACTAGTATTGAAAGAAACATATCGATACCTTACTAGTATTGTTTCATCCTTATTTCATATCGTACTCAGAATAATAATTATATACCCGTTATATATTATTGTACTATGGGTAGGGTGACCATTTTCTTGGAGAAGGCAATGCGGACGCAGCAAAAAAAAGGCCGAAATATAAGTAAAGAGCAAACAAAAAAAGGTCCTCACCTCCCAAATATAAGTAAAGAGCAAAAAAAAAGGTCTTCACCTCCCAAATATAAGTACAGAGCAAAATTCGGCCCTGGGGACACCAAATCAAAATGCGGGACGAATGGTCACCCTAACTATGGGTATATAAATTATGTACCCATAAATATGATCTGTTATTTTTAAATCAATGCAACATGAATTTTTCATGTTATTGCATATCTCCTTGCTTACAAATACTTGTATTATTTAGAGCAGTTTCATAGTAATTACTTAATTTAATTCTTATAATTTAATATGAAGTCTGTTGTACTTTGACATAATTTCATAATCTTCTAATTATAATATCACAAATATTTGGGTCTCATAAAATATAATTAAATCCATTTTGTTATAATTTTAAGAACAACTGTTTTGTTCTCGCAATAATTGTTACTTAATATCGTACGGCAGTGATACTGGGTGGGTCATATGGTCACGACTTAGTTTGCACACGTATGAGATATGTTGTAAAAACCAGTTCACAATAATCGATCAAGGAAAAAAAAAATAACTTAACATTTATTCTATGTTTAAACGGCGCTACTGTGGAAAAACAAAGAACTAACTGTAGAGGAAAGCATTACATGTTATAACTTACTACTGCATAGTTAAGTATCATTCACAGCTCATGTTTTAATAGATTGAGTACGTAATTCAAAATGTTAATGTTAACGCATACAATGTTAGTTCTACACAAATATGTATAAGCATTCATAGTTCCAATTTAGTACAGTGACTGTATAAAGACAGTGTGGCCATATGAACTGTAGCCGCCATGTTTATTCCAGATTTGTATTGGGTGATATGGAATAAATGTTAATATATCCTAATATATTATAATATTTCTTAAATTTTTAATAGTTTTACGTATTTATGTTTATATATATATATGTGAATATCAATTTATATGATTCAACATTTATTAAGATAAATATTAAAATTGCCTACCGATGCAGATATTTTTTTGAAATGTTTGCAACATAAAAAGAAAACAAATGAAAAAAATTCTTAAAAAAGGACATGAAAGGAAATAAAAGAGATATGTTTTTATTATTTTATAATTTTATTTGAGGACCTATAAAAACTAAAACATTTTTTTTATAAAAACGGGAGTTACATTTTAATTTGAATATTTTAAATTTAAGAAAACAAGTTCAAACAGGACATTAGAATTAGAATAAAAAGATAGAGAAAAAATGATGATAAGGTTCTATAAAAATTAGAGAACCCAACATTTCTCTAATTTTTGTGAAAACGCATGTTTATATAAAAAAAAAAAAATAGGATATTTTCATATTAAAAAAGAATAAGCAGAACATGTTATATACCCTGAGTTCAAAAAGAAATTACATAAGAGTTGGCTATGCAAAAATAAAATAATGTATACTACAAGCTTTATGTAACAATAAATAACTTATGACAACAAGAGTGATTTAATTAATTCAGACAGTAAATTAATTCTAAAGCTTTCTGTTGACATTACTTTTATTTTCCATAGCCAACCCTTATGCAATTTCTGTTTGAACTCATGGTATAATTGATATATTAATAAAGAAAACTGATGTATATATTATCAATTATGCATTTATTCAACTAAAATTATGGTCAGGTGAAAAATAAAATGAAATCAGCATGGAATAACGTTAAAATTAATGAAAGTAAATACTACTTATAATTGTGAAGCCATCCATTGAGTTACTGGCATAATGTTTTTTTATGTTCATTTAGCCTTTTTTTCCCCTAGCAATTTTAAACCTAAACATAACAAAACGTTTCATTATTTTTAATTTTAATTTGTGACAATTTAAAATATGTGCACAGTTTACATTATCTACATTACTCATTACTCATCACAAACACGACAATATTCACTATTAAACGTCTATATATACGTATATTATTTGAAAATATCACTTAAATCTGTTGAAACACAAGCTAAACACATGTAAACCATATATAATCTGTAACAAAGTTGGAAGAAATATGGCGGACTTCAGCTCGACCAATAGAAAATGAGACCATCGTATGGCCACACTGTCTTTATATAGTCACTGTACAATTTAGTGGATAAGCGTAATGTCATGGTGTTAACAATGGCAACATTGTAAATATTGGTTGTCATATTTGACAACCAGGTCCATGACAACAGTTGTGTTTTGTTATATATAAATGTCATTCTTAAATAAATAATTAATAAATTATAAATATATAAAAGTGTATAATTACGATAACAAAGGTTATTACACGTAAGAAAATACTTAACGCATAATGTTAGAAGTTTGTATACCTCAAACTTCCAACATTAACATTAACATTGAAATACTGACAACTGTCAAAATGAAGGAATATATTATACTTGAAATTCGAATAAGACTTGTGGATGCAGCTTGTGACATAATTATTAGTAAAAATGTTGAAACTAATATTGAAAAATAGATGTGAAGTGAGAATGTTTACATATTTCACGGTTTCGCAGGTATGCAGTGATACATTACAAAATAGACGAATATATTATACAGGAAATTCTAAAAAGACTTGTGGCTGCAGTTTATGATGTACTAATTTATAAATGTGTTGAATCCATTAAAAAATTGATGTGAAGTGTGAATTTTCACATATTTTAGTGTTTTTCAGATATCTAGTACCCAAGTTAAAGCAGCTATATGTGTGGAACATTATTTTTTTGCGGTAATCAAGTCAAAATGAACAATATTTTGAAAATAATGTACCGTTTGTTATTATATGTACTAAGAGCTTTTCCTTAAAATACTACATGAACTTTTAAAATAAAATATGTATTTTTTCAACAATAAAAAAATTAATCTGACAAAAATTCCTTTTGAACTGTTTTGGTTTCCATCAATGTACATTATTGAGAAATGATACGCTCGGATACGCAGTCTGGTGGTCAAATATTGTATTACGCGACTGTAGTACTGTTTGAAATTATTACATATTTTCTAGTGCTGATTTTTTTTTTTTAGAATGTCGATAGATACATTTTCATAAAATAAAAATGTACTGTGCTTAAATTAACCTGTTCCCTGTTAGCATATTCACAGCTGAATACTAGACAATTCAGCCATATTGCCTTGTATTACAGCGCCAATGGTAATGTCACTTCTCAATTGAGATTTTTTTCAGATTTTTCGACCAACACTTCTGGGAAACAGGGTGGATATAATACAAAAGTTAACTTTTTTTTGTGAAATCAAAAAGTTAGGTTAGAGTGAGTAGCTTCAGAAACATTATGGTTATTTTATTTAATAATTAACTTAATAAATATTATTTTGGTTCTTTTTAGAAGTACATTAATAAATAAAAATTGATGTGAAGTGTGAATTTTCACACATTGCAGGGTTTTGCAGGTATATAATAAGTGAAGGCGGCATGCTGAGTGTGTAGGACAAATTTTGCTTTGTAGTAACCACGGCAAAATGAACGATCTTTTTAAAATAATTTATCGTCTGTGAATCTCAGAGCTTTAAAAACAAATTTTATGTTTTTAAAGCTCTAATATCATTATTTAGGTTTCTAAATAAGTGCAGTATTTTTTTTTTATATAACAAGGTTCATTAATATTTTGAAAATTGCGCCTATGGCTTTCATTGGTTGTCTTAAATCATACGCTCCGCCCCTCTGGTTTCGTATAAATGACACATAGAATGAAAATATAATTCCAATTGGTTATTAAATTTACGCTCTTGAAAATTAAATTCAAAATTTGCTAAAATATAACTAGAATTTTAACAAATTAATTTAAACAAAATAAAAATTTAAAAAAAAAAAAACAAAAAAAAATTGACTCCACAAGCCAGGAACGAACCTGCGTGGTGTATAACAAATCTGCTTAGTTGGCGCGCAACATAGTCTCTGGACCACCACACGCTTAACAACTCAGCGTGTTATATGAGTATAAGCTATATGCATCGTCAACCAAAAAACACAAAAAATGTGTTATTTTCCGAAAACAGAATCTGATCAAAAATTCCTGTTGTACTATTCCGGTTCACACCAATGTACATTACTTAGAATTTTTTCAGATTTTTAGTTTAAACCATCTGGGCTACAGGGTGTGGGACAAAAATTTTTTTGCACAATTTTGACGAAAATCGCATCAAAATAATTTATTTTGCAAAAATAAAAATTTGATCGTTAATCCACGTACTAAGGGCTTTCATTTGATACCCTACTGAGAATTTAAAAAAAATATTTTTGTTTTCGATGAGCACATATTTGTTTATATTTTTAGGGGGATATGTTTTTTAGATGTTTTAGTATTTTTCCTATGTGCGGGTCAAAGAGTTTTATAAGCATGCCAGATTTCAACTCTCTAGGTTTAGCCGTATGGCTACAATTTTTACCGAACAGACAGACAGACAGACAGACAGACAGACAGACAGACAGACAGACGACAAAATGACGGTATAAGGGTTTTTTTGGTCATACCTACAAAACCCTAAAAAACAATACATATATGTAATAACAAGATATTTTTATTACAAATTGTTTAGTAACTTCTATTGCGTGTAAATGGCAGCTAGATCGATTTATCTATTAAAACATGAGCTATGAATGGTACTAAAGTGTTGTAGTTAGCCACTAACATTATCCATTAACATTATGCACTATGAATTACGCGTTGTCTATTAAAACATGAGCTTTGAATGAGGATTTATTTTGAATAATTCGTTATATTTTTACTAGTGACTGTACCATATTTGTACTTTCTAAGAATAATAATAGCCTCCTGACGCCTAAGTGGTGCATAGGGCAGAGAAAATAAGTTCTCTGCTTCTTAACCTTTGGCACTATATGAAAGACATGCAGTCGACATGTTGTCACATTTACTCTTATATTTCTTTATACTCTTCGCGGACACCATTATTTTGGACATTTGCCATATAGTCTAGTGCAGTGTTGCTCAACCAAAAACGCACCGCGGACCAGTATAATATATAATTTTCTAACTCGGACCACTAATAATAATTGTTGGTTCATTTTTTGCAAAAAAACAAATATATTTAATGTGCTACTAAATACATTTCTTTTATTTGTAGAAAATCACAGAAAGTTTACAGAAAATAAACAAAATATAAATTATTTACATAAAAAACGTGCATATTTTTTTTTTTAAACTGCAAAAAACATATAAAAACTTTCGCGGACCACTAAAATTTTTCTGAAGACCACTGGTGGTCCGCGGACCACCTGTTTATAAACACTGGTCTAGTGGATACGCACCAAATTTTACGTTGATAATACACTTGATGATAATGGAATGCCATTTGGCACACGTGTTCTTTATAAAAATTAAATCATTTTGACCCGCAGCATCTATTTGTGAAGGCAGATTCAAGATGGCGGTAAAAATAGCGCGCCAGTTACGATAACGATAACTAATTTTTATGATAGAGCGAAATAGCTAAATACATATTGGTAGAATGGACTTTTAGCTACAAACTGCCGCGTAGTACGAGAATTTCCGTCACTTAGTTTACAAGATACCGTCCATAATTCATTCTCAGACGCAAAAACGTGATTTCCGAAATGGCTAACGAATTTCGTATGATATGGTTCGTTTTCTATTAACTCAATGTCGTGGATTACGATTCTGTTATCAAAATGGCGAAAATTTAAAATTTTGATAGATTTTTTTCCCTAATTCGAGACATGATGATATACTCTATCACTGCAAATCTGCGTTAATTAACATTTTGCTTCAATTCTTCCTAAATCTATAGGGCATATACAAGAATATGTGCGGAATTTTTCTCTGAGGGGCGCCGAAATTAAGATAGCAGCCGAAATGTGTAAAGTTTCAACTTCGTATTGTTGGGACTGGACATTTAAATTACAAAAATTAAATAAAAAAAGGCATATAATTTGTTGATTATTCGGGTTTTGCCCGAAATTAAATAAAAATTCTGACATATCCGGCCAGAACGACTGTAAATTATAACATTTAAGTAAGATGCTCCAGGAATACACGGAATGCATCTATTTGCTCAAATGAAGCCGCTTTCGAAATAACGTTCGAAAATTTTGCTATTTACATCAAATTTGTCGAGTTGTATATCAATTTCGGGTATATAGAAGTCGTAAATTTCGAAAATGAAATTAAATTAAAGATTTGCTGCATATAAGATATTATTTTGCCCGAAAAAAATTGTTACCTTTAGTGATTTTTACAAATCGTTACATAACAGTGAGATTCATTACACGACAGTTAAGTGCCTCCCCACCCAAATGAGTAGTATATAACAGTTCTGATTTAATAATCTACTACTACTCGCTAAATACGATTTTAATGGTGGCCGAAAACTATTCTTTCGCTAACGGTTAAAATATTCTCTGATATTTTTACTAGTTATCAGGACAACATTGTAATGTGTTAATAGTTCCTCTATATGTGCCAAGCAAAACGAAAAAGATAAAGCAATGATCCAGGCACTGAAGTTGCCATGAATCAGTGGTTATATTTTGTTAAGTTATGTTTTCAACATATTCCAATTGACTGTCATACCCTTTTCACACTAGAACTTTAAGACGAGTGAACTTAAAGTTCACCGATGTTTAACATCGGTATGCTTTCACACTTGATGTTTAAATCTCTGGTGCTGTCATCAGCTACAGTAATTTTGTCCTTAAGTTACCGTCATGAAATTACCAGTTTTGAACTGTCTGCGCAGACGCACATTTTGAATTATTATAAACAACTATGGATATTTCATTTCATTCTACAATAAAGACACTACAATAAAGAATATATTACACCTGTATTAACATGTAAGTCGATACATTTTATCTCAATTATTGTAGCTCTGTATTTTATTAAACACATTATTAAAATAAATAATTTTATTATAACAATAAGTATAAACTTCTTATAACGTCGATATAATACAGTATTCTTGTTTATGATAATATAAAATGTTGACAGCACAAATTCAAGGAGTATTTTTTTATAATAGAAATTAAGTTGGCAATGCGGACGATGTTTTAGATGCAGATATCTGTCTTAAACATCGCTTGTATTTAGACGAGGCCATACGGTTTCACATTAGCGTTTAAAGATACATTCACTTTAACATCCGATCTTAAAGTTCTAGTGTGAAAAGAGTATAAGATTCAATTTACCGGCGCTTACCCCCACCACCAGTCAGAGCCGCAGTAAGGAAAACTTGCGCTAGGGGCAGAGTCGTGTTTTGGCGCCCTTGGCAAATAAAAAGTTCTCATCTCTCAAAATCCAAGTGACGAGCAAAAAAAATGGTCCTCGGTCCTCGCTTTCGCAATGGCGCTCCTTAGTCAAGCCCGTCAGCACCCAGGGCCGTCGCCACCTGCCCCCCCCCTGCCCCCCCCCCTACTGCGGCTCTGCCATCAGTAATCCATTAATCCCGGCAATCCTGTCAGATCATAGGATTGCTTGGAAACGCTCGGATTACTCCGGCGGATCAATCGGATTGACTAAAAATAAGCTAATATGTATGCTCCGACTGACTTTACGTACGGATCGGGAGCACTCGGATTGCTCGGATAAATCTGATTGACTAAACGTAAACGCCTATTGATAATTGTATTTTGAGCATACCAGCTGTGTGCCGAACAATTGAACACGCCCGAGGTGGCAGTAGAAGATATTAAATTAAAAAATAGCTACTTCAAAGACACTGTGTTACAGACAAGTAAAATCTTAAATCTGTTTATAATAATTTTTAACGGGATTAAATAATTAATTTTATTGTTTTTGTTCAGAAACACGTTATTTGATAGTTTATAGACTTACGGATTTATGAACTTATGGGCGTGATACACAGAACTGCACCATAAGTTAAGGCTTAATACGTTTTAACTAGGGATGGGAAAAAAACATCGATGTATCGAAAACATAAATGTTTGTTTTAAAAACATCGATGTTTTTACCATCGATGGTCAGCCGGCGATAGTATCGATAAAACATCGATGTCTACTACCGATGTCGATGTTCAAACTTTGAAATTCAGAAACTACCGCTAGAGGCGCTGGAATCTTAAAATTTTATTTTTATTAAAATTATTACACAAAATATAAGCGCCATTTATTGTGATATAACAATACTAATAGTGTTAGTTCTTATTCTTCTTAGCAGTTAGAAGAATACGAAAAAATAAGAAGTAACTTCTAATTTTTGCAAACAATGCGAACGACCAAAGACGCCAACACACTATTTCTTTTTGAGTCTTGTTGAAACTTTCCCAGTTGTTATTCCTCCAATCCCTGGATTTTTGTAAGTTGTCATTAGCTATTTTTTTATGTATTGAAGTTGGCTTTTCCTGAACAAAATGATCAAAAGCTTCAATTAATCGGTAAAAGTAACTAGAATTGAAAATCTAGTTCCGCCTAAACTAAAGGAACTGACTTTGTTTCAACTTAAAAAAGTATAAAAATAATTGTGTATGACAATGTTATTCTTATGTTAAATAATATAAAATTAACATTAAGATTACTATATTAGTATTGTAATAAAATCCAATATTTTATTTTCGAAATGTAAAATTAGTAAGGTCTGTTCCTTTGGTTTAGGCGGAACTAGATTTTCAATTCTAGTTACTTTTACCGATTGATTGAAGTTTTTGATCATTTTGTTCAGGAAAAGTCAACTTCAATATATAAAAAAATATCTAATGACAAATTATAAAAATGAAAATTGCGGTTATTATCTGTCTCATTTTGTAATATGGAACTAACAGTGAAAGTTCATTTTTTATGTTGTATATTGACAATACATTTATAATATTGTCATAGTATTGGTTCACACGGATACGCCAAAGTCTGTTTACACCACAACAGTCACCAAAGTAACCAGATCTAGTTTCGTATTACAAATTGAGACGGATTATAGTTCCGCTTAATCGTTTGGAATAGACTATAGGTACAAATTAGGATTATTATATTGGGTATAATAATGTTAATGTGAAATTATTTACTATTAAAAAGGAATATTTCTATATCAAAATCTAATAAATGCTTTTTGTGTATTATATGTTACTTTTTTCGTATTTTATCTTTACATTATTAAATAAAACCTATATAATATAAATAAATAGCTTTTTTTAATATTAATAAAACATCGATGTTTTTTCTTCGATGTTTTTTCAACATCGATAGTAACCGCCAATGTTAACATCGATGTGTAACAATGTTTTGCCTTCAATGTACAACCCTAGTTTTAACCCTATTTTGGAATGGAAAGAACCCATTGTTCTTTCTAATTTAATAGCATTGAAACGTATTAACTCCTAGATTGGTCGCTCTCTAGTAATAATATAATTAATTTAGAAAATCTTAAAATGTAATTAATTTATTCAGAGATTTACTTTCATTTTCGGTTTATATAATTATAAATGTAAATTTTTAAATGTTTCTTTACCGGTTGAATCATGAAATGTGATACACACAATATGAAATGTCTTTGTTATACTTTTACTTTGCAACAAAAGTATTTACGGATCTGACACACCTACAAGCACCTAAGGTCGTTAGATTTTTAAATAGATTTACATAAAATGACAAGAAGAATAAAAATACTTCGCTAGAAAAGTAAAAGTTTGTTTGTTTTAACATGCATATAATACATTATTTGTTCATTTAATATATGAATTATTTCATTCGCAGCTTTCACATGCATTGCATAAAAATTGTATTAGAAAATTCAACACTGGTTTCAAAAGTAAGTCATGGATGCATACAATTTCCTAGTCTTAGTACACATTTAGCTGAGTCCTATATAACTAGAATCCAATAACATATACTTGATTATTCCAGGAGATAGTTTTAAAATACCCGTAGATAAATATTAGAGATAACGTAACCAAATAAACTGTTTGCAGCTACCATTGTAAACAAAAAATGCCGAATTGAACATTTGTTCTTCAACTGCTAGAGCAAATATTAACAACAAAACGCGACTAGTAGGCCTTGAATTTAATTTTTTAAATTGTAAAGCTGGCAATAGGGGATAGGCATGATTTTTTTTATTTTTTTATTATATTCCTCTTGTTGCATATAAACATAAAAAACAGTTTTTATTTATTTTTTTTTGTAATTTGAAGGCTTAAAAAAATCATAAATGTATGTAGCGCGCGAAAACGACGTGTGACGTCATACCCCTTCTAACTGACGTATGACACTACTAGCTTACCGGCGTACATAGTCTGTTGTGAACTTATTTGTTTGTATAACTTTCATAGGTTATGTAAAGTTAGAGTGATTTTAGTTAAAATAAAGTTTAATTCTATAAAAACAATTTATACATGTTTACCGAATTAAATTTTATATTAAAATAGATAACTTATATTGCAGTATTTCAATTATGCCTCTAACGTTTTGTAACTTCATGTAAACAATGTAGTAAAATTCTGACATCTAAATTACATAAATATTTACATTTTACAGAGTTGCAGCGTTTGTTTACATAAAGTTATAGAATATAAAATAAAAATTACTTTGACACCACGTATTTCCATGAGCATAAATGCATCAATGTTGGGTAAATTATCACTCTGAGCCCTAACAAAATCTTTATCTGCCATTTTAATAATAAATGCGTGAAAAATTGCTTAAAAACAAATACAAAACTCTCGAACAATACAATACACACACGTGTAAAGATTATGTTGTAGCTGTATCTGTGATGTGAAACCCCTATCGTTTGGCGTCATACTCAGTCGTTTTACTCGGCTACCTTCGCTCCGTGGTCGGCTTATTTCAAATTTACAATATTTTAATTCAAAAATTTGGCTATAATATTAATTAAAATGTAATTTTTGTTTTGTTAGGTGACATAACCAACATTAACATATCAAAATAATGTAGTTTTAAGGAAATACAAATTTTATGCGTATCCCCTATTCTATGCTGTTTTCTGTGCTGAATTCTGTCTGTGTAAACTTTAAAAAACAATTTACTTTCGTTCCTTATGATCACAATGTGTATTTTTCAATCATTATAATACAAATATATGAGGCGCTGAGTTCCAAAACTCGCTATTTGTTTTTTTTTTTTTTTTTTCTAATCCAGATGGTAGTGTTTTTTAACAGATATCACCACGCTTTTTCAGTTAGTTAGGTGAAAAATAAACAAAACTCGCTCCTTGCCCTTGTTTTTAACCTCTGAAAGTGGATGTGAGTTCCAAATCTCTTCCCTTGCATTGACAAATTAGTAGCAAGCGACGGTTGTCCTGGTCAGAACAAGAATATGACTGTGACTGGTAGTGGCATAGCAAGACCTTTGTGGGCCAGTGTGTCACTGGGACTAAGGGGCCCCTCCTTACTCCTTGTATTATTTAAAATTTTAATGTTCTTTTGGCTCATTTTAAGTTCTAAATGTCATTTTAATTTTTTAAATTTGTCTGTTTGTGCCTTATTCGAAAAAAGTAGTAACCTTCTACGAAATAATTTTGGGGTACCGCGAGACAAGTTGTGATATAATATTAAAATAAGATTAGCTGCAATATTTTCATAGAAACGCATTAAACTATTAATGTAAGGCGTTACGCGTACATTTGTAATAAATCTGTTAAATTCAGTCAAATTTTCTTGCCAAAGGCATTGTTATTTACTATTTGTTAAAACACTTAATTACTATTGTTAAAACACTGAAGTTCATGTTATCATCGGTGTTATCGTTCAAGGTCACGGAATTTGTATTGGAAACGCTATGTACGCGAAAATCACTCAGATGTCAACGCTAATGTCTCTGTCTAGAATACTACCACTAATCTAATTTATAACAGCTTTAGGTATGGCAAGGGTTCCATGATCTGTAAAAAATTGCATAAGGGTTCCACAAAAAAAAAATGTTTGGAAAACCCTGGTCTACGTAAGGAAAACTTGCGCTAGGGGCAAAACTGCGTTTTGGCGCTCTTGGTAAATAAATGTAAGTGATAAGCAAATTTCCAGTGAAAAGCAAAAAAAAAGGTCCGCATCTCCCAAAATCCAAGTGAAGAGCAAAAAAAAAAGGTCTTCACCTCCCAAAATCCAAGTGAAGAGCAAAAAAAAGGTCCTCACATTCGCAATGTGGCGCCCTTTTCCTTAGTGCGCTAGGGGCCATCGCCCCCTCCGCCCCCCCCCCTTACTGCGGCTCTGCACAGATCTGTATCTAGTACATGTATTCCGTGGAGGTCTACAAAGGAAAGACAATGATTAAAACGCATCCGGAAAATTGTGGAGATAGTTCTTTTATTAAGGTGAAGATACATCCATATTCTCAAAAACAATTATAAGTTAACAACATTTTTGCTGTTGCCTAGCAATATTCCCAAGCCTAAATTGTCGATGAGCCTAGTTGCCTAATCCAATCTGTATACATTTTTATTCCGTAAATCAATTTAGGTTGTCAATTTAAGGGCCGAGATACCCACCTCTTACACAATATAAGTATTTACGTAGTAGCTGCTTAAATATTTTTTTCGAAGGTCCACCTCCTAATATAAGTTATTTTCCGAAAAACCACGCGTATTAGCTACATTTATTATTAGGTACTAAAAGTAGCCAATAAGTTTATAAATATATAAAGTTAATAATTTATGTAAATAATTAGCTTGAATAAAAAAAAATATGTTATTACTTTTATATTATAAACGTAATTATATATCAACATGAAATATTAGTAAGTATATTTATATTAAACTAACTGAACACCCGTGCTTCGCTACGGTATATTAACGATCTCATTAGTGTCATTAGTGTAAAATACTCAGTTTGTTTTTAAACATGTGTATGGGTAATCCTTGTAAGCAAAAACCTAGTCGATATCTCATTTGTCCTAAGAGATATTAGGATTCCGTGAAAAAACATTTTACTCTTTTTCACCACATAGAGGTCAAACTTCAAAAATCCTTTCTTACTGGGTTCTTACGTCATACTGAGTAAAAAAAGTGTAAAACTTTTTAAATATTTTTCAATAAAAAAGATATATATATATATATGTCAAAAAGAAATGTTATAACTCAACAAACGAAAGAAATACGAAGGGTTATATACCCTGAATGCAGATTCACCCTTTTAGGGGTTGATTAAGGAAAAATTTTAAAATAAGTTTAAATTTGTCAGCCCTTTTCACCCCCTTAGGGATCGAATTTTGAAAAGTTCCATATTATTATATATATTATATTGAGGAATCCTTAAAATCACATTTCACCCTCTTTTTACCCCCTTAGAAGTCGAAAAATCTTTTCTTATTGGAATATATTTTGCGAATTTCATGTATCTATGTCCAAGAAACGTTCTATCGAATAAAAAATACCCATTTACCCCTTTAAGGGTGCAATTTAAAAAAATGTCAACATTTTTATGAGATATTTTAAAAAGGCACTTATGTGACAAAAAAGAATGCTATGACTATGCTATGAATGCTATGAATGCTATAATTCACTCCGAATTTAGATTCACCCCTTTAGGGGTTGTTTAGTATAAAATCCAGAAATAAGTTTTTGGTATTTATATGGGTAATATTTATAAACAAAAATCAAATCGATATTTTATTGGTCCTAAGAGATATTAAGGAATCCTTGAAATCACATTTCACCCTTTGATATTAAGTTACTGTATATAGTTACCCCTTCAAGCAGTGGCGGCTCGTGACTTAGGCAAATTGTAATACAAGGATAGGTTTAGGTGTTTAACCACGACGTTTTATCATATAAGATTCTGTTGAATTGCATCTTATAATTATAATTTTTGCTTTTTGCACTTTCCGAAATATTTAAATTTGGTGTGTGCCCAAATTTTTAAATATCAATTTTTTCTTCCAACGTTCGTCTGTTAAATGGAATTTCCAATAATGATTTGACAGTAGTCATTTTTTAAACCTCTTGTTTTATAATCTAAAATATGAAACGTATTTGTTAAGCTAAGATACTTATTTAAATTTAAAAGAAAAAGTTAGAAAATACTAATTATTAATATCTACCTAAACAATAAATGTTTAGAGATAATATAGGTAAAGCGATTTCAGTTACGACTTAAATAAATACATGCAATAATTTCATAGTACTGTGATCACTGTTATTGTGACGATGACAGCATTCTAGCTCCGATCCCCACCAGTTTATCACTACTGCCTACGCACCGCTACCCCTTTACAAGCCTACATTTGCACTTTCCTTGACAAAGATTGTAAACTTGTAAATATTTATGAAATAATAGCATTCAATGTTCAAAATATGTTTTTAAAAAAACATTTTCACACCAAAATTACTATGTTAAATGTATTTTGAGTTCAAAAAAAGATTTTTTAATTATTATTTTCAAGTAAGTGCTGCAGCTCCGCAGCGCGTACTCAGGAGCTGCCACTGCCTTCAATTATCACCCTTTAAGTATCTAGTTACTGTATCTAAATACACTACAACACTGGCCCTAAGTTCAACAAAACCACTTGACGTAAAAAACGTAATGTTTCGCTTAACGACAACAATTTAAAATCGAATAAGACGACCTGAAGAAAATTACCAAATCAGATTCTTTATTTATATCTTTACAGACGTAAAGGACGCACTCTAAATAAAATAATGCCTGCTATGGTTTTCAATGTTTTTATAACAATACGTGCTCAAGTATCACACAAGTAAAAAAAAAACTGAAAGCACGACTAATTGTGAATGTTGTTATAATTCTGTGAAAAATTAAAAATCTCATAACGTTTTTATTACAAATTTCTAAATCATTGCCACAGACTTTGAAATTACAATTTATATGAGCTCCTGTAGAAATACCTATGAAATATTACTTTCAAATTTTGTTTCATTCTTATTTTAAAGTAATCGTTTCCAGTAAAATTTGTAAGAAATTTAGAGCACTAAATTTATCCAAAAGTTAATTAGGACACATGCACATTTTGATGAAAGTACGGTCTATGCCAGTGCTTCTCAAACTATCTAATGTGGCGTACTAACAGGTTTTCTTTCCAATGTGCCACATACCGATATCATATTCAGAAAAAATATTAATTGTTTATTTATTTTTTCGGGTTCATATTTGGTTTGAGCACGGTTCAGATGATTATGAAAAGCTCCTAGTAGCCGTGCTCAAAGGATGGTTTTGTCTCTTATTAATTATTTTGAAAGAGAGCGAGATAATGTTGGACCTTTAATGGATTTAATGGAAAATGTGTCAGAGATGTGAGTGATTATTAAATTTTGTTTATATGTATGGTCTTTTCACTTGAATATTTTTCTACAAATAATTGTTAATTAACTTTTTAGAGAGTTGCTGCTGCATTAGACGTCAGCATTTCTAAAGTGAATAAAATCGGTGCATAACAATCGAGAGATGAAGCTGTCAAAAGCGTGAAAAAGAAACGAACACAGACTAAATCTGTTTAGTATAATTAGACAATTTTAAAACAGTTGGGGTACGTAATGTAAAGATGTCAAATTTCAACATTTTATGTTCAGCCGTTTGGCTACAATTTCTACCGTACAGACAAACAGACACATGAATGACATTATAAGGGTTTTTTTGTGGTCATACCTATGAAACCCTAAAAAAGACTATACTACACAGATAAATCTGTGTTACACGTCTCGCAGATAGGGGACTCTTCACCTCGAAGGAGGTGTCCATGGGTCACCAACAGTGACCTATACGGAGGCGTGTGATGTCGGTTTCTTCCCTGCTGTTAAATATGAAAACTCAATTCAAGAAGAACACAGACATACAAAAAAACGGGATATAATCGTATTAAGTTGACGAAATGGGAAAACCGTATGTTTGCAACGATGCAAGGTGACACTAACCCAAATATAAATAAAATTCCAGGTACTTATTCAACAAAACTTATTCACATTACAATACTTTCTCACAAGTGGGTAAACGAAAATATAGATGCATGTTTTTCGAAGCATTTGCTTATAATTTAAAGTAAAAGATCCGGTTTATTTATAACCATTTACTTCTGTCGTGAGCAAAAGATCAACAAATAAAGCATTTGCTTCTTACTCATAAGTAGAAGGTTTTGCTTGCATTTTTATTCATATTGTTAGGAGGATTTGCTTCATAATTTGCAAGTAAAGGTTATGCTTACTTTTATTCATACGGCCAGTTATTTATCATGACCATGAAAACGTTACATATAAGTATGAAAAAATAGATAATTTTTCAAATTTTTTTCGTTTTATCAAAAAATGTCTCTATTAAAAGTTTTTAGTTATTGCTTTTATAGCAACTTTTGTTAAATAAATTTTTTCGAAATATTTTTCTGTTGCTAAATATACGCATGAAGTTTCATAAAAATCCTTTTAGCCGAATTTCCTCTGCACGTGTACACAGACAGACGAACGGACAGACAGACAGACAGACAGACAGACAGACAGACAGACAGACGAACAGACAGACCGACAGACATCATGCTAAAAATAGTCAAAACGTTATGTAGGGACCTCAATTCGTGGAGATCCATCGAAATCTCGAAATGTCAAAATCACAATACCTCCCTTATATATGTTGGCGGTCGGTAAAAATCTTTGCAAATATTATCTGTAACTGGAGACGTAATTTTTATCACGTGATTTAAATACTGAAATATGTGAAATTTCTTCTAAATATCGGGGATACCGGCGACAGGGACGTAGCCAGGATTTCAGCTTGGGGGGGGGGCAAAAATAACAAAATATTCTAAATTGGTCGGTACGACCTTAATTACATGGCTTGGGTAGAAAATAACAGCGTTCTGGGTCAGGGGTCGGCAACCTTTCAGTGACAAAGAGCCAAATCTATATTGAAAAAAAAAACACAATAACATGGAAGAGCCGCTAAAAAATATATGCTATATTTAAGAAAAAAACGTAAAAATTGTTTATTTGTTTTAAAATAATCAAGTATTAGAATAAATTAATATTTTCTTATACATTTAGTTTGTGATACCTATTGTATTTGCCAGTATATTACAATATAATAATTTTTTTAATGGGACGATTGCTCCTGTATAGTGTTCTACAAGACTTCAATATTTGGTGAATATTCAGTAATCTTTAACTTAAGGCAGCACTCCAGTTTCAGGTCAGTTAGATTACTTCTTAACTGACTCTTCATTAATTTCATATATGAAAAGATTTGCTTACAGTAATATGTGGATCAGAAAATCCATAAACCTTTGGATTTCAAATCCACTAATTAAAGGTGATAAATGTAATTGCTACATATCTTCTTCAATTTGTTTTGTCAAAAAAGCTAGTGTAGCTTTATATTTTCTAAACTCTTTAAATCTATCTCGAAAAGCTTCTTGCATGTCAACAATAGTGTGTGCGAAAAAAAAAAAAAAATTGCAGTAATAATATGTTTTTGTAAATTAATAAAATGTAAAAATGTTTTTGCACGTAAATCATTCACAAATACAGATATTTTTTTTTCGAAACAAATAACTTCTTCTAAAAGGGAATATGCAGTAGCTCGGGGAATTACCGGGCGTGAATTGAACCGTAAAACATTCTGAAAAAAACAAAACCTGTATAGTACAGGCAGAAAGTTGAAAATTAAAAAATAGATTATATTAAAATAAAAACCAGCCAATTTTCAAAGAGCCACAAAATTTTCTAAAAGAGCCGCAGGTTGCTGACCCCTGTTCTAGGTCTTTTGTAGTATATTAAATAATAAAAGTCTGGTAAATTTATAAATTTTCTTCACCTCTGGTGAAGAAAACTTAATAAAGAGGATAAACGACATAACAAGCATAGGTTCTTACCAATACTGGTTGATTTTTATTACGACCACTATGGATTTTAACTCTAGTGCGTCATAATGAAAATGACTGATAACTCTACAAATGACCATGGCATTTCCATTTCTTGTGAAACTTGTTTTTCTCTTTCACCATTTTTATGACACACTGAGAATCATTTAGAATGTTTGCAACTTAAAAGCGTTTTCACGGGGCAATATGAATTTAGCAGACTATATAAAATGTCACGTATTATTTTTATATTATTTTATTTTATTCTTATTCTTATTTTTATATTTATTTATTTTTATTTTATTTTATTTTATTGTATTATTATTATCATTTTTATTCATGGATTTTAATTTAATTTTAATTTTAATTTTTATTCTATTGTTATTTTTTATTATTTATTTATTTTTATTGATATTCATCATTTTATATTATATTTTATATTTCTTATACATCTATATATTTATTTATGCAGTTTACACTATACTTTCATTCATAACTTTTATTATACAAGGTGTCTCAAAAGAAATTTTATATTTATTTAGCTTACTGCGTGAACGCAACGTATCCGAGGGGCGCGGGGGTTATGTCAATCGGTAGCCTGGCTCTTGGGAATTTAGTCGCTATGGAGCGTTTCTCGGGAGCAGACCGCGCGTTATGCGTGCGAGAGTTTTACAAAAACGGTGATTCGGCGACTGTTGAGCGTAGAAAGTTCTGCAGTATTCGAGGTTTTTGCCACTTAAATGATGCGCCAAGCATTCCTCTCATTCGACATTGGGTTAAAAAGTTTGAAGAGACTGGTACAACACTGGATAAATCAAAATCCGGGCGACCTAGGTCATCAAGAACGGTAGAAAACGTGGAGAATGTTAATCAGTCTGTTCGTGACGACCCGAACCTTTCAATTCGGAAGCGCGCAAGTGCTTTAAATGTGCATAGATCATCATTACATCGCATTATGCACAAAGACCTAAAGCTGCACCCCTACAAAATTCAATTGGTGCAAGAATTAAAGCCTCAAGATGCCAGTCAGAGGCTTAATTTCGTAAATCAGGTGATTGAGCGATTTTCAACGTTTACCAACATTTTGTTTTCGGATGAAGCTCATTTTCATCTTAATGGCCACGTAAATAAGCAGAACTGACGCTACTGGAGTGTAACGAATCCGAAACGCAAACATCAGAAA
Source organism: Liopterus haemorrhoidalis (assembly GCA_963971575.1). Taxonomy (NCBI): domain Eukaryota; kingdom Metazoa; phylum Arthropoda; class Insecta; order Coleoptera; family Dytiscidae; genus Liopterus; species Liopterus haemorrhoidalis. The sequence continues at coordinate 28,752,541 of OZ020623.1, forward strand.
CTCCTACATTCGCCTAAAGTGACCGTATGGGCTGCGATGTCGGCGCGAGGAATTATCGGCCATTACTTTTTTGAAGACGAAAGGGGGCGTGCAGTTACAGTGAATTCAGAGCGTTATGTGGAGATGTTAGACAAATTCTTGGTACCTGAACTGCAAAACTTTCCTGGCTATAACCAAAGAACATGGTTCCAACAGGACGGAGCAACTTCACACACGTCCAATATGTCTCTGCCACGTGTTCGTGAAATTTTCTCAGGCAAATTGATCTCCCGGAGAGGTGACATAAATTGGCCTCCACGCAGTCCAGATTTAACCCCTATGGACTTTTTCCTATGGGGTTATCTTAAATCTAAAGTTTACGCCAATAAACCGACTTCACTGGCGCATTTGAAAGAAAATATCCGTCACGAAACGGCAGCCATCCCTGAGTCCACCTGCCGAGACGTCATAAGTAATTTTACTGTTCGATTAAATGAATGCCGAGAACGCGAGGGTCTACATTTAGACGATATTATTTTTAAGAAATAAATCCCCAAAATTGTATTTTAATAATTAATAAACATTTTTTCTATATACGGCTTACTTTTTTTTTAATCGATCCACTAAATATAAAATTTCTTTTGAGACACCTTGTATTTATTACTATTACTGTTACACTACATTCTACTATTAAATACACTTATACTATTATCCTATTGTAGCTCCGATGAAGAATAAATCTTATTCGAAACTTGTCAGCTGATTTGATTGGTTTTCATTACGGTCCGCAATCCGTACAACTTCCTTCTTCACTATATAAAATATCATAAAAGTTATCAACACATTTGTTTACATTTTTAGTTTAATCACTTTAACCTAACTGACGAGATAGTTTGTAGACAAGAGAGTAGACACACTGTTTAAAGTTATAACATTGCTGAAATACAGATACAAGATACTTAAATTTAAATATCTAGACACAGATACATATTTCAAAAAGTATCTAATTTGTATCTAGATACAGTGGTACCTCGGTTTTCGTCGATAATCCGTCCGAAAACAATCGTTAAAATACGAAACCGACGAAAACCGAGGCAATTATTTTCATATGAATCGTAATCAATAAAAAAATTGATGTGAAGTGTGAATTTTCACACATTTCAGTGTTTTGCAGGTATTTAGTAAGAGAATGATGATTATTTGGGATGCCTATGGCTTCCATTGGTTGTTATATGCTCCGCCCCTATGATTTCGTGTACATTGAAACAGAATTAAATTATAATTTAAACAATTTCCACTGGTTATTAAATTTACGCTTTAAAAAATTAAATGCTACATTTGCCAAAATATAACTAGAATTTTGAAAAAATAAATTAAACAAAATAAAATTAAAAAAAAAAAAACAAAAAATAACAAGTGTCTTCTCGCAGGGTTCGATCCCTTTCGATCGAGTTAGTTGGGTGAGAAGCCAGCGTCATAACCACTATACCAGGATACACCTTCCAGTGTAGCGTGTTACAGAGCTATAACTTGTGTACATTATTAGCAAAAAATCACAAAAAATGCGTTTCCAAAAACGTAATCTGATCAAAAATTCCTGTTGTAATATTCCGGTTCACACCAATGTACATTACTTAGAATTTTTTGCACAATTTTGGAAAAAATCGCTTCAAAATAATTTATTTTGCAAAAATAAAAATTTGATCGTTAATCCACGTACCAAGGGCTTTCATTTGATACCCTACTCAGAATTATAAAAAAATATATTTTTTTCGATGAGTACATATTTGTTTATATTTTTAGGGGGATATGTTTTTTAGATGTTTTAGTATATTTCCTATGTGCGGGTCAAAGAGTTGTATAAGCATGCCAAATTTCAACTCTCTAAGTTTAGCCGTTTGGCTACAATTTTTACCGAACAGACAGACAGACAAACGACAAAATGACGGTATAAGGGTTTTTTGATCATACCTACAAAACCCTAAAAAGCACAAAAATACTAACACTGGAAAGCAATGGAATTGTTTGGCTAGACGGGCGGGCTAGATGCACACACAACGATAAACAACGCAACACTGCGTAGCACGTGGGTCGCGGTACGCCGACGAAATCCGAGGCATCCGACGAAAACCGAGACAAAATTTTTCGCGAAAAATCGGCGAAAACTTAAACCGACGATAACCAAAGTCAACTAAAACCGAGGTACCACTGTACTTGAAAAAGTATCTAGTTACTGTATCTAGATAATTGTAACTAGATACATTACAACACTGGTTAGTGGTAATTTTCAGTGATCTGAGTGTGAAACACTGCTCTGTATTTGTATTATTCATATAAACAGCACACATAAACATTCCTTATAACATGTCAAAGGCACATACATATTTTAAGCATTAGTAATGATAAATGATCGACCTGGCAAGGAATGAGAAAGTGATGACGAGATGCACAGTTCTTGTGACTTGTGTCACGTGTTCATTTCAATTCCACCTTCTGAACAATGTACTATATGTAGGTGTGAACAAAGACTTTGCTATAGAAGAATTGTATGTTTTATTTTTAGATTCTATTCAGAGGATTAGATTTATGTTTGTTTCGAGTAACATAAGAGTCTTTTTTTTATATCAATTGACAAGAAGTATTTTCAAGTAGTTCACAACACAGGATGTTATGTAAAACATTAATTAATAAAGAGTGTGATGTAATTAATGATTAATGATACATTGCCTTTGCTACTTCGAGGATATGCAAATGATGACTTATGGGTTTTTAGCATTTGGCGTTTTTTTTTTATTTATTTTTTTTTTACGGCCAGCAAATCTTTTTTAAACTAAGATTGGCACGAAATATTAGACCCATTTTTTTAGAAACTAACGATCCTGTTGAAGCTAATATTTGTGTATCGTGTAATTAGCAATACTTTCGTATGCAGAAGCGGATAGGTACAACTAAACTGGCCCAGGCAAATTGCGACATTGGCCCAAGAGTTAAGTAGAAAATAATAGTAATACCTAATAATTAGAGCCCTGCGCGGATAAGCTTTTCTGTATCCGCATCCGCATATCCATGATCCGCAGCTTTTGTAAATAATAAATCCGCATCCGATCCGCATCCGCAAAAATATCCGCACAATCCGCACAACAGATTTTGCTGTCAGTTTGGAAAGAACTAACATGTTTCACCTTATTCGGTAATCGCTACTCTAAAACACAACTGAAAAATTTTGGATTTACCAGCTTATATATTACTAACCTAACCTGAAGGAGGCTAAAAGTTTTGGGGCCTAAATGCGTTAATAACTTTGAAATATAGAGAGAGACAATAATTTTGGGGGACCTAAGCGTTCTTTTTCGTAGGGAGCAGGTGGCGTACTGCTCATGAAATACGTGTTGATAGTACTGTCAAGTAACATATTAATGTCAACTAACATCTCACGTCAGTTTTACCTTTTACAAGGTGAGGAAAAAGTAATGCAACGTGTCTATATTTTTTTAAATATTGAATTAAGAAAAAGAAAAATCAGAGAAAAGTTACTTGGTAGAAGGTGCTACATATTTTTGTGACATAGTAATTCTCTTACGCTATTTCGCGCATAAGTTAGGCCATGCAAGTTTAATTTTTCAAATAGTAACATGAGTAATTATCAAATTTTTGGAATCAGCTAGACTTTTTACTTCGGGAAGTATAAAAAAATTGGCAGGTTACATAATAAAATTTTCGAGAAAATTTTCTATAGGTAAATTTTGGTATTTATTAGATTTAAAAGCCAGAATTAGAGCAGAAGTAGGAAGAATTACATCGAAAGTGCATCAGGCAACTTTTATCCAATATATTATTTTCTATATTCAGTAATAAAAAGAAAGTTATGTTGTTTGTCTCAATTCAATCTCGATCATGGACAATTGTCTTAATAACAGTAACATAGAGTGAGATTGAATGCTACAAAAGAGTGAGATTGAATGCTACAAAATTTTACACGTGTATAGAGACAACCGAAGGTAACCGAGGACTGCGTAGTCAGAACACAATAGCATGATTCTCCGAAAGTAACCGAAGATTTAATGTTCACGCGGATATTGCGGATGAGCGGATATGAAATTTTATCCGCATCCGCATGGCTTAAATGATAATTTATCCGCATCCGCAGAAATGTTGCGGATAATCCGCGGATACCCGCTCTTCTTCCTCACTTTGTACTATTTTTTCATTTTCCTCTTCATCTTGTTCATCGTTCTCGTGTACTGTTTCGTCGACATGTTTGAAAAAATTATTTAGAGATTTTTTAAAATCTTTTCAATTTGATACAAATGTAATTGATCTTTGCTGATATTTTCTTTCAATTTTTTCAATAGTTCTACTAGCTTTGTTAACCTATTTGAAGGCATTCCATTTCTTACAGTATCAAAATTTACAGGAGATAAAAGTGCAATGTCAGCAAATAATATTACACTATTTCGAAATCTTTGTTCTTAACTGGAAACCAATATATCGAAAATTACACTGTGAGATTCAATTTTAAATTTCTTTTGCAAATTTTAAATAGAATTATCAACTACTTTTATTAACCGTTTTTCAGTAAAATTAGTACTTATGTTAATATTTTCTTGTATGTTAAGTAAATTTGAAGACAATGTAATAAATGTATGGGTAAGATGCTCACAACCAAATGTCAATATTAAACTGAGTGAATTTAGTGAAAAGGAATATGATATTTACAATATTAAGCGACACCGAATAATTCAATAAAAGCGGCAAGCAGCACATTATTGGACACTTGTGGCATCTAATCAAACTTCTTATTCATTGTATATATAAATGATATGAATATAAATGACTAAAATGTCTTCAAAAATGTAAGATTGTGTTACTTGCAGACGATACGCTAATACGAAGTCTGTTCAAAAAGTATCGCGAATTTTGAATTTCCGCGGGTTACGTATATTCGATTTTCGATTTTTTTTGTGGCGTTATGTTGGTACTTATGTCTCTCACTTATGCCTACAAGTTCGGCCATTTTGAATGTTCAGTTAATTTTTGACAGTTGCTTTGCTTGCACGTGTTTTGGCTCGTCTTCGATTTTTGCCTATACCAAAAAATGGATCAAAGAATCTGTATCAAATTTTGTGTCAAAAAACAAAATTAAGTGCGCGGACGCATTCCGAATGTTGACTGTAGCATATGGTGAAGCTACCTTGGACCGAAGCAACGTTTATCGGTGGTAAAAAATGTTCTCAGAGGGCCGAGAAGATGTGAACGACGAAGAGCGTGCCAGACGCCCGAGCACGTCTACAACAGACGAAAACATTGATGAAGTGAAGAAAATAGTATTGGCCAATCGTCGAATCACCGTTAGAGAAGTTGCTGATGACCTAAACATATCGATTGGCTCGTGCTATTCGATTTTTACCAATGATTTGGGCATGAGACGGGTCGCCGCGAAAATCACATCGTTGCTTCTGCGCGAATTTTTGGCCAAAAACAACACACTAATAATGCCGCAGCCAACGTATTCCCCAGATCTGCCCCCTGTGACTTTTTCTTGTTCCCGAAACTGAAGAGGCCCATGAAAGGACGACGCTACGCTACGAGTGAGGAGATAAAGACGGCATCGAAGGAGGAGCAGAACAAGATCACAAACAATGATTTTTTCAAGTGCTTCGAGGATTGGAAAAAACGTTGGCACAAGTGTATAATATCTGGTGGGGATTACTTTGAAGGGGACAAACTAGATATTCATGAATAAATAAATAATTTTTGAAAAAATACAAAATTCGCTATACTTTTTGAACAGACCTCGTATGTATATAATAATTGGAGAGTGGTCAATCTAGGTATGAGTACGTATTAATCCTATTAAAGTAAAAAGAACAATATTTTTTCCAATTAAGTAAAATTAACACGTATTATGATGACCTAACTTAACCGCACTCTACTAATAACTAGAGTGCGGCTGAGTATATTTTATTTAACTGAAAAAAAAAGTTCTTTCTAATTTTATAGGATTAAAACATATTAACTCCTAGATTGGCCGCTCTCTACTAATAACCGTAGTTAAGTATTTAAAAGTCATTAAAATTTTTACTAAAAATAAATGTCTTTCTGGGATTAAATCAATTTTATTACTACACTATTAATGTGTCATTATAAAAACATTAATTTGTTATTTTCAACACAACATTCCTTTTCAATTTAATAAACTTGCTATTTCCAAAAATATGATAATTTCAAATAGGATGTTGATTTTTCATTCTTCGTCAGTATCTATATATGTATTTATTTTAGGAATATTTTGTCATCTGTCTGCTATTTAAAAAAAATAAATTTACTGAAATATTTAATTTTTTACAGACACTGGACAAACTAATTTTTTAACACATCAGAATATGATTTTTAAAAATTACTTATTTTTATTATTTAATCTAAACGTCAAGATGGTTGATGTAATATCACGTTTTTTTTTTTTTATATATATATAATACAGACTCCTCTATTGTCGGGTTGTAAGAAGACATTTTTGAGATTTTTACATTAAGCTATTTATGTTGTCATTATTTTTGTGAATAATATTATTATTATAATTTGTTATAGTTGAAGGTAATGGGATTCGGACCAGTCAGAAAATAAACCAAATTTATTAACTTCGCTTACGTTTCGATTTAATTTAAATCTTCATCAGAGCTTAGTTAATAGTCACGATATAAAATAACAAATTAATAAAAAATTTATGTGAAGTGTGAATTTTCACACATTTCTGGGTTTTGCAGGTATTTAGTTACTGAATGATAATAATAATAATAATAATAATTTATGGACCAAATTACATATACATCTATTGTTTTTAGTCAGTCATTATTAGGTACATACGATTTCATATACAAAATTCAATATTGTCAAAATTACTAAAATCATAAATGGGATTTTTCAACAAAATGTCCTTAACTTTATTTGAAAATTCTCTGCATGATAGTTGTTTAATCTCCTCGGGCAACACATTGAAAAATTTTATACAATAGTAATTTGAGCTATTTCTGGATTTGTTCATGCGAAGGTACTGAGAACGGATATCGTTTATTGAGCGAGTATTGTATTCATGCGAATCTCCAACAGTAGTGAATTTGCTCAAATTCTTATGTATTAGCAAGAGACAATTATAAATAAATAATGCTGGTAAAGTCATTATTTTGAGACTTTTAAAATAATCTCGACATTCGGCTCTGTAGGCAGCGCCGGCGATAATTCTGACTGTTTTACGCTGAAGGCTAAAGATTCTGTCAGCGGACGGAGAATGTCCCCATATAAGTATCACATAGTTTATATGTTGATTATTTGGGATGCCAAAACAAATTTTATGTCAAAATATTTTTTTATGAATTTTAATTCGAATGTCTAATACCATTATTTAAGTTTCTAAATATGTACAGTATTTTATTTATACAGCAAGGTTCAGTAAGATTTTTAAAATTGCGCCTATGGCTTTTCCATTGGTTGCTTATATCATAAGTCCCGTCCTCTGATTTCGTCGAACAGAATTAAATTATAATTTCAACACTTCCCACTGGTTATTATTATTTACGCTTTTAAAAAATAAATACATTTACCAAAATATAACTAGAATTTTGACAATATAATTTAAACAAAATAGAAATGCAAAAAAAAACAGAAAAAAATAAAATAAACAGGAATCGAACTCAACGTTCGCACTGCAAATTACAAAGTACATTACGAAACCATCTGAGCTACCAGAGTTTCTTATCTGAAGTGTTACATAGCGAATTAAATATTTAACATATTTTAGTTAAAAACACAGAAAATGCGTTATTTTCCGAAAACATAATCTGATCAAAAATTCCTGTTGTACTATTCCGGTTCACACCAATGTACATTACTTAGAATTTTTTCAGATTTTTAATTTAAACCATTTGGGCTACAGGGTGTGGGACAAATTTTTTTTTGCACAATTTTGGCAAAAATTGCATCAAAATAATTTATTTTGCAAAAATAAAATTTTGATCGTTAATCCACGTACTAAGGGCTTTCATTTGATACCCTACTCAGAATTTTAAAAAAATATATTTTTTTTTGATGAGCACATATTTGTTTATATTTTTAGGGGGATATGTTTTTTAGATGTTTTAGTATTTTTCCTATATGCGGGTCAAAGAGTTGTATAAGCATGCCAAATTTCAACTCTCTAGGTTTAGCCGTTTGGCTACAATTTTTAAAGAACAGACAGACAGACAGACAGACAGACAGACAGACAGACAGACAGACAGACAGACAGACAGACGACAAAATGACGGTATAAGGGTTTTTTGGTCATACCTACAAAACCCTAAAAAACACATCATATTGCCCGGTTATTGAACTCAGAGATAAGCAAAATGATTATAATTATAATTTGTATTATCAATAAATTAAAGTGTAGTCTAAATCAGCGTTTCTCAACCTAAAATGTATCGCGGACCAGTAAACATCTAATTTTCTACAGCGGACTACGCAAAATAATATTGTAAAAGTATTTTTTTGTTTTGATTTTTGTAAAATAAAATCATGGGGCGCAATAAACTTTTATATGAGTTAACAAAAAATAATTTAGTGCTGAAATATTTTAATCACATTTAATGATTTGTTTTTTATCAGAGTTATTGATGACAGATGATTAGATGGAAATACATAGAGAAAATATTTTCAAAGATTGTGGTTGAATTTAAATTAATTTAATTTATTTGTTTATTTATACAAAAAATACAAGATAAAATAGTTAGATTTTTACATATAATAATAATAATAATTTGTACAATGGATAAGTGCCCATGATCAGTCATTGTAAGAATACAAAGACTGTTCTTCCTCATGAGCCCCCAAAAAGTATAAAAATATAAATAGCACATATTAACACAACCAGGATTCTTTGCTATTGACAATTCCACAATTGTCATGACCAACATTGCAGCATGTAGGTACAGTTATTCACAAAATTGAGCGTACAAAAGTTTTAGAAATATACCTCTTAGGATGCCTATAAAACAGATTACTTAAATCAATTATTTTTTATTTCTAACATACATTTTAGAGATACAAAACTATCATAAATGGTATAAAATTAAATAATATTTAATAAACATTTGTTAAAGAAAACAAAAAATATATACATTTTCAGAGACACAAAATTGAGCGTACAAAAAGTAGTAATACTAATAAAATAATTAGAAAACAATCAGTTAATTTAAACTAATATTTTGTCGCGTCACCTTTTGCTTCTATTACTGCTTGAAGGCGATTTGGCATAGACTGCACTAATTTTCCACAAACTTCTGCTGGTATATTATTCCATTCTTCTTGAAGTTTCGTTTTAAAATAATTTTTATTAAAAAATTAATTTGTTTTTATCCGAACTTTTAATTCTCTCCATAAATTTTCAATTGGATTGAGATCAGGCGATTGTGGCGGTGTTTTGAGTACTTTTGGTGCATTGTATAACAGCCATTCCTTTACAATAAGAGCAGTATGTTTGGGATCGTTATTTTGTTGAAAATAATAAACTGGTGGCATATCTAATTTTTCTGCAGTAGACGTAAGATTATTTTTCAAGATGTTTAGATATTTCCATTTATCCATGATCCCTTCTATAAATTCTAAATTATCTGGGCCGTTTGAGCCCATAGCACCCCACAACATAACTGATCCGCCTCCATGTTTTGCTGTCGAAACGGTATTAATTTTTTTAAATTTTGTGATGGGCTTCCGACAAACAATTTGTCTGCCGTCCGAACCAAAAAAATTAATTTTCGTCTCGTCAGAAAAAATAACTTTATTCCAGAAGCAAATTGGTTTGTTTACATACATTTTTGCAAATTCTAAGCGTTTCTTTTTATTCGTTTTTGAAATCAATGGTTTCTTGCCTGTTATTCGTCCATTGTAGTTATTTTTCCGGAGTACTCGGCGGACTGTTTCTACTGAAATTTGTTTATTTAATCTTTTTGACAATTCTGACGTTAACTGGGGTATACTAATTTTAGGATCTTCCTTGATTTTTCGCAAAATAAATATTTCTTCCACAGTTGATAACAATTTTTTTCTGCCTCTGTCCGTTTTGTTTTTGATAGTACCTTCATATTTAAATTTATTTATTATTTTTTGAATTGTTTAATGTCTTCGGTTTACTATATCCCCTATTTCACGCATTGTATGACCCCGAGCGTGTAATTTAACTATTAATTTTCGTGTAGATTCGTCAGTCTGTTTACGTTTATTTTCCATTATAATAGAAACAAAATCACTGTACTTGAATATGGCCTAATGCAAACTAAACTAATGAAAAAACCATCTGTTGCAAGATAAAACCTATGCAATATAATTTCAGGAAAAGACAGGTCTTAAATCAATCGAAATTAACTAGTACGCTCAATTTTGTATCTCTAAAACATTATTATTTTTAGTTTTCCTTAACAAATTTTTAACAAATATTACTATACTTTATATTATTTGTAATAATTTTGGATCTGCAAGGTGCATTTTATAAATAAAAATTAATTAGTTTTAAAAAATCTGTTTTATAGTCACGTTTTATTAAAAAGTATATTTGTCAAATTCTTGTATGCTCAATTTTGTGAGTAACTTTATGTAACGTTCCCTAACTTGGGCAGAATTAAGTAAGAAAAGAACATTGAAAAGAACATGAAATAAAAAGGGCAAGATGAACCTATTAGAAGTTAAGACTTTTTTTAAGACTTTTATAAGCTTTTATACATTTTTATAAAGTTTTATCAAATTTTATCCCAGATGAGCTTCTTTATATATTTTTTAAAAGAGATTAAGCTAAAAGATTTAAGGTTCTCAGGAATAATATTATATTTAGCGCAAATGTCAAATGAGAAGCTATGTTTAAATATTGCAGTTTTGTAATAAGCTCGAGAAAGGGTACCTTTAAATCTTATATTAACATTATGCACATCAAATCTGAAACAAAAATTTGATGGCGCATTAGCCCTTCTGTTTCGTGAATTAGCTGTGAAAGATCAAATAGAATACAGACTGTGTTTAAGAAAGACACCAGATGATTTAAATAAGCTATTAAATTTAGTTAGTCCATTAATACAACGAAATGATTCACTAATGAGGGGTGCGATTCTTGCAAGAATAAAATTGGAATTAACGCTTTGTTTTCTAGCCACAGGAAATAGTTATCGTAGACTACAACAGTTTTTCTCAACCGGTGGTCCGCGGACCACTAGTGTTCCTTTTTAGTGGTCCGCGAAATGCTTATACATGATTATTTTTGAAATATGATCTTTTGTTCATTTTCAGTGATTTTTTATTACTGAGATATTATATAGATGTAGAGTCTACATACGAGGTCAGTTCAAAAAGTATTGCGAATTTTGTGTTTTTTCAAAAATTATTTATTTATTCATGAATATCTATTTTGTCCCCTTTAAAGTAATCCCCACCAGATATTATACACTTGTACCAACGTTTTTTCCAATCCTCGAAGCACTTGAAAAAATCATTTTTTGTGATCTTGTTCAGCTCCTCCTTCGATGCCGTCTTTATCTCCTCACTCGTAGCGTAGCGTCGTCCTTCCATGGGCCTCCTCAGTTTCGGGAACAAGAAAAAGTCACAGGGGGCCAGATCTGGGGAATACGGTGGCTGCGGCATTATTATTGTGTTGTTTTTGGCCAAAAAGGTGCGCACAAACAACGATGTGTGCGGGGTCGTTCACATCTTCTCGGAGAACAGCCCTCTGAGAACATTTTGTACCACCGATAAACGTTTCTTCGGTCAACATTCGGAATGCGTCCGCGCACTTAATTTTGTTTTTCACACAAAATTTGATACAGATTCTTTGATCCAATTTTTTGGTATACGCAAAAATCGAAGACGAGCCAAAACACGTGCAAGCAAAGCAACTGTCAAAAATTAACTGAACATTCAAAATGACCGAACTTGTCGGTATAAGTGAGAGACATGAGTACCAATATAACGCCACAAAAAAATCGAAAATCGAATATAGGTAACCCGCTGAAATTCAAAATTCGCGATACTTTTTGAACAGACCTCGTATACAATAAATTTGTTTAATAGTAGGTACATTTATTATGTGTGGTCTGCGGTAAAAAAATAAATATTTAATTGGTCCGTGGCACGTTTTCGGTTAAAAACTCTGGTCTACAACGTCTTTTTCATGTATCAAAGGCAGCTATTTCACAGATGATTTCAGAAATCATCAATTAATAAATCAATGTTAGGCAATTTATGTAAATAAATTATAACTTACCTGAATATGTTTTTTTTTTCTATTTGTTATGACAGGTTACCGCTTGCCGCCAATTTGAAATGAATAAATTTTGCGTAGTGGGGGAAAAGATAGTAGCTAGTAAATACGTCCACGAGCTAGCTGCTATCCTAGCACAACTACTAGAAGCTAGTACTTTACTAGTCACAATGTCAACTGTTTACACAGGATAGTAACTAGTTTCTAGTTACTTGCACTAGTTACTAGCTCTTTTACTCTACCAATGTAAACCCGGCATTAGTAAAAACTACATTTTCGGGTTCTGTAAATATAATTTATGTTTTATATACCTAGTTTTGCCGTAATTAAATATATCTCTTAACATCTTGTTTGAATTTTAAAGTCTTGATTTAGCACAGTAATATATCGAGTGTTTCAACTCTCTACAAAATGAAAGTAAATAATTCAAATGATATTTTTCGTTTTTAACTGCCAATTTCTAAAAATACTGAAAAACTATCTTATAAAACTTTCGTAAAGAAATTCTGTAAAATAAAATATAATCTATTTGTCAACAAATGTACAGTTAAATACAAATAAGAGATAAATAGAGTTGCTATGCAAGAAATGATCTTATTTAGCTTGGAGCGATTTACCCGTTACAAAGACGTCCTTGCCTCGAACCGCTTACACTCTATTGCACTGTGTCAGTATTGCCATACCGCATTCCTAATAGTGTATACCAGTCTGCGAGCACGGCTCGTAATTGACCTTTTATGCAGCCACTTTAATCAAATTAAATATTATTAGCAATATATAATTATTTAATTATTTGTATTATAGTTCATGTATTCATTAGAACTGATTGATGTAGATATTGCCTCTCGATGGACATGGAAAAAATTGAAATACAAAAAATAAATATCGGTTTCCATGGAATCTAGAGAATATTGCTTGGCCACATTATTAGATTTTTCAAAAGCTTTTGATTGTGTCACCCATTTAATAATATTAGAAACGTTAACCTTATATGGATTTTACGAGAACAGTATGAACTTGATGACATCCTACTTAGAAAACAGGACACATATTGTTTCATTTAAAAATGTCTCGTCAAATTCCTTAACGGTTACCTCGGACGATCCACAAGGATCAATCCTCGGCCCTCTCATCTTCTTGATTTATGTCAATGACTTCCCCTCGTACATTGGTGGAACCAGTATTTTGTCATCAGTAAATAAGATATCATAGCTTCCTAGACGACTTTTACTCGCGGCCATATTTATTTACTTATTTAACAAGTTTTCGCCACAAAACAGGACAGATGTCCCAATAAAAGGATAGCGACAGATACATTAATTAAATTTACAAACACAAATATGTACAAGTGCAAAATACAAAAACAAACAAAAATGTATATACATATGTACGATCAAATACAGTAAAAATAAATACATAAATAAACTTGTGACGCAATTTTTATAAAAAAAAAATCAGCAGTGGACACCACAGGACCGACCGCCATCACAAAGTACTTGTATAAAATACATTCTAGCAGCAGAGTAGAAATAACTTGACTTAATATTTTCTAATAGAGATATTATTTATCATGACCATGGAAACGTTACATATAAGTATGAAAAAATAGATACTTAGAAAAAATTTCGAAACATTTTTCAAAAATTTTTCGTTTTACCATAAAATGTCTCAAATAAAAATTGTTAGTTATTACTTTTATAGCAACTTCTGTTAAATAAATTTTTTCGAAATATTTTTCTGTTGCTAAATATTCACAAAAATCTTAAAATCGACACGAGTAAACTCCACTTTTGTATGACTTTTTGACAATATTATTTATATGCTCATAAAAAATCATTTTACTGTCTAAACTTACTCCTAAGTCATAAATTTTGGATTAGTCTATTGACATCGTCTTGAACAGAGTAACAGTCAGCAATAGAAGATATTTTTTTAAAGAGTTTTAGATCATATGCATACATAGTAAAAGACGTGTGTTGAAAACATTTATAGATATCATTAATAAAAATGTTAAATAATAGCGGACTGCCATGAGGGACACCGGATGTTATGTAACTAGGATTAGATGTGAATCCATTCAGTACCACACACTGTTTTCTGTCTTTTAAATACGAATGGAACCATTTAAGACAGATGCCGCTACACCAACCTCAGCAAATTTAGACAAAAGTATATTATGATCTATGGTATCAAATGCTTTATTGAAATCTGTGTACACAGCATCCACCTGAATACGTTCATCCAGAAGCGTACCTGGGGGTATGGCAGGCATGGCACGTGCCCTGGGCGCCAGTTGAAAGGGGGCGCAAAATGGCAAAAAAAAATAAAAAGGAAAACAAAACAAAAAGAATAAAAAAAGGTTAGGAAAAAGCATTTTGCCCCTTTAGGGGTGAAATTATTTAAAAAAAAACTCAATAATTATATGCCAAAACGAAATATTATCTCAATAAACATAGGATATGAGAAGCGTTCTACAATTGACCCCGAATGTAGATTTAAGGGTTGTTTAGGGCAAAATTCTGAATTTCGTTCATAAATATTTGTAACCTTTATAAGCAAAAAATAAGTCGATATCTTATTGGTTCCAAGATACATTGAGGAATCCTTGAAATCATATTTCACCATATTTCACCACCTTAAGGGTCGAATTTAAAAAAAAAAATGTTTTTGGATGCTTACATCATGGAGAAGACTGTAAAAGACAAGAACGGTGTGCTATTGACTAATGTAGAAAAACAACTGCAAAGATGGAGAGAACATTTCTCAGAGATTCTAAACTTACAGCGTTGTAATTTAGAACCAACGATACAAACGGAAATATGCCCTCTTCCAATTCGAACCTCCCCGCCATCTAAGAGAGAAATTATTGTCGCCATCAAGAGTTTGAAGAACAACAAGGCTGCGGGCTGTGATAATATCACAGCTGAGGTACTTAAAACAGACGTCAACTTGTTTGCTGAGTGTCTTCATCCACTCTTCACCAAGGTGTGGGAACAAGAGTCATTTCCTTCGGACTGGCAAGAAGGCATTGTGATTAAAATTGCCAAGAAAGGGGACCTGACGGACTGCAATAATTGGCGTGGCATTAACATCTTATGCTCAGTAATGAAGATTTTTTGCAAGATAATCCTTGAAAGAATGGTCACAGCTATCGACAAGAAATTGCGACCTGAACAGGCTGGTTTCAGAACAGGCAGGTCTTGTATAGATCAAATTAATACCCTCAGGATTATCATCGAACAAGCAGTCGAGTGCCGTTCCCCCTTGTATCTTATTTTCGTCGATTATGAAAAAGCATTCGACTCTGTCGATAGAGAATGCATTTGGGCTGAAATGCAGAATATTGGAGTGCCTGACAAAATAATATCTCTGGTTAGAAATAGCTACAACGGCTTCACGTGTAGAGTTCTACACAATGGTAGCTTGTCAGAACCCTTTCCAACCATTACAGGTGTTAGACAAGGTTGTGTGATGTCACCGCTTCTTTTTTTGATAGTTTTAGGCAGCAGTCTGACTGATCGAGCGCCGTCGTGTAACGTAGCGTCGAGTCGTGTAGCGTCATTTAAAAATTTAAAAGCTGGTCTGACTGATCAAGTACTGTCGAGTATTATCGATCATTCAGCGTCAAGTAAATTTGTTTCTCACTTGTCAAATAGTGCAACCTAAAACTATCAAACAGTTAATTTTGTTTTTGAGGTAATATTTGGACAATAAGTTGTTTTTTATACAATATTAGTATGTCAGATAGCGACGAGGCTGAAATTCTCTACTTAATATGGAGAAATAAAATAAAAAAAAAGAAGAAAAACTTATGGGTTCGAAACATATTTTTAGATAGAGAAGTGTTAGGAGAATTTCACCATTTGAAACCTCAACTCGAAAATGATGAGTCAATGTTTTATAGCTATTATAGAATGAATAAATCATCATACGAGTTACTGATACATTTAATTTAATTATTTCAATAATTCATTAAAAAAACTAAAATCAGACACTTATTTTGGAACGGAGGGAGTATTTTACTTTACAAATAAAAATATTAAATTGGAAAAACAGTAATGTTAGAGTGAACAATATTTTGAAAATCATCTGGGAATCTAAATATTTAGAACTTCCATTTAATATCCTACATGAATAATAAAAAATCCAATTTACCGCTAGTTTAGTCTTACATTTGATACCCTACATTTTTTGAGCAAATTATTGAGTGCAATCACCCAAAATTATTATTGAAAATTAATTTAAGTCCGTGATTGATCATAGAGATCGTCGTTTTCTCTAACTAGATTGATTAATAAATCAATCTCGATTGTACTCCACACTATACTAATTAGCGAGTCCATTTTACTCTATATTGTAATTTTGTTTTTTTTTTGACGTTCAAACTGTCAAATAATATATGGTTATGAACTAATATGCTTAAATGCGCATGTGCTATTGCCTCGAGCGTCGAGTGAAATTCAAACCGGTTTGAAATACAAACAACTTGATGCTACTCGACGGCAAACGATGGTTCAGTGCGACTCATGCCCTTAGTTAACGTGTGTTTGAAATTTGCTCGACAGCAAACGATCGACAGCACTCGATCAGTCAGACTGCTGCCTTAGACGCCGTGGCTAGACGATCAACAGCTAACAAACCCAGAGGAATCATTTGGAATCCGCTAACACCAACAGTCAGACTGGAGTCACTGGATTTTGCAGACGATAAATGTGAGTTGTCGCATAAGCATGGAGACATGCAGCAAAAACTAAATGACCTCACGATTGAATCTGCAAAAGTTGGATTGAAAATCAATAGCTCCAAGACAAAAGAAATGCGGATAAATGCAGAAACCGATAGACATTGGATAGAGCTCGGTAACCATCAAATCGAGCGTGTGGATGATTTCCAGTACTTGGGGAGTGTTGTGTCTGTGGACGGTGGCGCGGATTTAGATATGGAAAGCAGAATACGCAAAGCGAGAGGCGCATTTATCCAACTTAGCCGTGTATGGAATTCTGCGATCTACAGTACTTCCACGAAAACTACCATATTCAGGGCATGTGTGACGTCAGTTCTTCTGTACGGCTGCGAGACTTGGTTCGTAACAGAAGCTATCAAGAGAAGAGTGCGAGTATTTGTAAATCGATGTCTTCGAAGAATTCTTCGCATTTATTGGCCACGTAGAATATCAAACGTAGAATTGGGGGAAAGAACTGGTCAAATGGACATTAATTTGCAAATAAAAAGAAGAAAGTATGGTTGGTTAGGGCACACTCTTCGAAGGGCTCCTAGCGAAGTGTGTCGATATGCACTAGCATACAACCCTCAGGGCAGTAGGCGTAGAGGGCGACCCAAGAACACCTGGCGTCGCTCAACCCTGCTAGAAATAAATGTATGGAGCTCTCAAAACCAAGACAAAAGACTTTATAACAACATCACTGACTTGAAGCCTATGGCAGATAGACGAGTTAGATGGAGAAATTTTATTGACAGCCTATGCTCTTTTTAGAGGCAGTCCAAAATCACCCGATGATGGACAAGGCTTGATGATGATGATGACATCATGGAGAAAATGTGCTTTCCGAATTTCATGACTATGTCCAAGGGACGTTTTATAGAATAAAAAATAGCAATCTACTCCTTTCGGGGTGCAATTAAAAAATATGTTAAAAAGATATTTTAAGTTTTTAAGTTAACAGTTTTAATACCGAAACACTCCCTTAGAATGAGAATTTTGAGATGCTATATGGCCTCTGTTCGAATCCTGGTTTTAATCTATTATCATACTAAATTTGGTTAAAACTGTTTTTAAAAAAGATTCGTCAAAAGCAAAAATAATTAAACCAAAATAATAAAGTTCATAAATATCGGCAAAAATAAAAAAATATAATATAGATGTTGTCTCGTTCTACATAGACTAATCATAGTTTTGCTAAATAACTGATATAAACTAATATTTACCGACAATATTTGAGCCGAACATTTCTGATGTTGCCCGAAGAGCCATTATCAGAATATAGTCATCCAATCAACTATTGAACGAAAATTCCTATCCCCTCACTGCATATTTAATAGATATTCCAATGTTCCAATATAATTAAAAACAAAATTATTAATTTCTCGTTTCTAGTGGGACTTTTTTGAGATTTTCGTTATGATAAAGGCATTTCCTACCTGTATGCAAAATTTCAACTCGGTAGCATATCTGGAAGTAGGTTAGAATTTCCGGACATAGCCACAAATATTCAGTTTTATATATAAAGATTTCCAGCCAAGTTATTTTAAAATTTAATTTTCAAAAAGTGGATATGACATGTTTGGATAGGGGCACAATTTTAATGTTTGCCATGGGCGCCATTTACCCTAGGTACGCCCCTGCGTTCATCCATTGAATCGACAACAAAATCAGTATAAGCCACTAAATTTGTGTCAACAGACCTGCCAGGGAAAAAACCATGCTGTTCCATATTTATAATGCTTTTAACATGAGAAAATAATACGTTATAAACTATTTTTTCAAAAATACATAATTTCGAAATAGGTCTATAATTTTCAATACTATTTTTATTTCCATTTTTAAATACAGGTACAACAATAGCTTCCTTCCAAGCAATCGGAAACTGACCACTCTGTAGTGACATATTAAATAAAATGCTTAAGGCAAACAAAGAGAGACTGCATAATTTATTATAAAATTGAAGGAATTTTATCCGGGCCGAAACCTTTATTAGCATCTAAGTTAGTTAAAACATCAAAAACTTAAAACATTTTCTCTGATAGTTAAGTTGTTAACAGTAGAACATGTTATGTTGTTACATATTGTATTTTATATATATATATATATATATATATATATATATATATATATATATATATTACACACATATGCGAGAGTGAAAACAATCCCAAGTCAAATCAAAACGTCGCCTGTATTGGTAAATATGTAAATTTGACAAACACCGAATTTTTTTCTTGTAAAAACAAAGGAAACATACTATGGAGCGTATAAAGAGATCCTTAACCTCGATACGAGTTCGCTATACTTCAACTTTCAGTGTCAAAACATCGTTGTTAAGAGAAAGGGAAAATATACATGTTCAATTTGTACGTTTACCTAAATTATAGGTGAATTTTAGTAACTTTCATATAGAAATTAAGTGTAGATAAATACCAGAAGCGTGAAACGACGCTTATAAGATATTAAAATTAACTTTCCACAAATTTAAGCCAAAATTAGAATTTAATTTAAATATTTCAAGCAATAAAAGGTAATAGAGCATAGCGAATAAATTTTCAGATTTCAAACAAATATTTTAAAAATTTTATACAAATTATCCTTATAATCAGGGCCATGCCAATAGGCGAGGCAGATAGGTACTCGGGGCGGCAAACTGAAAAGGAACCAAAAATATTTCTAAAATATATGTATACAGGGTGTTTGTTTGAAACGGGGCACCCCGAAAATCTCCTTTATTTGTAAAGATACAAAAAATCTTCAGAACAAAATTTAAACTAGACAAAAAGGTCCATCTAAAGGTTACTATAAGAATTCTGAGGCACTTCCAGTTTCACCGGAAGTGATGTTAACTTTTGATCTAGCATAGGGAATCGATAATTTTATATTTTTTTCCTAAAAGTACATTAAATTAGCTTTACAATGACACCAAAAAATCATATTTTTATGTTAACCATTTCAAAATGGCGAACATTTATTTACAAAATAATAATCAACATAAGTTTTACAAAGTTGAACGTAGCAAGCTTTGAAAACAATAAAAAAAGAAACAAAATATCTCTAAAATAAACTATTTGACTATTTAGAAAAAAAAAATTTTTTTTTCAAACAAAAATAAGCAAAATAAACTATTAAACTCTTGTTATTTATAAAACATTTAATTGAAAAATTAAAATTTAAGTTATTTCATATAATAACTAGTTATAACAGTTTATTTTAGAGATATTTTGTTTCTTTTTTTATTGTTTTCAAAGCTTGCTACGTTCAACTTTGTAAAACTTATGTGGATTATTATTTTGTAAATAAATGGTCGCCATTTTGAAATGGTTAACATAAAAATATGACTTTTTGGTGTCATTGTAAAGCTAATTTAATGTACTTTTAGGAAAAAAATATAAAGTTATCGATTCCCTATACTAGATCAAAAGTTGACATCATTTTCGGTGAAACCGGAAGTGCCTCAGAATTCTTATAGTAACCTTTAGATGGGCCTTTTTGTCTAGTTTAACTTTAGTTCTGAAATTTTTTTGTATCTTTACAAATAAAGGAGATTTTCGGGGTGCCCTGTTTCAAACAAACACCCTGTATATGAGCCCACTCCTCTCCGTAAAAAAAAACAATAATATATTTGTATTATTTTACGGATATGTTTTCGAAATGCCCCCCCCCCCCCCCCAGATTAATTTTGTGTGTACGCGCCTGTTTGTAAATATATAACAATTATGGAAATTATTTATAGATATCACAAAATAAACTAATAAAACTTTAAACTAATATTAAAATGAACCTAAAACTATAAAACTTAAATGTATAACAAGTAAAATAAGGTATTAGTACACAGTAAGATTTTAAAGTACGTTTATTATTCCGTTAAATAGATTAGCAAGAAAATTATAGAACTAATCAAATTGAATCCAGTGAGTACATTTCACTGCTTTTTGATACATGATCTCAAGTAAAAGGTAAAAAGTATCGTTTGTCTTCGTCTCACATATGGGATGAAAGAGTGAGTGAACTAATGAGAGAAAGTGTCTAGCAGGCAACTCCATTCACATACTGCAAGACTTTAAAACGCCATCTAGCTTTAAAGACCATCTGCAGACTCGAGATAAGACCACATGGAGCCAAATAATGACAATAATGTGGTTTTGTTTTTTAACGATTATGTTTATTTTCATAGCTGTTTAATTAGTTAAATATTTTATTATTATTGTACGAGTATTGTGTGAATTTACTTATTTATCTTTACTTATTTAGTTAAGCAAGTAAAAATATTTACTGTCTTAAGTTAATATTTTAAGCAGGCTTATATTTGTAAATATATGATTTTAGGGAACAAATATATCATTATGATAATACCCGTCAACAATGACGGATTTATAATATAAAAATTTAAATTGTTTGTATCCATATTTGGTTTTATTTTCTAACGTATCTTAATTTAATCGCCGGTCAGCGAATCAGGGGACAGGATATCACCAGTTAGCCAATCACGGGAGAAGGTGTTACCTGTCAGCCAATCAAGAGACAGGGTGTCCCCAGTTAGCCAATCACCAGAGGAAAAATCAGCTGTGGCCACCACAGGACCGACCACCATCATAAAGTACTTGTATAAAATACATTCTAGCAGCAGAGTACAAATAACTTGGCCTAATATTTTCTAACAGAGATATTATTTATCATGACCATGGAAATGTTACATATAAGTATGAAAAAATTGAGACTTGGAAAAAATTTCGAAAAATGTTTCAAATTTTTTTCGTTTTATCAAAAAATGTCTCAAATAAAAGTTGTTAGTTATTGCTTTTATAGCAAATTTTGTTACATAATTTTTTTCGAAATATTTCTCTGTTGTGAAGTATTCACAAAAATCTTAAAATCGATACGAGTAAACTCGCATTTCTAGTCAACCGATTTTTACCAAAAGTTGATCAACTTGTGTCATTGATGGCAGAAGCTTAAATATGAAGTTTCATAAAAATCCTTTCAGCCGACTTTGCTCTGCCCGTGTACACAGACAGACGGACGGACGGACGGACGGACGGACGGACGGACGGACAGACGGACGGACAGACAGACCGACAAACATCATGCTAAAAGTAGTAAAAACGTTATGTAGAGACCTCAATTCGTGGAGATCCATCGAAATCTCAAAATATCAAAATCGGTACGATCACAATACCTCCCTTATATATGTTGGCGGTCGGTAAAAATTGACGTCATAATGTTATCGACACTACATACAGACACTTGCGAATTATTATTGTACATTGGCTTTTTAAAACGCTTTGGTGATACGAAGTAATATCGAAGTAGGTGGATTTTAAACGGTTCTCATATAGATATTATTTGAATTAGTTATATTATAACCTTGCGTCTTAAAATGCTGAAGGAGGAGTAAATTTTACTCTGACGTTTAATTAAATTGATATTTAGTAGAGCATCACATTACTTACCGATGGTTTTAGAACAGTCTAGTATACATTAAATATTGGAGGAAAATTAATCAAAGACAATGTTTGAGTGATTTTGAACTCAAATAAATTGTATGTCTGGGTATGAACATGTAGAAAGATTGTTTCCGGTGCTTATAAACAGGCGTTTGATTAGGTATGCTGTTGTCGGCGCTTGTTGACACCATTTAATGGACACGTAGAAACATTATTATCAGTGCCTGTTTACCAAAATAGTTTCATCAAAAAGTGGCGTAGTTTATAATATATGTTCCTATATTTGCTTGGAGGAGTAATGTATCTATTAAAACATGCCACTTATGCAAACAATACGTTGGAAAGCATATTTATAACAAAATAATAACATTTATTCTGCCAATAAGTAATTGTAAATGTCGGTAATACGCAACATCAAAGAAATTTTATTAAAAACTATCAAAAAAAAAAAAAAACAACAAAATACCAGAAAACTGATTGTCAGTTTCTTGTAAATAATGTTTCAAAGATTCCTGTAACTTATCGGTGTATGTTCCAAGCGTTGGTGCACAGTAGGAGTAGGATAATAGCAGAAATTAGCACACAGCGTATGCACATCAACACCAAACGGCTCGAACTTATAAATTATAATAATAGGGGATACGCATAAAATTTATATTTTCTTCAAAGTACATTTTTTTGATGTTAATATTAGTTATATCACCTAACAAAACGAAAATCACATTTTAATTAATATTTCAGCGAAATTTTTTAATTAAAATATAAATTTGAAATAAAGCCGACCACAGCGCGAAGATTGCCGAGTAAATACGACTGAACATGACGTCAGAACCTACACGGCCCAGACAACCTACTCCAAGGTAAACCTTTACGTGTCTATTAGAGATGGCAACGATTAAACGAATATTGAAATAATCGATTATTTGGTTTCAATTAACCGATTAATCATACAATATTTTTGGTTTCGATTAATTAATGATTAATCAATGAATTTATTATTAATCGATAATTTTATTTTATTTTCAAGAAATTACCTAGTTGCATTGTTGAAACACGGTCGGTAAAATGACTGCTCTCTTCTTTTCAATAAAGTCCCTAGATTACTAGGCCTTCAGAACACTCGTTCTCGCCCAGCTGGAGAATTAAACTGACCCGCTACTCATTTCTGCCCAATAAATTGCTATAGTTTGCGTCCAGTCAGTGCAAATGCTCACTAGAGAAACGTAGTCTTCCAACTCGATAATTTGCGATCAAAACCTGGTAAGTTACAGGTCTTCTGGATGCAAGCCGTTGTTTCCTCAGTCGTCTGTGAACAGTTAGTGATGACATTGCCAAATGGCTATTGGCTCGTGGATGCTGTTCGCTAATGACGCTTTATATTGTAATTAATAGAGTTTCTGGTTACATCCAAAACACCAGCGATATTCTAATACTACTGTCATCTTCATATAATGGCGAAACTCGTACGTTTTCTGGCCACAATTTAATCTTATTGCACAAAAAACTGCTTGGTAGTTAGAAATCTCTAAGATGGGTAACTAATGGCAAAATTTTATTTTAACAATGAATTATTTGTATTAAAATTTACGTACTTAATATGCAATATTATATAGTCTTCGTTCAAACGGGCATTATTTATTGTTACAGTCTGTTTAATTAGCAACAAAAAATATTTGTTTATGCAGACATTGTATTACCTTCCATTACTTATATTTTCCTAATAAAACGGTTGAATGATTTTATATCAACCTTTAAAATACAACATTAAGACTGTCCCATTTTTTGTCGCCGAGTGTATTTGTTTCTTTTTTTATTTCATAATCGATTATTTTTTACCAACATTTCGATTAATTAAATGATCAATTAATCTGTTAATGAATTTTTATTGCCATCTCTAGCGTGTATAGTGCATTGTGTGAGAATTTTGTATTTTTTGTTTTTTCAACAAATTTTGACGCAATTATTATTAAAATGGCAGATAGAGATTTTGTTATTTTTGAGTGACAATTTACCCAACATTGATGCTTTTCCTCCTTGTCTTTTGTTTTTCACCATTAGGTAATGAAATAAATTGTTTTTGTGGAGTTCTAAATAAAGTATTTGTGCATATCGGTACTAAGCAATATTTTCGATGTTTCGAAGTACTGGGTCTGGATCTTCCATATTTTAGATATTCTAATATAAAATTTAATTCGGTAAACATGTAGAATAACTTTATTTTAATTAAAGTCGCTCTAACTTTACACAACCTATAAAAGTCACAGCCAAGGTTTAAACAATCGGAGTGTTTTTGCGCGCTTATAATTTTTTTAATAAAGCCTTTAAATTAAAAAGAAAAAAATGAAAACTGTTTTTTTTTATGTTTATATGCAACAAAAGGAATATAATAAAAAATAAAATAATGCCTATCCCCTATTGTGTAAATTATAAACGATGTCACAAATATAGGTTAAGTTCATCGTACAAAACATAGAACCGTGGTAATTATAGAACTTGCTGTAAACTGTGCATGCCTGTATGCCATAGCTCACCGAGGTGGGGCTTATAGTGTTAACATTATTCGCTCCAAAGGCCCCGTACACCGTTAGGCCGAACGCTATTTGGAGTTACCATATGAATACCTGAACGGCGAAAGAACGCAAAGGGTAAAAGGATACTGAAATTTATGAATACCCGACCTCATTATTAGAAACGCCTTATTGCATATAATGCTCCTCCAGTGGAGTACGATACGGTACACATTTCTTATCTAGCATTTAATTTCATATTTCCAATTAAGAGTGTTGTAATATATTTAGTTATACCTAAGTATCTAGATACAGTAACTAGATACTTTTTCAAGTATCTAGATCAGTGGTTCTTAACCTTTTTGAAGTCACGGAGCACTTTTGACCATAAGGTAAATTCGTGGAGCACCAAAATCAAAAAGCCAAAAATAATTCCTAATTTCGAGGTTCTGAACGCAGCATTACATTCCGACATACAAAAATATCATATTTTAGATTTTTTTTCTAATTTGTACAACCTTTCGTTGTTTTATTTTGAATTTTTCGGCTGTTTTGCCGCCCCTAAATTGTTGCCGCCCTAGGCAGCCGCCTAAACTTGCCTAATAGTAGAAACGGCCCTGGAGGAGTTTAAAATACACCCAAAACGAGTAAAATATTGTACAATCCATGTATTGTCCATTATTTAATATCTGTAAAACGGCTACAGCTACAGCGGGATTCCCCACACTTTAGAGCTGATCGAAAGAGAGTATGAGCTAAAGGAGTAGGTTTGCTTGTATCATAAAAAAATAATTCACTAATAAAAAATGCCTTACCGGATAGTTATCTAAGACCTGAATTACAGATGTTATAACTTATGAACAGAACTCACATAACATAATCCAAATTAAAACATATAAAATGTGACTATATCAGAGGATCTGACGGAGACACTGAAATATTGAAATGAGAAATGCGACGCAATTTCAATCATTTTTACTTCAGACAGCGAGATAGGAAGGGAAGTGTCGCCACAAACATACAAATGCTGACGAGCAAATAATTGTTTTCATTGTCACAAAACAAAAACAAAGTTATGTTTGGCACAGTGAATAATATAGGCCGGTAGAGTCAATGCTCTCTCTGGGTAATAAGATATGATTGGAGTCATCACTATAATTCAGATTTAAAAATTTCGCGGAGCACTTGGAGCACCAGTGCTCTGCGGAGCACCGGTTAAGAACCAGTGATCTAGATACAAGATACAAATTATATACTTTTTGAAATATGTATCTGTATCTGTATCTAAATTTCAAGAAATACTGGGTTTAAATATAAAAAGGAAGACCTAAGACATGGTCTAATGGAACTTCCCCAAATCGTTCTGAAAAGAATAAAATTTCTTAAAGAATACATGAAATTAAAAGAGGAAAGAATCTACAAATTTATATATCAATCCTAGATTTTTAAAGATAGGAATGTTTATCGTTCTTCGCAAGACGAAGATCTTTAATAACATTTAAGCGGAACTAAATGTAATATAATTTTCTTAAATTGTCACTAGCTAACTTTTTATATATTGAAGTGGGCTTTTGCTGTACAAAATAATAAAAAATTACAATCAACCGGTAAAAGTTATTAGATTTGAAAATCTTGTTCCGCTTAAAGCAGGATACCGACTTAAGTTCAAAAGTTATTGAATTTTATAATTTTTAATACTTGCTTTAGTTTAATTCAGTGTATTGATTATCTAACCGAAGTCAACTTCTTATTTCAATATGACCCACAATTTTTTATCACGTACTTAATCCCTATAAAATCCTGAAATGTGAGAAAATACATACATATTTCAATACAAATAATTTTTTGTTTTTAATAAAATATGTTCTATTTAAATTTGTTACTCATTATTTTTCCTAATATTAACATTAAATCTGTTCGTAGAGACACAATGGTTTATTATCATCAGATGCAAGCGCAAAGTAATTTTAACGGACTCATGAAATTTGCGCTTGTGGTTAATGGTAAAAATCTATTTGAACTGACTACGAACAGGTTTATTGCTATTTTCCTAATTCTATTATCCCTAAAAAAGAACTGGTGTTAATTTTAATCTCTGCTACGCTTATGTATTTATATTATAAACGAATGCACAATGATACACAATTTTAATTGGACTAATTTGGGGCAAAATATAGTAGTGTGCACCTAAAAACTAGGTAGTTAGGTTAGGTTTAGTTGGCATAAGTTTAGGACAAGAAAGTAGTCGAATAGAAGCCTAAACTTGAGAGACATATATAATTAATGAAGTTTGAGCGGACCGGTCAGTACAAATTTACCAAAAACTGCAATTACAACTAGTAATAATGTTTGAATATTCATTATTTGAAGTAAAATTGTATAGAACATTTGAAATTCAAAATTTCGATTAGAATTATAGAAAATTTTACACTTTGTCACTGCTTTCTGATCTTTTTGTCTGTCAGAAACCAGCCGAAACATTAAAATAAATTGTACAAAAAGGATGAAAAGAACGCGAAACATTTCTAACAATTATTTTTGATAATTCTTACACACTGACATTTTCATTTATTTTTGTTATCATTTGATTTAAATTTGTATACAGGCTGTTTGTTTGAAACGGGGCACCTCGAATAACTCCTTTATTTTAAGAGATACAAAAAATTCTTCAGAATAAAAGTTAAACTAGATAAAAAAGGCCCATCTAAAGGTTACTGTAAGAATTCTGAGGCACTTCCAGTTTCACCGGAAATGATGTCAACTTTTGATCTAGCATAGGGAATCGATAATTTTATATTTTTTTCCTAAAAGTACATTAAATTAGCTGTACAATGACATCAAAAAATCATATTTTTATGTTAACCATTTCAAAATGGCGACCACTTATTTACAAAATAATAATCAATATAAGTTTTACAAAGTTGAACGTAGCAAGCTTTGAAAACAATAAAAAAAGAAACAAAATATCTCTAAAATAAACTATTTGACTATTTAGAAAAAAAAACTATTACTTTTTACAATTATTTTACAAAAAAAAAAAAAAATGTTCGATCAAACCACCATTATTGTCCACACATTTTCTATGTTTATTTTTTGTATCTTTACAAATAAAGGAGATTTTCGGGGTGCCCCGTTTCAAACAAACACCCTGTATATTAAAAAAAAAACCTGCTTTCTTATCCTTCTGGATTTTCAAGTACAAAATATTTTGTCAACTTCACCATCCTTGGTGATGGATGATGTACATGATGTTAGAGTGACGTTTAATTAGTATAGGTAAATTAATTTTATATTAATTATAAGATTGTTACTATATTGTATATTGTTGGTTACAGCACCTGAGGAAGCCAACAAAGTTGTTGGCGAAACGTTGTGTTACTTAAATAAAAGTCTGTCCAAAAAGCTGAGTGAAATTATTTCCTATTTCTACTATTAAATTTTATTGTGACGAAATTTTTGCAAATTATTTAAATTTAGTTTTAAAAAATTAAATGCGAGCTCTTGGCACTCAAATAACGAATCAAACTGGTTATAAAAAAAACTGTTGAGTTTGATGTGATTATAAAAAAATATTGTCCTAGATATGTAGCATTCTGTTCGCTTTTTACACTTATTAAATACCTAAAAAACCCTGAAATGTGTGAAAAGTCACATATTTTAATCACATCAATATTTTCAATGAAATATGCTTATAGATAGTAAGTACAAGGTGTCTCAAAAGAAATTTTATATTTAGTGGATCGATTAAAAAAAAAAGTAAGCCGTATATAGAAAAAATGTTTATTAATTATTAAAATACACTTTTTGGGGATTTATTTCTTAAAAATAATATCGTCTAAATGTAGACCCTCGCGTTCTCGGCACTCATTTAATCAAACAGTAAAATTACTTATGACGTCTCGGCAGGTGGACTCAGGGATGGCTGCCGTTTCGTGTTGCCGGATGTTTTCTTTCAAATGCGCCAGTGAAGTCGGTTTATTGGCGTAAACTTTAGATTTAAGATAACCCCATAGGAAAAAGTCCATAGGGGTTAAATCTGGACTGCGTGGAGGCCAATTTATGTCACCTCTCCGGGAGATCAATTTGCCTGAGAAAATTTCACGAACACGTGGCAGAGACATATTGGACGTGTGTGAAGTTGCTCCGTCCTGATGGAACCATGTTCTTTGGTTATAGCCAGGAAAGTTTTGCAGTTCAGGTACCAAGAAGTTGTCTAACATCTCCACATAACGCTCTGAATTCACTGTAACTGCACGCCCCCTTTCGTCTTCAAAAAAGTAAGGGCCGATAATTCCTCGCGCCGACATCGCAGCCCATACGGTCACTTTAGGCGAATGTAGGGGTTTCTGATGTTTGCGTTTCGGATTCGTTGCACTCCAGTAGCGGCAGTTCTGCTTATTTACGTGGCCATTAAGATGAAAATGAGCTTCATCCGAAAACAAAATGTTGGTAAACGTTGAAAATCGCTCAATCACCTGATTTACGAAATTAAGCCTCTGACTGGCATCTTGGGGCTTTAATTCTTGCACCAATTGAATTTTGTAGGGGTGCAGCTTTAGGTCTTTGTGCATAATGCGATGTAATGATGATCTATGCACATTTAAAGCACTTGCGCGCTTCCGAATTGAAAGGTTCGGGTCGTCACGAACAGACTGATATTATAAACATTCTCCACGTTTTCTACCGTTCTTGATGACCTAGGTCGCCCGGATTTTGATTTATCCAGCGTTGTACCAGTCTCTTCAAACTTTTTAACCTAATGTCGAATGAGAGGAATGCTTGGCGCATCATTTAAGTGGCGAAAACCTCGAATACTGCAGAATTTTCTACGCGCTACAGTCGCCGAATCACCGTTTTTGTAAAACTCTCGCACGCATAACGCGCGGTCTGCGCCCGAGAAACCCTCCATAGCGACTGAATTCCCAAGAGCCAGGCTACCGATTGACATAACCCCCGCGCCCCTCGGATACGTTGCGTTCACGCAGTAAGCTAAATAAATATAAAATTTCTTTTGAGACACCTTGTATTACACACTTTAATATAATTTAAATCATAAATTTTATGACAAATCGATTGGATAGAACTGCTCTACATCATAATTCTCATTAATTTCTTTCCTCCATAGGAAATATAGGTTTTCAATTTCTTTTTAGAAGTTCATCCACACATAGAATTAATAAAATACCGTTAAAATAATATAATTACTAATAAAAGTAAACACTTCGATGGAATTCCCTACGATGATTATGTATTTATTTAAGATACATTAGGAAGCATTCCGTACATTTTTACTCATTCAGTATGTACAGACATAAATTAAATCAACATATGAATCACCCTGTAAAAACTTAACCTCAGAACAAGGTATTTTTTTAATTTAACTGTAATCTTTCTGTCATAAACTGTAATTTAAAAACATTAAACCGTAACAGAAGTGATTTTTACCTTGTAAATATTATTCTTAAATATTGCTACGAATAAAAACCGTATCAATATAATATCCTCTGACTTTCAATAACGTCTGTCTAATTATTGAAACGGCCTTCATTTTACAATTCAAGTACCAAAAAACCTGTCCGTAAAAGTGGGTGCAGCATTGTGACATTGCATATTTTTTTTAGTTTCTATTAAAAACTCGTTCCTTTAGACAATTTATTTGTTGTCGTACTGTTTAATTCTTATTGTTTCCAAGCATATCCTGTATTACTTTTTACTACAAAAAAGAGATTTTTAGTAAAATTTCATCCATCACTGCTTTAGACGGAGCGGAATAAGAATTCGATATGCTGTCATCATTTTGCATCATACAAAATGTATGTTTGTGTATTTCAAATATTAGGTGTGTTCGTAGAGTCACTTCAAATGGTTTATTATCGTTAGCATTACGCGCAGAGTTCGTAGAAGTGTTGTTGTACGTAGGAATGTTCCGATACTACTGATACCATACCAGT
Source organism: Liopterus haemorrhoidalis (assembly GCA_963971575.1). Classification (NCBI taxonomy): domain Eukaryota; kingdom Metazoa; phylum Arthropoda; class Insecta; order Coleoptera; family Dytiscidae; genus Liopterus; species Liopterus haemorrhoidalis. Next base: position 28,783,422 of record OZ020623.1, read on the forward strand.
ATCGATATTATTCATTCGATATCGCGATTTTAGTATCGATACTAATCTTTCGATACTTTACTTATATCAATACATTTGACCCAATATCGTATCGAATCGTTTTTTAGGGTTTTGTAGGTATGACCAAAAAACCCTTATACCGTCATTTTGTCGTCTGTCTATCTGTCTGTCTGTCTGTCTGTCTGTCTGTCTGTCTGTCTGTCTGTCTGTCTGTCTGTCTGTCTGTCTGTCTGTCTGTCTGTCTGTCTGTCTGTCTGTCTGTCTGTCTGTCTGTCTGTCTGTCTGTCTGTCTGTCTGTCTGTCTGTCTGTCTGTCTGTCTGTCTGTCTGTCTGTCTGTCTGTCTGTCTGTCTGTCTGTCTGTCTGTCTGTCTGTCTGTCTGTCTGTCTGTCTGTCTGTCTGTCTGTCTGTCTGTCTGTCTGTCTGTTCGGTAAAAATTGCAACTCTTTGACCCGCACATAGGAAAAATACTAAAACATCTAAAAAACATATCCCGCTAAAAATATAAACAAAAATGTGCTCATCGAAAACAAAAATATTTTTTTTTAAATTCTGAGTAGGGTATCAAATGAAAGCCCTTAGTACGTGGATTAACGATCTAAATTTTATTTTTGCAAAATAAATTATTTTGACGCGATTTTTGCAAAAATTGTGCAAAAAAAATTTATGCCATACCTTGTAGCCCAGACGGTTTAAACTAAAAATTCTAATGTACATTGGTGTAAACCGGAAATAGTACAACAGGAATTTTTGATCAGATTATGTTTTCGGGAAACAATGCATTTTTTGTGTTTTTAACTAAAATATATTAAATATTTAATTCGCTATGTAACACAGCTAACAAGTAAGCGCCAGTAGCGTAGTCGGTAGCGTTGTCGATTAGTAATTTACAAACTACAGTTCGAATCCTGTCAATTTTATTTTTTGTTTTTTTTTGCATTTTTATTTTGTTTAAATTATTTTGTCATATTTTGGTAAATTTTTGAAAAATTTTTCAAAATTTTTTCTTTGTATCTATTTTTTTATATTTTTATGTAACGTTTCCATGGTCATGATAAATAATATTTCTGTTAGAAAATATTAGGCCAAGTTATTTCTACTCTGCTGCTAGAATGTATTTTATACAAGTACTTTGTGATGGCGATCGGTCCTGTGATGGCCACAACTGATTTTTTTTTTTTTAATCACTCCAAATAATATATATTTTCTATACAAAATGTCGGTAATGCAAACTCGCATTAAACTTACACCATGTATTATTTTCATAATAATATCAATGTGAAAAAATTCAACCATGCTGCAGCGTTTTAAAAATATGCCATAATATCAACGCAGATATTTTTTACCGACTACACTATCCTAACACAATTATAAGAGGTTTGGTAAATATTTGTTTAGTGTATTTCCTATATAAACATAAAAATTTAAATTCATTGACACATAATTAGAATATTTGAAAAATGACGAAATTATTTAAGAATGAAATTATTAACTTCCGGAATACGAATACTGAATATAGGTAGTTATAGAGTAGTGTGTTGTGTAGTGTAGTATGGAGAATGGTGCAAGTAAAGGCAGGAAACAGCGGCTCGCTCCCCATTGTACTGTACGCACACGCAACATCCGATATGCGTGTCTTGGATATAGATAAGACATACATTCAGGCACGTCATTATTCTACCTTTTCATAATCAACATTCACAACATAATGTTTTGGTTAGCGGTTGTTTTCTTATATCTGAACATATGCGGCACTATTGCAAAGTAACACAAAATACAGCACTAAAGTGGGTATTACACAGTTCAATTTATTGTTCAGTAAATTGAAAAAGTTTTTTTTTTCCTTTTATTTCTTGGCTTTAGCAGGTTTGGCTATTAGCCAGATATAAATAAATACAGTCAGCGCTCGCTTAACGTACATCCGCTTAACGTACGTTCGATGATACGTATATGATTAATTACGGATCCTATGTTCGTAACATGAAAATGTCGCTTTTGTACGAACGTGCACATTGTCCGCGCGAACGTACATCGCGTCACACGAAAACGTCGTTTTCGTATTTGATATGGCAACTTTATGGTTAAAAAAAAAGGGAAAAGAAATAGCACACAATGTATAATGTATAATCGGATTCACGAAAAATGTCCGATTATTAAATGATGATACTACATTTAATTTTGAAAGAGTAAACTTAACGTGAAATTTTTCTGAATAAAACTAGCAGATTTTAAAATTTTCTACAAAAAAGATTCTTACACTTTTTTTTTCATGAATGATCATTTGCAAGATATTGAAGTTTATTAATTTAATGCCCCTAATATTTTCGTAAATCCGAATAGAACAGTAAACACGTAGTACTAACATATACTAAATTATTATTATTATGGGGTTTGTCAGGTCTTGACAAACCCCATTATTATTATTATTATTATAAATACATGTTAAAATAATAAAAATAAACCATACATTATATAAAATAAACATGTTTAGAAAAATAAATAAGTACTAAAAAAATTATTATTTGTTGTTTTTAATTAGAAATTTGTCCATTGTCAATTGTACCGCAGTTTTCTTTTTGTCTTGATATAAAAGTTTATAAAAAGCGGTGCTATCGCGTATAATATTAACAACACTGAAACTTCTATCAATATCCGGGTCCGAATTTTCGATAGTGTCAATGAGTTCTTCTACTTTGCCTTATTCCACTTTCTATTTTTAGTTGTATTTCGTTGTTTCGTTCTCGGTTTTTGGGTCTTCTTTTTCAGTTCTCATTTGCTCTTGTAGTTTTAATAACTCATTAGTTGTGAGTTCCTCCGCATGTGATTCTAACAAATCGTTAATATCTTCATATTCACGTGTCCATATTCAGTTCCATTTTTTTTAAAAATACATGTGAATACACTGCTGTGTATTCACATACAAAAAAGCACTCGTAAATACGTGTGCATATTCGGCTGCGTTCGACGTATTTACTGATTCTTCTCTGTAAGTGTGAGTGAAGGGGGAAAATTGAAAGATAGAAGTTGGTAACACTGTATTTCAAGCTTCATACGCATATCTTGCCTAAATATAACTTCGAAACAATCAATGAATATTGGTCATTAAACAAAAAAAAACGTATGTTCGTGCGAAAAAATGTACGTTCGTACGAACAAATGTGCGTTCGTATGAACATAGGGACCGAAAGTATGTACCAATTAGTCGTATTTACATGCATTTATACGGAAATATACCGTCCGCTTAACGTACGTTCGATTAACGTACGGGAATATGTGTACGCATTGTGTACGTTAAGCGGGAGCTGACTGTACATTACAGGTTTTTAAAATTACATTTATAATTTGATATTTTCTGCTTTCATATAGTTATAAATAATTTCATAAATATCTAGAGAGTTACGGTAGTAGCAAGAAGTGTCTGAATATTGGTAGGTAAGGATATTTTTTGTAAAACTAAATTTTGTATGAAAAAGTTACGATTGAGAAAATGAACTGGGCATTCGAACAATAAATGGTTCGAATTGCTGGCAGACAAATTATCACACGGACAGAAAGAAGACGAAACCATATTAATTCTATGCAGATGATATGGAGAGAAGGTGTGATTAAATCTAAGCCGGATAAAAGTGGATATAAAAGATCTGCTTTGTTAAGAAGAAGACCAAAGCTTTCTAGGAAGAAGAGGTTGAATTTGACCATAGTATGATCCTTTGAACAGTAGAAAATCTATGTATTCTTGTTGCCATTGGTTGATTGCAAAAGTTAGCCTTCAATTTATTGACTTATGTAAAGTGTTCAAAAATTTATTTTGAAAATTGAACAAGTTCTATTTTTCATCAATTTTTTAGGAAATTCTAGGTATATTTTATCTTTTTAGTTATTGCCAACTGTTTAGTTGTAGCATAAACAACAAATGTATAGGTTATGTGTTTTGTTTTCCAATTTGACAGAACCGCTAGCGTTTTAATTTACCATCATCTAAGTTATTTCTTTTGTTTTTGTTCACAGCTCGTAATTTTGGAAGATTTTTTCAATATTTTCATTTTGATAAATGTTTTACAGCTGGTAATGTAAAAGTTTTCAAAAAAAATGATAAATAAATCCTTTTTTTTATTTTATTGGCCTTTGCTGCTGTTGCAATTAGCCAGGACAATTTTTATTTGAGAAAATTTCCATGCCTGAACGGGATTCGAACCCGAGACCTTCGCAACGCAGAGCACATGTGTTAGTGATCCTTTTATTTTCAAGGTTACCAAAAAACATTTCAATTAATTGACAAAACTTGATTTATTGATCAATAAATTGAACAGTGTAAAACCAACTTAACACAAAATGATTTTGATACGGGGGCATCCACAGATAAAATTCCAGGAGGGAGAAAAACTTGGATTATTGTTATTTTATATATAGTAAAAAAAATTTTTTTTTTCTCGTGGCTAAGGGGGTGGGGAGGCACGTGCCCCGTTTGCGCCCCTTTGCGGACGCACATATTTCGGCATGTAATATTCATAAAACTATAGGAGATTTAATTGAGTTTCTATTACGTATCAGAATTTAATATATGTGTTACCAGTATGCTGTGTTACTATACATAAATGATTTTACAGTTGTATAAATATTGAGGACCTTAAATTATTGGTCATTAAAATCATAGTGATGAAGCAGGTGGACCATTTATAAGTATGTCTTACTGGAAGATTTTATGAAAATTGTTCTAAACCATAATAAATAAAATTAGTTATATCTGTTTTTTATTTATTGGTTTTCATATATGTTGTGTCTAAGGTACATGTTTGAGGAAATTATAAGATTATCAGACCAATTCTGTAACTCAGTTACTATGATCATAGGAACTAAATTTGTCACTATGAACAAGTCAGTTACTATCATGAATGAAAGTTATTATACTTTTTATAATATTTTATCTTGTAGTAACGTTACTACACAGTAACTTTTTACAGAATTGATCTGTATATCTATCAAAAAATCAATTTCTGTCTATCTGTCTGTCGGTCTGTATATCAAAGATTCACGCAAAAACAGATGTAAAAAATCTGGAACTTGAACATGCGTTATAATAAGCTGATAACTAAAGACCGGATAAATAAGCACAAAAAATATTTAAAAAAAAAACACTTAAAAAAGTACAAAAATGTGACAAAAAAAAGCACAAAAATGTGACAAAAAAAAGCACAAAAATGTGACAAAAAAGCACAAAAAAATATTAAAAAAGCACAAAAATGTGACAAAAAAGCACAAAAAAATATTAAAAAAGCACAAAAATGTAGCAAAGAAGCAGAAAAATGTGCCAAACAAGCATAGAGTTAAGTACAAAAAACACAAAATTTAAAAAAAAACAAGGTTTGCAGACTGACGAAATTTATTTAAATCAGGGCTGCGAACCGGCAGGAAAATCCGAACCGGTTCCGGTTCACGGTTCGAAAAATCTGCCCGGTTCGGTTTCGGTTCGCGGTTCGGTTCGGCTTGCAACCCTGGTTACGACTAACACGATTTTGGCCAAAAATCTGAAAAAATTATAGGTATTGTACATTGTTCTAAGCCAGAAACGTACGAGAGAAATTAATTGTTTTTTTTTTTTATTAATGGCTAAATTATGACTTATTATTTAAATTTAGTTTAAAAAAATTAAATCGAAGTTTCTAGTACTCAAATAAAAATGGTACTCATCCAGCATTCTGTTGGCTTTTCCACTTATTAAATACCAACAAAACCCTGAAATGTGTGAAAATTTACACTTCACATCAATTTTGCTATACTAACTTTTCGTTTTTAGGGTTTGTAGGTATGACCAAAAAACCCTTATACCGTCATTTTGTCGTCTGTCTGTTCGGTAAAAATTGTAGCCAAACGGCTAAACCTAGAAAGTTGAAATTTGGCATGCTTATACAACTCTTTGACCCGTACATAGGAAAAATACTAAAACATCTAAAAAACATATCTCCCTAAAAATATAAACAAATATGTGCTCGTCGAAAAAAATATAATTTTTTTTAAATTCTGTGTAAGGTATCAAATGAAAGCCCTTAGTACGTAGATTAACGATCAAAATTTTATTTTTGCAAAATAAATTATTTTGAAAACCAAAACTGTGCAAACCGGTTTTAGAAGATCTAGTCGGTTCCGGTTCGCGGTTCGTAAAATCAGCCCGTTTCGGTTCGGTTTCGGTTCGCGGTTCGGTTCGGTTTGCAGCCCTGATTTAAATAGTACAAAAAAATTAACAATACATTCTGAATCTACATAGACTTAAATTAAAAATATTACCAAAACTAGAGATAAAACCCTACTCCTGTTGAACGCTGAAAGTTTAGTTAACTATAACCAAATGGTTAGAAAATGGTTGCTATGGTTACTTAAGAAATTGTTATATTGTAATCGAGAGTAAACTCGGCTAAGCTTTCAGAAACCAGCCTATTCTAAATGTTCAACCTGTTCTAAATGTTCCTTGGTAAAAAAATTTTAAATGGAATAAACATTTTTTTAAATGGATTACCTGTATATTGTTAGGCAATTGGAATAACGATTTTTTTTTGTCTTTATAAAAAACTAAACATGTTTATAATGAATTTGTTTTAATAACGGAGATATCAACGTTACAAACTTATAAAAATAGTACGATTAAAAACTTACATATAATAAAAACAAAAGTAAAAATTGTTAGCTATGGGCAAATAAATCTTGATAACTATTTTCCAAAAAATGTATATACTTTACAGTAGTCAAATTTCCTCCATACAGAGATACGGCCCTATTACAGTACATATTTCCTAGAACTCCACATCAAACATTTATAGAAAATCTTATTTGTTGTCGCACAGTGTGGAAAGCATATGTATTTTCACGTGTCCACAAATATTCATAATTTCTGTTAAAAAGATTGGCATTTGTAAAATTAGCCTCGTCCGTCCACAATATTTTGGTAACCAACGAGTTCATCGAAAATCAATTCATCGAAAATCAATTCATCGAAAATCAATTCATCGAAAATCAATGCATCGAATGATCAAGTCATCGAATGATCAATTCATCGAAAAAAAATATTTTGTAAATATTTGCGAGGAATGCCGAGGGGATCGGAAAGTCAAAAGAGCAGTGGTCAATAAAAGTAGACAGACTAAGAAATAATTGCGTAATTTTTTTTATATGGTTTAAAGAAAGGTAAATAAAGTGACATAGTGTTTGAATATAAATAAAGATATTAATGTCAAAACACTATCTTAGGTTAGTAAGGGTTTGGTTAGAAGAAGCCGAGCGAAGCGAGCTACCCATCATCTAGTTTAATGACAAAACAAACTCACACTAACATAACAATGCCATCTGTTTAGAATCAACGTACATTGAACAAATCATGTGTGGTATAGTAAATATGAATAGTAAAACTATGTACATAACACAAAACCCTTAAGACTTAACAGATGGGGAAATACCGTTTTTATAACCCTTTAAGAATGGGTGTATTAATACATGTATGATCCCATTAACCGGGTTTTTCTGATCTAAGGAGTCCTGTTCGATTTCAAAATAATCCAACAGGTATCTTTTACTTGGCGTATTTTCTGAATGGAAAATTTAAAAATTATTAATAGACCAAGTATGAAAGTTATTTAATAAGTGTAGTCTGTCAACTTTTATTGACCACTGCTTTTTTGGCTTTCCGATCCCCTCGGCATTCCTCTCAAATATTTACAAAATATTTTTTTTTCGATGAATTGATCATTCGATGAATTGATTTTCGATGAATTGATTTTCGATGAACTTACCGTGAATCATAAGCAATAGCTTACAACTTATTTGAGGAATTTTTTGAAACTTAACGAGTAATACAGGTAAACCTCGTTTTGCGCCGGTTCGTTTTACGCCGATTCACAATTACGCCGGTTGGTGTTGGCTATGGGATTTTCCGGTTCGGCTGACATCAGACGACAGAAGGCGCCGTGATTCTAATAGCAGACACACTTTTATACAAGCATAAGAGTTGATGGAGGAATTAGATCGCCCTCAATCAGAAAATCCCGAAAAAGAAGAAGAGGAGAATGGGAAAGAAAATGATGGGAAAACCCTAAAAATGGCCGATCTAACTCGTATCCTTTCTTCTATAGAAAGGTTAACAGATGAGCTCTGTGAGATAGACGGGGATTTCAATCGAAGCGCAAATGTTAAAAGAAGCGACACAGCTGCCGTTCGACCTTATGCTATGATTCTACAAGAAAGAAAGCAACAATAAAAGCAAATGAAATTGGATGCTTTTTTTTCAAAAAAGTGTGAGAATTTAATTTCGTACCGACGAACTGGTGAATTAGTATTTATTTTAAAAAATGCATTAATTATATTAAGAGATTATTATTTATTTTGTAAAAGAATTTAAACTTTATTTATTAAATACATTTATAATTTATTTTGAATATACAAGGTGTCTCAAAAGAAATTGTATATTTAGTGGATCGATTAAAAAAAAAAGTAAGCCGTATATAGAAAAAATGTTTATTAATTATTAAAATACACTTTTTGGGGATTTATTTCTTAAAAATAATATCGTCTAAATGTAGACCCTCGCGTTCTCGGCACTCATTTAATCGAACAGTAAAATTACTTATGACGTCTCGGCAGGTGGACTCAGGGATGGCTGCCATTTCGTGACGGATATTTTCTTTCAAATGCGCCAGTGAAGTCGGTCTATTGGCGTAAACTTTAGATTTAAGATAACCCCATAGGAAAAAGTCCATAGGGGTTAAATCTGGACTGCGTGGAGGCCAATTTATGTCACCTCTCCGGGAGATCAATTTGCCTGAGAATTAAGCCTCTGACTGGCATCTTGGGGCTTTAATTCTTGCACCAATTGAATTTTGTAGGGGTGCAGCTTTAGGTCTTTGTACATAAGCGATGTAATGATGATCTATGCACATTTACAGCACTTGCGCGCTTCCGAATTGAAAGGTTCGGGTCGTCACGAACAGACTGATTAACATTCTCCACGTTTTCTACCGTTCTTGATGACCTAGGTCGCCCGGATTTATGATTTATCCAGCGTTGTACCAGTCTCTTCAAACTTTTTAACCCAATGTCGAATGAGAGGAATGCTTGGCGCATCATTTAAGTGGCGAAAACCTCGAATACTGCAGAATTTTCTACGCGCTACAGTCGCCGAATCACCGTTTTTGTAAAACTCTCGCACACATAACGCGCGGTCTGCTCCCGAGAAACGCTCCATAGCGACTGAATTCCCAAGAGCCAGGCTACCGATTGACATAACCCCCGCGCCCCTCGGATACGTTGCGTTCACGCAGTAAGCTAAATAAATATAAAATTTCTTTTGAGACACCTTGTATATAGGCTATGTATTAAATAAACATGTTAGATTGTTCTTAGAATTTTGACACGGAACCTAACCTTATATCGTCCATTATATTTGAGTTTATTTTACGCCGGTGTCTCTTGGAACGGAACCCCGGCGTAATACGAGGTTTACCTGTGTTATAAAATCTGAACATTTTCCCTGTGTAGTGCTTTTATGTGAAATTTATTGCAATATTTTTGGTAAACAGTAATAAATAATGTCAAGACTATTGACTGCGCTCATGATAAAGTTTTATTGACACTGATGGTATGCACCACAGACCACAAGTCAATAAACTTTAAATACTGATTCATCGCATTGTTTAACAAAAGTCAATACAATTTTTAAAACTAAGTATGGGCCTGACTATTTGTCGATAACAATATCGGTAAATACACTCAGACTAGTTTGTGAGCGGTTTAAAAAAACATTTTTTATATAATAAAAATTTAGTACTCCAGGTCTGAGTTGATTTTGTATAAGACGTGCAAAATAATTACAAATTTCATACATAATTAAAGACAAATATCTTAGGTCTGTAAAATAGTATTACTTATGAGGTATGTAATATTTATATTTTATACATTACAGTTTTTGAAATAAAACACAATATTCAAATACTGTGGACCAAGTGAAGGTACGAGGGATGTTTCCAAAGTTCTGGGAATTTATCTATAATTTTTATTATTTTGTTAATTTTCGTCAATATTACAATGTAGTTTTTCAACATAATCTCCATTTAACTGAATACATTTATCCCAACGATAAACTATTTTTTTTAAGCCGTCCTCAAAGAACTTTTCAAAGTATCAGACCTATTGAGTAGGTCTTCGACGGCAGAAATGTTTCTTTCATTTACCGACGTGCTTGGGCGCCCACTGCGTGGATCGTCTTCTAGTGATGTTCTACCGGTTTTAAAACGATAGATGCACCGTTAAACAGTACTTTTGGATTCTGCAGACTTACTAAATACTCCTTGCAGACGCTGAATAATTTCTGATGTTTTCACACCTTCATTCCACAAAAAGAAAATTATTGCTCTTTGAGATTTTGCTGCGTCTTCCATGGTTACAAAAACAGTGCTATGAAAACGCGTCTATATCAGTCGAACACCTAAATCAGACTGAACAATATTGCACTAGATAGTTGCATAAACATGTCAAGACTTGTCTGGCACCAATAACATTGCCTATAAGTTCTGTGTAATTTAATTATAGCACAATTCCCAGAATTTAGGAAACATCCCTCGTACTTTATCAAAATCTGCTGCGCAGAAATGGTTCGCTTGCTTTCGTTCTGGTAATTTTAATGTGAAAGATGACTCACGCTCTGGGCGTCCAATCAGTGAAAAAGCTGATGAAATTCTTGAAAATGTCCAGCAAGATAGGCATATCAGCAGTATCGATATTGGTACGAAGCTAGGCATTGACCACAAAACTGTTGTGAACCATTTACGGAAAGCTGGCTACAAAAAGAAGCTCGTTATATGGGTTCCTCATGAGTTGAGCGCGAAAAACATGATAGACCGAACATCTACGATGCGCTGCTGAAACGCAATGAAATCGAACCATGTCTGGAACGTGTCATAACCGGTGATGAAAAATGGATCACGTACGACAATCGGAAGCGTAAAAGATCGTGGACAAGGGATGGTAAGCCGTCACAAGTGTTCGCGAAGCGAGGATTGACGCTGAACAAGGTGATGCTGTGTGTGTGGTGGGACTGGAAGGGAATCGTCCACCATGAGCTACTTCTAGTTGGTCAGATGATTGATTCTCAACTCTACTGTGGACAAGTAGAGATATTACGCCAGGCAATCGAAAGAGAACGGCCCGAATTGAATAATAGGAAAGGTGTTGTCTTTCATCATGACAACGCAAGACCACACACTTCTTTGATGGCCCGTCAAAAATTGCGAGAGCTTGGTTGGAAAATTTTGTTGCATCCACCGTATAGTCCAGACATGGCACCCTCTGACCATCACTTATTCCGATCTCTGCAGGATTCTCTCAATGGAATTAAGCTGGTTACAAAAGAAGCCTGGAAAATCAGAAACCACAGAAGTTCTTCACCAATGGCTTCATGGCTCTTCCCGAAAAATGGCGAAACGTTGATGATAATAATGGAGCATATTTGGTTTAAATAATAGTATATTATTATATGAGCGATTATGACAGCCATTATTCACGAAGATGACGTTTGAGCCCAGGAGACGCAGGCGAGTGGCGCAAATCATCTGAGTGAATAATGGCCATAATCGCGAATGTAATACTATACTTTTTCCACACCTAATAATACGTTGACTGCCAAGGCAAGATTCGGGATTCTTGTCTAAGAAGTCAATTTGATATAGCCATATTATATTATTAGGTAAATGTAGGGTTGTACATCGAAGGCAAAACATCGATGTTTAACATCGGCGCTTACTATCGATGTTGAAAAAACATCGATGTATCGGAAACATCGATGTTTTATTAATATTAAAAAAAGCTATTTATTTATATTATATAGGTTTTATTTAATAATGTAAAGATAGAATACGAAAAAAGTAACATATAATACACAATTGAAAATTTAGTTTCGCCTAAACCAAAGGAACAGACTTTACTATTTTTACATTTCTAAAATGAAATATTGGATTTTATTACAATACTAATATAGTAATCTCAATGTTAATTATATATTATTTAACATAAAAATAACACTGTCATACATAATTATTTTTATACTTTTTTAAGTTGAAATAAAGTCTGTTCCTTTGGTTTAAGCGGAACTAGATTTTCAATTCTAGTTACTTTTACCGATTAGTTGAAGCTTTTGATCATTTTGTTCAGGAAAAGCCAACTTCAATATATAAAAAATTGATGTGAAGTGTGAGTTTTCACACATTTCAGGGTTTTGCAGGTATTTAGTAAGTAAATGATGATTATTTTGCATGCGAAAACAAATTTTATATAAAAAAAAAATTTTTTTTGTTAATTTTAATTCGAACGCCTAATACCATTATTTAGGTTTCTAAATATGTGCAGTATTTTTTTTATATAGCAAGGATCATTAAGAATTTTAAAAATTGCGCCTATGTCTTCCATTGGTTGTTATAAGTTCCGCCCCTCTGATTTCGTGTACATTGAAACAGAACTAAATTATAATTTAAACAATTTCCACTAGTTATTAAATTTACGCTTAGAAAATTAAATGCAACATTTGCTAAAATATAACTCGAATTTTGAAAAAATAATTTAAACAATATAATAATTTTAAAAAAAAATAAACAAAAAATAATATTGTCTCTTCTCGCAGGGTTCGATCCCTTTCGGATCGAGTTACTTGGGTGAAAAACCAGCGTCAAAAACCACTACACGTTCCAGTATAGCGTGTTACAAAGCTATAACTTGTGTACATTATTAGCAAAAAATCACAAAAAATGCGTTTTTTTCCCAAAAACATAATCTGATCAAAAATTCTTCTTGTACTATTCCGGTTCACACCAATGCACATTACTTAGACAGGGTGTGGGACAAAAAAAAATTTGCACAATTTTGGCAAAAAACGCTTCAAAATAATTTATTTTGCAAAAAAAAAATCTGGAACTGGTAGTTTCTGAATTTCAAAGTTTAAACATCGACATCGGTAGTAGACATCGATGTTTTATCGATACTATCGCCAGCTCACCATCGATGTTTTTAAAACAAACATCGATGTTTTCGATACATCGATGTTTTTTTCCCATCCCTAGGTCAATGTACTACAAGTAATCTCGTAGTCGGCGCACTGGGCAAGAACGCTAACTACGGGAAAACTTGTAATGGGCAGTCGACGTGTTAAACAAATAAATAAGACAAATAAAATTGATAATTTTAATGGAAGTGATAGCGTCATCCATGTTGCCTGCTACCACTGCAGTTTTGGCTCCTCCTATTGCTATTGTCAAATATGATTGGATCAGCGAGAGTGATTTATGGATATGTAGGTTTGTGATTGGCCGTTAACAGTGAATTATGAAACCATAATTCACTAATTGCTAATAATTGCAATATAATTAAATAGGTATGGAAAAATTCATTATTACACTATAACAAAACCAGTTGAATTTTACTAAAAAAACCGCCACGAACTTTTTCCCAGACCTGTATGTATGTTCTCACTGTGATTACGTTTGATCTATAAATTGTAGGTAAATATGTCAAAGGACTTTTTTTTGTAAGTAAATGCTCTTGCAATCGAAACCTTTTTTTTTTCGTACAAGGGTCATGACGATATTCCTCAACAAATTGAACGTTATTATTTTCATTGAAAATATATATATATATATATATATATATATATATATATATATATATATATATATATATATATATACATATATATATATAAATGGTTATTGCAAGTTATCTATTGATCCTTAAATTAAACCTTATAAGCCTGTCATATATATTTTCGATATATCTTTATAGCAGTGGTTCCCAAACTATTTTGGTTCCCGGCGCCCTTAATGTATCATTGGTCTAACTAACGTAGTTGGAGGAAAAATTGGAACGTTTTCGCGATATCGAATGAAATATATCGATACTGGTATCGTATCAGTAATATCGGAACATTCCTAGGCATGTGCGACTCAGAAATAAATTAGTTGGTTTTTGATTTGTACATGTGTCACTCAATAGACTTCTTTAAAAAAATACATGGTGGATATTTTATGGCAAAAATAGAATTTTCAAATTTATTTATACATTATTTTATATTTACTATTTAAATATGTTCAAAAAAAATCAACAGTAATGTTTTTTGCCTACGAAACTATGTTGATGAAATTTTAATGTGAAAACATTTCATTAACTATGACTTTCTAATATGCCCTTTTGAAGATGTTCATATAATGACAGATTTCTGTTACATAATATATATTTTTAATTAATATTGCCATTCATGTGTGTTACGAAACATGTTAAAACTAAGATAAACCGTAAGTAATCAGAGCCACAACAACTTAAAGCAATTAAACAAATTTTTCTTGTAATAAGTTAAGTGATTAATTATATATTAAGTTAAGTTAGGTTTAAATATTTTATGAGTTTCTCAATACGCCATCAGCAATATTACAAGAAACAAAATTTCTCTTTTTTTTATTATTATTGAATATTATTAGAAATTTTTAATATATACTTAGTATTCTTTTTATCTCTTTGAACAACCCCAGGCAAGCAAGTTAGTCAATATTAATAGATTTAGAAGGATTGGCCAGGTCACGTAACACTAACAGGCAGACCTTTTAGAAATAAACGTTACATGGATGATGTGAAAAAAGTCTTCAGCAACTAAGGGTCCGAAATTAGAAAGAAAAGACTAGAAGTAGGTCGGCCTGTAGGCAGATATTCGGGTAGGCGAAGGATCACAAAGGACTATACCATATATATTTGGTTTTTGTTGATCTGCACAGTGCATAAAGCATGTTTTCTAAGTTCTCGGCGCACGTTGAAGATGCACGGCATGGGGCACTAACCGCTGCCGCACATCTCCAGAGTTTAGGATGTGGCAATGTATATATTCCCAATTAGGTATTGGCGTATGACTGGCTACATATTATATTGTATCATTCACTACGCTGACTGTAACTAACCTTGAAAAGTTTGTCTTTTTGGTACCAGACGTCTTCTTCATCTTCAGGTTGCTGGAAGGTGGCATCGAGGTTCAGATCATCCCTTGAACGCGACAAAATTTTACGGCGTGATACCATGACTTTAGGCAGTAAAGGTAACAGTAATTTAACAGGACCACAACTGTAACAAAAAATAGTAACTGTAAGTAAGTGCAGGTTTATAATATACTATAATTGAGA
Organism: Liopterus haemorrhoidalis; assembly: GCA_963971575.1. Lineage (NCBI taxonomy): Eukaryota > Metazoa > Arthropoda > Insecta > Coleoptera > Dytiscidae > Liopterus > Liopterus haemorrhoidalis. Next base: position 28,798,609 of record OZ020623.1, read on the forward strand.
CAATAAATGTAAACTAATAGTAACAAATATAATATAAGAAAATTAATACATGAAAAATTTGAAGTAATACATAATATTTGCAATTACTTTTCGGATTTTTTCAATTCTATGTATACCAGCGTTTCTCAATCTTCTCTGGCATGGGACCCCCCAAAATTATTTAAATATTGTCTGCGCTCCCCTATATATATATATAGAATATAAAGAATTTTATTTAATAATTATATATATATATGATTCACGGTAAGTTCATCGAAAATCAATTCATCGAAAATCAATTCATCGAATGATCAATACATCGAATGATCAATTCATCGAAAAAAAATATTTTGTAAATATTTGAGAGGAATGCTGAGGGGATCGGAAAGCCAAAAAAGCAGTGGTCAATAAAAGTTGACAGACTACACTTATTAAATAACTAACATACTTGGTCTATTAATAATTTTAAAATTTTCCATTCAGAAAATACGCCAGGTAAAAGATACCTGTTGGATTATTTTGAAATCGAACAGGGCTTCTTAGATCAGAAAAACCCGGTTAGTGGGATCATAAATGTACTTAATACACCCATTCTTAAAGGATTATAAAAATGGTATTTCCCCATCTGTTAAGTCTTAAGGGTTTTGTGTTATGTACATAATTTTACTATTCATATTTACTATACCACACATGATTTGTTCAATGTACGGTGATTCTAAACAGGTGGCATTGTTATGTTAGTGTGAGTTTGTTTTGTCATTAAACTAGATGATGGCTAGCTCGCTTCGCTCGGCTTCTTCTAACCAAACCCTTACTAACCTAACCTAACCTAAGATAGTGTTTTGACATTAAACTAGAAGATGGGTAGCTCGCTTCGCTCGGCTTCTTCTAACAAAACCCTTACTAACCTAACCTAACCTAAAATAGTGCTTTGTCCTTAAACTAGAAGATGGGTAACTCGCTCCGCTCGGTTTTAGACTTTTACTAACTAAACCTAACCTAATTACCTTGTTTTGAGGCGCATAGCACTTTATTTTCCTCCATATTAGCCCAATTAAAATGCGTATCATTGTGTATGAATTTATAAAAATTATTTGCGTGCAATTGCCCATAACCTGTCTTATTAAACCTTAAAAACAAAACATTTATTTCTTTTATTATATAAGTTTTCCTATTATATTTCTTTATTTATATTCAAACACTATGTCACTTTATTTACCTTTTTTTAAACCATATACAAAAATTTACGCAATTATTTCTTAGTCTGTCTACTTTTATTGACCACTGCTCTTTTGACTTTCCAATCCCCTCGGCATTCCTCTCAAATATTTACAAAAAAATTTTTTTTTGATGAATTGATCATTCGATGAATTGATCATTCGATGAATTGATTTTCGATGAATTGATTTTCGATGAATTGATTTTCGATGAATTGATTTTCGATGAATTGATTTTCGATGAACTCGTCGGTTACCTATATATATATATACATGATAGAAGCTTTATAGCGTATGTAATAATATCAATTAAAACACACATATTCAAGCACATTTAAGCATTTATTACTACGTCTATTTACAATCTGTCACATATATGTCATTATGTTATGGTTGCTAACGTAACATATTACAAAGGACGGCCAAGAACTAGATCTGATCCTTACACGGCCGTCCTGATCTTGCCGCGTCCTCGCGGCATCTAGAAATTTAACTGGAAAATAAAACAACTTGCTATTCTAACACGGCCGTCCTGCTCCTGCCACGTCCTCGTGGCTCTGTCATATTTTAATAATATCTAGAGTTCCACCAAACTCTCTGACTCTACAGAGTTCTACCAAGCTCGTTCCACCGAACTCCTAGATGTCTTCGCCTAAGTTATAATCTGTAAATAGAGCAATTTGGGCGCAAAATTGATCTTTCACAAAATCAACTATGAACGAGTATCAGTTAGTAAAAATATTTATTTGCTTAAAACTGAACCTTCCAGAAGAAAAGTAAAAATCTTGATCTGAAAGCTTCGAGACTTTTTAGAGTTATTATTTTTTCATTTTTCAACCGCGCACTCAGTGACTAGATCAACAAGCTCAGACACTCAGTAACTATTTATCAATTTCTTTCATTATAAGTTGTCTACAATACCCAACAAGCTCAGTGACTGTCGTTGCTCTACACCAGTGTCTCATCATCAGCATTGCACAGTGTGTCTTGTGGTACTCAACAAGCTATCAATTCTCAACTGAACTATCTATCAGTTTATTTTGCCGTTCTTATCTCAGTGATCTGTCATTTACTATTTCCAATAAACGCTCAAATTCAAAACTTAAATCTCTAAACTCAGATCTTAGTTACCAAAACTCAAATATCAAAACTAGAATTTCATATTTTAGGACTCAAGTCTTAGAACACAAATATTATACTAAAGACAAACGCTCGTCCATTCTGACATTTTTTTTTTTTTTTCTTCAGATCATTACATTTCTCATTTCCGGTACACTGCACCTTGGTCTGTTATAAATCGCATTGACAAAACAAGTCAAATTAAGCAGAACCCTACGGTTCCCACTATTTTAGTCCTTGTTGGAGTTCTGCAATTGCTGTAATAAAAGATCTGCGCAAGCAATGTGCACAGTATTACATAGATTACATTTAGTATTACATAGCATGTACATCAATTATAAAATCTCTGTCATTTATATTAGCACTTTCGTCCAATATGTACTATTAGTACAGACCTAAGAGCAAGACATCTTTGACACCTTACAAGACAACTTTGACACCTTTCGGCTGTCAATTTTTGTCTGTGTCCACAATTACCATATCAGTTAAAAACGTAACTTAGTACTTTTGTATTATTGAACTTGGAAGAACTAAAAATTTTACGTTCACTTTGATTTAAAACATTTTTTTTTTTTAATTTTTAATTCTGTAAAAGTTAGTCTCTGAAATTTCAAAATCTTTTCTTTTTGGCATACTTACTCACAATAATAATAAAACTCTTTGAATTACCTTGTTAAGTCTTTATCCAAAATTTCTAAATTACCAAGAACAAATTAGAAATACCATACCTCATTATTCTCTTATTATTTAGTGTCAAATTTGCATACCTCTTTAGCTTATTCTTTATTTAACCTTTGCAATGTTATCGGAAAATTTATTTGCATCTTGTAGTGTTTTCCAGTCTTTGCTATTAGTTTTAACGTACTTTATCCAAATTCATTCCACAACATTTCAATTTTTACTCATCACTGCGGCTCACCATAATATGGGTACAAAAGGTTTTGGGGTTAATTATTTTTTTTACAGTTTAATTATAATATAGCACTTGTGTTTTCCATTTTCAAAACTCTTGGCAGCCAATTTTGACATTTCAATCTTTCAATCTTACTGTCATTTTCACTTTTTTTCATTTTAATCATTTTCAAAATAATATGTATGGAACAACAAAAACTGGCCAAAATTAGTTGTAGGTGTAAGCATCCCACTTCTGATGATAGAAACTTTATAGCGTATGTAATAATATCAATTAAAACACACATATTCAAGCACATATAAGCATTTATTACTACGTCTATTTACAATCTGTCACATATATTTCATTATGTTATGGTTGCTAACGTAACATATTACAAAGGACGTCCAAGAACTAGATCTGATCCTTACATATATATTTGATATTTGGTTCTTGACGTTAGATAAAAAGGGAGTTGTGGAGTTGGTCGTGTCCGTAAGTTTTTTGGTCAGCTAGATCTAGTTGTATCATTTATGTCAACCCGTACAACCTTCTCCGCATATAAAAAGGGAGTAAACATCACAATAAGAAACCGGATACAAGACATTTACAAAGAAACAAGAAATCAAATAGGAAATGGAGAAAAATGTAGTGAAGAATTTTAGACAGAACAAGGTTTATGGCAAGAATGCCCGTTAAGTCCAACTATGTTCTCCATATACATGGCAGATTTAGAAGAAGCGTTACAAAGAGAACAAACAGGAGGACTGGTAGTAGAACACACAAAATTAAGCTCTCTGTCCTATGCGGACGATATTGCCATTGTAGCTAAAACTGAAGAGGAAATGAGGAAACTCCTTAAATGTTTTGAGAAGTTCCTACAAAAGAAAAAATTAAAGCTAAACGCTCAAGTCAAAAATAATGTTGTTCAAAAAAGGAGGAGGCACACAGACACAAAACAAATAGAATTGAAGAGAAGAAGAGATTGAACAAACGAAAGAATACAAATACCTGGAATACATGTTTAAAAGCAGCGGGGGCCCAGAAGAACATATTCGGATTCTAACAAGGACAGCAATGTTAGCCCTGCCCCAAGTGTGGGGAATATAGATGAAAGAAAATTTAAAGGAGACATCAAAATAAGGATGCTTATGTTCAACTCCATAGTCAAGGGCATAATGATGTATGGCGCTGAAATATGGGGTGGGAAGACCAGGAAAAATTAAAGGTGGTGCAAAATAAATACATTAAACTGGATGTTGGGCCTAGATAAATACACATCAGAATATATTTCATTAGAAAAAATTGAAATTGGACAACATTAGAATAGAAGCAACCAAAATATCTATTAAGTTCAAAGAAAGGATAATAAGACACCCAGAAAAAACTTGCTGTATCACTGCTGGACAGAAATACAGAGGAAACAGGTACAAGGAAAGATGCAATCCAGATGGGAAGCAAACAGAAGGAAACGATTTGAGCATAATGGTTACTCAGCTAAGGAAATATCAAGAGGTCGGAAGGACAAGATGTGACACTAGATATAACAGATAGAATGAGAGATATCCAAGGAAAAGAAAGTAGTGAGAGGTTAAAAAATTCTAGGTATACCAGTAAATATTAGAAAACTTGGACGATGCAAATACCCGAGTATAGTCGGATTGCTGATAGGTGACTGTTCGTTGCTACAAGTATCGATATACAATACTATATACTCTCTCTGTCTATATCATTATAATTATTTGCATACCCATAGTAACGTATAGTGGCGCAAGTTGACAACTAACCTTCCAAATTATTTTAATATAAAACAAAGCATTAGAAAGAATCGGCATGATTCGTAGCTATCTTTACTAATTAGAGCATGAAAATAAATTCACAGCAGTACTCAAACAAACAAAATTATTAATTTTAAGGTAATAATTATAAATAAGGAAAAACTTGTACTCATACGTAAATTTTGGATTATAATTCTTTGTTTCATTAAATTACATTTTTATGTTTCCCCTAAGTACAAAGTAATAAAATATTAAGTAAATATATATTTATTCATATAATATATTGCTACAAGTTGTATTTAAAAAAAAATTATTTTAATTTTAAAAAATTGGTGACTCTAATGCATGATATCGTCGTCATCTGAACTATCGCTGTCATTTCTTGTATTTATTATTATTGGATTAATATCATCAACAATCCTTTCCCTTTCCCACCATTCATTTAATAAATTTTCGATTTTTTTAACAGATTTTGCCCAAGTTTCACAATTAATTTGATCACCGGCTACTTGCCACATTTTCAAAACTTCGTTATCACTATATCCGTTTTGACCAATATGTCTATCATAATAATTTTTTGTTATACCCCAAATTAGTTCAATGGGGTTAAACTGGCAGTGATAAGGAGGTAATATTAGTACTTCATGACCATACGTTTGTGCCAATGTATCAATAAAATAAACTGGTTCTGATTTTAATTTCTGTCGTTTTCTCGTGATTTTGTTAGTGAGAAGTTCAGATTTATTACATTTTATAATTCTACGAATTGTTGATTCCGAAATCTTCAAGGCAGCTGCTACTCTTTGATGGACACAAGATAGAGAAATAAGTGGCCCATTGTTCTCTTTTTCGGAATTAAAATATTCCAGCAGATTTAAAACTAAAGTTTGTGAATTTAATAACTGGCCGCAAGCTCTCTTAATTAATATTATTAACAGACAACTGACAGCTAAGACAAATAACAAAAAACATTTTTAAAATCGCTGAAACATGGTAACTAGATTATTATATGAATTCACTACTTGATACATACATGTAACAGTCACCTATCAGCAATCCGACTATACCTCAAAAGCCAAAGTAATGGATTAAAAAAGAAGGTTTAGGCAAAATTCAGGTGCGGAAATGAGGAAAGAGAAAATGAGTACTGGAACGGATGAACAAAGAATGTGCAGGATGTGTGGAGAGGAAAGAGAGATCTTGGAGCATATAATGAAGAATTGTGGAGAAATTAAATTTAAAGAAGAAACAAGAAACGCATTGTTTGAATCAGGGCAAGGATGGAAATGGATGGAGGACGTCTCAGAGAGAAGAGAAGATTTGAGACGAAGAATGAACAATAATTAGAAAAAGTATTTGAAAATAAATGAAATTAGGCTATATGTAAATAATATGTAGATTTAGGGTTACCAACCGTCCTACTTTAGTAGGACATGTCCTACAATTTACCTCCTTGTCCTACGTCCTACCTACTGTTAAAAAATATCGAAAATGTCCTACTTTATAGTATTTTTACTTTTGAAGACGCCTTAAATTTAAATGCCAAAACAGTTAATGATACGTGGTTCATTTTTTTTTCAAAGTGTAAAACACAAGGAACAATTTTCCGAATTTTTAAAAATATGCCAGTTTATGTTAGCTATTCCAGCGCATAATGCTGTTGTGGAAAGAATTTTTCGTTAATGGAAGCACAATGGTCAGACGAGCGAAATAGATTGTCAATTGATACAGTTAAAAATATAATGTTCGTGAAATTTAATTATAAAAATAAAACATGTTTAGAATTTTTCTATGATGACATTAAGGATAAAGCTTTATTAAAAAAGCAGGTACATCTAAAAAATATGATTTTATTAAAAAAAAAAAAAAAAAAATGTGAACGTCAACCAATAAACATATCTAATTATATTTCTTATTACCATATATATTTAAACTTGATTGTTGATTATTTATTGGTTGTTTCTTATTAATTATATATAAAGAAAATTTAAAAAAATGTCCTATTATTTATTTTATATTTTTATTTCTAAAATGTGATTTTGTTAAATATATGAACCAATGAACATATAATTTAATTTTCATATTAGTAGTATTACTTATTATTTATTGATTGTTTCTTGTTAATTACATGTTATTAAGAAATATATAAAAATGACCTATAATTTATTTTATAATTTAATTTAAAAAATTAAACCATAATTAATTAGGGTTGGATCTCATAATAAGGCCTTTTTTTATAATGAGGCCTTTTGAAAATTTGTTTAATAATATATAATCTATAATAAAATGTTTTTATAATATTATTAAATAAATTTTAAAAAAGGCCTCATTATGAAAAAATTTCTTATTATAGTCGGATTGCTGATAGGTGACTGTTCGTTGCTACAAGTATCGATATACAATACTATATGCTTTCTTTGTCTATATCATTATAATTATTTGCATACCCATAGTAACGTATAGTGACGCAAGTTGACAACTAACCTTCCAAATTATTTTAATAAAAAACAAAGCATTAGAAAGAAAAGGCATGATTCGTAGATATCTTTACTAATTAGAGCACGAAAATAAATTCACAGCAGTACTCAAACAAACAAAATTATTAATTTTAAGGTAATAATTATAAATAAAGAGAAACTTATACTCATACGTAAATTTTGGATTATAATTTGTTGTTTAAATTAAATTTTTATATTTCCCCTAAGTACAAAGTAATAAAATATTAAGTAAAAATATATTTATTCATATAATATATTGCTACAAGTTGTATTTAAATGTTTATTTTTATTTAAAAAAAATTAGTCACTGTAATGCATGATATCGTCGTCATCTGAACTATCGCTGTCATTTCTTGTATTTATTATTATTGGATTAATATCATCAACAATCCTTTCCCTTTCCCACCATTCATTTATTAAATTTTCAATTTTTTTAACAGATTTTGCCTAAGTTTCACAACTAATTTGATCACAGGCTACTTGCCACATTTTCAAAACTTCGTTAATGCTATATCCGTTTTGACCAATATGTCTATCATAATAATTTTTTGTTATGCCCCAAATTTGTTCAATGGGGTTAAACTGGCAGTGATAAGGAGGTAATCTTAGTAATTCATGACTATACGTTTGTACCAATGTATCAATAAAATAAACTGGTTCAGATTTTAATTTCCTTCGTTTTCTCGTGATTTTGTTAGGAGTTCAGATTTATTACATTTTATAATTCTACGAATTGTTGATTCCGAAATCTTTAAGGCAGCTGCTACTCTTTGATGGACACAAGATAAATAAGTGGCCCATTGTTCTCTTTTTCGGAATTAAAATATTCCAGCAGATTTAAAATTAAAGTTTGTGAATTTAATAATTGGCCGCAAGATCTATTAATTAATATTATTACCAGACACTGACAGCTAAGACAAATAACAAAAAACATTTTTAAAATCGCTGAAAAATGGTAACTAGATTATTATATCAAGGCACTACTTGATACATACATGTAACAGTCACCTATCAGCAATCCGACTATATGAAAAAAAAGGTTTTGTTATGGGATTTGACCTTAATTAGGTACCTATATATTTCGTAACATAATAAAAATTTAAAAAAAAACTGTCCTACTGTGTCTTACTAAACTACTATTTTTAGTAGAAATATCCTACCCTATGTAACCCTATGTAGATTTTAACCGAAAGGTATAAATAAAATAACTATCTACCTATCTAATTATTTTTATGTTGTACGATAATGATACGCGAATGACTTAAGGTGATACATAAGTTTCCATTCAAAATGATAAATGACTGAAACAATTGTGACAGTAACGTTAAATAAATATTATCAACAAATAAAATTCTGTAGATAATATACATAATTTATAATATATTACTGTATGTTATATACCGTGTATTTACTATCTTCTTATTTTAAAATTAAATTTGTTACATGCTAAAATAGTAATGTGATTAACAATCTTGTCTGGATGTGGGTGTCCATAGCTCGAAGCCCTCGCTATAGTCCCATAAGATGCAGAAATAAAGTATACTTTGATAGACAACCATAATAAAGTAAATCATAAAGAAATATTAAGCTGTTTTATATACAACATGTGTAAATCTTGTGATAAAACATTACTTTGTTCCTTGGTTCTAGCATTTTAGCGGTTTTACTACACGACCTCCTGCGAAGAGTTACCAGCTAAATATTTACTGACACATCAGCCAAAGTATCATCGAGTAAGGTTGGTTCGTATATTGTTTATTTAAATTAAAATGCAAAGGTTAAAATTGACAAAATCAAATGTAAAGGTTTAGGTCAAATAACACAACATGGTTTTACTAACATGTATGAAAACCAGTGGCACAGCCAAGGGGGGGGGGGGGGGCTACCCCCCCCCGGGTCAGCAGAATTGGCACAATTTTTATACAATACAAGCAGATTACACGGCGCTGCTCGGGGAGTTATGCTGCGTTCAGAACCTCTCAATTAGGAATTAGAATTAGTACTTAGAATTAACATAAATGTTTGTTATACGTAACTGTACGTTACCGTTCACAACCTTCAAAATTAATACTTATACTTATAAATTAAAATTAGATGTTTGTAGACTGCAAACCCTTACGTTAATTTATAATTGAAGCATGCGCAGTAAGCACTTGTCAACCTAAAAATTTCTATGACCATATTTTTTTGCTTCTATCCACATCTTTGTGTTTTCTATGTGTATAAATATACATTTTTCCTCTATTTCAACTCTTTTCAGAACCATGAAACACTCAAAAACTCATTAGCAAATGTAAACAGCTGCCAAATATCTATCGATAAAGTAGAAATCGATAAAAATATCTGTCAGTGGCTTAATTTCTTAATTTTTATTGTGAATACTGCTTAATTTCTACGTAGAAATTTTATGTTAAGTACTAATTTCACGTTAATTCTAATTTATAATTTGTAGGTTCTGAACGAAGCATTAAAGATAAAAATTGTTAACCACAACATTAATTAATTTTTAAATTACTTCATTGTAAACAATATTGGCATTTTTTTTTTTTTTTTGCCTAATCTTGATAAAGCGACATAGAAAAAGACACACAAGTACTTAGGATACCAATTACAATGCAATGGAGGAACAGGGGAACATATTAAGCAGCTAAGTAAAAGGGCAATGCTAGCAATTCCGCAGATCTGGAGCTTAGGTGAAAGGAAATTTAAGGGTGAATATAACATAAGAATGCTCATATTCGAAGCCCTAATAAAGAGCATAATCATGTATGGAGCGGAGGTGTGGGGATGGGAGGAACATGAGCCGCTGGAGAAAGTGCAGAATAAATATCTTAAGTGGATGCTGGGGCTAGATGAATGTACACCAGAGTACATAGTATTAGAAGAGACAAAGGTATGCAAAATTAAAATAGAAGCCGTTAAAAGAGCCTTAAGATTTGAAGAAAATATAGTCAAGAACCCGGAAAAACAATTATTAAATGAATGCTGGAAGGAATTAGAAAATAGAGATAAACAGAAAAGAAAAACATCAAAATGGGAGATAAAAAGAAGTAAAATGTATGAATACGGAGGCTTTTCAACAGAAGAAGTAAGAAGAAAAAGAGAGAGTGGACATGGAATGCAGGAGATAATAGAAAGAATGAAGGACATACAACAACAAGAATTAAACGAGAGAATAAGCGGATCAAGGTACAATAACAAGTATAAAAAAAATTGGAGCACGCAAAGACCGATCTAAAAGAAAAGGGAAATGGGAAAAAAAAAGAATAATTGCAAGGTTTAGATGTGGGAATGAAGAAAAGGCGAACAAATTTTGGTTAATAGAGGATGATAAACTATGTAGAATGTGCAGAGAAGAAAGGGAGACGGTTGAACATATGCTGGAAGGATGTGAAGAAATGAGAAGCAAAGGAGGAACAAGAGAAGATATTTTAAACGGAAATGGCTGCGGTTACACATGGATGAAAGAGGTAATCCAGAGGAGAAAAGAAATCAAAGAAAAAGAAAATAATAGGAATAAAGCTAAATAGATTTCAAACCAATAGGTAGAAATTAAATTTATATTTTACTTAAAAATTATAATGTAAGGAATAAAATGAATAAGAATAAAATGTAATAATTATTAATTAAAATAAATTGAATTGAATTGAATTGATAAAGCGACATAATTATTGTTCAAGTGAAAATACATCACTTTCCAAATATGGCCCAACGAATTATATGAAGGAATATGGGGAGCGTTGATCCTTTTCCTCTCCTGACACATCGACTAAAACATTCGCCCAGTCAAATGATAAAACTGTTTTAAACAACTAATTACTCGATTCAGATAAGTCACAGTGGAAATCTGGCTTCGTTATAACCTCCAGAATGTAATTTTTTAAAACGACACCTCAAACGTGAAATAGAGTAGAAATATAATAAAAAGAGTAGTTTTGGAGACAATTCGCGACTCCAAATAACAGTGAGACATCTGGTGGCGACTTGGTAAATTAAACAGAAGCGTATATTTGTATAATATTTGTAGTTTGTTGAGCTGCAGTTTATGTGAATTAACTAGGGATGGGAATTTATTTTTGAATATCGATATATGCGCGATTCGATACATCGTACGTGTAATATCGATATTCGATATATATCGAAGTCAAAATATCGATATTTTCGATATATCGAAATAACTAACACGTAACACGTAAGATATATAAATTACATATTTTTTGGTTGGCTTGGCGGGAAAAGAAGTCGCCAATTGACAGACAATCACTTTACAGTTGGTACTCACCCAGATACCAACCAACTTTCTAATATTATCCTTGTTAACAGCTCTCTTAATTAAATATATATATTCTGTTCACTTTTGTAAGGACAAACCAGATTTTTTGGTTACTTTTATAGTGTATTACGGTCTTTAAATATTAATTAAAAATATTCCTTACACTGTAAAATCAACTTTAGATTTATTGGTTATTAACATTATTAAGAAAGTGACATTTTTTATAATTTTTTAATACCAACATGTCAATTTCAAAGGTGCAAATTATTGAAATCAAAATTTCGTCTTACAGGCTATTCCAAACGATTAGGCGGAACTAAATGGAAATTTCTTTATTTTAGGCTGTCACGAAAAGGGACCTTGCTTGGGTTATTTCATGTTTCAGGTTTGGTATGTGAAAAATTAAAATTCTAACAGTGAAACCATGGAAACGAATGAATGTCAAATATTTTAATACATTTTTCCATATTTTGAAGACAAAAAAATTAATAAATGGGAAATTTTTATTAAGAATGACAAAAAACTAAAATGTAATGAAAAGGACATTTTATAATGACAATCAATTTAATCTAGAATTTGCAATGTGAGCATGATTTTCAAAGCTTAAACAAAATGACCAAAAGTCCTAATTAATTGATAAAAATTACTAGATTTCAAAAATTAGTTCCGCCTAAACGTTTGGAATAGCCTATAGTTTGTTTCTACAAAAGTGAACAGCATATATTTAAATGTAAAAAATATACAAGAATACCGATATTTTGTGCGAATATCGACATTTTGCGCGATATATCGCATTTCAAATATCGATATAAAAATATCGATATATTTTTCTAAAGTATCGATATTTTCGATATATCGATATATCGTTCCCATCCCTAGAATTAACACGTATTTTTAAATATAGTGACTTAAATACAGTGCTTTTTTACCGAAATATAGTTTGAACAGATAAATATTAAGAAAAAACTTCTGACATACACGCTTCTCGTTGGCCATTAACTGTCGTACGCAGCGCCGCCAACATTAGTTTGAGTCGCGAATCGCGCTCTAAAAATCGGTATTTGGTTTTATTTTGTAGATAAATGTAAATATCAATATCTTCTTAGGTATTTTTGAAATTATGATGTATTTAGGACACAAATAGGACTGATATAAGTTGTACTGACCAACAGTAGCGTATTCAGGTGGGGGGCACTGGGGGCACATGCCCTCCCCATTAAAGTCCAATGAAATGAAAATTTAACAAATTTAACATAATCGTACAGCAAAATAACTTACGCATTTTACAATGTATAAGCTATATTTTATTATGATTAGTGTTGAAATTAACAGAAAATGCATATTTACATATTATTTTTAGGTTTTCGTAGGTATAATCAAGAAATCTATATTATCGAAGAAAAAAAGTTTGTAAAATTTTGGGGGATATCAAGTGAAAATTTTTGGTACATGGATTAATAATGGAATTATTATTTGATATAAACATCAATATCCAACAGCAGGGGTGTCGAACTGATTTGGGTCGTGGTCTATTTTTCATATTAAATGATAAACAGTGACGAAACTTTAAATATCTCGAAGGGTTTCTTGATTTTTTTTTACAAACAGAAAAGGGGAAGAGAGTATATACACTTTAAAATCAACAATCATGCAGTACTTAAATCGAGAAACACCCGTATACGCGTGCTTACTTAACCTTAAGGCTGCGTATAACCCCCAGTTGTTACTAATTTCTTATACAAAACTAAAAATCTAAAATAAAATTAGTATCAATCTATACATCAAATTTTGCACCGAATTTTTATCTATCTAATAAGATATTTTTAATTGTAGAAACATTTACTGTAAAAATATTATCGCTCAATAACTTAAAAATAGACATCAGTGATATTGTTCTGTATTTTTTTAAATCTATTTGTGGGTTTAGAATAACTTTTATATTTATATAGTTTTGTGTAGAAATGTTCAAATAATACGTCAACATTTTTTTCGACTTGATTCCTTATAGTTTAGAACCTTCGTCGAAAAAATATTATACTTGATGATAATGGAATGACACTTGGTACACGTATTCTTTACGAAGATTAAATCATTTTTCTTGTAACACCTATTTTAAAAACCGCGGCAGATTCAAGGTGGCGGCAAAAATAGACTACCAAGTATAATAACTATAAGTAGTTTTCACAATACAGCAAAATAGCTATAAACATATTTGTAGAATGAAGCTTTAGCTACAATTTGCGGCATCGTACGCAAATACGCGTCAATTGGTTTACAAGATGGCGTCTATAATGCAATATGGTTATTTACAATTACATGACATTTTTTTCTACAATTAAAAATATCCTATTAGATAGATAAAAATTTTCTGCAAATTTTGATATATAGATTGTTATTAATTTTATTTCCGATTATTAGTTTTGTATAAGAAACTATTGAGAACTATAGGGTTGAACGCCGCCTTAAGCTGCATTCACAGTTACCAAATTATACTTACAATTTAGAACTATAATTAAGTATTATATTTATACTTAGGAGAGCATTCATACATACCAATTTATAATTATGATTAGTAAGTGCTACCATCTGTTGTTACAAACAAAAATTACTATTGCATGGGCCCACCATCTACGTTTTTAACCTTATTTCATTTTTAAATATGCTAAAATGGTCACAGTTTTTCATCTACGAATTATTTAGGCAGTTATATGTACCATAATTATAGGTTTTTGCATGTCGTATCTATTTTGACATTTCAAATTTACTTATAGGTTAGTTTCTGTCACTTTCTCGCTAAGTGTAAATCATAAGTATAAGCATGAAGTTTGCAAACTTTTAAATTATACTTATAATTAAGACACTTAAGTACGTTAGTGTGAATGGTTACGTAGGAGGCAGTATGACAAACTTCTAAGTATAAATGTAAATCATAAGTATAATTATAATTAGGGAAGTGTGAATGCAGCTTTAGCCGCGCTTTCGAAAGGGTAGATAGGGGCAAACTTCTGAACATGCTTAATAATAGGAAGATTTGACCTCGTCTTAATTCTATACTGCATGAATGGCTCACGAAAGAGCAGAAGAGAGTACGATGGGGTACAGCAAGTCATACTTCATAATAGTGCGAATATCTGACCGTTCCATTTTCACCAAAATTAATTTTTTAAAAAAGTGTTTGTATTTTTTTAGAGCATACAATGATTTCTTTAAACAGGCGAGATGTGTAAATTTCCCACAAAAAAAAAACAAAACAAATGTCAAATAATAAGCTGTTAAAATTGACAATATTATACTACAAATTTCATCCTTGACGACCTGATATTTTGCACCCTAAACAATTTTTCGCGTGTCGGTTGCCGTCTTCGCTACGTCCTAGTTACGGGCCTGTAGATCGAAGGCGGTAAATATGTCCTGACTATTCCAGTGATTTGATTCATTGTGTATTCATTCATTTATTTCCCAGCTATAATATTTTATATCATCTAGCCTCTAGCCCTTTGTAAGACATGTTTAGACGCTCTGCCGTATAATATCTTCGCCTTTCATAATTTTACGACTATTTTGGTGAAGTCCTACACAAAGACTTAACATACATAATCAATCATAGATTCTGCAGACATTCTAGACAGGTTATAGTAAATATTTATTATATTATTTACAAAACATTTCATTTTATTTTAGTCTAAAACGGCGTCTAACCTTAGGAACAATCAATCACTTTGAATTAGTTGAGACCTACACGGGTAATACGAACACCTACTATCGGAGGCTATTGTTTGCACAAGCGCAACAAATAACAGGCTTAAATGTGTTTTATAACGCTATAACTCGTTGAATAACACAAGATTTATTACTTCATATTTAATTAAGAATTAATGTAAGTGAGAAATGGAGTCTGAAGTTTGGAAAATAATAAAGAATAAAAATAAATGATAAAAGCATCCGCTTTTATCATATGATCCGCTTATCCGCGAATATGGCGAATAAGCGGATATGAAATTTTATCCGCATCCGATCCGTATCCGCATGGTTTAAATGATAATTTATCCGCATCCGCAGAAAAATTGCTGATATCCGCGGATAATCCGCGGATACTCGCGGATTTGCAGGGCTCTACTTATGGCCATTGTGACACAATGGCCTTGCGGTTGGTAAGTTCGTAGTAGTCCTACTTACTCGGGCTCTATGCGCTACCGTTGTCTTTAAAAATAATCTTCCGCTACCGCATTCTAGAACCCTTGTTTCTTGGGGCAAGAAGTCATTGTCCATGAATTCTAGAAGAGGTATATTTAAAGGCGGCTTAATTTATTTGGGTTTTCACTGAGCTCCCAGAGAAGTTCTTCCACTTGAAAGCTTCACCAGCTCAGTAGTAGAATTACGAGTAACAGAATTTTACTGTAGTTGACAAAAAAAAAAAAAAAACAATAGTTACATCGCAAGTAGTTCACAATTAGATATTCATACTACTTCAATTTATCTATTGGACTTTCCGCTTTATAGTGACTGATTATTATTGTTATTTATTCTTTGTGATAATTTTAATTTGTTTTGAATATGAAAGAAAAACAAATATTAAAAACCTATTAATTTTTCATTTGCCAGTACCATCTATCATACTGGTTGATAACTAAATCAAGTTGAACTTGTATATGTAGTTAATAACTATGTTACTGTCCGACAAATATTTCGTGGCCGCGCGTGAAATTTGTAGTGGGGATTATAACTTTGACAAATTGCATTATTTCCTACACACGCTATTACAGTCAAGTGCATAAGTGCAACATTCAAAATTTATTAAATATTTAAAATCATGGAGACAAAATGCAAACTAGGTGGACGTGCTATTAATAGTCAAAAATTTTACATTGTTATACCTGGTCTACAAGTATGAAATGCGGATTTTTTTTTAAATAAAACACATTAAACCCAAAAGAACAGTAAAAGTTTATTTATTCAAAGTATGCTTCATTAGAAGTTATACATTTTTCCCATCTTTCAGGCAATTTGTGAATACCTCGCCAGTAGAACTCTTCCCCTTTCCCCACAAACCATTCATCACGCCATTCTTTCACATTTTCATATGAACAAAAGTGCTGCTCGGCAAGTGCGTGACCCATCGATGCGAACAAGTGGTAATCTGAAGGGGCCAAGTCTGGTGAGTAAGCGGCATGGGGTAGCACTTCCCACTTGAGTGCCTCCGATGTGTTGCAAACTGCTTTTGCCTTATGTGATGGAGCGTTATCGTGAAGAAAGATTAGCTTGTGCTGTCTTCTTTCGTATTCTGGTCGTTTTATGAGCAGCGAATGGTTCAATTCGATCAGTTGTTGTTGGTAGCGTTGGGTATTAACTGTTTTACCAGGTTTTAACAATTCATAATAGACCACACCCTTTTGGTCCCACCAAGTACAGAGCATTGTCTTTTTGCCAAAGCGATTCCGTCTTGCAGTTGATGTGGATGGTGAGCCTGGGTTCACCCATGATTTTTTGCATTTGGGATTTTCAAAATAAATCCATTTTTCATCGCCAGTAATGATACGATGCAAAAAAGACTTTATTTTGTATCGTGCAAGCAAAATTTCACAAGTGTTTTTGCGTTTTTCCATCTGCTTCTCATTCCATGCATGTGGAACCCATCTGCCGACTTTCTGGATCTTACCCATCTCTCGTAGGCGATTGGAAACAGCTTGTTGACTAACGCCTAACTGCTCTGCTAGTTGTTTTTGTGATTGACTATCGTCTTCCTGTAGCAATGTTTCCAATTTTGTATCTTCATATTTTTTTGGAGGTTTTCCATGTTCTTTGTCTGTAAGATCAAAGTCACCACTTTTGAAACGCCGAAACCATCGTTCACACGTATCTTGCGATGGAGCATATTCACCATAAGCTTCTCGAAGCAGTCGGTATGATTCAGCAGCAGTTTTTTTCAAATGCAAACAAAACAGTAGTACTGTCAGCGAATGCTCTTTATTTGGCACAAAATTTGACATTTTTAACACAGTAAAACAAAACTATATGATCACTTTTCAAATTATAATCTATACGCATTTCACACTTAATGATAACTTAACAAAACGCCATATGTGTTGAAACTTTGAACTATACACTCTGTTTGGGCGGCAAGTTTGAAAAAAAAACCGCATTTCATACTTGTAGACCTGGTATAAGTATATTTAGCAGGAAAACATCTGTATTACATTATTACATAGAATGTAAGCCTTTATTGTTTACAATCTACTTGAAATTGCTGTAGTTTGGAAAAAGACGCGGGACGGGGGTGCTCTGGCCAATAAACAAGTCGACAAAGTGAACGTCAAATGCAGTAATCACTTAAATCAAGCAGCTGCGTTTCTATAGTTTTGTTGTTCGACTGTGATGGGAGGAACTGACTGTACTCTATATCTGACACTGTCTTTCATAGTGCCCTCTCTGTGCGCACAATAAGCCACGCCCGGCCACGAAATATTTGTCGGACAGTAAGTTGACGGAACCTATCAGGATCAGCTGATTAGAATAAAAGTAAAAATTAATGTACATATGCTATAAGTTTGAATCACACAAGTTATTTTTGATAATTTATGTAGTACAAACTGTCTTATATTATCATTATAATATATTTAAATCACACTACACTTTAAAAGAAATATTAGATACACTTGATTTCCCCATTTTTTTTTTTTTAGATAGAAGTTTTGAAATAAATGTTATAACTGGAAGAAATTATCATTTAAATTTGTTATAAAGATTTGAAAGAAGTTTCTACTTTATCACTCCGGGTTACTACGGTTACCAAATACATTATAAATAGTTGATATATACAGGGTGTTCAAAATTCCGCAGTACACTTATTTCATGTGTCACGAAACGTATATTAGTGTATCATGAAATTTTGTAGATTTTTTTTTGCAAAGCAAAAGAAGGTAATTTATAAAATACTTAAAATGGATGTTGGGATTAGACACAAATACACCAACATACATTATACTGGAAGAAACGAAAATGAAGTAAACAAAAATAGAGGCAGTCAGAAAAGCCATAAAGTATGAAGAGAATATAATTAAACACCCGGAAAAAAATTCTTTATGAATGCTGGATAGGAATGGTAAAACCGGATCAAAAAGGAAATCCACTATCAAGATGGGAAAAGGAAAAGAAGGAAACGTATGAATATTGTGGCTACTCAACAACAGCGGTAAGACTACAAAGAATGAATGGAGAAAGAGCGAATGATCGACATGTAACAAACGGAGTAAGATACAAAAATAAGAGAATCAAGATATAACAGTAAATATGAAAATACCTGGACGCTGAGAAAACCACATTAATTGACAGAAAAAGGCAGTAGAGAGAAGAAAAAAGTGATAGCGAGATTTAGATGTGGAAATCATGAGAGGGACAATAATTTTTGGATGAAAGAGGAAGAAAGAACATGTAGAATGTGTAGGGAAGGTAAGGAGACAATGGAACATTTGTTGGAAGAATGTGAAGAAATACGACACAGAACGGAAACGAGAAAAGAAATTTTGGATGATACAGGGGTATAAATGGATGAAAGAAGCGAAAAACAGAAGGGAGGAAATTAAGGAAAGGAGTCAACGAAGATATTAATTAAAGGAGATAGTCTGGTGCCTACGTCGAAAGATACTCCACTTGATAATAATAGAATACCATTTGGCACACGTGTTCCTTATAAAAATTAAATCATTTTGACCCGCAGCACCTATTTGTGAATCGAGGCAAATTCAAGATGGCGGCGAAACTAGCGCGCCAATTACGATAACGATAACTGATTCTTATCATACAGCAAAATAGCTAAATACATATTTGTACAATGGACCGTTAGCTACAATTTGCCGCGTCGTACGCGAATTTCCGTCACTTAGTTTACAAGATACCGTCCATAATTCATTCTCAGACACAAAAAAGTGATTTCCGAAATGGCTAACAAATTTCGTATGATATGGCTCGTTTTCTATTAACGTAATGCCGTAGATTACGAATATGTTATTAAAATGGCGAAAATTTAAAATTTTGATAGATTTTTTTTCCCAAATTCGAGACATGTTGATATTCTCTATCACTGCAAATCTGCGTATATTAATATTTTGTTTCAATTCTTCCTAAATATGTAGGGCATATCCTTGGCTACAAGAATATGTGCAGAATTTTTCTCTGTGGGGCGCCAAAATTAAGGTAGCGGCCGAAATGTGTAAAATCTCAACTTCGTATTATTTTGACACTCTTTACATCGTTTTCGACCAAATCGGACCTGTAAATTACAAAAATGAAATAAAAAATGGCATATGACTTGTTATTATTCGGATTTTGCCCGAAATGAAATTAAAAAAATTACATATCCGGCCGGAACGGCTGTAAATGATGACATTTAAGTAAGATACTCCATGCATATACGGAATGCATCAATTTGCTTAGGTTTGTTCGCAGCACCTGGTCTCAAATGAAGCCGCTTTCGAAATAACGCTCGAAAATCGAATTTTGCTATTTACATCAAATTTGTTGAGTTGTATATCAATTTCGGGTATATTGAAGTCGCAGATTTCGAAAATGAAGTTAAGTTAAAGATTTGCTGCACAAAAGGTTTTATTTTGCCCGAAAAAAATAATTACATGTATTCTTTACTTATAGCAGTTCTTACAAAATAATATAGATTACTACACACTTAATAAGATTCTACTGGTGGCCGAAAACTATTCCTTCGAAAATGGTTAAAATATTCTCAGATATTTCTACCAGTTAACAGTTATCAACATTTTAATGTGTTAATATATCCTCTATATGTGCCAATAATACTGACTTCCTCTACTACTTCATTCTATACAAAATGAAGATATTCGATGAATTCTTATTCAACACTAGTCTGAACCGAAGTCGGAACCAGGTGTGAAACATTATTTTGCATAATTAATTGAAGAAACATTTTAAATAAACTTTAATTTAAGAAATAATAAGTAATTTTTAATTATTAGGGAACGGACGTAATTAGCCCCTGAACTTGACTTGGCGTTTTCATAGGCGTAGTTTTTAAAAATATAATTTTGAAATATTTTACCCCTTTAAAAATAAACCTAAATTAAAATTAATAACGGCAATAATCAGTACAATTGATGGCATGAATGGACATACTCTATCTCACTAGAATTTTATCTTTACATAAGCCCACCCAATTAGTGAGGCTTTCGACTTTGATTTGTAAACAAATATAAATTATTTTGTAAGGTAGGACTGGAAGTCAGTATTATAAGCAAACATAAAGGAACTATCAACACATTAAAATGTTGTCCTAATAACTGGTAAAAATATTAGAGAATATTTTAACCATTTTCGAAAGAAAAGTTTTCGGCCACCATTAGAATCGTATTAAGTGTGTAGTAATCTATATTATTTTGTCAGAACTGCTATATACTACTCTTTTGGATGGAGAGACACTTCACTGTCGTGTAATGAATTTCACTGCTATGTAAATAATACATGTAATTATTTTTTTCTCTGGCAAAATACAACCTTATGTGTAGCAAATCATTAAATAAACTTAATTTTCGATATCTACGACTTCAATATACCCGAAATTGATATAGAACTCAACAAATTTGATGTAAATAGCAAAATTCGAATTTCGAGCGTTATTTCGAAAGCGGCTTCATTTGAGACAGGTGCTGCGAACAAACCTAAGCAAATTGATGCATTCTGTATATGCATGGAGTATCTTACTTAAATGTCATCATTTACAGCCGTTCCGGCCGGATATGTAATTTTTTTTATTTCATTTTGGGCAAAATCCGAATAATAACAAGTCATATGCCATTTTTTATTTCATTTTTGTAATTTACAGGTCCGATTTGGTCGAAAACGATATAAAGAGTGTCAAAATAATACGAAGTTGAGACTTTACACATTTTGGCCGCTACCTTAATTTTGGCGCCCCGCAGAGAAAAATTCCGCACATATTCTTGTAGCCAAGGATATGCCCTACAGATTTAGGAAGAATTGAAACAAAATATTAATATACGCAGATTTGCAGTGATAGAGAATATCAACATGTCTCGAATTTGGGAAAAAAATCTATCAAAATTTTAAATTTTCGCCATTTTGATAACATATTCGTAATCTACGGCATTACATTAATAGAAAACGAGCCATATTATACGAAATTCGTTAGCCATTTCGGAAATCACTTTTTTGTGTCTGAGAATGAATTATGGACGGTATCTTGTAAACTAAGTGACGGAAATTCGCGTACGACGCGGCAAATTGTAGCTAAAGGTCCATTGTACAAATATGTATTTAGCTATTTTGCTGTATGATAAGAATCAGTTATCGTTATCGTAATTGGCGCGCTAGTTTCACCGCCATCTTGAATTTGCCTCGATTCACAAATAGGTGCTGCGGGTCAAAATGATTTAATTTTTATAAGGAACACGTGTGCCAAATGGTATTCCATTATCATCAAGTGCAGTATCTTTCGACGTAGGCACCAGCCTATCTCCTTTAATTAATATCTTCGTTGACTCCTTTCCTTAATTTCCTCCCTTCTGTTTTTCGCTTCTTTCATCCATTTAGACCCCTGTATCATCCAAAATTTCTTTTCTCGTTTCCGTTCTGTGTCGTATTTCTTCACATTCTTCCAACAAATGTTCCATTGTCTCCTTACCTTCCCTGCACATTCTACATGTTCTTTCTTCCTCTTTCATCCAAAAATTATTGTCCCGCTCCTCATTTCCACATCTAAATCTCGCTATCACTTTTTTCTTCTCTCTACTGCCTTTTTCTGTCAAATATTGTGGTTTTCTCACCGTCCAGGTATTTTCATATTTACTGTTATATCTTGATTCTCTTATTTTTGTATCTTACTCCGTTTGTTGTATGTCGATCATTCGCTCTGTTACTTTGTGCCCCATTTCTTCTCCATTCATTCTTTGTAGTGTTACCGCTGTTGTTGAGTAGCCACAATATTATTACGTTTCCATCCTTTCAATTCATTATTTACTTCATGTCTCTTACGATTCACGAAATCCCAATGGTTAGGCTCGAAAAACGGGCACATTGTATACTTAAAAGTATTATAACTTCATGGATTCTAGAAAGATTTCAATGCTGACTTACGCAACGAACCTAATTTTGTGTATAGTTTAAATATACTCTTTTATAATAAAATTACAATTTGGGATTGGTGTGGAGAAGAAATTGAGCAAGTGAAAGAATATAGATACCTGGGATATGTTTTTAAAAGCAGCGGGGGCCCAGAAGCATATATCAGGACCTTAGTAAGGAAATCAATGCAAGCATTGCCTCAAGTATGGGGCATAGGTGAGAGGAAATTTAAAGGAGATATGAAGATAAGGATGCTCATGTTCAACTCCATAATCAAGAGTATAATGATGTATGGAGCGGAAATATGGGGTTGGGAGGACCAAGAGAAATTAGAAGCGGTGCAAAATAAATATATTAAGTGGACATTGGGTCTAGACAAATGTACACTGCAGTACATAATATTAGAAGAAGTGAAAGTTGACAACATCAGGATAGAAGCTACAAAAAGAGCAATTAAATTTGAAGAGAGGATAATAAGACATCCAGATAAAAAATTGCTAAACCAATGCTGGGCAGAAATAGAAAGAAAATTGGAGCAAAGAAATATTGAATCCAAATGGGAAGTAAAAAGAAGAAAAAGACTTGAATATAACGGCTACTCAACAAGGGAGATATCTATAAAAAGGTTGGGAGGACAAGATGTGACACTGGAAATAAGAGATAGAATGAGGGATATCCAAGGGCAAGAAAGAAGCGAGAGCCTAACAAATTTCAGATATAACGGCAAATATGTAAAGACTTGGACGACACAGATACCAGAGTACCTAAAAACAAAAATGAATGGAGATAAGGAGAAAATAATAGCGAGATTTAGGTGCGGAAATGAGAAAAGAAAAAACGAAAACTGAAGAAAGGATGAACACAGAATGTGCAGGTTGTGTGGAGAGGAAAGAGAAACCATAGAGCACATACTGAAGAATTGCGGAGAAATGAAATATAAAGAAGAGACAAGAAAAGATGTGCTGTGTGATTCAGGCCAAAGATGGACATGGATGGAAGAGGTCTTGGAGAGAAGAAGGAATTTGAAACGAAGATACCCTAGTTAGCAATAATTATAGTTTTTTATGTGAAATATAAAGTTAATAATGTAAATATGTAGATTTAAACCGAAAGGTACATAAATAAAGTATTATCTATCTAATAAAATTACAATTATATTGGGGGGCCAGATATTCGAAAAGCATTAATAAATGTTATAAAAAACTACTTCTATCTTCGTACCAAATTGCGATAAATTTTGATATATCGCCTTCCAACGTAAGAAATATTAATTTATTTTTAAAAAATTGATGTGAAGTGTAAATTTTCACACAATTCAGTGTTTCGCAGGTATTTAGTAAGTGAATGATGATTATTTGGGATGACAAAACAAATTTTATGTTAAAATATTTTTTTTTGTAAATTTTAATTCGAATGCCTAATACCATTATTTAGGTTTCTAAATATGTGCAGTATTTTTTGTTATAAATAGCAAGGTTCATTAAGATTTTGAAAATTGTGCCTATGGCGTCCATTGATTGTTTTAAATCATAATCCCGCCCCTCTGATTTCGTGTATTCAATTTCCAATAATTTCCACTGGTTATTAAATTTAGGCCCGGTCTTTCCACCTTCATATAAAGTCCCAGGTAACTATCTGACAGATAAGGTTATTTGTAACTTCATCTGCTGAGTAAATGTCAAGACCAGTCAGTGAATCCAATACGTCAGTCTCATTATCCGTTAGATAACTATCCGATAGATACATTTGTATAGAAAGAAGGGATGACATTTACTCAACAGATGAAGTTAAAAATAACCTTATCTGTCAGATAGTTACCTGGAACTTTATCTGAAGGTGGAAAAACCGGGCCTTAGGCTTTTAAAAATTAAATGCAACATTTACCCAAATATAACTATAATTTTGCAGCACAACACACAAACTGCAGCACAACACACTACAAATATTATACAAATATACGCTTCTGTTTAATTTACCAAGCCGCCACCAGATGTATCACTGTTATTTGGAGTCGCGAATAGTGTATTTCAACACATAATAAAAAAGTATTGATTTATTTTAGAGTATCTATAGTAGAAAAAATATAAAACTTGAAAAACCGAAACCGAAACCGCGGTTTTTAATTTTAAAAAACCAAAAACCGCGGTTTTCAGAAAATGCGGTTTTCCCGATACTCTAGGTATAAGCATGCCAAATTTCAACTCTCTAGGTTTAGCCATTTGGCTACAATTTTTACCGAACAGACAGACAGACGACAAAATGATGGTATAAGGGTTTTGGGTCATACCTACAAAACCCTAAAAATGGTGAAATAAAAGACATGAAAAAAAAAAAACTGGGAAGTACTGCAATTTTATCGATAGAGATCGAAGAAGTTTGCGAAAAAAGATCATTGAGATAAAGACATATTTAAATTTCGAAATCTATATATAAATGGCTCAAAATATCATGTGGAATATCAAATTAAAGGCAATTGCAACCTGAACAGAAATGTTGTGTGGTCATGTCCTTCGTTGGAACCATGACTTTTAGTAATTGCAGGGTGTTGCCAGACATAACGATTATTGTTAACATTAAAATTCATTGGAATCAAATGAAAGTTTATTGGAATTTAAATGGAAAGTAGTTAAATACCGTTAAGCACGGGTATCTCAGCTAGTAATAAATATAAAGTAAATAATACATACGTCACTTCATGTACATTTTTACAGTTTACAAGGTCATATAAAAATTAATGAAAAGCAACCCATACTTTCCAATTCGAAATTAATAATAAAAATGTATTACATATTT
Organism: Liopterus haemorrhoidalis; assembly: GCA_963971575.1. Lineage (NCBI taxonomy): Eukaryota > Metazoa > Arthropoda > Insecta > Coleoptera > Dytiscidae > Liopterus > Liopterus haemorrhoidalis. The sequence continues at coordinate 28,824,264 of OZ020623.1, forward strand.
TAAATAAATTACTTTATTGCTAAAATATTGTTTTATCTGTGCAACTTTTTAGAAATTAAAAAAAAAATACTTTCATTTCGAGCGCCGAGTGAAATTTTAGGTCAAGAATCTTTTAAAATGCTGGAAAACACTTGCATTATTTAATATTTAGATTTTTACTAAATTTGATATTAGATTTTGAATAATTAAAAAATGTATATAGACGGTTCACTTTTGTAAGAACAAACTAAGAGGGATTTTGTTTTCAATAGTTTGCACCTTTGAAGCTGTATGTCATGTTGGTATTAAAAAATGTCACTTTTTTAAAATGTTGATCCATTTGACATATGTCATAATGAAAAATGATATCTTAATTATAATGATCATAACCTTATCAACCTAAAGTCGGTTTTACAGCGTAAGGAATATTTTTAATTGACATTTAAAGTCAGTAACACACCATAAAAGTAACCAAAATAACCAGATCTAGTGTGTTCTTACAAAAGTGAACAGCTTATATAACGGTACATTGAAGTTTGAAAAGTTTAAGTACTATTGCGGGGGGGAGGGCAATGAATTAATAAATAAACAACTCGGGAGAGGGGGCAATGAACACTGGAAATTATCCTACGTTTTTAGGAATTTTAAATATTCAACATAATTATGTAGTAAAGTCTGTTCCAAACGGTTAGGCGGAACTAAATTTTACAATCTAGTTACTTTCATCGTTTAAATCGTGCTTTTCGGCCGTTTTGTTTAAGCTTTGTAAATCATACTTACAATAAACATTTTTTGGTTAAGGTTAATGTCATTTTCTTTATATTTAGATTTTTTGTGTCATTTTTAATACAAATTTCCCATTTATTTATTTTTTTGTCATTAAAATATGTAAAAAAAAATAATTTAATTTTGACATATGTCATTCGTTTCCATGGTTTAATTGTTGGAATTTTAAATTTTGACATTCCAACGTGAAAAATGAAATAACCCAAGCAAGGTCCCTTCTAGTGACAACTTAAAAGAACGAAATTCCCATTTAGTTCCGCCTAACCTTTTGAAACAGACTGTATATTGCGTTCACTTTTGAAAGACAAACAGATCTAGTTATTTTGGTTACTTTTATAGTGTATTACTGACTTTAAATGTCATTTTAAAAAAATGCTTAAACTGTAAAACAGACTTCAGATTTGTTGGTTACGATAATTATAATTAAGATATAATTTTTCATTATGACATATGTCAAATGGTTTGACATATAAATAAAGTGACATTTTTAAATACCAACATGACCTAAAATTTCAAAGATGCAAACTACTGAATTCAAAATATCCTTCTAATTTGTTTTTACAAAAGTGTATGTATTATCTGTCTCATTTTGTAATACGTAACTAACAGGGAAAGTTCATTTTTAGGGTTTTGTAGGTATGACCAAAAAACCCTTATACCGTCATTTTGACGTCTGTCTGTCTGTCTGTCTGTTCGGTAAAAATTGTAGCCAAACGGCTAAACCTAGAGAGTTGAAATTTAGCATGTTTATACAACTCTTTGACCCGCACATAGGAAAAATACTAAAACATCTAAAAAACATATCCCCCTAAAAATATAAACAAAAATGTGCTCATCGAAAACAAAATTTTATTTTTTTTAATTCTGAGTATGGTATCAAATGAAAGCCCTTAGTACGTGGATTAACGATCAAATTTTTATTTTTGCCAAATAAATTATTTTGATGCGATTTTTGCCAAAATTGTGCAAAAAAAATTGTCCCACACCCTGTAGCCCAGATGGTTTAAACTAAAAATCTAAAAAAATTCTAAGTAATGTATATTGGTGTGAACCGAAACAGTACAACACGAATTTTTGATCAGATTATGTTTTCGGAAAATAACGCATTTTTTGTGGTTTTTGGTTCACAAAGTACAGAAGTTATACCAATGTAAGACACCCACATGCAAGGCGTACGATAGCGTAGTGGTTAGAGCACTGGTGTCGTAAGCTAAAATTCGGTGGAAACGAAGGGTTTCGAGTACGGAGTGAATTTTATTTTTTCTGTTTTTTTTGCATTTTTATTATGTTGAAATTATTTTGTCAAAATTCTAGTTATATTTTGACAAATGTTGCATTTAATTTTTAAGAGCGTAAATTTAATAACCAGTCTTATTATATGATTAACAGACGATAAATTATTTTAAAAATATCGTTCATTTTGCCGTGATTACTACAAAGTAAAATTTGTCCTACACACTCAGCATGCCGCCTTCACTTATTATATACCTGCGAAACCCTGAAATGTGTGAATATTCATACTTCACATCAATTTTTTTATGTTGTATATTGACAATACTTTTATAATATTGTCATAGTATTGGTTCACACGGATACGCCAAAGTCTGTTTACACCACAACAGACACCAAAGTAACCAGATCTAGTTTCATATTACAAATTGAGACGGATTATATAAGCCGTTCACTTTTGTAAGGACAAACTAGATCTGGTTGTTTGGTGATTTTTATAGTGTATTACCGACTTTTAGAAACTTGGTTATATTGTAAAAAAGTCTTTACAGCTTTGGGTTATGTTTGTATTATTTTAGGTTATAGTCTATCTTAGAAAGAGCGATAGTAATAAAATTTATTATTTGTAAAAAGTTATTGTTTTTTCACACAGAAGCGGCACACAAAATATGAATAGTTCGAAACGAAATATTGTTAAGAAAAAACCGAGTGTGCCGCACATCTTATATGGGAATGCGAACTAAGGTTATACACAATAGATCATAAAAAATTTACCCTAAAATTTTGAAGAAAAATATGGGCACAGGCATGCGTTTAATGATATGATAAATATGGTCACAGGCGTGCGTTTAATAAAATGATAAATAGTAATATAGAAATACACAAAACCAATTTAAACGTGTTTAAAATGTGCACGCCACTGGTAACTGCCTGACAAAAAGATGTATTACTATCGCTCTTTCTGAGATAGACTATAGTATTATATTTACAAAATATTTAAGATGTCATTATTCAAAATGAAATATGACTAATGATATTTTTTTAAATGACATACCTATTTATAATCTGACTTTTAAAATTATTTTTTTGTAGTACCAACATGACATATACATAGTTTCAAAGGTGCAAACAGTTTCTAACAAAATTTCCTCTTAGTTTGTTCTTACAAAAGTGAACGGCTTATATAAGCTTTTCATTTTTGTAAGAACAAACTAAGAGGAAATTTTGTTTTCAATAGTTTGCCTCTTTGAAATTGTATGTCATGTTTATATTAAAAAATGTCAGTTTTTTAAAATTTCGATCCATTTAACATATGTCATAATGAAAAATGATATTATCTGTCTCATTTTGTAATACGGAACTAACAGTGAAAGTTCATTTTTTATGTTGTATATTGACAATACATTTATAATATTGTCATAGTATTGGTTCACACGGATACGCCAAAGTCTGTCACCAAAGTAACCAGATCTGGTTTCGTATTACAAATTGAGACGGATTATATCTTAATTATAATGATCATAACCTAGAAACCTAAAGTCGGTTTTACAGCGTAAGGAATATTTTTAATTGACATTTAAAGTCAGTAATACACCATAAAAGTAACCAAAATAACCAAATCTAGTTTGTTCTTACAAAATGATCATCTTACAGCATAATTTCTAAATTCAAAAATAATCATATATGCCTACTTAAATTATTAAAATAATACAGAAAATCATCAAGAAATTATGACGATAAAGAAATATAAGGCAACAACATATTGTTGCAGCAGAAAAAAAATGATAACCAATATATCAAATTAAATCGTATTTAAAGATTTCAATACTGACTTAAGCGACGAACCTGATTTTGTATATAGTTTAAATACACCCTTTCAGGGACGTAGCCAGGGGGGGGCATACGGGGCATTTGCCCCCCCCCCAGAATAGTTTACCTTATATAAAATATAATTTAGGTTGTTATAAGTTTTCTTCACCGGAGGTGAAGAAAATTTCGTTTAAATTGGTTTTGTGTATTTCTATATTACTATTTATCATTTTATTAAACGCACGCCTGTGACCATATTTATCATATCATTAAACGCACCCCCCCCCAAGCAGAAATCCTGGCTACGTCCCTGAACCCTATTACAGCGGTTCTTAAACTGTGGTCCGCGGACCCCTGGGGGTCCGCGAAACAATGTTGACATTAACTTTACATCCCCCAACTTTTCGCTTTTATTCAAATAACTTATTTAATAAAAATCCAACATGGTCAAGACTTTTTGTATTTGTTGTTATCTAATTACTTATTGACATGACAACTGACAACTAAACAATAATTAGTAAAAATTTTATTATTTTTATTCAACTGCAAATTATTTACAGAAAACATATTACAATAAGATCTATTTTGACCAATATTTGAACAAGAAATGTTTGCATGAGTTTAACGTATTACAATTTTTAAATTTTTTTTAACTCTTTTTACTACTATTTTTATTCATTTTATGTTTTTTATTCTATATGCTAATAAAAATGTCCATCTCTATAAATGCGCAAGACCATTTATTAAAATAACCAGCGATACATTTTTACTAGTATTTATTATAACATAGTGCCTATGAGATTATTGAGCCAGAAATTAAGTCTCAAGAACAACGTAAAATACCTAGGGTTGGGATGGGGTCCGCAAAAAAAATGTTGTTCAAGAGGGGGTCTGCGGACTACATAAGTTTAAAAACCTCTGCCCTATTACTATAAAAATGACTAAATAAATGAAGGGGGGTCAAGATAATTATATTTGGCAAAAATTAATTAGGGGTAACGTTAAAATTAAGTTGAAGCTGAGTTTTTAAATTCTAAAAAATTCTAATAAATATATAATCATATAGTTAATATTAATAGTTTACAGAAAGATTTATCCAGTGACGGACTAAGGAAAATCGGGACCCTAGACAAGATTCTCATTGCAGGCCTTACTAATTAAAAAATTCATAAAATAATAGAAAAAAAAAAAAAAAAATACGGGCCCTAGGCAGTTGCCTAGGCTAAAGTCCGCCCCTGGGTTTATCTATTTGTACTAACCTACATGCTTAGTAAAATTAAAAAAAAAAAAAAAAACGTACCAAAAAAATTAATAATAATCCGTAGTGGTAAAATGCACAACACACAAAATCACACACGAACACAAAATAATAAACTTAATAAATAACCACAGTATGTTACATTTGCAAATTTACGAAACAGTTCCGTATTTTCAAATGTCAAAAAGTATACGCCGTAATACTCTGTACATCCTTCTACTTACGCGATCAGACTGAATACCATTTCATTTTCAACAAAAGACGAACTCGCGCCCACGGTTTAAGATATCTGCGCCTGCGTATTAAACCGTGACGTACCTGTGACGTTTATATTAAGTGGGACAAGATACCACCACTTCTTAAAGTAACTGTGTCTGTTTTCCAAGGTAAGTAGCAATCAAGCTACTTTCTTTTTAAGTGGCTTTATAAATGTTAGAATACCGAGACATCTAGTGGTTTTCTTCGCAAACTAGATTGCAATGTTTATATGTTTCCAAGTAATTTGTTCCGTTAGATGCTTGGGAGATCAGTTTTTCAACTAAGCTTACCGTAATTTACGCTAATATGACAGTACCTGTTAATTTTAACTAAGGGTTACACATTTTATTGTCAGGATATCACAGGATCTACACCAGTGTTTCTCAACTGAAAATGTATCGCGGACCAGTAAAATATTTAATTTTCTACCGTGGACCCCTAATATTAAATATACTCCGAGCCGCAGTAAGGAAAACTTGCGCTCAAAATCCAAGTGATGAACAAACAAAAAAAAGGTCCTCACATCTCAAAATCCAAGTGATGAGCAAAAAAAAAGGTCCTCACCTCTCAAAATCTAAGTGATGAGCAAAAAAAAAGGTCCTCGCCCATAATTTGCGCCTCCTACAAAAGGCGTCAGCGCCCCTTTCCTTAGTGCGCCCGGGGCCGTCACCCCCTCCACCCCCACTTACTAGGGCTCTGAAGAGAATACACTATACCAGCGTTTCTCAACCGGCGCCGTGGAAGCTTCGTCGGGGGGCCGCGAAGTCATAAAAGATCATAGCATGAAATTCTAATAAAAACGCTCAATTTTGCAAGATATATAGATAAATATATGAAATTTATATTCATTAAAATATACCTTTTAAACATAATTATAAAAAATATTATACTTATTTTGACAACTAATTTAAATCTTAAAACGGTTCGTGCTGGAGGTACTTCAGGTACTTTCAAGTAGGTACGACTTGAACGTGCAATATTTTTTGTTAACTAAAGAGTAAGGATGCGAAAGTGTTCAAAATGGAAAGCAACTTTGAACATTTGTAAATAAAAATACTTGCAAGCCATTATAGGTAACCGTAACAGATATTAAAAACATGTTTATATAAAAGTTGTTTCTTTTCAAAAGCTTTATCCAAATATACCCAACACGCCTTACGTTCCTTTATAAAAAATCGAAGTTGTCCTTGATATCCTGTACTTCCGGTTTATTCCGGAAAATTAAAATACTACCATCCAATTATTCGGGTAAACTCTGGTCACCAATTTTTTCCCCATCTTGCTCACACATCGTCTTTTCGAAAAAAATCGTGTTTTCTTTATCTTGATGCACCTTGTGATTAAGATACCTCACTCCCTCCCTGCCACCCCCCACCCCTCGCTCACTCTCTCTCTCTCTCTATATATATGTATATATATATAGGGGGGCCGCAGACAATATTTACGTTATTTTGGGGGGGCCTATGCCAGAAAAGGTTGAGAAACACTACACTATACTATACTACAAATTATATATGTAAACTCTACATACATATATCTTAGTAATAAAAAATCGCTGTAAAATGGACAAAATACACAAAAAAAACAAAAGATCATAAAAAAATGAACAAAAAATCTTAATAATAGCGAGATATTGCTAAGTGAAAAAAAGCTGACTTTATTAAAAGAAACCTCTAATAAAGTATCCTGTATTAAAATTTTTCATGATGTTTTAAAGAGTGTTATTGCAACGGTGCTCTTGCTTCATACTTTATTTTGACAAATATGCCAAATTGATAGATCGAAATCGTAATGAATATAGAAGTTAACTGTAACTCTTATATGAGTTAACTGCAGCAGACTATTTTTAACTTCTTCCCATACGGCACAACCATTCGCAAAAGGGTTTCGTGACGCAATTTCTCGGAGAAGAATAACATCGTCCTCGTATTTAAATCGTAAACGTTTTTTATATTTAGCTTGCATCATTACTCACAAGAAAAGTCAACAAATTTTATGTTCGAATTTACTCCGTTGTTAATTTTGAGGTTAACCTGTCAAAATACAGGCGCTTTAAATAAAAAATGCTTTGCCGTTATTTAAATTAAATATAGGTTGCCTGTATTTTAATAAAAGAAAGAAATTAAGGATATATCAACTGCGCATGCGCACATGTCAAATAAAGGAAAACTTTATTAAAAGATCAGTAGAACAGAGGTTGCAATAACTCTCTAATAATAATTTATAAGCCTTTCGCGGACCACTAATATTTTGCTAAGGACCACCAGTGGTCTGCGGACCACCTGTTGAGAAACACTGATCTACACAGAGGCGGATTTAGATTGTTGGGGGCCACTGGCGGTAAAAGTTTTAGGCCCTATCAGAAATTCAATTGACGACGGGATGGTAGAAATTCCCAAATGTCAAGCTTCTAAAATAAGTAGAAAATAAATGAGATATGTATTTCCTTTATTAGGTAACTCTCCCCATAGCACCCCAAATATATACCTTATTCAAATCTGTATTAAACAGAGAGATACGAGGGATGCCTTTTATATTTCGGGATTTGAGATCAAAAACAATTATTTATCAACAAAAAAGCTTTATTGTTTTCAAAATAATAATAATAATAATTTTTATTGTTCAAAATTTTAAAAATTTACAAAATATTTTTCTTATTGACTAGAGTACCACTTATACGTATAACCTCTATTATTACATGGTTTTAATAGTTATGCTGTTTTTTTACATTTTAATTATTTTATAAAATAGAGGAAAAATTTTAAAAAAAAAACTCTCATTGGTTTTCAAAATATTCTCCATGAAGATCAATACACTTTTGCATGAGTTTGAACCAATTTTCGAAGCACTTTTTCTACTCCGATTGTGGCGCTGTGTGTTATGTGGGATCCGATTGTGTGGAATCCAACGCGAACATATCTTTTTGACGGCCAAATGTTCATGCAATAGTGCAGTGTTTCCCAAAGTGTGGTACGCGTACCCCTGGGGGTACGGGAAGGATTTGTACGGGAAGGATTTACACTTTACAGTGATAGCCGGTGCATCGTCCTGTAGTCGCAACATAAACAATGCTATCGTTCTCATTAACTAATATAAATATAATTAACCCTTTACCGCATAGTGTGACATATATGGCACATTCCGATTTTTATTTTTTATTTTACTTTTAAAACTGAATCAGAACGTTACTTCATGAATGTTCATATATGCCACATACACAGCAATGGATCCTGTAGTATCTCAAGTAATGGGCTGCAATAGATTTGAGGATATCAAGCGGAATTTGCACTTCAACGATAACTCGAATATAACGAGAATTTATTGAGAAAGGACAACTAGAAGATACAACATTTTCTTTCAAAAATTCGAGGGCGACTGATTTTAATCCCTAATGAAGAACACCTAGCAATTGACGAGCAAATAATACGGAGTCAATTTCTTTTTTAACATAATGTAGAATCATAATGTTTCATGTATGGCACAAACCCTATTTTCATAAAAATAATAATTAATAATTTAAATATATTTTTTTAATTAATTTTTCTATCAATAAGAACCAATTCCTAATGCCCATGAATTATTTCAGCCAAAAATAAAAATTCATGCAGTAAAGGGTTAATGTTATTATATAATATGATTTGTTATATATCGTGTATTACTATTATTATTATAACTATTTAAAAAATAATTGTTTTTTGATTGTTAATAAAGAAAATGCGAATTTTTCTAATGGCGGGGGTACTTAGCGTTACGAAATTTTAAAAGGGGTACACAGATGTCGACACTTTGAGAAACACTGCAATAGTGAATATATGCTGGTCCCATTAATGCCCAAGGATACCTCAATCTCACGATAAGTCACATGACGATCTTGCAGTTCACGCACAGTATCAATGTTTTCCGGAACAACAACCGATTTTGGACGACCTTCACAAAATTCGTCCTTAAGCGAACTACGGTCAGGATTGAAGTAAGCAAACCATCGATAAACAGTAGTTCTTGAGGGTGCTTTATTGCCAAAAGTCGAATTAAGTTAATCCACGTCTAAAGTTGTAAAAAATAATCGCTCGAAAATGTTCACGAGTTAATTCCATTTTTAGCCGAAATGAATTTTTTCAAGTTACTGTAAACAACACAAATAGCGCTCGTACGTTAAAACGTTCTGAATACGTATACCGTCCAAAATGTCAAACTTTAGGATAGAAGCGTCAGTTGCCGAATGGCAGCACTAGTTCAGCGCAATCCCGAAACATAAGAGGCAGCCCTCGTATAGTTTAATTTCTCATATTCATAGCTGTTAAGTCAATGATAAATGAGATACTTCATCCTTATAAGTAACTCTCCCCTTGCCTCCTAAATAATCTTCTTTAATAATTTTCTTTTTCGCCATAATTTAACTAAAAAAAATAAATGTTTCCTCGTGTACATTTTTGATGTAAAGTAAATAATAAGTGAGATATTTAAAGATTTTAGTTTTGAGAGTGTACCCTCGTAACTCCCCAAATATTTATTAAATCGAAAAGTATATACAACACTAAAAATTTGTTTCCTTATTATAAATAATTTTTATTATACACATTTTTGCTGTCAAGTCAATAATAAGGGAGATATTTGAAAAATACTTAGCTTTAGGATGTCCCCTTGTAGCTCTTCAAATATTCTAAATGAAAAAATGCATAAACATAAAAAAAATATTTTCTCATTTTAAACTATTTTTGGCATACATCATTTTGCTGTTAAGTCAATAATAAGGACGATATGTAAATTTTAGTTTTAGGTTGTACCCTTATAACTCCCCAAATATTCATCTAATTGAAAAAATGCATTGAACAAAAAAGATTTGTTTTATTACTACAAACAATTTTTGTTGTATATATATTTTTCTGTTAAGTCAATAATACTGGATAGATTGAAAGTTTTTTAATAAAGTTTTAACCCCAAAACACCCTACTACAAAAAAAAAAATGAAATGTCATATACATAGGGCATACAATACCGAACTAAAATCTGAATACCGGTATTTGATATTTGAAATTTGAAATATCGGGATACGGGTATTAAAACCGGTATTATTAATAAAAAATTTACTAGTTATATTTTTACTTACCTCAGTTGTTATATTGACTTGTTAACAAATAATATATGAAATCCAATAAATATTGTTCTGAAATGAGTAGATATTATTTATTTTATTACATAGAGAGTAGGAGTAGATAGATACAAAAAAACGTGCAAGTAAAAAAAAGTACATATTAAATTCTATGTTACATTTTACATATAATAGGCTCGTATGGCATTATATAATTAAAGAAGCAAAAAATATAATTAAATTGAAAGTATTTATGAAATAATATTAATAACTTGCGTGTTGTTTATTAAAGTATGCTCTTAAAAAACATAAACAATCAATCGTTTCATCATCAAGCGAGGACCGAATTTTCGTACAAATATAACCAGCCGCCGAAAAAGCTCTTTCTGATTCTACACTTGTCGGCACTATTGTCATTAAGAAATCATACACATTTTGTAAATACGTTCCTTTTGTTCCTGTTTTTTCAAAAAAAAGTAATTTCATCTTTTATTTTTTGCTCCAGACCTGGAATTTTTTTAAACGCAAGCACGGGTGAAGTATTTAGTGTTTCGTCTATTGCTGCCTGTAGTTTTTTCTTTAATGCGTTTACGTTTACCTTGTCAGATTCTAATACTGTTTCATTACTAATTTGGGAAGATATTGGAAGGGATGTTTCTTGCACAACTTCCATATCTTCTGTATCTTCTAGATTTTCATGTGTGAGCCTTTTAGTTAAGCTTACAATTTTTTTAATGATTGTTAATTTGGATATGCGTTTAAATACGTCTCCAACATCTTGTGAGCCCTTTTGCAGATACTGAAGTATTTGTGATAATTCAGTTCGTCGCAGTAAAATTCGAGATTTTAATGCTTCCAATAATTCTAATGCAATTGCAGATTTTTGCTGGGAAAGAGTATCTAACATAAATGTTAAAGAAGCGTCAGCCGTCAAAAGATTTGCATCTTTTCGGCATAATGCATCTACTGTTAATTTTACAGGAGTAAGAGCAGCAATAATTGAAGATAATAAATTAAATTCTTCGTCAGAAAAATGAATATCGGAACTAATGTCAATAAGCGCTTTTTGAATACAAAATTTAATTTCTTCAAATTTTTCTAACATAAATAACATACTGTTCCATCTTGTTTGACAATCTAATTTTAGCGCTGTTTTTTTACCTAATTGTTCTCTCACGTACTTTTGTGAATATTTATCATTTTTAGAAGGTGAATTTTTAAATGTTTTCACTACTTTCCGAATTTTTGAAACTAGAGATGATATACCCATATGTCTAATATTTATATTACTTGTAGTAATACTAGCATCTAACTCTATAATAATTCCATTACCATCTTCTTCGTCGATATCGTCGTCATTGTTATCATCGTCATCGTCAACATCATTAACATCGTCATCATTATAATTTTGCTCCACAACATCAATATCCACACTCGGGTTCAAAGTTGACTTATACAAAACATCAGTAATTGCTAAATTTATGCAATGTGCCATACATTGTTGATGTTCAGCCTCTATAATTTTTCCTAATTTTACCATAACCGACGCACCGTCAGTAGTTACTCCAACTATGTCTTTAGATATATCTAAATTAAAATCTTTAAATTTTTCTTCTACAAGGGATAAACATTTTTCTGCTGGAACGGATCCGTAAGCGCGCACTAATCCGATATTCCACATTGTTCCTCCAACAGAATGTACATTAATTTTATAAAAATATTAAAAGACAAACCATCGCGAGCTGTCATTCGGGCAAGCACTTCTGAAAGTTTTTCGTTTTTATTATTTTTAAAATAATTTGTTATTAACAATTTAGGCTGTTTAGAAACACTTGATTCGACATCATGGGGGGATTCACATTTCTTTTAAGTGAGTATGAAGGCCACTTGTGGATCCTCCTGTACACTTTATTTCTTTCGCGCACTTTTTACATTTAGCAACCTGTCCGTTTTTTTCAATCAAAAAATGATTCCAAACTGAAGTTTCGTCCTGTCCTTTTCGGTACTCCGTAAATGTATTCATCTTTCAAGGGGTATAGCAGTTTATGCCTATTAATTTTAATATTTGTAAATTAATTACACTCTAACTTAAAACATAAACAATCGCTTTATATTGCCGACACCGCCGCTTCTCGATGGTGCCATACTCGGCTCGGTATGTGTAATAAATGTGCATGTGCCTGATATAGATTTTAATCAATGAAATTGTTTGTTTATCTTCAAAAAAAATTTCTTGTAATTAATTAATATTATTTTAAATTAGATTTATATTGTGCATAAATTCAATTTTTATCAACTAATGTAATACCAAAATACCGGTATGTTTACATAAATACCGGTTTTTAATAACGGACAAAAATCGTCCGGGATTCCGGTATTCGGGATCCCGGAATCCCGGTATTGTAAGCCCTACATATACAGATCAATTCTGTAAAAATTTACTGTGTAGTAACGTTACTACAAGATAAAATATTATAAAAAGTATAATGACTTTCATTCATGATAGTAACTGACCTTGCTCATAGTGACAGATTTACAGATCAATTCTGTAAAAAATTACTGTGTAGTAATGTTACTACAAGATAAAATATTATAAAAAGTATAATGACTTTCATTCATAATAGTAACTGACCTTGCTCATAGAGACATATTTAGTTACTATTATCATAGTAACTGAGTTACAAAATTGGTCTTTTAGTTACTATCATCATAGTAAATGAGTTCTTCAGTTCGAAATTATGCAAAAAAAATAATTGTCCCACACCCTGTAGCTTTATGTAGCTCATGGTTTAAACTAACAATCTGAAAAAATTCTAAGTAATGTACATTGGTGTGAACCGGAATAGTACAACAAGAATTTTTGATCAGATTATGTTTTTGGAAACAAAAATGTATTTTTTTGTGTTTTTTGGCTAATAATGTACACAAGTTATAATTATGTAACACGCTATACTAGAAGGTGTGTTCTGGTGTAGTGGTTATGGCGCTGGCTTCTTACCCAATTAAATCCGTTCGATCCCTGCGAGAGGAAACAATATTATTTTTTGTTTTTGTTTTTAATTGTATTTTTATTTTGTTTAAATTATTTTTAGGGTTTTGTAGGTATGACCAAAAAACCCTTATACCGTCATTTTGTCGTCTGTCTGTCTGTCTGTTTGGTAAAAATTGTAGCCAAACGGCTAAACCTAGAGAGTTGAAATATGGCATGCTTATACAACTCTTTGACCCGCACATAGGAAAAATACTAAAACATCTAAAAAACATATCCCCCTAAAAATATAAGCAAATATGTGCTCATCAAAAAAAAAATATATTTTTTTTAAATTCTGAGTAGGGTATCAAATGAAAGCCCTTAGTACGTGGATTAGCGATCAAAATTTTATTTTTGCAAAATAAATTATTTTGATGCGATTTTTACCAAAACTGTGCAAGAAAAATTTTGTCCCACATCCTGTAGCCCAGATGGTTTAAACTAAAAATCTGAAAAAATTCTAAGTAATGTACATTGGTGTGAACCGGAATAGTACAACAGGAATTTTTGATCAGATTATGTTTTCGGAAAATAACGCATTTTTTGTGTTTTTAACTAAAATATGTTAAATATTTAATTCACTATGTAACACTCCAGATCAGTAACTCTGGTAGCTCAGTTGGTTTTGTGATGCACTTTGTAATTTGCAGTGCGAACGTTGCAGAGTTCGAATTCTGTTAATTTTATTTTTTTCTGTTTTTTTTTTTTTGCATTTTTATTTTGTTTAAATTATTTTGTCAAAATTCTAGTTATATTTTGGTAAATGTTGCATTTTTTTTTTAAAAGCGTAAATTTAATAACCAGTGGGAAGTGTTGAAATTATAATTTAATTCTGTTTGACGAAATCAGAGGGCGGGACTTATGATATAAGCAACCAATGAGAGCCATAGGCGCAATTTTAAAAATCTTACTGAACCTTGCTATATAAGTAAAATACTGCACATATTTAGAAACATAAATAATGGTATTAGGCATTCGAATTAAAATTCATAAAAAAATATTTTGACATAAAATTTGTTTTGGCATCCCAAATAATCATCATTCAGTTACTAAATACCTGCAAAACCCAGAAATGTGTGAAGATTCACAATTCACGTAAATTTTCATGTTTCAGTGTTTTTTCAAAAGTATCTAGTTGTATCTAGATACAAACATTTTTGGCATGTATCTGTATCTAGATATGTTTTATAACTCTGTATCTGTATCTGCATCCAGATACAATTTTTCTTAGGTATCTAGATATTTTTTTAAATGTATATACAGACGATTCCGCTTAATTAAGCCACCGTTTAGTTGGGGCAGCCGCTTATTTGGGCCAAATCTCAAAGAACAGAAACCAAACCAAGGAACCAACAGTAAATTTACATGTTTGATTGGGACAACATTCCGCTTAATTGGGACAGTAAATTTAAGATCACAGTACATATTATGTTACACATATTCTCTAGAAAAGATATGTACAAAGAATTTAATATTACAGCGTTATTTTATGCAGGCAGTAAATGAAGGGAGCCCTACATCCGCACTGAATACCTGTGCTGATTTTGTAGAAGTGAAATGTTACAAAAACAAAAGACAAACTACACTTGACGCATTTTTGCATTGAATTAAATTGTATGTACCTATTTATTATTTTATTTTGGAATTTATTATTATTTTTTCTTAAAAGTTTATATTTTTTGGTTATATGTAATTTATAGTTTTGTCCAAAAGTTTAAAAAATAAAATTATTGAAAGAAAAATATGCATTGTTTAATTTTATGTGAAATTCGCTTAATTGGGACAGCCGCTTAATTGGGCCAAAATGCCAAAGTCCCGATGTGTCCCAATTAAGCGGAATAAACTGTATTACAACACTGTTCTATCCATCAAATGAGTTAGAGAAATTTAAATTGTTGACAATTGGGTATTAAATTCTGAAATACTTTTTGATAAAATGATCAATTTTATAACCTTTTGACCTTTTTAAGCAATTTTATAAAATGCTTAAAAAACTTATCCAGATCGGCCAATACCAAATCCCTCTACAATTTCAAGACTAGTTAATAAATTTCATCGCGACGGATCTGTTAAGTCAAAATATAATAAAAAAAGAACAACATCCCACGTGCTTACAGAAGAGAAGCAGTTGGAAATATTATTACAAGTGGAAGAAAACAATCAAAATACTTTAAGATCAATTGCACAAACCGTTGGTGTCAGTACTGGATCTGTTTTTAACTTCTTAAAAAAAGAAAAGTTTCGATTATACAAATTTCAAAATCATCAAGAATTGTTAGAAAGGGACGCAGCAGTACGTATGGATTTTTGTTTTGAAATATTTGAAAAAATTATTTCCGACCCAACAATGCTTCAAAGAATTTTATTCACAGACGAAGCAACGTTTACTCTAAATGGTGAAGTGCACAGACAAAATTTTAGGTACTGGATTCGAGAAAATTTACATTTGTTTCATTCCTCCCGAACTCAAAATCCGCAAAAATTAAATGTTTGGGCAGGGATAATAGGAACCAATATTATAGGGCCTTTTTTTATTGACGGTAACCTTAATGCCGCAAAATATCTAGCCCTTTTGCAAAACCAAATATTACCTGCGTTGCGAAACCTGAATATTAATGGACAAGTATGGTTTCAACATGATGGCGCACAAGTCCATTATTCTAGAATAGTTAAAGAATATTTACATAGAACTTTCCCAAAAAGCTGGATTGGAAGAGGAGGGTCGATGAATTGGCCAGCGAGATCTCCGGATTTGGCACCCAATGATATTTTTATTGGGGTTATTTAAAGGCCAAAGTATATAATGGAGAACTTAGGGATGTTGCTGAACTGCAAGACATAATTGTTTAAGCATCCAACAATATACCTCAAGAGCAATTGCTGAATGTTTTGAATCATTTTTATGATCGCTTAACATTTTGTATGCAAGTAAACGGAGAAACTTTTGAACATTTATTATAAGTTTTTATTAGTTATTCATTTATTATTATTATTTTTTTTTAATTTGTATTTTCAATAAAATATTTTGATTTTGCTAGTAAATATAGTTTTTTCTATGTTGCAAATGAAAATGAACACGATTTATATTGCTGTCAAAAACTGTATCCATGGTAATGACATAGTACATGTTGCATAAAAGAATAAATTCACTGTATTTCACAAAAATGTGACATGTATTGGTTCTTTCGAAACACAACTAAGTATGTCACAAAACCAAAACTTGACAAAAACCCTGTTATTAGCTGACTCATCTCACAGTAGGTATCTTGCTGTTCGATTGACTGTTGACCTTAGATGAGTTTAATCCCCCGCCTACTACAAAAAATATTATTTTCTTGGGTTAATGGCTTCTTCCCTTCTATAAATACCTATCTCGCATATTGTAAGAATACAATCAATTTCACTTAGCCTACAGATAACAAACAAAAATAAACCAATCCTTCACAATACCCAGAGAAGATTCGGCTGTTTAGTAACTTTTTTTTATTGTTTTATCCGGTATGTCATTAATTATCTTCGCACACTCCTACTTTAACAGTTAATAATGGTTTTTAAGAAGTTGTACCACCCAA
Source organism: Liopterus haemorrhoidalis (assembly GCA_963971575.1). Taxonomy (NCBI): domain Eukaryota; kingdom Metazoa; phylum Arthropoda; class Insecta; order Coleoptera; family Dytiscidae; genus Liopterus; species Liopterus haemorrhoidalis. The sequence continues at coordinate 28,841,276 of OZ020623.1, forward strand.
AAAATAAACAAATATCCCTAAAAATGAATAGACTATATTGAAACGAAACATTAGTCACATTCTTTTAGGTTTTCGTTTTTTATGTCACACCCAAGATACAAGGTGTTTGGTGTTTCCCAACGGGTCTGAAACAGATAATTATTTAAAAGAATTCCATTGGGTATTGGACAAGAACATATGCTTTTAATCAGTTCTGAAGAATTACGTTACATTGTTTATGTTAGAACTAATTACTGTGGATTTTATGTATCTGTATAATACACACTCTACTGACAGTCTCAACAACGAAATTACAAATTCACTTGTACTTCTAGTTGAGTTTTGGCACAGAAGTGTGCAGGGACGACAGTAGCATTTGCTGAAAAGAAAAAAAAAATTGATGAGAAGTGTGAATATTCACACATTTCAGGATTTCGCAGGTATCTATTAAGTGAAGGCGGTATGCTGAGTGTGTAGGACAAATTTTACTTTGTAGTAATCACGGCAAAATGAGCGATATTTTTAAAATAATTTATCGTCTGTTAATCATATAATAAGACTGGTTATTAAAATTACGCTCTTAAAAATTAAATACAACATTTGTTAAAATATAACTAGAATTTTGATAAAATAATTTCAACATAATAAAAATGCAAAAAAAATAACGGAAAAAATAAAATTCACTCCGTACTCGAACTCGAAACTCTTCGTTTACCAGCGCATTTTAGCTTACGACACCAGTGCTCTAACCCATTACGCTATCGCACGCCTTGCATATGAGTGTCTTACATTGGTATAACTTTTGTACTTTGTGAACCAAAAACAACAAAAAATGCGTTATTTTCCGAAAACATAATCTAATCAAAAATTCCTGTTGTACTATTTCGGTTCACATCAATATACATTACTTAGAATTTTTTTAGATTTTTAGTTTAAACCATTTGGGCTACAGGGTGTGGGACAAAATTTTTTTGCACAATTTTGGCAAAAATCGCATCAAAATAATTTATTTTGCAAAAATAAAAATTTGATCGTTAATCCATGTACTAAGGGCTTTCATTTGATATCCTACTCAGAATAAAAAAAAAAATATTTTTGTTTTCGATGAGCACATATTTGTTTATATTTTTAGGGGGGTATGTTTTTTAGATGTTTTAGTATTTTTCCTATGTGCGGGTCAAAGAGTTGTATAAGCATGCCAAATTTCAACTCTCTAGGTTTAGCCGTATGGCTACAATTTTTACCGAACAGACAGACAGACAGACAGACAGACAGATAGACAGACAGACAGACAGACAGACAGACAGACAGACAGACAGACAGACGACAAAATAACGGTATAAGGGTTTTTTAATCATACCTACAAAACCCTAAAAAGCAGAAATGTTCCCGGGCGCCCCCCGGAACCCCGCTAGCGCCGCCACTGTCTTAGTACTGAAATATATGACAAAAAGTAATGACAAAAAAAAGAAAAAACATATTTATTTAACCAAACATAACATATTCGAAATATCAATACATAAAATACCGAAACAGAATGTATCGTGTACTAAAACAAAGTTTCTCAACCGGGGGGCCGTGAAGGCTTCGTCGGGGGGCCGCGAAGTCGTACAAAATTGAAACATGAAAATATAATAGCAATGCGCTCAATCTTGCAAGATATAAATTTTATTCATATTTATAAAAACGAGTCTTATTAGTCAGAAAAATATACCTTTCATAACATAAATAAAATAAATATTTTATTTATTATTCTATCTAATTACTTATTTTGACAACTAATTTAAGCTACAGGCTATTTCTAACGTTTAAGCGGAACTAAATGGAGTATTAATTTTATAAAGTTGTGACTAGCTAACTTTATAATGAGTAAAATGGGCTTTTGCTAAACAAACTGATCAAAAGCAATCAAAATTCAAGTTGCACTTTGAAGTAGGTACGACTTAAAAGTGCAATATTTTTTATTATATTTTTTTGATTACTCTCCGAGTTACAGATAACTCAAGAGTAAAGATGCGAATGTGTTTAGATCAAAATATAAGGCACTTTGTAAACACTTAAAAATAAAAATACTTTACTTTTAAGTCGTTATAGGGAATATAATCGTCATATATGTATATTATAGTTTTTTGTCAACCGTAAAAGATGCTGAAAAAATGTTTAAGTAAAAGTTGTTTCTTTTGAAAAGCTCTATCCAAAGATACTCAATATGACATACGTTCCCATATAACAATTCGAAACTGTCCTTAATATCCTGTACTTCCGGAAAATTTCAATACTACCATTTAATGTTTTGTATAAATTTTAGTTCAAAATTTTTCCCAAATTGCTCACACGTTGCCTGTTCGAGAAAAATCGTGTTCCCCCTATCTTGATACACAATATATACATATATATATATATATATATATATATATATATATATATATATTTATATATATATATATATTTATATTGTTTAAATTATTTTTTCAAAATTCTAGTTATATTTTGGCAAATGTTGCATTTAATTTTTAAAAGCGTAAATTTAATAACCAGTGGAAATTGTTTGAATTATAATTTAATTCTGTTTCAATGTACAGAAATCAGAGGGGCGGAACTTATAACAACCAATGGAAGCCATAGGCGCAATTTTTAAAATTCTTAATGAACCATGCTGTATAAAAAAAAAATACTGCACATATTTAGAAACCTAAATAATGGTATTAGGCGTTCCAATTAAAATTAACAAAAAAAAAAATTTTAATATAAAATTTGTTTTCGCATCCCAAATAATCATCATTCACTTACTAAATACCTGCAAAACCCTGAAATGTGTGAAAATTCACACTTCACATAAATTTTTTTATATGATATTCGGTGACGGAATTTGGTTTATGGTCCTAAAGGGCGTTTGTGATTGGTTAAAAAGGGAAAAATTACAAGTTCATTAATAACTCTTCATATATCGCAAATTTTGTAGATTCACGGTTATCATAAGATTGCTGATGTCTCACGGAATCCGGTGATGTATAATATGTTACTGGAATGTCATGCGTGACGTGTATAGTGACTCTAAACACCGAGGCTTGTATCGGTAACACGGTTAATTTCGGTTTTCGGTTCGGTTCCGGTTCGACTCCCTGATTAAAATACTGAACAATTTTTATTAATAAAGTTTTTGTCGTAAACTCATAGTAGAGATAGAATATACAATGGAAAATTTAACATGGGAAAGCTCTATGGTGCAAGTCGAAAAAGGACATACGGTAGAATACATTTTTTCGTAAACCGTAAAAGATATTTAAAAAATGTTTAAATAAAAGTTATTTCTTTTCAAAATCTCTATTTAAAGATATCCAACTCGGCATACGCTCCTTTGTTGTCCTTTGTCCTGTACTGCCGGTTTGTTTCGAAATATTTAAATATTACTATTCGATTTTTAGGGTTTTGTAAGTATGACCAAAAAACCCTTATACCGTCATTTTGTCGTCTGTCTGTCTGTCTGTCTGTCTGTCTGTCTGTCTGTCTGTCTGTCTGTCTGTCTGTCTGTCTGTCTGTCTGTCTGTCTGTCTGTCTGTCTGTCTGTCTGTCTGTCTGTCTGTCTGTCTGTCTGTCTGTCTGTCTGTCTGTCTGTTCGGTAAAAATTGTAGCCAAACGGCTAAACCTAGAGAGTTGAAATTTGGCATGCTTATACAACTCTTAGACCCGCACGTAGGAAAAATACTAAAACATCTAAAAACATATCCCCCTAAAAATATTAACAAATATGTGCTCATCGAAAACAAAAATATATTTTTTAAATTCTGAGTAGGGTATCAAATGAAAGCCACTGTACGTGGATTAAAGATCAAATTTTTATTTTTGCAAAATAAATTATTTTGAAGCGATTTTTGCCAAAATTGTGCAAAAAAATTTTTGTCCCACACCCTTTAGCCCAGATGGTTTAAACTAAAAATCTAAAAAAATTCTAGGTAATGCATATTGGTGTGAACCGAAATAGTACAACAGGAATTTTTGATCAGATTATATTTTCGGAAAATAACGCATTTTTTGTGGTTTTTGGTTCACAAAGTACAAAAGTTATACCTATGTAAGACACCCACATGCAAGGCGTGCAATAGCGTAATGGTTAGAGCACTGGTGTCGTAAGCTAAAATGCGCTGGAAAAGAAGGGTTTCGAGTTCGAGTACGGAGTGAATTTTATTTTTTCTGTTTTTTTTTTTGCATTTTTATTATGTTGAAATTATTTTGTCAAAACTCTAGTTATATTTTGACAAATATTGCATTTAATTTTTAAGAGCGTAAATTTAATAACCAGTCTTATTATATGATTAACAGACGATAACTTATTTTAAAAATATCGTTCATTTTGCCGTGATTACTACAAATTAAAATTTGTCCTACACACTCAGCGCCTTCACTTATTATATACCTGCAAAACCCTGAAATGTGTGAATATTCACACTTCACATCAATTTTTTATATCGAGGACACAAATATTTCAACAGTTCTACGAAAAACATCTAACTTCAAAAACTCGCTTTCTGTTTGAGTTCAAACTTGAAAAACTCACGCTTTCTGCTGTGAGCTTTTCAACCGTCGTATCGCCGCGAAACCCACGCTTTCAGCTGTGCGAGTTTCAACCCTTCGGTTCAGTGCGTAACCCACGCTTTCTGCAGTGCGTTTCAACCGTCGCGAAACTCCACGCTTTCTGCTGTGTACGTTCAACCAGTGCGTTTCAACCTTCAGCTCCTCGCGAAACCACGTATTTTCGGTTGAGTGCGCCTTGTCAACCATTACGTACGCCCTCTGTCGAGCGCGAAAAACCAACCGCCTCCGGACGCCGCCGCCGCCGCTAAGTCACGTCACGGCCCGACGCTGGCGCGCAAACGAGGGAGGCAAACTTCTAAACGTTACATTGCACGAGCAATCTACGGTCACCGCCTGCGACTAGCGGAGACATCCAAACCATACGCCGCCGTCCCTCGGTCAGTACAGTTATATCTATACCGTACCAACGACCCCAGGGCACGTCTCTTCGCGCCGCCGCTGACGCCGAAGCCACTACCGCCAACATCGGAGCCGCTGACGGTACCACGAGAAGTACGCCTCCCCTCAGCCACTCCCGACTCTAAAAACCGCACGCGGGCTACGATAAACAAGCGCGTCGCACATAAGCGAAAACCAACCGCCAACATTAGCCGGCCGCCTCCAAGACCTTCGTCCGCCGCCCCCGCTCGGAAAAGCCGCATTCGGGCTCGTTTCATCGAGCTTTTCGGTCCCGATTTACCACCACCAACCCCATCAGCGTCACGACGCCCGTTAATATTCTCGCCACCTTCAACACCTGAAGACCAGAGGAAGAAACAGGCGCGCAACATTGTACATGCCACGCCACCATACTCACCGCTGGCATTTTATACGGAGCGATCGTGCTCGGACTCGCCCAAAATAAAGTCCCTGCACAGACTACGCCACCAACTGATCGCACTTCTAGGAGAGACCACGCCGAACACTCCGCTCTCGACTCAAGCGCGTAGCACGGTCACTCCCACGACAACGTGGCCATCTTCTCCGACATACGATCCTCGCCCGCCACATTCCTCTTCTTCCTGTCCGCTCCAGAGTCCACACCCAGAGATCCCTTCTCGCCTCACGAGAAGACATCTAGACTTCTGAAGCTCCAATATTAAAATTATGTCTTATGTATATTTTGTTGGTATTGTCTTTATATTTTCTTGTTACTGTCTTTACCATGTTTGTCCATATTTTGTATCTGTTTCATTTCTGTTTGTTTCAATGTCCATGTAGATGTATCGTTGATTTCATGTTCACAATTAATAATTAAACTCATGTTCTGCATTTTTAGTCATTATCATCATCATCTCCCGTCACCTTTTAATTTTTCAGAGGTTGTTTAGTTCAACGAGGCTCTTCAAGCCAAGACAGGCATAGCGACCCCGCTCCTGAGCTAGACCGCGGATTGTGTTAACGGTGGGACCTAAGGACCTCTTCCGAGGGCCCCTCCCGCAACAACCGGAATTTTTAACAGAACCGGAACATAAAATTGCTCACTTTATAAACCGAATCCAAAACCGGAACAAAATGTTAATAACGGTTAATTTCGGTTAGAAAGAAAAAAAATATATGTCGGTTAATTTCGGTTAAATTTTTTTTTTTTTTCATTAAGTTAATTCATTAATCGCTTTCATTAATTTACTCTCCATGGAGAAATGTAATGTTTTTTTCATAAGCGTAAGAGGAACTATAATTAATGTATCGATTAAACATGGATTTTTAATTTTATTTTATTTATTTTTTTGTAAGAAAAAAAGGTTTGTTATTCCGTTTTTTTCTTTATAATATTGCGATTCTAAGAACTTTTATTTATTGTGAATATTATATATTATAATTATATAAAGAGAAAAGTTCATATTATTTATTAACGTTTTTCTTCTCTGTAATTGTGATTATATGAACTATGTGTGATCAGGGTCGGAATAAAGTATTTCCGCGCCCCGGGCAGACTCTTTATATGGCGCCCCCAGGTATGCATAATTACGCAAAAATTAGGTTGAAGTTACTAGCCAGATAACCTAAATTTTTAGGGACGCTGAAAATGAAGTTGAAGACTTTCTATTGTTCATTCCTATCAAAAAAAATTGTTAAGCAAAATATAAATCTTTTCAACACCTTTTGAATCTGGCGCCCCAGGCAACTGACTGTATTGACACCCCCTTAATCCGGCCCTGTGTCTTATTAATTATTTTTGTAATTTCCTCCTAATTTGTTATAATTTTATTTTATTTACGTGCAATATATTTTTTATTTTCATTTTTATGTTCCTAAATTTTATTTTGTTTTCGTTTTTGACAATAAAATAATTAATTTTTAATTAAGTTCTATTTCTTTTGTATTTTTAATTTTATAATTGAAAAACAAGAATAACAACGGAATTTGGTACATAAAATTACACCAAAATTTATACCGGTAGGTATTTATTATAATTTGTTATTCGAACCGAAACCAAATGATCAAATGATCAAATCAAATCATTTTATTAACGCTGATTGTACATTTGGTATATAGTAACTTAGGTCAAACAATAATATGTTTCAAAATTTTACAACACTAATCGTATCTACAAATTCAGAGACGCTATAAAACACTCCTTCAAGCAGTATGTTTTTTAGGCCTCTTTTGAATTTGACATCGCTGCTATTTCTGAGCACATCTGGCAGGGCATTATAGAGACCGATACCTGCAACTAAGGGTAGATTTCTAGATGCACTATATCTATGCCTAGGAATGGTAAAAAGTTCTCTGTTCCTAGTATTGTACTTATGAATCTGACTGTGCCTTAGTATGCTGTTTTTGTTGGTCTTTATATACATTAGTATATGTAATATATACAAAGACGGTACTGTCAGAGTTTTGTATTCCTTGAAAATTTGCTTGCATGATGTGCGCGGCGAAACTTGGGCTAAAGTCCTGATGGCTCGTTTTTGAATTATAAAAATTCTTTGCCAGCCAGTAGACGCACCCCACATCTCAATGCCATAGCTAATGGTAGATTGAAAAAAGGAGAAGTACGCAATTATGACAATCTCCGTTGATACCGTTAGCATCAGTCGTTTTAACATAATTACAACACTATTGAGTTTTTTGGACACGTGATTTATGTGCTCTTGCCAAGTGAGTCGGGCATCTAAGTGGAACCCAAGGAACCTTACAGTGGCATCCGAGTGAAGTTCAGTATTGTCCAAATGTCTGTTTAGACTAAAAACTACTGTTTTTGTTTTTTTCAGTATTTAAACTTAAGCCGTTACTTGTGAACCACTGTAAGGCCTGACACTGAGTGTCACTTAGTGCCCTTTTGACATTGTTCACATTCACCCCTTCATCAATGAACGACGAGTCGTCGGCAAAGAGTACAGTCATGGCTGCCATGTTGTCCGGCAGGTCGTTAATGTAAGTTAAAAATAAGAAAGGGCCAAGGATAGTACCTTGTCCAATTTCCATGTTGAAGTGAACACATTGCTGCATATTCGATAGAAAGTCCATTATAAGTTTTAAATTTATTCCTCTAACACCATATATTGGAGTTTTGCACGTAGTTTTTCAGGGCACACGCAGTCGAATGCTTTGCTCAAATCACAAATCGATCCTGCAACGTGCAAACCCTTTTCAATATTCTCCATATTTTATTTAATGAAACTAGAGCAGCTTTAGATGTGGACTGGTTTGCCCTGAATCCAAACTGGTTCACAGCAAAAAAATTTGATTTTTCAAAAAAAGTTACCAGTCTATTTTTTATAGCCTTTTCTATTATTTTAGAAAAGGTCGGTGTAATAGCAATAGGACGATAGTTATTAGAATCGTTACTGTTACCTTTTTTAAAAACCGGTATTATTTTTGTCATTTTCAATTTTTCAGGGAAAACGCCCGATAAGAAGCATGAGTTGATAATCAGAAAAAAAATCAGAAAAAAAAACGAACCGGAACTGAACCGGAATTTTTAGACGAACCGAAACCGAAACTGAAATGAAAAATATTTACTTGGAACGTAACCGTAAACCGAAACGAAACAAATTTGGGTTCGATTCTCTGATTTTAATTCGAACACATTGTGCCTAATTTTTAATAAAAAAATCTCAATTTATTTGAAAAAAGGCACACCAGGTACCTCGGAGACATTTGCTATTGCGATATTCGGATTTAGCGACCCCAAAAACCCCCGAGTAACGTGTTTCAACTACTTTTGTATCGAATTCGCATAAAACTCCTGAAGACGAGGGTAAGTACCGCTCACCCTGAGCACCAGGTACCTCGGAGACGTTCGCTATTGCGATATTCGAGTTCAGCGACCCCAAAAACCCCCGAGTAACGTGATTCAACTGCTTTTGTATCAAATTTGCATAAAACTCTAGGAGACGATGTACGTAGTGTCCACCCTGGGCACCAGGTACCTCGGACACTTCTCTCGTCCCGATATTCGTGTTCAGCGACCCCAGAAACCCCCGAGTATCAATAATTGACTTATTTTAGTGAATTTATACCGAGTTATAAATTTTTGATTTTGCAACTCTGGAAAATGCACTTTTCCAATGGATTTTTTTTATGCACAAATGCAGTTTTTCATTTTGCATTGATCGCGTTGGTTCACAAAATTTCCTGAGGCTCTAACGAGTCGAATGCACCAAACCGCATGTAAATCCATCTCACTGCGCCAAAAATCGGAAGTTGGGCTGATTTTCGTGCTTCATTGCCTCGCCTAAAATTTTACCCAACAATATATGGTAGCTAAATTTGTTTTTAATGTAAAAATGTAATTTATTGTTCTTGAAAATAATATAATTGTTTGTTTAATAAACTTTTGTTAGTACTAAAAAAGTATAAATTCTGAAGTTATAGGACACTTGTATTTAGCAGACAACTCGTGATAATCTTTTACTGTAATATCTTGAATATTAAGTATTAGTTGGCGCTAATAATTTATATTGTTATTGGCGTAACTAGGTAAAGATATATGTTTATTGTATTGTATTTTATTAATTTACATTTTGACATATAAATAATATATCACCCGGGTGCCACTGGTATGTAATGACCTTGGCTCGAGTTTTAGTTTTCTGGTATATTGGTAGATGGTGACATAGTGCAAAATAAATTACGAATACACCCGACTTCAAACGATCAGAAACTTCGTGTTCTAGCTGTCGATCTGCCGCCATTAGCTGTCAAACACATGACAGTTGGTGTTGAAGTAATACGCATTTAAGCTTGTTAATTTTCAAATACATGGTTCAAATAATAGAGTTTTATTTCCAATTTTGGTCATCTTATACTGTATTTGATACATACATTGTACATCTCGGGAAGACAGACAAAAATTGATTTTTTGCGGATATTGTCTTATAATGATCTGAAATGTGTAGAAACCAAATATGAGGCCGAAAAAATAAAAAAACAGGTATAGCCTCCAATTTTATTAATACAGTGTTTGTAATTAGTAATTATAATGTTGTGTTTAAAATAATATTTAATGTTGTGTATAATTTTGTGTTTCAAAAATAAATAGCTTACAATCTGTTCCAAACGGTTAAGCGGAACTAGATTTTGCAATCTAGTTACTTTCATCGTTTAAATCGTGCCTTTCGGCCGTTTTGTTTAAGCTTTGTAAATCATACTTACAATAAACATTTTTTGGTTAAGGTTAATATCATTTTAAAATGTCATTTTCTTTATATTTTGATTGTTTGTGTCATTCTTAATACAAATTTCCCATTTATTTATTTTTTTGTCATTAAAATATCTAAAAAAAATATTTAATTTTGACATATGTCATTCGTTTCCATGGTTTCATTGTTGGAATTTTAAATTTTGACATCCCAACGTGAAAAATGAAATAACCCAAGCAAGGTCCCTTCTCGTGCCAACCTAAAAGAACTAAATTCCCATTTAGTTCCGCTTAACCGTTTGGAACAGACTGTACACCTTTTATTTATATTTATTTATTTAAATTCCTTATTTATCTGTTATATTAATATATATGGATCATTAAATATATATGTATTTCTTTTTTAATTGTAAAACTTTTGATAATATAAATAATAAAATATATTTAATACAATAATAATGGTAATTATGAACGTACAGTCTGTTTCAAACGGTTAGGCGGAACTAAATGGGAATTTTGTTCTTTTAGGTTGTCACGAGAAGGGACCTTGCTAGGGTTATTTCATTTTTCACGTTGGAATGTCAAAATTTAAAATTCCAACAATGAAACCATGGAAACGAAGTATATATGTCAAAATTAAATTATTTTTTTTTGTATATTTTAATGACAAAAATATAAATAATTGGGAAATTTGTAATAAGAATGACACAAAAAACTAACATATAAAGAAAATGACATTTTAAAATGATGAAAAAAATCAGCAAAAAATGTTTATTGTAAGTATGATTTACAAAGCTTAAACAACACTGCCAAAAAGCACGATTTAAACGATGAAAGTAACTAGATTGCAAAATCTAGTTCCGCTTAACCGTTTGGAACAGACTGTAAATCAGATAGTAAAATTTAAATTTGGCGGTTGTTGTTGTTTAGTTCATTGGTATATTCCTAGAGGGAACGTACTAATTTTTTTGCTGCCAGTGTCCGTTCTTAATATATTGTGTTCTGTGATATAAATAAATATCTAATAAAATATACTCTCCTGGTTCATTACTCCACATTATTACATTTACTAACAATCTAAATAACCGAAATTTTTAAAATAACAATTAATCAAGTTTTCTGCTAAAACTCTTGTAGAACGCCCTGTATAAAATCCATGCAGCATTTCTTACCTATTACAATGTAAATTAGTCAACTGACGAGTTGAAAGTAAGAAAAAGATACCATCATAAATAAATATTATGGTCAAAAGCATAGAGCCCGTAAAACCCTAGTGAATTTTATTTATGTATGGTTGGTAAGAAATTTCATTATAGCTGTTGTCAGGTTGCTCATCCCAAAATATAGGTGTATTATTCAAGCTGCGGGGGATTACCTTAATAGCTCATTTATTTAATTCTTTTTATAAATTGTTACTTGTAATTTTAAATCAGGCATACTTTTATTTAGCGCGTTAGCTTTTACTGCAGCCGTTTAAAAGGTAATGTAATACATCATTTCATTTACATAATTATCCTTGTTTTTACAATACGTATAAGGCATTTGACTCCTCAATGATTTTCTGCCAGCTTGTTCGGATTTCTAGATTCACTTATAAATGGCTAGACATATTGCCACGTTATTTAGCAGGACGACAAAACAAAACCAGGATTCGAAAATATGGCATCTCAAAATATCTATAATATAATACGCCAACGTGTGTCTATGCGTGCGTGGGTGCGTGTGAAGTCTAAAACAATTGAAACGAGTTTGTTTTTTTTATTAATTTTTTTGTCTTAGCTACGATGGCCATTAACCAGGATATCATTATATTTATTATGGATACATCAATTTATACAACAAATACAAACATCCATGCCATCACCGGGATACGAACCCGAGCCCCCATGGTTAGCAGTCAAATGAGCTGACCACTACGCCATAGCGACCGGCGAAGCGAGGTTTCGAAATGTAACAAAATATTCCGAAGCTCACCGAGTTTATATTGACATATAACGCGTAATAATAATAGTTGTTAATTGATTTGTTTACACAAAAATAAAATAAATTAAAATCATTAGTAGCAGAAAAATAATTATCTTAAAAAATATTTGGCTTTGATGAAAGTAAGTAAGAAAAATATGACTTTCTTTTCTTTATTATTATTTTTTCAATGCTTTATTATTTTTGTATTTCTACGATTAACGTTTTAAATTATCTAACGTCTTAAATTTTCAAAAATGTAAATGTAATGTATTGAGTAAAACTCGCATTAAAATTATAATTTTTACCAAGAATTAACGGCCGAGTTTGGTCATTCATATCAGTGTCACTACAGTCTGTTCCAAACGGTTAAGCTGAACTAGATTTTGCAATCTAGTTGATCATAACCTTATCAACCTAAAGTCGGTTTTACAGCGTAAGGAATATTTTTAATTGACATTTAAAGTCAGTAACACACCATAAAAGTAACCAAAATAACCAGATCTAGTGTGTTCTTACAAAAGTGAATTGCTTATAGGTGACAACTTATTTGTCTGAATTTAAAATTGTTTGGAAATATTTAAAATATTTTGGTAAAAATTACAAATTGATATTATAAGCTGTTCACTTTTGTAATAACACACTAGATCTGGTTATTTTGGTTACTTTTATGGTGTGTTACTGACTTTAAATGTCAATAAAAATATTCCTTACGCTGTAAAACCGACTTTAGGTTGATAAGGTTATGATCACTATAATTAAGATTCATTATGACACATGTCAAATGGATCGACATTTTAAAAAAATGACATTTTTTAATACCAACATGACATACAGCTACAAGGTGCAAACTATTGAAAACAAAATTCCCTCTTAGTTTGTTCTTACAAAAGTGAACTGCTTATATCTGTCCAACAAACTGTATACTCTGGTGGAACCTTTTCTAAGACTGGTCACGTGACACAGGGTGTTCCACAGGGTTCAGTTCTTGGTCCTCTTCTCTTTATCTTGTACATCAATGATCTTCCAGCAAACATTAAATTTGAAACAGTTTTATATGCAGATGACACGACGTTTCTTTGCGCATCAAAAAATCTATGCGATGTAAATGAAAAAAAGGGTAATTGCCTAAAAGTAGCTACCGATTGGTTCACTGCCAATAATTTAATATTTAATGACAATAAAACAACAAACTTAATAATAACCACCCAAAATATCAATTTAGTACAAAGCAACAGTGCTAAGTTTTTAGGAATTTACATAGATGCGAAATTATCTTGGAGAGAGCATATTGATAGTATTTGCAAAAAATTATCGAAAATTATATTTATACTGTGGAAAACATCTTGTTTGATCACATATGCGGCGGCTAAAATGATATATTTTGCATTATTCCATTCGCATATTAATTATGGAGTTATTATGTGGGGAGCAAGCCCTTATGCAAACAGAATATTAATTTTACAAAAAAAAAGCTATCAGAATCTTAGCACATGCAAAGCCAAGGGACCACTGCAGACCTTTTTTTAAAATGTTTGGAATAATGCCGTTACCGTGTGTTTATATATTTAGCATACTTACACTTCTAAAAAACACATACACAATTTCAGTACACATATAGACATACATTCACACAACACGAGAAACAAAAACAACATGCTTATACCAAAAACAAGAAAAAACCTAACAAAACAATGTCCTTCTTATTACGGGCCCTTGCTATATAATAAATTGCCAGTTCATGTCAAAGAATTAAATGAAAAAAAGTTTAAAGTGGCAGTGAAGAATCTGTTATTGAAATATTGTTTCTATAGTGTACCAGAATATCTACAAACCAACTTAATTTAATCGATGAATTGTTTTCTTTCTATTAATTGAGTATATTTTGTAATTGTATTTTGTGTTATAATTATGCATCCTAGACTTAAGGTATGCAATTTATGTATTGTTCTAGCCTTCAATAAATTTATTATTATTATTATTATTATTATTATTATTCAAATTCGGAACCGAATACAACCATAACGGGTCGGGTAGCGGGTACCCGGGTACCCGTCCTCATTCCTAAAGTGCAATATCTTTCGACGTAGGCACTAGACTAATAAGAAATTTAACGGCCGTAACTGGTAGAATTTGCTCTAGTATTGTGTTTTGAAAAATAATTTCATATTTTTTAATGTACACAAAATATTAATAATAAAAACAAATATTAAGGGCCGGTCTTTCCACCTTCAGATAAAGTGGTTGGTAACGTTATCTGGCGGATAAAAACAATACAGCGTCTTTCCACCTTCAGATAAAGTTATTCCTCCTACGAATAAACTATGCTATCTGGCAGATAAGTTAAGGATTTCACACACCAAAGCGGCCGTGGTGGCGGTCGCGGTGGCGGCCACGGTAGCGATACGACTAGCGATCAGGTCTCCTCACACTAACGCGGTGGGAGTGGCGGTAGCGGTAGCGATCAGTTAGTGAATCACGGTATATAGTTGTATGATAATATTGATTGCGAGAACACAATAGAATAATTAATTGTATGTAGAGGAAAAATAATAATCTACTCACAGTCTGTTTCAAACAGTTAGGCGGAACTAAATGGGAATTTCGTTCTTTTAGGTTGGAAAAGGGACCTTGCTTGGGTTATTTCATTTTTCACGTTGGAATGTCAAAATTTAAAATTCCAACAATGAAACCATGGAAACGAATGACATATGTCAAACTTAAATTAATTTTCTTACATATTTTAATGACAAAAAATAAATAAATGGGATATTTGTATTAAGGATGACACAAAAAATCAAAATATAAAGAAAATGACATTTTAAAATGATATTAACCTTAACCAAAAAATGTTTGTTGCAAGTATGATTTACAAAGCTTAAACAAAACGGCTGAAAAGCATTATTTAAACGATGAAAGTAACTAGATTGCAAAATCTAGTTCCGCCTAATCGTTTGGAACAGACTTTACTATCAATTTCCAAAACTTTTCCTATTTCGTTCCACACTTTATTTGTTTTCGTAATATTCTTGTAATCAGGATGTGCTAAGTCATACAAAATTAAATGATCCTTTACTGATCTATGATTTTTTCTGTTAAATTATCTATTTTCGACATTATTTTCTTAAATATATTCACTCTGTGGTATATAAACAATGAATATCGCGCGGCCTAACGCAACTTGTCGAGTTCGGCCGCCAGTGTTTGGTGATCGCTAGACTGAACGCTGCATTAGGTGGCGTTCTCAGATAGCTGAACGCTTGTATGTGCGTGGTCTCATTGTATTGTATAGGTTGCGTTAGGCCGCTGCCGTATCGCTACCGTGGCCGCCACCGCGGCCGCTTTGGTGTGTGGAATCCTTTATTCGGTAGTCAAGCAAATTGCAAAATGACTTTAAAAAAATATAATTGGTTTGAATTTTATTAATTGTAGAAATAATGCCTTAACTCCAAAACAAGAGTTCACAAGTCCACAGTGAGAAAAAATATGAAAAAAGAATCTCGTGTAATTTCCAGCTTATGTTCTGATTTCATTTGTATACCTTGTACGGAAAATTAAATACACAAATTTCAACGAGTATTTTACGTAATTGCCCGGTATCCACGAGTGGTTGCAGCCTTGGATGAAATGTTAGTAAAACTGATTTTTTTCTGGAAAAAAAGGCTGAAGTAAACACGTGTCGAGAAGGATATTTTGTATTAAACGTTAGCCGGGATCCACGCCTTACAATACAATGTTTAATAATTCTAATATTCGCTTCGATTTTGAGCAACAAGATTATGATTGGTATAGTAGCAACTGCTGTATTGCGCCACTTTAATATTAAAAGAGTGGATATGAAGAACCACCCACAAGAGATCAGTACCGTGTCGGCAACGTACCTGAAGAAACTGATTACTCAGAAGAAATGAAAATGAAAGAATGCTCCGTGATTTAATTTCGTATTTTCAAATTTATTATAACTTATTTTGTATTTACAACAATCATAATAAAATTAAAAAATTAAACTAACCGTAGAACAATTATTATTAATATCTACTATTTATTTTTCAATGTCCCAATTTTATTACATGCTTACGACAATAATAATTGCTAAAATCTTGTATAATGCATACATAAATTTAATTTTATTAATGACAATAACTAAAAAAAGCAGCTGTGGCCACCACAGGACCGACCGCCATCACAAGGTACTTGCATAAAATACATTCTAGCAGCAGAGTAGAAATTACTTGGCTTAATATTTTTTAACAGAGATATTATTTATCATGACCATGGAAACGTTACATAAAAGTATGAAAAAATAGATACATTGAAAAATTTTAAAAATCGTTCCGTTTTATCAAAAAATGTCTCAAATAAAAGTTATTGCATTTATAACAACATTTGTAAAATAATTTTTTTCGAAAATCTTTTTCTGTTGCTAAATATTCGCAAAAATCTTAAAATCGACAAGAGTAAACTCTCATTTATAGTCAACCGATTTTTACCAAAAGTTGACCAACTCGTGCCATTGATCTCAGAAACTTAAATATGAAGTTTCATAAAAATCCTTTTAGCCGAATTTGCTCTACACGTGTACACAGGCAGACGGACGGACAGACAGACAAACAGACAGACAGACAGACAGACCGACAGATATCATGCTAAAAATAGTCAATACGTTATGTAGGGACCTCAATTCGTGGAGATCCATCGAAATATCGAAATGTCAAAATCGGTATGATCACAATACCTCCCTTATATATGTTGGCGTCGGTAAAAATGCTTGATAGCCGTCATGTTACATATTTATTTATTTATTTCCATAGAGAAACAAAAAAAAAAGTTTCTCAACGCATATTTCAGTTACGATTCAGTGTTACCAATCTTAGGATTCAATATGTCAGTCTCATTATAAGCTGTTCACTTTTAAAAGAACAAACTAGATCTGGTTATTTTGGTTACTTTTATGGTGTGTTACTGACTTGTCAATTAAAAATATTCCTTACGCTGTAAAACCGACTTTAGGTTGATAAGGTTATGATCATTATAAATTACAGTCTGTTCCAAACGGTTAGGCGGAACTAGATTTTGCAATCTAGTTACTTTCATCGTTTAAATCGTGCTTTTCGACCGTTTTGTTTAAGCTTTGTAAATCATACTTACAATAAACATTTTTTGGTTAAGGTTAATATCATTTTCTTTATATTTTGATTTTTTGTGTCATTCTTAATACAAATTTCCTATTTATTTATTTTTTTGTCAATAAAATAATTTAAAAAAATTATTAAATTTTGACATATGTCATTCGTTTCCATGGTTTCATTGTTGGAATTTTAAATTTTGACATTCCAACATGAAAAATGAAATAACCCAAACAAGGTCCCTTCTCGTGACAACCTAAAAGAACGAAATTCCCATTTAGTTCCGCCTAACCGTTTGGAACAGACTGTAAGATATCATTTTTCATTATGACATATGTCAAATGGATCCACATTTTAAAAAAGTGACATTTTTTAATACCAACATGACATACAGCTTCAAAGGTGCAAACTATTGAAAATAAAATTCCCTCTTAGTTTGTTCTTACAAAAGTGAATTAGTTTGTTCTTATATAAGCTGTTCACTTTTGTAAGAACACACTAGATCTGGTTATTTTGGTCACTTTTATGGTGTGTTACTGACTTTAAATGTCAATTAAAAATATTCCTTACTCTGTAAAACCGACTTTAAGTTGATAAGGTTATGATCATTATAATTAAGATATCATTTAATATGACATATGTCAAATGGATCGACATTTTAAAAAAGTGACATTTTTTAATACCAACATGACATACAGCTTCAAAGATGAAAACCTGTTATGTCATAAAATAATAAAGAAACTGAAAGATCAGATGATATAAGAATTACATAGAAAGATTTTATCAATAAATGTATTGGGAACGCCATTTCTCTACGTGACTAAAGTCACTGGATTATACAAAGTAGCGCAAGCCTTTGAAGAAGCCGACAGACCCCAGAGTTTGATTGGCAACATTGGTTCCCCTGTTAAGCAAACTAAAGCAGCAATTTTTACGTTCTTAAGTTTGCGTCTGCGCTGTCACATCTCTCTCTCTCTCTCTCTCTCTCTCTCTCTCGCTCTCATTTAATAACCTCCTTTGTCAGCGTTTTGAATATTTAAGGTTAAGTTCCATTTAATAATCTGTCTAAATTTGTAATACGAAACTAGATCTGGTTACTTTAGTGACTGTTGTGGTGTAAATAGACTTTTGTAGAATCATGTGAACTTGTAAATCTGGCTTTTAAAAGTATGGTTAAGTTTCATCATACTGAGGTTATTACTAAATTGACATGTCAAAATTGTGATTGACATGTCAAATATTTTGAATGTATATATAAATATTTATTTCATCAAACTTTCGATTATTACTCGTATAATAGTAAATAATATTACGATTATCAATGAAATATCGTGATAAAATATAAAAAATAAAAATACATATTATATAATAATAATTTATCATTTTATTCTGCTGCCCTTAAAATCTAATTCTTGTTTTTCAAAATTTAATAACATATTTTTAAAAAAAAATATTCATTTTTTGAATGTAGATCCCAAATTTTTCTCTGCAAATCTTTCCGAAACATGTAGTCTGTGGTTCTATCTGTTTTCTTATTATTACCTCTTCCCATGTTCGTCGGTCTTAAATTTTCTACACCTTCATTTAAAATTTTTCTTACTTCTCCTCCAGAAATCTAAAGAAATTGAAATGGGTAAATTTTATTTTATATTTCACAACAAAAAGGACACCAAGATTTACTGAAAAAATATCTGCCACAAGGTCTATAATTTCGCTTCTTTTTAATTTTGTTCCATTTTTTTCTAAAAGTTTTCCATAAGCCTTATATATGTGTTTTTTTGTATATTTATCTAATTGTTGTCTCTTATGCATATTTTCTGATGTTATGTTCTTATTTTGGTTGAATAAAAATACTTTTCAATTAAAAAAATAAATTGACATATAATTTAATGTCAAATATGAATTGTCAAATGTTTTGAAAGGTGTCATTTCAGCAGTACCACCATAAGATGATATTTTAAATAGACAACATAAAAAATGAAATTTTCCTCTTAGTTTCGTATTACAAATTGAGACAGATAATATATCCATTTTATTTAATGAAAATAAAAAAAATAACTGAAATTGTGCCACAATTGTATTATAGTGCATCTTTGATTAAAAAAATCGTGATTACAATGTTTAAAATAAAAATTTTGTTAGTACTAGTTCCTTTTTTTGTACTGTTGGAATCACTGAAAATCCTTTGTATTGGCGACATTTTTAGCCCCAGTATGGCCGCCGTTGCGCTACTTTATATAATCGAGTGACTTTATACGTGACGGTACAAAAATTATCATCACGTAGATAAAAATAACTCATTTCAATCAATAATTATGATTTAATTTCTGCACTTTTTTGTCGAAGTTGAAAAGGACTCAAATAAATATGAAGCAATTTGATGAAGTCAATTCCAGTTTATATCATTCTCCACTTAAAGAATTTTAAGTAGTTTCATTATTCATCAGACTCTTCTGAAACTCTTTTAATATTCCAGACAAGATAATACTTTAAGCCAATATGTCAATGTCGTAAGTTATAAATTTTTGGACAAAAAGTGAAAAATAACATCCGAACGTATAGAATGCTCATTCGAATGCAATTCAGTACTTTTCAGTTACCGATGTGGACAAAAAAAGAAATAAAACCAACGAAATATCGAGTTGAATTCATAAAACAACATGACAATTTAACTCGCGTTGCAAGTAAGAACGTAATAAATATGTCTGATTTTTTTGTTTCCATTCTTGTTAAAAAGTGTAAGTGATAGCATGGCTAAAAATATACTTTGAGTTCAAATGTGCTTCTCAAAATGTAAGTGTCAAGGGACCGAATGCATTACAGAAGCAGAGGCGTCGTCAACATTTATTAAAGTAAAGAGAGTACCCAGTAAGTTTACAACATAAACACTAAGAAAAATCTCAGAATATTTCAATAACAATGTTTTTTTTTTTTTCAATTATTGAAAAGAACGTACCTATATTCTGAATTTTTTTATCGAAACTATCATATCTTAGCTTAAGTAACAGGTTATTTTTATGAATTCCCCTATGTCTTATTATTTTTTTTACCTTTACATGCTTTAGCTTAACTTGATAGGATACGTGAGGATAGTAGAATAGTTATTTAAGGGTGCGCACAACCGTTCAATTTCCTATACAAGACTAACAACCTGAAATAAAATTAGTAACAATCTATATATCAAAATTTTCAGCGAATTTTTATCTATCTAATAGGATATTTTTAATTGTAAAAAGAACTGTCATGTAATTGTAAATAAATAAATTGCGTTATAGACGCCATATTGTAAACCATTCGACGCATATTTGTGTATCATGTGGCAAATTGTAGCTAAAGCTCCATTCTAAATATATGTTTGGAGATAATTTATTCTATTGTGAAAATTACTTATAGTTACTATACTTGGTAAACTACTTTTGCCGCCATCTCAAATTTGCCGCGGTTTTTAATATAGGTGCTGCGGGTAAAAATGATTTATTTTATGTAAAAAATACTTGTACCAAGTGGCATTTCATTACCATCAAGTATAATATTTTTCGATGAAGGCTCTAAACTGTAAACAATCATGTCGAAAAAAATGTTGACGTATTATTTGAACATTTCTACACAAAACTATATAAATATAAAAATTATTTGAAATCCACAAATATGTTTAAAAAATTACAGAACATTGTTGTGTGATAACTATTATTAT
Organism: Liopterus haemorrhoidalis; assembly: GCA_963971575.1. Classification (NCBI taxonomy): domain Eukaryota; kingdom Metazoa; phylum Arthropoda; class Insecta; order Coleoptera; family Dytiscidae; genus Liopterus; species Liopterus haemorrhoidalis. Next base: position 28,862,199 of record OZ020623.1, read on the forward strand.
GTTATTGAGCAATAACATTTTTACAATAATTTTTTCTATATTCAAAAATATCCTATTAGATAGATAAAATTTCTGTGCAAAATTTGATGTATAGATTGTAACTAATTTTATTTCAGATTATTAGTTTTGTATAAGAAAATAATAATCTCTGGGGGTTGTACGTAGCGTTAACGTCCAATTTGTATAATGGTAGAATTAGGAAATAATTTCATTCAGCTTTTTGGACAAGACGCGTTTATTTTAAACAACACAACGTTTCACCAACAATGGTGTTGTTACTTGTTGTAGGTGTGTTTCCAAAAGGATGCTGAAAAATATATATATTTTTGTTTGATATTTTATATAAATTTAATTTGTAAGCCTCAGAATGTCAAGTGAAATTTTGTTTATAAATTAAATTTGCATGGAATTTCAAAAAAATAAAAATAAATAAAATAATCACATATTTCTTATCAGTAATTTTTTATTAGTGATCAAAAATTAGTACAAAAATGTGAAATTTTCCATTTCGACTATTTCCTGCTGTATTTTTATTTGCATTATAATTAATAAAATAATGGCTGCTGCCGAATGCAATTTAAGTCTCGGTATGGTGCATCACTTAAAAAATAAATAAATAAGTTGAGTAACATGCATTCGAATATGAAAAAGTTCAACATCATCATTCCGGTGTTCACTAACCGCGATTAGCATTTTGCCATTTACTTTTAAATGAAGGGTAACACATATTAAAATCTATCATCTGGACCAACAAAGCTAAATTTTCGAATAACGCCAAGTTTAACAGGAAAACACATGTTATTGGAGTTGCGTCAATCCCGAGATGTAATTGATGGATGTTTTCAACATAAACTCAGCGTAAATAAAAAATGTACGACGGTACTATAACTTCAAGCAAGATTAATAATATTTTAGACTAGTGTTTTTCAAACTTTTCTGACCACTGCCCACTTTTATAAAGCATATATTCAGCGATCCACTTTATATAAATAGGTAATAATGGCTGACGTGCCCTACTGCGTACGGGTTTTTGTAACACATTTTTGTTGATAAGTGATTATGATAATTGATAATAACATAAAATTTGTTTTTAAAGCTATAGATTAACAGACGATAAATTATTTTCAAATATCGTTCATTTTGCCGAGATTACTACATAGTAAAATTTGTCCTACACACTCAGCTCACTTATTATATACCTGCGAAACCCTGATGTGTGAAAATTCACACTTCACATCAATTTTTTAGCTATAATCCAGTTATCTTAATGATTTTTCTGCGCAAAAAGTAGTACTTCATCAACACACTGAATTTACTGTTTTCCATTGTAGCAAATAAAAACAAACTTAACTATCCGCTACCGAACGCTGTTAGAAATATAATATTTCACAGATCCTTGAAACTTGAAATCCTTACTTGAAACTTAGTGTGTATGTCTACAAAGAATGGCAAATGTCAGAAATAATATCAAAATTGCAATCTGAGCGCCATCTCCTATCAAAGCTACTGACTTGGTAATTGGTATCTAATTTAACAACCTGGTGGACTTATTAAAATGAACACCTGTATACATGTGAAATGTGAATGAAATCATATAAAGAAAATAATCTTTTACATATATTTTTTTTTTGTTATTACAGCCCTACCATTAACTGCTCTAGTTTCTAATAATTCTTCTTCTTCCTCAAGCTTAACCATCCGGGGTGCGTTTTGGCTTAATCAAAAACACATTTGCAAGACTTACTATTATGAATGATGCCTCTTCAATTTCTGGCATTCTTTTTGTGTAGGTCAACTATTATTTCGTTTTTTTTTTTCTGGATCTTCATGTGCCTCTTGAATATTAAAGTGCTGAATTTCGTTGGTAATATCTTACCAAGCATGCATATGATTTCACGAAATTAAATTTTACTAGACATACAAATGAGGCGAGTAGAATCAAAACCGGACTTGTCACATAACATTAGTTGAAACGATTTCCATACTGCCAAACGATTTCCAAACGTAAAAAAACATTTTTTTCTGCGCCAATCTATTAATAATAATTACTAAATAATAACTGATCAAGAAATTTTATGGAATTTTAATTAGTTAAACAATAATCAAAGATATTCTAACCCACTTCGTCCGTATTTGCAACAATAAACTGGACAAGTCCGGTTTTGAAACGTAAATGCACTTGATTTAATGATAATTGCAATATTATGAACGGTGTAGACAAAAATTTAAACCATTTATTTATTTAATATATAAATAATAATTATAATTATAATAATAATAATATATTATTATTAGAATAGGAAAGTAAATTTTAAAATGGCATAAAAAATGATAGTTGCTATCGCAAATATAAACTTAAATGATTTTTAAACATAACAGTGTAAGATAATTAAAAAATACATTAAAACATTTTTTTTTAAAGATAGTGATTAAGTTCCCAGCAAACATTTTTATACGGGCCAGTACTGGTAAAGCACATACTCCCCGGCATTGAAAGTAATGGGCCAGTGCTGGCATTTCGTACTGGACCAGTACCCCGGTGTCCCGTGGCCCTTAGCTGGCCCATTGATGTATCAGTTGCTGGCCCAGCAACGGTAAAGTGCATTGAAAGTAATGGGCCAGTGCTGGCATTTTGCATTGGGCCAGTACCCCGGTGTCCCCGTAGCCGTTAGCTGGCCCATTGATGTATCAGTTGCTGGCCCAGCAACGGTAAAGTGCATAATAATCGCATTAGTTACAATATTTATTTCTGACGGACCAGTGCTTATATTATACCCACTCTCTAGTGTTTCAAATGTAACATATGTGTACTTACCCAGTATTAAAATAAATTAATGGTTAGGTGCAAAATAAATACTCTTTTGGCCATTTTCACCATCGTTGAATAATTTTTTTTTTTTTTTTTATTTTAAGTTTTTTTTAAGACACTTCAGCTGCTTGGCTATTAGTGTCTGAAATTACTGTGGTTACATAATTACAGAACAAATTTATTTAACAAATAAAGTTGACAATATCGCATCGGTTTTAAACTATTAATGAAGAAATTAACATTGCTGTCAATAGAATGATGCGATATTGTTAACTTAAGTTGTTAAATAAATTTATTCAACGATGGTAAAACTGGCCGATTGTAAATTGTATTAACAGTTATAATTTATTGATTTATTTATAAATATTAAATACATATAATTTCAGGAATAACAGGAATTAGTTTATTTAATTTATTAATTTAATGAAGAATTTTAAGAAAATGGTTTTCTGCCATTTCGGCCAAACCAATTGCATCCTAAAGATAAGGGGTGACTAATAATTTTCGCCAATATTCGTCTTGTATTATCTACCACATCTTTCCCCCCTGACTTGAAGAGTGCCAACCTAAAGAAATCATACTTGTTAAAATAAATTCAATAATCAAATTTTATAAGCATTAATGCTATAAGCTGTTCACTTTTGTAAGAAAAAACTAGATCTGGTTATTTTGGTGATTTTTATAGTGTATTACTGACTTTTAGAAACTTGGTTATATTGTAAAAAAAGCTTTACAGTTTTGGATTAAGTTTGTATTATTTTAGGTTGGTATTATATTTACAAAATATTTAAGATGTCACTATTCAAAATGAAATATGACAAATTATATTTTTTAAATGACATATTTATAATCTTGTAACAGATTTATTAATAATTCAAAATTTTATTACATGAAAAAAACTATGATTGAACTAAACTAAAAATTAAACAATTTAACATGAAATAGTTTGTGTAAACTACGTCCATAAATCTAACAAAACACACACAAATCACAATAAAAAACTAATGTAATGTTCACAAAACAATAACTATTCAAATACACATCTTAACAAACTGTCCACCAACACGTTTCAACTTGTACTGGCCCTCGAGAGGGTACTGGCCGTTAGGGCGTTTTATGACTAAGAACAATCACACTTTTCAAATTATTACATTCAAAAAAAGTTTAGTTTTAAGTAAGAAATATAAAAATGTTTGCTTGGATTAATACAAATAAGGAGTGCTTATAAAATGCTGGTAAAGTACTTCGTATAGACGGAATGCGAAATACAAATGTGAAGTACATTATTAATACTGGCGTTGCACTTACATTTGGTGCCAGCAGTAAAAGCAGTTCGCCGGCATTCGGCCGTTAGTTGAATGTTTGCTGGGTTGTTATTGACCGGGAGGAACTTCTTCCAAAAAATCGTTTCTTGTTTCACTATCATCTTTATTTTCAACTTCTTCTTGCAAAACATTGCAGTGAAGAATGTCTTTAAAAAACGTGAGTGTCGGCAAGGTTGGCCATTCCTTTCCAAAATTTGCGTCTTTCACTGGAACTCCTACTGGTAGTTCTGCTGGTGTTAGCTGAGATATTTTTCTTCCTCTTTTTGTTTAACGTTTATGTTGTTTTTCGACGTGCGTTTTTGCTGCTGCTTTCCGATTTTGTACGGTACAGTCTTTTCCTAATAAGAATAACGTAGCCTGTTCTCGAAATACGGTGTAATATTCTTCAGGCAAAATCTCCATTGTAACACTGGTTGTAGAAATAAACAATTCTAAACACGTGTACCGGATTAGAAATAATTAAAATGACCCAATGAAATATTTAAAGTTGATAAATGCATCGAATACTGCAAAGTTTGCAGTAATAGAAGATCACGTGGTTATACTATACTATTTGATTGGCTGGAGATAGTGCGTATGGACAAGTCCGATTTTGAAATCAAACCTGATTTTTTACCACGGTTTTAATAGGGATTGATTGCTTTTGCAAGTCAAATATCTTAAGCACTTGATAGAACAGTCCTTCAGTAACAAAACGTATATCTCAGATTATTTTCACCCGAAATGTGACACGTCCGGTTTTGATTCTACACGTCTCAAATATTATCTGCAGAACTGCTACTCTGTCGAAATTCAAAACTTTCACTAAAAAATCAAATTCTTGTCAAGTGTGAATTTTCGCACCATTCAGGGCAGGGCCGCGCCAAGGTGTGTTGGCGCCGGGGTGCAAGGTAAAAATTGCCGCCCCTAATAAGTTAAATGCAATTTTTTAAAATACAAGGTGTCTCAAAAGAAATTTTATATTTAGTGGATCGATTAAAAAAAAAGTAAGCCGTATATAGAAAAAATGTTTACTAATTATTAAAATACACTTTTTGGGGATTTATTTCTTAAAAATAATATCGTCTAAATGTAGACCCTCGCGTTCTCGGCACTCATTTAATCGAACAGTAAAATTACTTATGACTTCCGGCATGTGGACTCAGGGATGGCTGCCATTTCGTGACGGATATTTTCTTTCAAATGCGCCAGTGAAGTCGGTTTACTGGCGTAAACTTTAGATTTAAGATAACCCCATAGGAAAAAGTCAATAGGGGTTAAATCTGGACTGCGTGGAGGCCAATTTATGTCACCTCTCCGGGAGATCAATTTGCCTGAGAAAATTTCACGAACACGTGGCAGAGACATATTGGACGTGTGTGAAGTTGCTCCGTCCTGTTGGAACCATGTTCTTTGATTATAGCCAGGAAGGTTTTGCAGTTCAGGTACCAAGAAGTTGTCTAACATCTCCACATAACGCTCTGAATTCACTGTAACTGCACGCCCCCTTTCGTCTTCAAAAAAGTAAGGGCCGATAATTCCTCGCGCCGACATCGCAGCCCATACGGTCACTTTAGGCGAATGTAGAGGTTTCTGATGTTTGCGTTTCGGATTCGTTGCACTCCAGTAGCGGCAGTTCTGCTTATTTACGTGGCCATTAAGATGAAAATGAGCTTCATCTGAAAACAAAATGTTGGTAAACGTTGAAAATCGCTCAATCACCTGATTTACGAAATTAAGCCTCTGACTGGCATCTTGGGGCTTTAATTCTTGCACCAATTGAATTTTGTAGGGGTGCAGCTTTAGGTCTTTGTGCATAATGCGATGTAATGATGATCTATGCACATTTAAAGCACTTGCGCGCTTCCGAATTGAAAGGTTCGGGTCGTCATGAACAGACTGATTAACATTCTCCACGTTTTCTACCGTTCTTGATGACCTAGGTCGCCCGGATTTTGATTTATCCAGCGTTGTACCAGTCTCTTCAAACTTTTTAACCCAATGTCGAATGAGAGGAATGCTTGGCGCATCATTTAAGTGGCGAAAACCTCGAATACTGCAGAATTATCTACGCGCTACAGTCGCCGAATCACCGTTTTTGTAAAACTCTCGCACGCATAACGCGCGGTCTGCTCCCGAGAAACGCTCCATAGCGCTGAATTCTCAAGAGCCAGGCTACCGATTGACATAACCCCCGCGCCCCTCGGATACGTTGCGTTCACGCAGTAAGCTAAATAAATATAAAATTTCTTTTGAGATACCTTGTATAACAAGTATACATATATTTTCGAAAAAATAACAAAAAAACATACACAGATTGCTATATAGTGATTCTTAACCTATCCTTCGAAAATTTAACTATATATAGAATTCATCACTACCAACAACTTTTTCCTATATCATTTTTCAAAAAAATTAAAATTAAAAAAGCTTGTCAAAAAAAAAAACAAGGAAGTACCACTAATTTCAAATAAAAAAAAACAAAAACGAAACTTTATATGTACATATATATTTTAGTTAAAAATTCACCTTTCTTGCTTTTAGGGTCGCAAATTCATTAATTAATTCCGTTAAATCTAAATCCACTGCTATTTTATTTTCTATACTAATTAAAGCCAAATTTGTTAACCTATCCTGTGACTTAAGTAATTTTTTATTAATTTAAGCTTGGAAAAACTTCTTTCGCCAGATGCCACTGTTACAGGAATGGTCAAAAATATTCTTAATGCAATTGTTACATTTGGGAAAATTGCAGTAAGATCATAAGTTACTATATACTCTAAAACTGCCAAAGCATTCATGTCGGGCTTAATGAAAGTTAATAGGATTTCGATTTCATCGTATAAATCTATTGCATTTATATCAGATTCATTTTTTGCATTATCAGATAATTTTATTTGTAGATCTATACAATGTTTTATTTTCATGTCACGATTGAATTCCAGCAACGAATACATGTTGTTTAAAAACTGAAAAGTGTCATTATGAGCTGTCATTAGTTCAAATCTTTCTTTTATTTTCGATATTGCTGTATCTAATATAGTGAAATAAAAATTAATTCTATAATTTTGTAATGGCAGATTAGGACTTTCATCTACATTTTCATACGAAAATATTCTCTTTTTTTCGAGGTCTGACAATGTCAATCGCTGGAAACTCGGTTTCACAATCAATTTCTTGTGCAATTTTTTTAGCTTCATTTAAGATATTTTCAAAATTATCATCGGACCTACATTGTTGCAAGAAATCATTAAGATCTTTTAACATCTCAATTGCAGTTGGCCAAACTAAGTCGCTTTTTTGTAAAAATTTACTAACTACATTTACTTTGGATAATATGTTATACCAAATAAGTATAGAACATATAAATTTGTATGATTTAATTTTTTTTATGAGAGAATGAGCTATATTTCTAGTATTAGCATCCTTAGATGAATCGTTAAATAAAATGTATAATGCGTCATAAATGGATTCTAAATTATACCTTAAAACTTTTACAGCGTCGATTCTACTTTCCCACCTAGTTTCAGACACTGGTTTAAAGGTCAATGAAGGACACTCTTTCATTAAAATTTGCCAATGATAGTTTGATGACGAAAAGAAAACATAAATTTCTTGAATTAAAGTAAAAAAGTTAGTAATTTCTAAAGACGGCTTTGCGGTGTCATTTATTACCAAATTTAAGCTGTGTGATGAACACGGTACATAAAAAGCCCTAGGATTTATATCTAAATTTTTTTTTGGAGACCATTATGTTTTCCTTTCATATTTGTTATTTATACATACAAACACTTTACTATTCAGTAAAAACTGAGGTTAGGTGTTCTGCGTCAACGTTCAACGGCGTCAAAAGTTGGAAGTTGACGAACATTCAGTATCAATGGCGTTTGAACGCCGTAGGACGTTGTCCATTCTGTGCACTTGCGTACGACAGCTTGGTTTTAACTTTCTTCTGACAGATAGCGCCATCCGAACGCCGTTAACGCGCTGTAGAACTCGTTGCATTCTGTTCCCCACTTTAGGGTCAAATTTTATTACATCTCTGGTTTTCATGTTCATAAGGGTGTTACAAGTGTTCACCAGATGTTTGAAAAAAAAAATTATGTGATTGTTAGTTTTTTTTTTTTTCAAATGGCAGTAAAATTTGTTTTTAATTTTGCGTTCTATCAGTTTTGGCGCCCATGGCACGTGCCATGTCTGCCATACCCCAGTTACACCTCTGGTGCCGCCCCCAAAACGTGCCGCCCGGGTGCCATGCACCCCTTGAACCCCCGCTTAGCGCGGCCCTGATTCAGGGTTTTGTAGGTATTTAATAAGTCTAAGAAGCCAACATAATACTGGATGTCTACGAATATTTGCACTATTAATAATATGTTAGTGTGGTGTTCAAAACTCGGTCGTCAGCTGTTAATTTTTTTAAATTATATTTTAAATTTCATAAAAAGTAACGCACGCAAAGTAATTTTAGCCATAAATACAAAAAAGCCATAACATTATTAGCCATAATTTAGCCATGAATTAAAAAAATAATTAATTTTGTCAAAAACACAAAAACTGCAATATTTTTCAAAAACGTAAGCGGATCAAAAATTCCTCTCGTACATTTCCGTCTCAGATCAATGTACATTACCTATAATTTTTTCAGATTTTTAGTTTAACTCCTTTGGGTAAAAGGGGGCTGGCCAAGAACTTTTTTAGCACACTTTTGGTTAAAATCGTGTTAAGGGACTATTACCGGTTAGAAAGGCAAAAAATGACCTATAATTAAATATTTTTTTTCTCGTTTCCTTTATTATAGAACGTTGTGCAACTTTTTTTATTTTATTAATATTATATTCAAGATTATAAAATTTTTTTTTTTTTTTTTCAATACATAGATAATTATATAGATGGCGCCAAAGTTCGGTAACAAAAAATTATGATGCTCCATGGCCCGGGGTTAATCTCGAAATTGACAAGTTTGAAACAAAAAATTCAAAAATAAGTTTAAAGATGAAGGTGTCTTACATCGTAATTTACCACCTATTATAAAAAAAAGGGTGTAAAAACAAAATGGTGGATAGGTGAAATTTTTTTTTCTAAAAATCATGTTTTTTTCCCCTTTTACCCTTATCAATTTTTTTTTTTCAATTTTTTTTGCAATTTTCTGGTAAATTACGGTAGAGGACATCAAAATGAACAAAATTCACTAAAATTTAAAAATATCCGTTGTGTAGTTATGGAGAATAAGTCTCGGCCGATTGAAAAAACACCATTTCGAGAAAATCACTTTTAAAGTTTTTTTTAATATTTGTATTGTAATATTTAAAAAAAAAATAAGTTTCAGCACTTACAATTGGTTAATCAGCAATCCCTGGTCCATATAAAAGTAGTCCCGAATCAATCATTTGTTGCTGTTCCTCTAGCTGAGCAGTTTGCTTTGCCAAGCGAGCTTCCTTCGACGCCGCTGTACTCGCTTTATTGGCCATCTCAATGCGTTCCTCATCTTTTTTTTTAACATAATCATACGCAGAGTGTCCAATTATGCATCCCATTACCTACAATATTTTCAAGAGGGATGTTCTACCTTCATTAAATATTGCTAATGAAATATTAGCAGCCAACTCAGTAACTTCTCTTCCCACAAACGTATGTTTGGGAACGATAGCCCAAAGTGTTTTGTTGTAACACTCATTATTATTTTGGGTATTCTTTCCCAAACATCGTTTCAGCAACTCTTCATATGTTAGTTTTTCAAAAATCGGTTTAATATATTCTTGGACCTCCGAAAAAGCGCATGCGCTAAAATTGCCACCAATTTCTTATTTTTTTGAATTTCGTTATAAAAATTTAGGATATGATTTCTGAAGGTATAAGGAATCAAAAAATGTAAAAAAAAACGATTTTTTGAAAATTATAACCGGTAATAGTCCCTTAAAAAAAACGAATTTTAAAAAACTACTTTTCGTTCCTTAATCTACATCCTAAGAGATATCTTTTGATACCACATAATAAATTTTTTTAAATCTATTTTTTTTTCGACGATACAAAAAAATCTACATTTTTCGAAAAACTACTCTGATCAAAAATTCCTGTTGAACTATTCCGGTTCCCACTAATGTTCGTTATGGAGATTTTTTTCAGATTTTTAGATTAACCCCTCTGAGAGATAGGGTGGGATACAAAAGTTTTTTTGACATTTTTTGGCAAAAATACCATAAAAAGAGTTGATTTTAAAAATAATAATTTACTTATTGATCCACGGATTAAGAGGTTTCATTTGGTATGCCACTCAAAATTAAAAAAAAAAACATTTATTAATAAATACATAATTGTTTATATCAGAATGTGTTTTTTAGGGTTTTGTAGGTATGACCAAAAAACCCTTATACCGTCATTTTGTCGTCTGTCTGTCTGTCTGTCTGTCTGTTCGGTAAAAATTGTAGCCAAACGGCTAAACCTAGAGAGTTGAAATTTGGCATGCTTATACAACTCTTTGACCCGCACATAGGAAAAATACTAAAACATCTAAAAAACATACCCCCCTAAAAATATTAACAAATATGTGCTCATCGAAAACAAAAATATTTTTTTTAAATTATGAATAGGGTATCAAATGAAAGCCCTTAGTACGTGGATTAACGATCAAATTTTTATTTTTGCAAAATAAATTATTTTGTAGCGATTTTTGCCGAAAATGTGCAAAAAAAATTTTTGTCCCACACCCTGTAGCCCAGATGGTTTAAACTAAAAATCTAAAAAAATTCTAAGTAATGTATATTGGTGTGAACCGAAATAGTACAACAGGAATTTTTGATCAGATTATGTTTTTGGAAAATAACGCATTTTTTGTAGTTTTTGGTTCACAAAGTACAAAAGTTATACCAATGTAAGACACTCACATGCATAGCGTGCGATGGCTACATGCGTTAGAGCGCTCTTAAACTGGCTGGAAAACGAAGGGTTTCGAGTTCGAGTACGGAGTGAATTTTATTTTTTCTGTTTTTTTTTTTTGCATTTTTATTATGTTGAAATTATTTTGTCAATTCTAGTTATATTTTGACAAATGTTGTATTTAATTTTTATGAGCGTAAATTTAATAACCAGTCTTATTATATGATTAACAGACGATAAATTATTTTAAAAATATCGTTCATTTTGCCGTGATTACTACAAAGTAAAATTTGTCCTACACACTCAGCATACCGTCTTCACTTATTATATACCTGCGAAACCCTGAAATGTGTGAATATTCACACTTCACATAAATTTTTTTTAGCTGTCAGTATTTTTCCTATATGTGGGTCAAAGAGTTTTATAAGCACAACAAATTTCAACTTTCTATGTTAAGCCGTTTGGCTACAATTTCTACTGGACAGACAGACACATAAGTGACGTTATAAGGGTTTTTTGGTGACCATACCTACAAAACCCTAATAATAAAATCAGCTGTGGCCACCACAGGACCGACCGCCATCACAAAGTACGTGTATAAAATACGCAGAGTAGTTATTATTGTAAAAGACAAAGACTCTGTTGTGAAATATTCGCAAAAATCTTAAAATCGACTAGAGTAAACTCTAGTCAACCGATTTTTACCAAAAGTTGACCACCTCGTGCCCAACAATTGATGTCAAAAGTTTAAATATGAAGTTTCATAAAAATCTTTTTAGTCGAATTTGCTCTGCACGTGTACACAGATCGACAGACTGACACAGGCACAGACGGACAGATAAACATGCAGACAGACAGACCGACAGACATCATGCTAAAAATAATCAAAACGTTATGTAGGGACCTCAATTCGTGGAGATTCATCGAAATCTCGAAATGTCAAAATCGGTATGATCACAATACCTCCCTTATATGTTGGCAGTCGGTAAAAATAATATTCTTAACTACTCTATTTATTTAAAGCAATACTGTACATTTCGACTGCAAAGCAGTCACTGCAGAGTACAATACAGAATGAAAATAAAACTAAATGAAACAAATATTTAAATACCTACATGCCGGTATAGGATTACATATTTATAATAGCAATAATCCTATACCGGCACGTATTTAAAAATTTCTTTTATTCCACCGAAATATTATTTATTGCTCATCAAAAATATTTACAGCTGCTTAGATTTGTCCAGACCATGCCTAGCCATATTTCTTGATCTGTCAAAGGCATTTGATACCGTGAATCATGCAATACTCTTGCAGAAATTACTAAAATATGGTATTAGAGGAATTGGGTATCAGTTATTTAAAAGCTACCTGACAAACAGGGTACAAACCGTAAAAATAAAAAACTCTATTAGTGAATCATTGTCTGTTAATTGTGGTATACCTCAAGGTGGTGTCTTAGGCCCTACCCTATTCCTATTATACATAAATGATCTACTAAGACAGAAAAACTTAAATAGTAAACTCTTATCATATGCCGATGATACAGTTATGTTTATAGAAGCCCCAACATGGAAAAGGTGTAGAGATATGGCCGAAAAAGATCTAAAAATAGTAAAAAACTGGTTGGATTCGAACATTCTATCTCTAAATCATAAGAAGTCTTTTTTTATCCCATTTAGTTGCAATAAAGCAACGCAGCCTAATTACGATAATATCAAAATACGCAAAAATGATTTCTGTGACGTAACTGGATGTACCTGTAAGATAAAACGACTCTCAACAACCCAGAAAATAATTCTTAAAATTATATTTAATAAACCACTTCTATATTCTTCTGAGAAATTATTTTCCGAAACAGATATCATGAGTATTAGACAATTATATATATTATCAATTATAAAATATTATAATAAAAACTCATATATAACTCAATATCCTATTGAATTAATTTCACATGAGCATAACACTAGAAATTCTGGTCAGGCACTACTTTGTAGAACAAACAAAGTAATTGGACAGAGGTGTTTTACCTACTTTCGGCCCAAAATTTACAACAATTTAAAAGCATACTTCATCAAATACAAGATTAACTTAAATATAACTGGGAAGCCGTTCATAAAGCAAGCAAAAATGTGGATTAAGAAATTAACAACCCTTGACTTAAATAATTTATTTAACATCTGAGTTAAATTTTGTGTAGTACCCCTCAATAAATAGTTTTTTTTTCCTCTCTCGTTAAAATTATGTAAAACTAAATTATTTATATAATTGTTACCAATTATTTGAAAGATCCTGTATATTCTCTCTCAATTCTTTTAACTTTAATGGTGTAAGTGAATATAAACAGATACCACACACATACCAAAAAAAAAAGGCTAAAGGCTAAGGTTGCAAAAGGCTACTTTCCTAAAAAACTAAAAATAGCAATTGTTAAAATTTTCCATAAAAGTGGTCCCAAGGACGCACTTGGCAACTACCGTCCCATTTCTTTAGTCTCTGTTTTTTCCAAAATATTTGAAAAAATAATTAAATCAAGAATTGAAAATTTTCTGGAACGTTTTAAAATTCTTTCTCCCTTTCAATTTGGTTTTCGACCTCATGTTTCCACTAATGATGCTATCGCTTGCTTATTAGACGATGTTTACAAAAATGTTGAAATGAACAAATATTCTGCAGCTATTTTTTTGGATTTAGCAAAAGCGTTCGATACTGTCGACCACACTCGTTTAATCAGCAAACTGGAATCATGTGGAATTAGAGGGAATATTTTGAGCTTACTAAAAAGTTACATGACTGACCGTATACAGTACACCTCTGTGAACAACGTTCTAAGCGATCCTGGTTACACTTCTGTAGGAGTTCCTCAAGGAACAGTTTTAGGCCCACTTCTATTTTTATTGTATATCAATGACCTTTTGTCACTTCAACTGCCAGGTCGCTTGGTTGCTTATGCCGATGATACTGTATACTATGTGTCAGGGAACTCATGGGATGAGGTTTTTAATAATATATCCGAAAACTTAAATAAAATTAAACTTTGGCTAGACACTAATTTATTAACTCTTAATCTAAATAAAACGTATATAGTTCCATTTGTTTCTCATTCTAGCAAACTCCCCAGTAATAAGAATCTACTCATACATGATGATAGTTGCCAACAAAAGAAATTACCCTGTTTATGCAACAATATTACAGAGATTAAATTATCTATAAAATACCTGGGAATTTATCTAGATAGTTTACTTAGCTGGAAAGCTCATATTAACTATATTACGGATAAGATAAGAAAATTGTCCTATGTTTTTAGAAATTTGAAATTTTGCCTAAATTTTGTTGTCTTAAAAATGATATATTTTGGGCTTGCGCAATCAATTCTGAATTATGGCATTATCTTTTGGGGCGGGGCAGTTAAGACTACAATAAATAAAATTAAGGTTGCCCAAAAGATGATTCTTAAAATAATGTTGAATAAACCCAAAAGATACTCATCTAAACTTTTATTTGACAATGCCGGTATCCTGTGTATCAATCGTCTCTATATTTTAAATATCACCCAGTTTTTTCACAACCATAAACATAAGTTCTATAAAATAATTAATACTCATTTACACACTCATTCCTATAATACTAGAGGTAAATCAAAAGGTTTTTCTAAATCATCTTGCACAAAAAAGATTGTTAGTAGCGGCTATTTCATGAATAAGTTGCCTAAATTGTACAACTATTTACCCAGTGAGATTAAATCAAATTTTCTCTCTCTTTCATGTATATCTCTCAAACGTAAAATGAAAAATTGGTTATTCAATACCTCAACTGAACTGCTCAATAAAATTCTTCTTAACCCATAAATTTCTAAATGTTTTATTTATTTTTTGTTGCTTATTGCTAACTTTATTTATTAATTTATTATTTATGTATGTATGTATATATGTATGTTAGTGCTATGTATATGTATATATATTTTTTTCTTCTATTATGATGTCAGTAACAGATCATCTTTTTTTCTCATATTTGATTGTGTTTTAATTATTTGAAAAGTATTTAATGTTTTGTCACCACAAGATATTACATATCTTTTGTGACTTGTTATTTCATTTTTTTGTTTGTTGTAAATTTAGTAAAAAAAAATTCAGTTTATTTTGTGTGATGGAAGTATGTACCATTGATATTTTTTATATTTTCTGTAAATTTTCTCTTACTTAATAATATTGTACTAACCATGTGAGATTTAATTAATAAATTTATTATTATTATTATTATACCAACTTGGGTATAAGTGGTGTTTCGCCCTTTATTATAAAATTTAATATTGTTATAACTGTATAAGTGTTGGGGCTAGTCTCTAATTTATGAATATTTCATTTTTGTATTTTTGTATTTTTTGTATTTTTGTAAATAAAGAGATTTTTGAATTTGTTTTCTTTATTCTAACTTATGAATAATATTCTACAGTCTGTGTCAGCTTAAAATACTGTGTGTAAGAAGATAGGAGCTGTTTGTCTTTGTTTCTCATTGGTTTAGAACATCACCCCTATTACAATGTAAAATTATTGTTTTTGTACATATGTATGGGTAACATTTGTAAGCAAAAAGACGATATCTTATTGGGCCTAAGAGATATTGAGGAATCCGTAAAAAAACATGTCACCACATTAAGGGTCGAATTTGAAAAAAGATCTGTCTTAAGGCTGCGTATAACCCCCAGAGGTTACTAGTTTCTTATACAAAATTAAAAATCTAAAATAAAATTAGTATAAATCTATACATCAAATTTTGCACCAAATTTTTATCTATCTAATAGGGTATTTTTAATTGTAGAAACATTTATTGTAAAAATATTATCGTTCAATAACTTAAAAATATACATCAGCGATATTGGTCTGTAATTTTTTAAATTTATTTGTGGGTTTCGAATAATTTTTATATTTAAATAGTTTTGTGTAGAAATGTTCAAATAATACGTCAACATTTTTTTCGACTTGATTACATATAATTTAGAGCTTTCGACGAAAAATATTATGCTTGATGATAATGGAATGCCACTTGGTACACGTATTCTTCACGAAAATTGAATAATTTTTACCCGTAACACCTATTTTGAAAACCGCGGCAGATTCAACATGGCGGCAAAAATAGACTACCAAGTACAATAACTGTAAGTAGTTTTCACAATAGAGCAAAATAGCTACAAAGATATTTGTAGAATGAAGCTTTAGCTACAATTTGCCGCATCGTACGCAAATATGCGTCGATTGGTTTACAAGATGGTGTCTATAATGCAATTTGCTTATTTACAATTACATAACATTTTTGTCTAGAATTAAAAATATCCTATTAGATAGATAAAAATTCGCTGCAAATTTTGATATATAGATTGTTATTCATTTTATTTCCGATTATTAGTTTTGTATAAGAAACTATTGAGAACTATAGGGTTGTGCGCCGCCTTAAAGGGTGCTTACATCATAGAAGAAGCATTCCTTCCTCCTCGAATTTTATGTTTCTATGGCCAAGGGACGTTCTATTGTATAGAAAATACCAATTTACCCCTTTAGGGTTGAAATTTTAAAAACACTGTCAAAAAGTTTTTAAAGATTTAAAAAAGACATCTATATGCCAAAAGAGAATGTTATTACTCAACAAACAGAGAAAATACGAAGGGTTCTGGATTCACGACAAATGTAGATTCGCCCCTTTAAGGGTTAATTAAGGCAAAATCTAGAATTTCGTCGTTAAACATTTGTATGGCCAGCCTTGGAAAGCAAGAATCAGGTCAATATCTCATTAGTTCTAAGAAATATTGGGGAATCCGTGAAATCACATTTTATCCCTTCGAAAAATTCCTTCTTAGTAGATGCTTAAGTCATGGAACGAATATACTCCTCGAATTTCATGTTTCTAAGTCTAGTCGTTTGAGCTAGGCGTTGGTGAATCAATCCGGACAAGTTTTGTTATACACATAAAACATATCAATAATAAGTGAGATATTTCAAGTTTATATGTAAGCGCTCCCTCTATCCCCCAAAATATTTATCTTTTAAAGAAATCCACTGAGAAGAAAATAATCGTTCTTCATTCTAAGCAAATTGTTAGAGCCCTGCAAATCCGCGGATATCCGCGGATTACCCGCGGATATCCGCACTTTTTCTGCGGATGCGGATAAATTATCATTTAAATCGTGCGGATGCGGATCGGATGCGGATTATATATCATATCCGCTTATCCGCAATATCCGCGTGAACATAAAATCTTCGGTTGGACGCCTCTTCCTACTGAAGACGTGTTTATAACCCCAAAAATGTATCGCTGACATTTGAATTGTGCTTATGGCAAGAGTGAAATAATGATACGATACGTTATTTTTTACTTTTTTTACGCTTACTTGAATAGTAAAGTTTATATAACAGTCGTAGATACAACAATTTATTTGGATTTATTGCGTTTATTAATTTAAAATAATTATGTATCGCCTTCTTTTGCATTTTTGGTAAAAATTAACCATGGTAATTTGCCACATTCAAAAACATAGAAGCTCATATCAAATTTAAAATATAAAAATATCATAAAATTCTTGAAATCGTCATATAACTTTCATCTTTTAATAATAAGATGATTTTAAGAATTTAGTTTTATTATGAAGAACTTATTTTTTTTTTTTTTTTTATTTGCTGATCTTATAGGACTTTCCTTGTTATTTATTGGTCATAAATGTGATAAATTAATCTGTTTAATTATTTCTAAATATCGCTGCTCTAAAATAATAGTGAGATATCTTAAAAAAACAAGTTTTTGAGATATTACTTTTTAAAGTTTTACATTTTATATAAACTTGGTTTAAGAGTCGAATAATTATAATTTCCATCTTTATTTTTTAGTCTATATAATCTCAGTACGACTTTAGATAGAAAACTTATTTCTGGACCAAGTAATAATATTAATGTGAAAAAGTTTAAAACAATTTAGTAGAATATAGCGATATGCCAAATAAGACGAATCATGTTAGATTTTCACAGACAGCAAATCCTGTACGGATTGTGCGGATATTTTTGCGGATGCGGATCGGATGCGGATTTTATAATTATAATTGCTGTGGATGCGGATCGGATGCGGATCCTGTCTATGCGGATGCGGATCGGATGCGGATACAGAAAAACGTATCCGCGCAGGGCTCTACAAATTGTCTATAAATTTTTTATGTAAAGTAAATAATAAGTGATATATTTCAAGATTTTAGTTTTAGTCCCGCTCCCCAGCATCTCAAGCAATTGAAAAATATGTAGGACAATATATATAGTTTTCTTATTTTAAATAGTTTTTGTCATATGCGTTATTGCTGTTATATACGCAATTTTTTGATATATATTCTTTCAAACTTCATTATATTTTACTGAATTATATTTTTGTACTAGCATAAACTTATAAAAATGTGTCGGATATGTTATACATCTTTTTCTGTAGGTAGTGTCTACACCCTGGCGGAATACTATGGCTCGTGAACCTTGTAGAATTTAAACTGGTTGAAAAACTCAAGGTAATAAATAATAAGCTAATTTAAATATTCGTGTTGTGTTTACTTCCTGGAAGTTATCTCTGAAAGTTTGGCAGCCACTGACATAAATACATGTATGAAGAAACCTGCTGAGCTATAGTACATAACCTAAGTGAAGGGTTGTTTCTCTTGAATTTATTTAGTATTTTCATTTCGTTTGTCCGTTGTTGCTTTCGCGCAAAACGGGTTTATATTAGGAGTTCAACTACCTTTTAAAAACGTCTTCTTTGTGAATTTGTTGTTTTACTTATTCTACCTGAACCTGTACTATAGGTCAAGATTTTTTAAACCAGAATTGTAATTTCCAAGAAATTTTTCGAGTAGTTTTACGTTTTATAATAATGGTATTATTCAATTTAAAACAGGATATGATGTTTTTTAGGATTTAGTTGGTATAGCCAAAAAGCCATTATACTGTCACTCATGTGTTATTGTCTGTCTAGAACAGAGGTGTCCAAACTTTTTGCCACGAGGGCCAGATTGGGATTTAAATCCATTTGCGGCGGGCCACGTGAATATGTAAATTATAAAATCTCATTATGACTAAAGCAGCATTGAATTTTATTTTTTACAGTAAATTACAAATACATCAATACGAAAAAATCAGCTGTGGCCACCACAGGACCGACCGCCATCATAAAGTACTTATATAAAATACATTCTAGCAGCAGAGTAGAAATAAATTGGCCTAATATTTTCTAACAGAGATATTATTTATCATGACCATGGGGAAACGTTACATATAAGTATGAAAAAATTGAGACTTGGAAAAAATTTCGAAAAATTTTACAGAAATTATTCAAAATTTTTCGTTTTATCAAAAAACGTCTCAAATAAAAGTTATTAATTATTGCTTTTATAGCAACTTTTGTTCAATAAATCTTTTCGAAATATTTTTCTGTTGTGAAATATTCACAAAAATCTTAAAATCGACACGAGTAAACTCCCATTTTTAGTCAACCGATTTTTACCAGAAGTTGATCAACTCAATTGATGGCAGAAGCTTAAATATGAAGTTTCATAAAAATCCTTTCAGCCGAATTTGCTCTGCACGTGTACACAGACAGACGGACAGACGGACAGACAAACCGACTGACATCATGCTAAAAATAGTCAAAACGTTATGTAGGGACCTCAATTCGTGGAGATCCATCGAAATCTCGAAATGTCAAAATCAGTATGATCACAATACCTCCCTTATATATGTTGGCGGTCGGTAAAAATTGAGACTTGGAAAAAATTTCGAAAAATTTTACAGAAATTATTCGAAATTTTTCGTTTTATCAAAAAACGTCTCAATTAAAAGTTATTAGTTATTGCTTTTATAGCAACTTCTGTTTAATAAATTTTTTCGAGATATTTTTCTGTTGTGAAATATTCGCAAAAATCTTAAAATTGACACGAGTAAACTCCCATTTTTAGTCAACCGATTTTTACCAAAAGTTGATCAACTCATGCCATTGATGACAGAAGCTTAAATATGAAGTTTCATAAAAATCCTTTCAGCCGAATTTGCTCTGCACGTGTACACAGACAGACGGACAGACGGACAGATAGACGGACAGATAGACGGACAGATGGACAGACAGACGGACAGACAGACAGACGGACGGACAGACAGACAGACCGACAGACATCATGCTAAAAATAGTCAAAACGTTATGTAGGGACCTCAATTCGTGGAGATCCATCGAAATCTCGAAACTTCAAAATTGGTATGATCACAATACCTCCCTTATATATGTTGGCGGTCGGTAACAAACATGGCTAAATTATACATAATTAGAAAATTATTTCATGCAACTTTTAATGAGAATGATGGAACTGTGTTTTTTTCTGAAAAATTTCTTTAAAGTTGGGATTAAAATCTGAAACACCAATTATAAGCAATTATTGCAAATAATCATCCGATAAATTTGTCCTGTATTTAGATTTCAGATACTTCATCCTGGAAAAAGTTTGTTCACATATATAGGTATAGAAATAAAACCATTTTCAAACATAGAAAAAAATTTACAAGCAAATTGCTTTAAATTTGGAAACTCTTTTGCATCTAAAAATTTGTAAAAATCGTATCCCTCCTTGTATTTATCCTTGATTTGATCGTTAGCTTGAAGATCAATAATTTCCATTAGAAATCGACTTGAAACGTCGGAAACGTTGCAGTTAAATGGATGTTTTTCGCATTTTTGTCAATTTCGATATACATTTTAAAATCAAAGGGATTCGCGCAAAAAATTCAGTATTTTTCAAAAACCTTCGCGGGCCGAATAAAATCACTTGCCGGGCCGGGTCTGGCCCGCGGGTCGTAGTTTAAACGCCCCTGGTCTAGACCAGCGATCTGAAAACTTTTTAGATAAAGTACTCCTTAATGTACTTAATATTTTATACGCCGATGACACAACATTAATTGCAAGATCGTCATCACTTGTTGATGTTATCAGTATTAATAACATCGCAATTAGGGTTGCTACTTCTCCGGATCTGACCTGGGGGTTTCGGGTTTTACAGGTTTGTGCCCGGGTTCCGGGTTTAATCCGTATTTCTCCGGGTCGCGCGAAATATAAACATCCAACTTTTTTTATATAATACAGACGGTTTGTTACACGTTGTCTGCCTTTCTTACAATTCAAGTATTTTCTGAATTTCTGACCACCGCTCTTCAAGTGATTTTCTGAATATCTGCACCTTCCTTTCATCGCTTTTTTGATTTTATTTTCTTATTTTATGAAGCATATATTGTATACAGGGTGTCCCAGCCTAGTGGCTCACCATTGCTACCTTTGTTAATAATATAGATAGAATTCGGTTAAATGGACAAAGTTCGAGTTTTTTTTTTGTGGGAAATATTATGACAGACTTAAAAATATTTTTGTATGTTTCGTTGACCAGATATTTTGAAAATAAACATTTTTTTAAGTGGAATACCTGTATATTATTAGGCCATTGGAATAACGATTTTTTTTGTCTATATAAAAAACTAAACATGTTTATAGTGAAATTTTTTTAATAACGGAGATATCAACGTTACAAACTTAGACAAATAGTACGAATAAAAACTTACATATAATAAAAACAAAAGTAAAAATTAAGAAGTATTTTGGTTCCAAATATTTTTCGAATAAATATCCATTATTGTTTTAACACAATCTTATTCTTTATTTTATGTTTCGCATTGCATTGCGTAATATATTTTTAGAAATTTTAGATATATATTATTTTTTAGTTCGTCTAAATTATTAATTGGATCTCTATAGACTGTATTTTTCAGAAACGCCCAAACAAAAAATCTAAAGATGATAAATCAGGAGATCTAGGAGGCCATTTAATAGGTCCATTAGTACCAATCCACTTGTCGACATATTTATTTTGTAAGTAATTATTTACAAGATAGGCATTATGTGCAGGTGCACCATCATGTTGAAAATACTTCGAATTAATTTTGTTAGCTATGGACACATCGGCAAATAAATCTTGAAAACTATTTTCCAAAAATCTAAATGCTTTACAGTAGTCAAATTTCCTTCATAAAAATACGGCCCTATTTCGTAGAATTCCAAGCATGTGTATTTTCTTGTAAAACATCACTTGCTTGCAGCAAAATTTCTAAAAATATGTTACGTAATGTAATGCGAAACATAAAATAAAGAATAAGATTGTGTTTAAACAATAATGGATATTTATTCGAACAATATTTGTAAACAAAATCGGTACTTGGTAATTTTTACTTTTGTTTTTATTATATGTTTGAATCCTAGACAAAGACAAAGACAAATTGTAGACAAAGACAAATCGAAGACAAAGATTGGAAAGAAACAGCAAATGCATTAGATGTACTCGTACGTACAGCCAGTGGCGGATCTACATACGGGCTAATAGGGCTGAAGCTCTGGGCCCCACATCCGCAAGGGGCCCCCAACCTCTCGGACATATATAATCTGTCTCATTTTGTAATACGAAACTATATAGATCTGGTTACTTTGGTGATTGTTGTGGTGTAAATAGACATTTATGGAAACATGTGAACTTTTAAATCTGGCTTTTAAATGTTTGGTTAAGTTTTATTATATCGAGGTTATATTCACTCAAAAACTACATATGTCAGATAACAAATTGACATGTCAAAATTGCGATTAACATGTCAAAATTGTGATAGTCATGTCAAATATTTTCAAAGGTGCCACTTCAGAATTACCACCCGAAGGTGATATTTTAAATATACAACATAAGAAATTATATTTCCCTCTTAGTTTCGTATTACAAAATGAGACAGATAATATTTTATATACCAAGCACGGCTTATAAGATAAAAGATAAAAACAAAAATATTACTTTAAAAAACAACACAAAAAAATTAAAAACATAAATTTACTATAATCCGTCTCAATTTGTAATACGAAACTAGATCTGGTTACTTTGGTGACTGTTGTGGTGTAAACAGACTTTGGCGTATCCGTGTGAACCAATACTATGACAATATTATAAATGTACATATTGTCAATATACAACATAAAAAATCAACTTTACCTGTTAGTTCCGTATTACAAAATGAGACAGATAATAATATTTATTAAAAATCAACATAAGTGAAGTGCCAGCTAATAAAAAAATAATATCCAGCATTAATAAAAATGTAATAAATAATAATTAACTTTTAATACTGTCTTTTATTTTTTAAATTTTTTGATTGAAACATGTGTAGGGCCCCTTGGTATTTTTAAGCCCTGGGCCCCCAAAAAGCTAGATCCCCCACTGCGTACAGCCTATGAACGGATAAAAAAGGGCAACTTCTTCCTAAAAACAAAGGTGGTAATGCGTCTACAAACAAAAAAAGCCAATAATTGAAGATGCCATTGGAAAGATGGATTGAGGAAGATTGCACGTTAACCTTAAAATATATATGTGATCGTGTTAATAACGAATTCCAAGTTCGTGTTTGCCGTAACACTATCAAAAACTGGCTGGATGCTAAATTATTTTCGGTCAAAGCTCTTAGGCCACATATTGGAAATATGAATTCCAACGAAAATAAAGAAAAGCGAAGAAATTATGTTGACCAAATTTTGCAAAACGTCAAGAGCGAATGGTCAAACATTAATTTGGATTGACGTAACTAATTTCAACCTATACTGCCGCAGAAAGGAAGGTAGGCCAAAAATTGGTCATAGAGCAAGAATAGTCATACCGACAAGTAAAAGAAGCAACCTTCATTGCATTGGTGCAGTAAGTTCAGCACGCGTTTTGGCGTTTGAGCACCGACGTGGTTCTTACAGAGCGGAAGACTGCAAAGCGTGGCTGCGTCAGTTAATAGGAACATGTGGTGATGAAGGAATTGAACGTCCAACATTTATTATTGTTAACGCATCTGTCCATTCAAATCTTGAGAGTGTGCTTAGACCAGGAGAAGACATAGGAATAGTGCGTCTATCTCCGTACTCTTACCTACTTAATCCAATTGAATTGATGTGGGGTTCCTTTAAATCATCAGTAAAACGACATATTCAGGGCAGAATCCATGACATATTGAACAATACACGTGTTAACAAACAAGCACCAACCATTTCAGAATTTCGAATGCGTATTTTGGAAGACATTGCTAATGTGGCAATTCAAGAGATTATATACAACAACAGCTTCACAACAACAGCTTCTTGGATATGCAAACCATGTTGAACGATATTATGCTGCATCATTACTTGAAGAAGACCTTATTGAAATGTAATATAATTAAAAAGTATATTTAATATTATAAGGAATTAAAAAACCTTTGAATCTGATTCATTTGTTGAAATTAATTTCACACCAGATAAATTAATTTTCGTATATGTGAATTCAGTTTTCATTTGTGTGAAATCAGTTTTCGTTAATGTGAAATTATATATCATTTGTGTGAAATCAGTTTTCGTTAATGTGAAATTATATTTCATTTGAGAGAAATCTGGTTTCGTTAATGTGATATCATATTTCATAAGTGTGAAATCAGTTTTCGTTAATGTGAAATTATATTTCATAAGTGTGAAATCATACTGTAAAAGGTATAGATTATTATATGAATACCAGAGATGGGCGTCTACGCGTAAACTTGAATTTTTTACGTCTACGTGTAAATTTACCGTAGACAGCGTAGAGAAGTGTAGACTGTGTAGACACGTAGAATCTAGCGTAGAATAATGAAAAATGAGGTTATGTAACGTGTAAAAAATAAAATACCGCCAGTTTTAAGCAGAAGAGCCAGTAAAGAACTCAAATTTAATATTTTTGACAGCTTCCTGATTAAAACAACTAGTAACTTTTAATTTTAATTTTACTTTAGTAGTTCATACAGACAGAAACCAAGTAATTTATATTGTCCATAACAACATACGATTTGTGAGATAACATTTTTGGAAACAATATATGTAATTACAATTACATAAAATTGAAATAAACATAAACATTAAAGTAAACTATTTAAACTATTACCATTCTATTATTTCAAATATTACATTTTAACGTACTGCGCATGTACAGTTTACATTCTACATTCGACACGTAAACAAAAGCATATTCTACTTGACATGTTTACGCGTAAAATCTACATTAGTCTACATCATGTATTCTACGCGCCCATCACTGATGAATACTCTACTTGATACATACATGTAACAGTCACCTATCAGCAATCCGACTATAATAGGGGTGTTGGGTTTGTTATTCATAGCCATTCATAGCCGTAGAAGTCTTGTATGAGTTAGAAGCTTCCAAAGTGTTTACATAAAATATCTATATTATTAGAATACATCTTCAATCTAAAATTATATTTTTTAATACGAATTATTTGTTAGTGAAAAACGACGTAAGTAGAAATATATATATTTGGTAATAGAACAGTAGGATAAGTTGAGGTTATGAAATTAATTTATGTTTTGATTTTAAAAAACAGTGTTTTACAAGTTCGCGTACACTACAGTGTTTGTAGTGTACGCGAGGTTGAAGAACAAAAAATTCATCTGTTTGGATAGAGACTGACAGTTGTTAAACTAATTTAAGCTTTTGTTTTGTATTATACAATTTTTATTCTTTTTTGACATATTTTATATGATTGTATTGAACTTTATAAGCTAAATAAACACATGATTATTATTATAATATATTATTATTTTGTAAATTTAATAATAAAATTTATTTTACTGCAATATATATTTTTTTCCCGTCTGGTCGGCATATTTATTTTTCTATTCTTAATTAATTTGCCTTCTGTCATTTATGACAGACATATTTATATTAAACAGCATTTTATTTATATTTTTCCATTTATATTTTAATATATAGCTTTTAAATCGTTCCTTAACTAATTCAATAAAAAATATTATTTAATTGTCCCATTTGGTTTAAAAATATTTTATTTGTCTCCGCCACTGGCGTTATCATGTTTGCGCAATTTTGTAACGGTCGTGTATCCTTCTCTATTTGAATCTACTCTACTGTGTTCTACTATTGGGTACGCCACTGCACATTCTAATAAAAGGGCGCATTTTGGCTGGCTTTGCTCCGGGCGCCAAAAGAGTAAGGCTGCCAACTTTTTACGAACTAAATGCGGGACATTTTTTTAGGAACCCCCCCCCAATAAATATCTGCTGACCATTTTTATCTGTGTATATCCCAAGATTTTCTTCGAATTTTATCAATGAGGCATATAATTCACAATTTGTTTTCAAACAATTAGAAAGCACTTCATACGAAAATATTAATATTTTATTATTCTATTATTAAAATTATATATACGTATTGGATTCACTGACTGGTATTGCCATTTATTCAGCAGATGAAGTTACAAAAAACCTTATCTGTCAGATAGTTACCTGGAACTTTATCTGAAGGTGGAAAGACCGGGCCTAAGGGAAACCCCCTGCTAACTGCTAACAGCGTGAAGATATCAAGATGTTTAAAATTTACATGTTAAATTTCGGATAAAAAAAAAAAAAATTATGAAAACAATACTATTATTTTAGAATAAGTGCTATATTTCCGAATGCGGGACATGCGGCACAATTAATAATTTTCCGGGACGAATTTACATATCAATAGTATTTACATATCAAAGCGGGACATGGGTCGCTAATCCGGGTTTGTCCCGCCTAATCCGGGACGGTTCGCAGTCTTACAAAATTGCTAGTATATATATTATCTGTCTCATTTTGTAATACGGACCTAACAGGAAAAGTTCATTTTTTATGTTGTATATTGACAATACATTTATAATATTATCATAGTATTGGTTCACACGGATACGCCAAAGTCTGTTTACACCACAACAGTCACCAAAGTAACCAGATCTAGTTTCGTATTATAAATTGAGACAGATTATATTTCTCGATCATATTGTACTTTTATTACCTTATGTTTAAGAGTGATATGCAACTTAGTATACACACGTGTATGGCCAATACACAGAGAAAACGGCGCCTGAATATTATTGGGGCACGTATTGTATATTTCTTGTTCAAGGCTATGTTTATCTGTGGGTCATTCCAGGAAGATTTCTATTTATAATTTCAAAGCCCAGTGTATTTTGTACATTCACGTTAATTTTGTTTTAAGTTGCACGATTTAACAGCCAGTGAATTTTAAGAAGATTTTTACGTATAATAGAATAGGTGTCAAAAATAAATTGTGATAGTTATAAATTGTTGTTATTGGAAGATAAATTGACTAGGGAACAATTGAAAACACATATAGTTGTGAGTATATTGGTGAAGAATTGTACAACTGGAGTATTAGTGCTGAAATGTAATGTAACACACTAGCAGTTTTTTCTTGTTAAATATTTTATGAGATTTTTCTAAATTTTGCAGGTTAGGTTAGTGGTAAATGTGTGATAATAAAACTGTCAAATCCACAAATTGCAATTCATAGAAGAATTTCTTGAGTGAGAAAATGATTGACAACTCTATGATGACAACTTTAAAATTGCTCCTGAAATGTTCAGAATGTGTTCGGTGCTATATATTTGTTTATTCGATGCACAGTACGAAATGATGGTAATATTTATTCGAAGATCGGTTGGTGAATTATGAAATTAGCCAGACATTTAGCATAGCAAGGTATGACAATTTTGCCATTTTATATTTTTCAAGAGTTTTTCAATGAATATTTTGTAAAACTTATTTTTAGCAGTGATTTTTTGACGTTTACTGTTTTGAGGTTATGTTTTCTTTTGCTGTCAAGTAATAAATGTGAATGTTATAATTTGTTCGGAATATAGTAAATAAATCAAGACCATGTATATAGCATGTTTATTTAGTTTAAGCGGCACTATATTTTGAATTCTAGTAACTTTTACTGATTAAGTGAGGCTTTTGAACAGTTTGTTTAACAAAAGCCCACTTCAAATCTCAAAAAGAGAGCTCATGACAAATTACTCATGGGAAATGAAAAAAGTGGTACTAGATTTTAAAACCTAGTTATTTTTATCAGTTAAATGAGGTTTTTGATTATTTTTTTATATATTGAAGTTGGCTTTTGCCAAAATGATCATTTTGTGTAGCAAAAGCCCACTTCAAGCGTTAAAATGTGAACTCGTGATAACTTACAAAATACAAATTCCATTTGGTTCCGCCTAAAGATTTGGAATTATTGAAAAATTATGTGAAGTGTGAATTTTCACACATTTTTTATTCGTTATTTGAGTACTAGGAGCTACAATTTAATTTTTTTAAACTAAATTTAAATAATTAGTGAAAATTTCGTCACAATAAAATTTAAATAAAAAAATTCCAGCGATATTTCCTGCATTTGCTTGGTACATAAGTCTCTATTAAATTAATAAGAAATATATTGATGAATGGCTTAATATTTTTTCAATTCCAGAAACGTATTTCTCACTATTTACAATGCCCTATTTGCTTTATAAGTATTTCACTACTAGTGTTTTTGATTTCTTGACATTTTTCATTTCTCGAGAAATGAAAAATTAGACTTATTTTCTCGAGAATTCTCTAAAAAAATAATTATTAAAATCTTTTTTTAATGTTGAAAATATTGTAGAGGTTAAAAACTTGTTAAAATTATAGTCAACTTTAAAGTACTTAAGTATTCATTTAAATAAAAAATAACATTAGAACAAATGGATAACGGGGCTTTTAAAATGATTACGAAAACGGCACGTAATTGCATATTAATTGAAAATACATATGTATAGAGAAATTTTCAAAAAATTAAGAAATTAATAGTAATAGTAATAATAATTTTATTTAACTTGTAGGTAATCTTTTACATAACAGTTGTGGCGCCCGTTGCGCTGGTTTCGTAGGAGAGACGCAGGCGTCGCGGCGTCACATAGGTCTACGACTAAGATCGTAGGACCCGCCACAGTGTGGTGACTAATAAACGGTTCTGCTGAGAAAAACGTGATGTGTGCGGATTTAACTTGCGGCAGAATTGAAGGTAAATCGTTGAAAAAGGGGCGCGTTACTTCAGAGCAGAGTTATACTCACAAACATAAAAAAGGACAGGCAGGGTTCAGACGTATTTCACTCCAAGGGGTTACTCTTGGAGACTTATTACATGTGGTTTGGTTTTCCCTGGGAGTAGAGGTATTCGAAGGGGCCCATACAGTGGTTCTGGAGGATAACACAATTCTGTCCTCTTCAATCCCTAACCAACCGCTGATATCGTAGAACTGCTCTGAGATACACGAAAATTATTTTGAATAATTTTTATAACAAACAAAAATTAATTGGGGAAAATGTAGCGTAAATTAGTATAAATAATGGATCACCCGGTAGACGGGTGATGTAAGTTTTACAAATATATGTTTCTCCCCGACACAACCAAATACATTGGGGTGAGAAACTATACACAAAATAATATTCAATTTACAATTTACAGAATTTAAATTAACAAAATGGCAAAAATTACAATGTGCGCACGCACAGGGACTGAACTGTGCGGCGCGTCAGAAAACAATGAGAAATTATGAATTAAAATGTGTACTCACGCGTTCCGTATGAAAATACGGAAAAATACTTAGCGTGGAGTACAGATACAGAAGTTGGCTTCAGTTATCCACAATCAGACCCTACAATTGCCTGGTGGAATCGCCGATGTTGGTTGATTACTGGCCAAACTTCTGGAGTGGTCTTGGTTCTCCTGGTTCGCGTCTGGTTATTTGGTAGTTCCAAATAGACGCTACTTGAGAACTTTATAGATAGGGATTTTTTTATGGTGAAAAAATATCAAAAATAGAACTTCTTGACGCAATCCAAAACAGGGTTTTTTTCTCGTAATAAACATAGATCCCGAACGGTGGTCAAGCGATAATTCTTGTTTACCAAATAGCTCGCAGCCTCGTCTTGGTAAACTTGAAACACAGTATATTAGATATTATGAAAAAAACTCAAAAGACGTCTGTTCTCGATGAAAGACAATCGAGTAGTCGCTGTCTCAGACAGAATTATACAAGATTCTAGCGGTTCATACAATGAATGCTAGAATTGTATATGAAAAATAAGAAATGATAAATATTACCAGGAGCGGTAATTTTGAATTATATTGCGACTCAAGCGGTCGCAACAACAGTTTTAAACTGAACACTAAATAGTTTACACTAAATTAAAATAAAATATTGTAACAATAAATGCTAATTAGCTAAATATTATAAATCGCTTCTTATCATTGCGTTGCGGGCAGGGCTACGAACCGTTATTTTATTCGTTTCGGTTTTCGTTCCGGTTCAGTTAAAAAAATATGTATCAGTTCGGTTCCGGTTTTCGTTCCCGCAAAAATAACGTTTTTTTTCGGTTTTCGGTTCAGTTCCGAGTGATAAATTTTGAAATGCTTTTATTTGTATTAGAAATTTATTTTCTGCTATAATTTAGAAGAACACTTTATTCCTTATTTTGTGATAATCATAACGGGGTTCTGAGCGTTCACCTCCCCCCCCCTCCCCGAAATAATAAAAGCGTATTTTTTTTTACTTATCAGTTACAAAAAATTACGAATTATGATTTTTTTCTGCTCATCAGTTTAAAAAATAATCTTAAATAAAATGTATTTTTATTTACTCACATAAACATTATCTCAACCGAAATAAACCGCTATTTTTTTTTCGGTTCAGTTTCGGTTTTCGTTCTGACGAAAATAACGGTTTTTTTCGGTTTTCGGTTCAGTTCCGGTTCGAAGCCCTTGTTGCGGGAGAGAGAAGACAAATTTTATCAAAATTACATTATAATCAGTGACTCACTAAACATTATATTTTTTTAAAATACATTTTAAAAAGGACAATGCGTTTAACGTGGCGTCGAGAAAATTTTACATTTCTCGAGAAATTTTTTTCACATTTCCCGAGAAATAAAAAATGAGAATTATAACTTTTCCTGAGGAGAAACACTATTCACTACTATATATTTTTTATAATTATTTCTTTCTCTGTGATACCTTAAAAACAAGACGTATAACAGTATGCGCAGCTTACACACATATACTCGACAATACTGTATTTTTTATTTCCAAAAAAGATACTTGATTTATAATTATTTCATTACTATAAGGCCTGGTCTTTCCACCTTCAGGTAAACGTCTAGGTAACTATTTGACAGATAAGGTTATCTGGAACTTTATCTGCTGAATAAATGTCAATACTAATCAGTGAATTCAATACGTCAGTCTCATTATCCGTTACATAACTATCCGATAGATAAATTTGTATTGAAAGACAAGATGTGATTTATTCAGCACAGAAAGTATTACATAACTTTATCTGTCTGATAAGTATCTAGAGGTTAGCCTGAAGGTGGGAAAGTGGGCCCAAATGTTTTAGTCCTCTTTGATATCTTAAAAACAAAAAACTAGAGTTGCAACAAATGTGACATTAATTAACAATTGTGCAAGTGACGGCCCTGTGTAGACCACCCTGAATAGTGAACCTTGCAGTTTTTGATAACAATAGTGCAGTGTTCCCATGTTATTCAGTGATTGTAGAGTTGTTCTTGGCGACAGACAGTTTTTAGTTGTTCTCATGTTTCTCATGATATACTTATATTTAACATAATTTTACTATTAAATTCATATTTTGGTAACCCACGAGTAATTCTGTTATTGCACTAATATTTTTACTAATAAATTTAGTTGTCAATGTTATACTGGCCTAACTTGCGGCCAAAAGTGAATTTTTGAGTAATGTAGTGAAATTTTATGTTATTTTAGTGTTAAAAAACATTAGTGAATTGTGTTCTGTGTTTTGTGCATTAAAAAGGACAAACAGATTCGCATATTGTGCGTATCACATTGTGTTTCGATGTACTTTTTCGCTGTGTAAACGGCACATTGTTGTGTGTTTGACTATGTTTGTGTACGGTGGAAGAAACCGTGTATTTCGTGCACAGGCCCAATTTCGGAAAAATTTGAACATTTGTATTTTCACTAAAAGTTTTGAAAAACAATTATGCGGCCTAAAAAGGATACGGATAGAAGTGAAATGTCTTATCTTACATTACCCATGAACAATTTGCACAATTTTTATCAGAGATTCGTGATTCGATTGGTGCAAAACAGTAGTTTTTCAAAGTGCACAGCGCGATTTAATGGTTGTGAGAGTGCGGACGTAGAATAGTTCATCGATAATGTAGTAACATTTAAAGACTGTACAGGCGTTTCAGACGAAAATGCAGTGCGAGGCTTGTCGATGTTACTCGAAGGTGTTGCCGCTACGTGGTGGCGAGGCATAAAGGCGTCAACACAAAACTAGGATGATGCACTACTTGAATTACGCGACGCGTTTTCTAAAAAATTACCACCGCTTATATACAGGGAAATTTTTGCGCGAGAACAAGCTGAGGATACTACAGACCTGTTTGTGTGTAGGGTTAGAGCATTACTGGCTCAGTTGCCGTATACGCTACCCGAACAAGCACAAATCGATATAATTTATGGACTGATGAATCGTAAAATACGAAAACGATTACCGCGAAGTGAAATAACAGATTACAAATCATTGTTGGTACGTGCGCGGGACACTGAAAGAACAATTCGTGAACCTCAAGCGCCAGTGAAGGAATCCAGCGAAGAAACAAAGTCCAAAGTGGAAAATGCACGACAGTACTGCAAATATTGTAAACGTTATGGCCATGAGACTTCCAGCTGCTCACGACTACAGAAAAAAGATGACCAGAAAGAACCTAACAGTTCTATAACGAGTACGAGCTCGAACACACCAGATCCTGTACAACAGAAGGAACCCATAAAATGCTACGGATGCGGAGCTATTGGTGTAATACGCCAAAAATGCAAAATTTGTAACCCTACGGCTATTCAGACGCAGAACGTAGATTTTGCCGAATTTTATCACCTAGATGTTAAATCGTAACTAAAATCCAGAATCAACCTTGAAATCGAAGGATTATCAGGAACCGCTTGTGTACATACTGGAGCCAGTCGAAGTATTTCCAGTTCATGTTTATACGATAAGCTGAAAAATCGTCGTGAATTTAAATCCGAACTGTTTACCATCAAGTTGGCTGATGGCACTGAAGAGACTAAGTTAATGAAGACCGTAGATGTAAACATTGACTTAGAAGGAAGGAAGTTTCGCATCAATATGCTGATTTTACCTGGCGGGAAGGACAATAATACACTGCTAGGATTAGACCCTTAAAAGAGCAAACACGGTACTTGAATTAGGCAGAGGCAAATGGTACTATGAAGATGAGCCTGATAAGAAGTATCGAATGCAACCAAAACGACCAAATGAAATATATGCGACTGAAGCAGTTGATGAAGCTGATATTGGTAACAGCGAGACAATCGAAACGATGGTGGTTAAAGATGAAGCCGTGTCATTGCGAGATGACGAAGGTGTAGAGCTCAGTGTACGAAAACAAGTTACTGTTGAATGAGCTGTTACAAGAGAACGCAATTATCTTTACTCCAGGGAGAGCCGCGACCACATTTGCTTACATTACCCATGAACAATTTGCACAATTTTTATCAGAGATTCGTGATTCGATTGGTGCAAAACAGTAGTTTTTCAAAGTGCACAGCGCGATTTAATGGTTGTGAGAGTGCGGACATTGTGATTAAATCTGATGTTGAACCAATAACCAGTACGCCATACAAAATTGCTGTATATAATATGATATCTTTATATGTCCAGTTTCGCATGTATCTTATTTTATTTTTTAAAAGTGGCGTGATACCTCTTCCCCCCAAGCTCTTCAATTATAAATATACTACCACCCAAAATTTTATTTGTTCTGTGTTACCAACCTTCTCGAAAATTGTGTGTCGTTCGTAATGTTAACTAGACTTTTATAATAGAAACAGCGAAATATTGCACGCTCGCATGTGTTAAAGAATGTTTATGTATGCGAATATTCAATTGCGTAGCAGTGGTTGTATGAACACAATTTCTACTGTACTTACAGCCAGACATGGGTGACGATATACGTGTTTCTTTGGTTTTATCCACGAAACCCTAAAACGACGTATTTGTTTAAAACTAATACACTAAATCTTTTCAGAGCAAATATTCAACAGTTTCATTTTGACATCACCTCTTCATTATGGCTTCAAACACAGCTTCAATAAGTGGGAACACAATTACTGATTCTACCATTAATAATTATCTAGGCTGTTATCTACCTCCTTTGAAGAAGAGAAAACTAGAGAAAATACAATCATGCCTACCTTATATTGAAGTCATCGGCAGAGAAGATGAAGTAACTAAACTCGAGCAATTACTCAAGGAACACAAGAGGGTGGTTATTTCAGGCATGGGTGGTTTAGGGAAGACCTCGTTAGCAGCACACTCTGCCAGAAAATACTCCTCTGAATTCATAGAACATATCATCTTCATTGATGCAGAAACACCTAACACAATAAAATCTGCATTCCGTAGTCTGGGGTTGCATCCCGACATTAATATTACAAACTTCGATAAGTTGGAACTGCGTGCACAAATAGAACAAATCTATCAGGTGTTTGGTGATACACCAACAATGGTTATATTCGATAATGTAACCAGTTACCTTACAATAAAAGGTTATCTACCTCCAAAACCTAAAGTTAACTTTTACACACTGATAACAGCGCAATTAACAGAATTTGAAAGCAGCTTTCATATATATCATTTACCTTTATTAAAAGAACAGAGTTGTATGAATTTAATGGAAAATAAATTTGAAGGACACTGGAACTCCGTAAAATATCAGGAAACAGAACTGAGGGAGCTAATTGTTAAGATGGGGAGTCATTCATTAGCAATCATTCAAGCAGTCGCGTATATTAGAGAGAAGTTGAGATATGAAGAAGCAAAAAAATATACAATACAGAATTATCTGATAGAATTTGAAATAAATTTCAACAATATAGAACTTCCAGAATATTCAGAAGAAGAATATAAATATCGTTCAGTTAACACTGCACTTTCTATGAACATGATGTTGTTGAAAAATAACAAAGATCACGGAGATGAGGCTGAGACTGCCCTGTACTCTATGGCCTATTTAAATCCCAGTCGCATTAAGGCAGATATGTTTTTGGTTTTATTTAGCTCAGATATACGGGATGCAGTGATACGGGCATTAAAAAGATATTCTCTCATTAACATTGTATTGGATAAGTTGGATTCTTATATAACTATTCATCGACTTATTCAAAAAGTTTGCCAGGTTAAGGTTGATACTTATTTGAAAAAAGGCTTAATATTGACTATTAGTCCATTATACATTGACTATCACTGGCCTTTTCTAGAGCCGCATGTAAAACATTTTACTTTATGTGATTTCAATGAGTGCTATAAAGAATTATACAATTCTGGCGAATGTAGACCGAGATTGGAAGCAGCACTGCGTGCAGTAGGCTGTGACTACAGCTCAGTAGAGGGCTGGACTGCCGCTCACTATTCAGCCTTCGAGTGCAATGAGTATATGTTACGTGTATTGAAAGAGAGAGGACAAATGTTCAGTGAATTATCATGCCATGGCTGGACTATTCTGCATGCAGCTTGCTTATTGATAAATGTTGATTATATAAGAGATTTATTACTCATAACTAAACTAAAGCACACAACTCTTAATCAGCAGACTAGAGAAAAGAACACTGCTCTCCATATATTGATGAGGAGTATTTGTTATAAGCGGTTTTGTAATAATTGTGAGGTTGCAATAAAACTTGTTAATGCAGGCTGTGATACAACTTTATTTAATAAGGATGGAGACACAGTTATTGAACTAGCTGCTAAATATCGACATATTCCAGTACTAGAACATTTATTATCACTTCCAGGTTCAAATGTGATATTTAACAAACATGACTCCAGTGTTAATAAATGGGCTGAAGAGAATTATATAGCATTGTTCCGACAGAGTTCATCTCATGGAGGAGAGATGAGGGTATGGTGTGAGGTAGTTCTTTTGGAACGATTGGGAGGATTAGAACAAGGTGTTAACTTGTTGAAGGAGGAACTGAAAGGACAAAATGTATCTGATGAAGTCTGCCTGGATATTGTGAAAATATTTGATAATATTCCCAGTGCTTTTAAAATTGCTGCTGCGTATATGCTGCGCAAGAATATACCAGCAGATCAGTTTCTTGATCATCTAAAAACACTCCCTGAAGATGCAGTCTTCAACATTATCAAGGAATCTACTTTCGGTTACCGCTGTTATAATATCTCTAAATTATTGTGTAATATTATAATAAATCTGATAGAAGAGCATCCACTTGCATTCAAAATAATTACTTTTGCTTTATGTTTGGATTGTCAGTTTAATGTAGACGAATTACATGACTTGTTTTATGGGAAGGAGTGTTTACAGAACATACGTGAAGGTGTTGTGTTGTTGGAGAACTGGTATATGTTCAATTCAAATCATTTTACAGGGTACCGTGAATCTAAAGTACCAGACTTAGTGAAACCCATTGTATTCCAATACAGTCTTGAAAGAGAAGAGTTAAAAGCTACATGTGCTAAAGTGATCAAATCTCAAAAACCTAAATTTGGTAAAGCCCCTGCTGTACGGTACTTAGGCTGCAATGGTGTGCGGGAGGCCTACATGGAGGAGTATGGCAGTGATTCAGGTGTGATACAATCTGAGCTAGATACCAGGTGTGGCGGTGAACGTTTTCTTAATGTAGGAGATCTAAGCAAGTGGAGCGCCCTACACTGGGCTGGGTATTTTACACAGAAGAGTGTTATTAGTGGATTGCTCTTGCTGGGTGCTTCTATAAACGCTGAAGATGATGATAAAATAACACCACTACACCTAGCAATAACCAAATATGGTGATATACGTCCTTTGATTTATAATGGCGCCTTGCTGACTGCAGCAACTATTCAGCACAGTGTCACACCTCTCCATATATATGCACTGTCTAAGGGCTTGGCCTCGTTTATGTCTTCTCCCAGCGACTTATTATGTACAAAAGTTGATATGAATGTGAGATTAAAGGATGGTAGAACACCACTACATCTGGCTGCTTCACAGCATAATTCTCTTGGTGACATGCACATAAACTGGTTTATTGCTGGAGGTGCTGATGTAGATATATGTGACCAAGAGGGCAATACTCCAGCACATATTGCAGCATCAGCTGGTCGTCCAACAAGAGTTAAGTTATTAAGAAATCACGGAGCAGATCTGAATAAAGCTAATTGTGTTGGAGAAACACCACTCACTATTTTATCAGCAAAGAATCTTTCACTCAATGATATCTAATCAGAATCTGATAACAATTTTTAGTGTGGTAGCGTTTTGTGAGTTACATATTGTATAAATAAACGAATAATTAAGTATATAATGTATCGTATTAATGAACACGTCTCCATACCTCTTACAATATAGGCTATTCCAAATGTTTAGTCGGAACTAGATTTTGCAATCTAGTTACTTTCATCGTTTAAATCGCACTTTTTGGCCGTTTTGTTAAAGCTTTGTAAACCATACTTACAATAAACATTTTTTGGTTAAGGTTAATATCATTTTAAAATGTTATTTTCTTTATATTTATATTTTTGGTAAAGGTAACTTTTAGCTGCCTATAATACGCATACTGTTCTGCACAGGACTAGGGACAGTGATTCACCTTAAAAGTACTATCTTAGGTTATTGTTAGTCTATTTTTTTTTTTTTTTATAAACCACCTAAAAATAAATTGTATTTTAAAGTGAATTGAAAGATGGAAACAGTGCAAACAGAGCAAAAGTGGAAACTAGGGGCATAGTATAGGTAGGGATGGGAACGATATATCGATATATCGAAAATATCGATACTTTAGAAAAATATATCGATATTTTTATATCGATATTTGAAATGCGATATATCGCGCAAAATATCGATATTCGCACAAAATATCGGTATTCTTGTATATTTTTTACATTTAAATATATTTATTACATTTAAACACTTTTGTAGAAACAACCTATAGGCTATTCCAAACGTTTAGGCGGAACTAATTTTTGAAATCTAGTAACTTTTATCAATTAATTCAGACTTTTGGTCATTTTGTTTAGGCTGAAAATCATGCTCACATTGCAAATTCTAGATTAAATTGATTTTCATTATAAAATGTCCTTTTCATTACATTTTAGTTTTTTGTCATTATTAATAACAATTTCCCATTTATTATTTTTTTTTGTCTTCAAAATATGGAAAAATGTATTAAAATATTTGACATATGTCATTCGTTTCCATGGTTTCACTGTTGGAATTTTAATTTTTCACATACCAAAGCTGAAACATGAAATAACCCAAGCAAGGTCCCTTTTCGTGACAGCCTAAAATAACGAAATTTCCATTTAAATCCGCCTAATCGTTTGGAATAGCCTGTAAGACGAAATTTTGATTTCAATAATTTGCACCTTTGAAATTGATATGTTGGTATTAAAAAATTATAAAAAATGTCACTTAATAATGATCATAACCAATAAATCTAAAGTCGGTTTTACAGTGTAAGGAATATTTTTAATTGATATTTGAAGACCGTAATACACTATAAAAGTAACCAAAAAATCTGGTTTGTCCTTACAAAAGTGAACAGCATATATATATTTAATTAAGAGAGCTGTTAACAAGGATAATATTAGAAATTTGGTTGGTAGCTGGGTGAGTACCAACCGTAAAGTGATTGTCTGTCATTTGGCGACTTCTTTTCCCGCCAAGCCAACCAAAAAATATGTAATTTATGTATCTTACATGTTACGTGTTAGTTATTTCGATATATCGAAAATATCGATATTTTTACTTCGATATATATCGAATATCGATACCACACTTACGATGTATCGAATCGCGCATATATCGATATTCTAAAATAAATTCCCATCCCTAAGTATAGGTAGCTAAAAATTACTTTTACCATATTTTTTGTAATTCTTCTTTTTTTAACATTGTGTAATTTAGGTAACTTTATCCTGTATACACTTAAGTAAAAATAAATAAATAAACTTGTGACGCCATTTTTAGGGTTTTGTAGGTATGACCAAAAAACCCTTATACCGTCATTTTGTCGTCTGTCTGTCTGTCTGTCTGTTCGGTAAAAATTGTAGCCAAACGGCTAAACCTAGAGAGTTGAAATTTGGCATGCTTATACAACTCTTTGACCCGCACATAGGAAAAATACTAAAACATCTAAAAAACATATCCCCCTAAAAATATAAACAAATATGTGCTCATCGAAAAAAAAAAATATTTTTTTATAATTCTGAGTAGGGTATCAAATGAAAGCCTTTGGTACGTGGATTAACGATCAAATTTTAATTTTTGCAAAATAAATTATTTTGATGCGATTTTTGCCAAAATTGTGCAAAAAAATTTTTGTCCCACACCCTGTAGCCCAGATGGTTTAAACTAAAAATCTGAAAAAATTCTAAGCAATGTACATTGGTGTGAACCGGAATAGTACAACAGGAATTTTTGATCAGATTATGTTTTCGGAAAATAATGCATTCTTTGTGTTTTTAACTAAAATATGTTAACTATTTAATACGTTGTGTAACATACCAGATCAGTAGCTCTCGTAGCATGGTTGGATTTGTCGTACGCTTAATAATATAAATTAACTTGCAAACTAGGGTTCGAATCCTGTTGATTTTATTTTTTGCATTTTTATTTTGTTTAAATTATTTTGCTAAAATTCTAG
The DNA here is from genome assembly GCA_963971575.1 of Liopterus haemorrhoidalis. Taxonomy (NCBI): domain Eukaryota; kingdom Metazoa; phylum Arthropoda; class Insecta; order Coleoptera; family Dytiscidae; genus Liopterus; species Liopterus haemorrhoidalis. Next base: position 28,901,854 of record OZ020623.1, read on the forward strand.
TTATATTTGGTAAATGTTGCATTTAATTTTTAAAAGCGTAAATTTAATAACCAGTGGAAAGTGTTGAAATTATAATTTAATTCTATGTTTGACGAAATCAAAGGGCGGGACTTATGATGTAAGCAACCAATGGAAGCCATAGGTGCAATTTTCAAAATCTTAATGAACTTTGCTATATAAAAAAAATACTGCATATATTTAGAAAGTTAAATAATGGTATTAGGCATTCGAATTAAAATTCATAAAAAAATATATTGACAAAATTTGTTTTGGCATCCCAAATAATCATCGTTCAGTTACTAAATACCTGCAAAACCCAGAAATGTGTGAAAATTCACACTTCACATCAATTTTTTATAAAAAAAATCAGCTGTGGCCACCACAGGACCAACCGCAATCATAAAGTACTGGTATAAAATACATTCTAGCAGCAGAGTAGAAATAACTTGGCCTAATATTTTCTAAAGGCTTATTTACATTTAGATACAAGTATGAGGACTTATATGAGATACAAGTCAAATTGACTTGTCGCGATACATCACCTCATACATGAGCTCATACAATTTGTATAATTTGTCAAATACATTGACATTTGCTCATACTTTCTGTATGAGCAGACTTTTCCATATACTTGACTTGTATGAGCTGACAACCTGGTGGAAAGTTAGGTTATGTTTTAAAAGATATCTCACATTTGATTATTTCCAATAGATTATTATTATGTTTTTTTTTTACAAGTTAAATATGTATTTGTGGAATAAGGATAAAACTCTGTTAATAATTGAGAAAATCATAGCCAGTAATATCTGGAATGTAAAGTCGAAGGAGTATAAAGATTTTAACAAAAGAAAAGATATTTATGATAACATTTCTGAGGAGTTAAGTTGCATGGCTAAAGATGTATAGACTAAATGGCACAACATAAAAGTCAGTATAGTCGAGAGCTATCTAAAGTAGAAATCCTAGGTGCGTACATCAGTGATGCAAATGAGTCACCAGTTGCCAAGAACCGCAATATAACAGCCAGTTGATCTGCAGGTGATATAGCTTTTCGAAATCTTGTATCACTTTTAGTAATTATTGGAGCCACCAACGTGAGTTCAAAAATCAGCGACACTCATTCTCACATAATTTCTGAAGCATGAACCATCTTCTAAAGTCAGTTCATTAATCAACATTGAGTGGGTCCCATGGGTTTCTCGTCGAGATAAAAAATATCGCTGCCACCATCTACGCTTTCTTTTTCGGGATTTTGACAGAAGTAATGCATATGTACTTAAATGCAAAAAAGTCTGCTCGTCATCACTAGACATTTTTTGCGAGTGTATGCGTGTATGCAAATGTAAACAGAGCACAAAAATGACATGATTTTAGACTTGTATATTGACATGTGTATGTTGACTTGTATGATCATACTTGTATCTCATACAAGCCCTCATACTTGTATCTAAATGTAAATGAGCCTTAACAGAGATATTATTTACCATGACCATGGAAACGTTACATATAAGTATGAAAAAATTGAGACAAATTTTACAAAAAAATTTCGAAATTTTTCGTTTTATCAAAAAACGTCTCCAATAAAAGTTATTAATTATTGCATTTATAGCAACTTTTGCTAAATAAATTTTTTCGAAATATTTTTCTGTTGCTAAATATTCGCAAAAATCTTAAAATTGACACAAGTAAACTCTTATTTCTAGTCAACCGATTTTTACCAAAAGTTGATCAACTCGTGCCATTGATGGCAGAAGCTTAAATATGAAGTTTCATAAAAATTCTTTTAGCCGAATTTGCTCTGCACGTGTACACAGACAGACGGACGGACAGACAGACCGAAAGACATCATGCTAAAAATAGTCAAAACGTTATGTAGGGACCTCAATTCGTGGATATCTATCGAAATCTCGAAATGTCAAAATCGGTATGATCACAATACCTCCCTTATATATGTTGGCGGTCGGTAAAAAAATCAACATTGATTCATTAAATGGTAACGTATGTTTTGTGGGCATCTTTGTATAGAGCTTTTGAAAAAAAAAATCCTTGTTATTATTTAAAAAAAATATATACAAGGTGTCTCAAAAGAAATTTTATATTTATTTAGCTTATTGCGTGAACGCAACGTATCCGAGGGGCGCGGGGGTTATGTCAATCGGTAGCCTGGCTCTTGGGAATTCAGCCGCTATGGAGCGTTTCTCGGGAGCAGACCGCGCGTTATGCGTGCGAGAGTTTTACAAAAACGGTGATTCGGCGACTGTAGTGCGTAGAAAATTCTGCAGTATTCGAGGTTTTCGCCACTTAAATGATGCGCCAAGCATTCCTCTCATTTGACATTGGGTTAAAAAGGTTGAAGAGACTGGTACAACGCTGGATAAATCAAAATCCGGGTGACCTAGGTCATCAAGAACGGTAGAAAACGTGGAGAATGTTAATCAGTCTGTTCGTGACGACCCGAACCTTTCAATTCGGAAGCGCGCAAGTGCTTTAAATGTGCATAGATCATCATTACATCGCATTATGCACAAAGACCTAAAGCTGCACCCCTACAAAATTCAATTGGTGCAAGAATTAAAGCCCCAAGATGCCAGTCAGAGGCTTAATTTCGTAAATCAGGTGATTGAGCGATTTTCAACGATTACCAACATTTTGTTTTCGGATGAAGCTTATTTTCATCTTAATGGCCACGTAAATAAGCAGAACTGCGGCTTCTGGAGTGCAACGAATCCGAAACGCAAACATCAGAAACCCCTACATTCGCCTAAAGTGACCGTATGGGCTGCGATGTCGGCGCGAGGAATTATCGGCCCTTAAATTTTTGAAGACGAAAGGGGGCGTGCAGTTACAGTGAATTCAGAGCGTTATGTGGAGATGTTAGACAACTTCTTGGTACCTGAACTGCAAAACTTTCCTGGCTATAACCAAAGAACATGGTTCCAACAGGACGGAGCAACTTCACACACGTCCAATATGTCTCGTGAAATTTTCTCAGGCAAATTGATCTTCCGGAGAGGTGACATAAATTGGCCTCCACGCAGTCCAGATTTAACCCCTATGGACTTTTTCCTATGGGGTTATCTTAAATCTAAAGTTTACGCCAATAAACCGACTTCACTGGCGCATTTGAAAGAAAATATCCGTCACGAAATGGCAGCCATCCCTGAGTCCACCTGCCGAGACGTCATAAGTAATTTTACTGTTCGATTAAATGAGTGCCGAGAACGCAAGGGTCTACATTTAGACGATATTATTTTTAAGAAATAAATCCCCAAAAAGTGTATTTTAATAATTAATAAACATTTTTTCTATATACGGCTTACTTTTTTTTTAATCGATCCACTAAATATAAAATTTCTTTTGAGACACCTTGTATCAGCATATGTGTATGTGGTTATTTCTAGAGGCAATCAGTGCTTGTCAGTTCAGTGAGGGGAGGTAGTCAGTCCAAACTCGCCAGTCTGTGTCACAGTTCACGATGGATCACCTGGTGAGTCATTTATATGAGAGGATAAATCTGACGCTCGATTGACACGTATACGCATGCGTCCCAGTGTAGCGGGAAACAAGGTTTTTAAAATAAGGTTGTTTAGCACTGTTGTGTTTACATGTATTTATATGCAGCGCACGTATTTTTAAATACATTGAAAATTACTGTTATGTGCTTAATTTGCAATAAAATATTTTCAAGACAACATAATTTAAATGTCCATTTAAAAAGTATTCATAAGATAAACTTTAATGGTAATCGACGAATTTGTAAAAACTTTACAAATAACCCTTGAAGAATCAAAATTTATATAAATGTTACCAAGTGCAATAGATTTTTTACTTTCGGACAATGATATGAAAAAATTTGGTGAATATATTTTCACAAATTGTTATGAGAAGCCCAATCTTTGGGCTTATACTTATAGAAAAGGTTTAAAAATTAACACTAATATTCACCTTGAATTCATGCATAAAACTTTAAAGTATTTTTATTTAGAAGCAAGAAATGTGCAACGTTTAGATAAAGGTATTTTTGCAATTGTGAATTTAATTCGAGATAAAATTACAGACAGAATAATAAAAAATATTAAGGGAAAAAATTATTCTCAGATTGGAAACATAATTAAAAGGCACCGATTTGCATTAACTTTGGAATATGATATAAGAACAACAGCATCAAATAAATTTCTAGTAATTGGAGAAAAGAACTATGAAGTCACTAAACTTAAATCTTTATGCTGTAAATTAATATGTATTTTTTTTTAACATCTGCGTCCATTCATACAGTTGTGAATGTCCTGATTATTACATTAAACATACAATATGTAAACATATTCATTTTGTTCATTTAAAATACGGAAATTCTTTGAAGTTTCATGAACCAGTTGAAGAAATACGCAATAATTAAAATACGACACAAACATTAAAGAAAAATAACAACACTCCAAATGATACATATGTAAAAGAAAATGCAATGTTGAAAGAAATACAAGGTGACTGTGTAAAATTGATGGAATATAATGATACAGAAACATTAACAGAAGTGAATGACTACTTAAAAAAAATTAAAAACTTCATGAAAATTAATAAAGAAAAGAAAAAAACTGAAACGCCAACTAGATACGAGAAAATTTAAACCAATTAATAAAAAAAATAATAAACAAATTTCTCTATTTAGTACCAAGAAAAAAAGTGAAGAAGTTGCATATTTAAAAAATAAAATAAACGACGCAAGAGTAACAAAATATTATTGAAAAAATACAGAAGTAACTTTTTTTTTGTCTTAACTGTGTAAGCAGTTACACGCACACACGTGTACTCCGCTCAGTCATTTTGAAGCATGCGCACATGTGTCAATCGAGCGTCAGATTTATCCTCTCATGTCATTTATAGTTCATGCCTGTCACTACTGGCCTGCAGCGCCCGCTCCAACCTTGACGCCGCCCCGGACAAAAAGTCAAATTGCCGCCGCGTTAAAAATATACTTTTTAAAAATATATATCTTTATTTTAAATAAAAATCAAATGGTTTTAAATTATAATAACGTATATTTAGAAAGATACATATAACATAAAATTAACAGTCAAATAGTACAATACAGCAGAAATAAAAAATTAGCTCTTTAATGCTATTACAAAGTTGTATTACTATACAATCAAACAAACAAAACTTATATAAAAATTAAACAAATGTAACCTCAACTACGCTAAAATCACAAGAAACTTAATTTCTCACTTTTAGTTCTGCAAACTTTTTTATTATCTGTTTTATGTTTATTTGAGTAGCAATTTAATGCTAAATCACCAAAATGGCCAAACCATTAAACGATTTTGCGTGTTAGTGGAACGTAAGAAGTTCTTAATTAATTTTGGTTAATGTTCCGTATAAGTCCACCGCGTCAAATTAGAACTAGGCTGTATGTTTAGAATAGAATATATCTAAGAGTGGGGAACCAATAGTAATCATTCTTGCATATGTGCTCGGTGTAATCAGACAAAACTTTTGTGCAATTTAGAATCAAGGGAGGACGGTGTCTACACAGGTGTTATTTACATAGTTAGTTCCTGAAACTTAGAAAATGGCTGATAATTATATCAATTTTTTAAGTAATATGGAGAGTAAGGATATGAAAGAGGTGTTAAGGTGGTGTATGAATGAGGGTCTGATTGTGTCTGAATGTAAATGTCCCAAAAAGTTCCCAGACCCCTGATTTATATAATTGCAATGTGATCTAAATGCTATCCATTTTTTCCCAAATTTAAACCCAAAATGTGATAGCTAAATTTTATCGCGTACAACTTCAAAGAGTTATAAAAAGGATGGATAATTTTATATAAAAAGGTATTCTGTGGCGATTTTCACAGCTCTGGATTTGCCTACTAGTTTTATCATTGTTTGTTTGCATATAGTGAAGATATATAAATGCTTTATACATTTTTAATACATTTACATAATTTGGTATGTATGAATGCGATGAAAAACGGAATGTCCTATTTTAGACATAAAATTGGTAGGTCGGAATATATTGATAATTTGAGGATTCTCTCTTTTAATAAAGTTAGTGTTTTTCAACATATGTATACTATAAATCTCATTCAAACTATTTAAATATGACTTTAAGCGTATAAATACTGAAATTTCGTTATTCAAGTTTTTCTTTAAAAACCTTAATACGAGCTAAATGTTAACAAACACTTATTAAATAATTGCTTGGATTTCAAGACGTATAACTAACAAGTACTTATTTAGACTTCAGAATCGTAAATGTTATATTTTGAAAGAAAGGGGCGGCGCTTCGTCAAGACCAAATCTCATTCCAACTAGCATACACGTTCTGTCTGACGAGTTATGCCTGGTGGACTTATACGGAACATTAACCTTAATTTTAATTTAGAGAAACTCCTTTCCCCACTTACTACAGTTATTGGTATAGTAAGCAATATTCTTAAGGCAACAAAAGAGGTAAGGGAATAAAGGTTTGGGTCAAAATCTAACATTGTTATTAATTTAAGTACATTTTTTGGATTTATTTTTTGTCCAGACACCATAGAAATTTTCTCTGTTAATTCTACCCCATTTATGTCAACAGAATCGCCATCAGTTAAAATAATTTCCAAATCCTTGCAGTGTTTTAAAAGCGTTTCTTTAGACATGGTTTTTAAATCGTATATATTATACACAGAACACAATATATTAAGAACGGACACTGGTAGCAAGAAAAATTAGTACGTACCCTCTAGGAATGTACCAATGAACTAAACAACAAAAACCGCCAAATTTAAATTTTACTATCTGATTTACGTTCATAATTAACATTATTATTGTATTAAATGTATTTTATTATTTATATTTTCAAAAGTTTTACAATTAACAAAGAAAGACATATATATTTAATAATCCATATACATTAATATAACATATAAATAAGGAATTTAAATAAATAAATCTAGATAAAAGGTGTAAGCTATTTATTTTTGAAACACAAAATTATACACAGCATTAAATATTATTTTAAACACAACATTATAATTACTAATTACAAAAACTGTATTAATAAAATGGGAGGCTACAGTCTGTTCCAAACGGTTAGGCGGAACTAATTGGGAATTTCGTTCCATTAGGTTGTCACGAGAAGGGACCTTGCTTGGGTTATTTAATTTTTCACGTTGGAATGTCAAAATTTAAAATTCCAACAATGAAACCATGGAAACGAATGACATATGTCAAAAGTAAATTATTTTTTTTAGATATTTTAATGAAGAAAAAATAAATAAATGGGAAATTTGTATTAAGAATGACACAAAAAATCAAAATATAGAGAAAATGACATTTTAAAATGATATTAACCTTAACCAAAAAATGTATGTTGCAAGTATGATTTACAAAGCTTAAACAAAACGGCCGAAAAGCATGATTTAAACGATGAAAGTAACTAGATTGCAAAATCTAGTTCCGCCTAACCGTTTGGAACAGACTTTATATAATTTTGATTCATGACTGACGTGAACTAATCTGACAGTAAAAACGCCGCCTAAAATTGTAGGGTTAGATTTTATAAACACTACGTCACAACAACGGTCGCTCCGTGTTCGAGTTGCTGCGCTCCGTTAGTGTTCTATTCATGACGTCACCAAAAAATGTTTATTGTAAGTATGATTTACAAAGCTTAAACAAGACGGCCGAAAAGCACGATTTAAACGATGAAAGTAACTAGATTGCAAAATCTAGTTCCGCCTAACCATTTGGTACAGACATTATACCTGTTTTTTTTTATTTTTTCGGCCTCATATTTGGTTTCTACACATTTCAGATCATTATAAGACAATATCCGCAAAAAAAATTTTGTCCGTCTTTCCCAAGATGTACATTACATATGTATCAAATACAGTATAAGATGACCAAAATTGGAAATAAAACTCTATTATTTGAACCACGTATTTGAAAATTAACAAGTTTAAATGCGTATTACTTCAACACCAACTGTCATGTGTTTGACAGCTAATGGCGGCTGATCTACAGCTAGAACACGAAGTTTCTGATCGTTTGAAGTCGGGTATATTCGTAATTTATTTTGCAATCTTCTGCCATCTATCAATGTACCAGAAAACTAAAACTCGAGCCAAGGGCATTACATGCCAGTGGCATCCGGGTGATATTATATAAGACTTGAAAATTGTTACTATGGTGACTAAGTCGTTCGAATTTAGCATCTACATAGTGCGTTATGTGCTTGATCAATTGTAAAATAAAAAAAGTATCGTATATTTTTCTTTGGGATCTTTGATCGGTTCATCTCGTGCTTCGTATGGAAACTTTTGGTTTTCTTTCTTCATACGCGGTGTCGTGGTATTGTTGTTCAAAATTAGAATCAACGGTAATTTCGTCAGCCAGTTTTCTTGCATCAACAATAGTTTCATTGAAGGACTTATTAAATTATCAATTTCATAGATACCTAGCCTTTTTTGTTTTTTAATTAAACATGCCGCTCTTTTATGGTTGTTTTCTTCAGTATTAAGGATTATAAATATTTTTTTAGCTTTTAGGCAATAACAGTAAATACGAAATATAAATTGCATGGTGTTACAACAACCGTCACTGGCATAGATTCCACATGAATTATTCATCATGATTACCGTCTAGTGTTTCATCCAATTTTTTTTTTTTTCATAACCTGAAATTTATTAAAATAGGATGAGCCATTTTTGCAAACTAAACACCAGCGTTAACTTTTAAAGCCACCGTTTTGGCAGGCGCTTATTGAGAACGTTAACTAGCTATTTTACGCCGCCGCCTTAAAAATTTAACACAAATATACTTAGCGAATATCATTTTTGACTTTAAGATTTTAACATCTTGCATAGAGAATAGACCCGCATGTTAATTTATTTGAATTTTATTTTGTAGGGAAACTCTGTGAACATAAAGGACAATAAATTCGATAACTCAACTGTTAATATATATCAAGGAACATCAATATCAGAACAGCCGAATTTAACCGAATTTAACTTACCACCTCGGGTGAATATAATCGGCAGAGAAAAGGAAGTGGTAGAACTACGCCAATTATTAAAAGAATACAAGCGTGTCGTCATCTGCGGCATGGGCGGTAGAGGGAAAACATCCTTGGCCAGTCACTGTGCCAGGACATGGCTTACTGACAAGTTCATCGACCATGTCATAATGATCGACTCAGAAACTCCCAACTCTCTGGACAGTTCTTTCCGAGATCTCGCTGAACAAATAGATATTAAAGATTATAAAAACAAAAAGATAAAAAATCTAGTAAGTGAGATATATAATATGTTTCAGAATTACAAGTTGCTACTGATATTTGATAATGTGGTAGCATTCTCCGCCATACGGCCACATCTGCTCGAACAATTAGATAACCAGTTCATATTAATATCTTCACAGTTGAGAGAATATGACACCAATCATTATCAAATATTATATCTGGAATTATTGAGTCCCGACAGCAGTTTGTATTTAATCAAGGATCGCATGGGAAAATTTTGGGCAAAAGTTGAAAGGGAAGTGGATAGTATCAAAGAACTCTGCACCACTCTTCAATACCACCCACTGGCCCTGACCCTAGCAGCGGCACACATCAGTGATGCAGTCTCTTATGGACAGAATACATTCACAGTGAAGCAATATGTTGAAGGGTACAGAGACAAACTAGACGAGGAATTTCCGGATTATTACACCGACATATACACTAAAACTGTCCATAAAGCGTTGAGTATGAATATTGAACTCCTGAGAAAAGAGAAGTTGTACAGTGATAAATCTTTATTATTACTTAACTGTATATCCTACATGAATCCAAATGATTTAAATACAAACTACTTCTTGCAACTTTCTGAATTTAATGTTGATGTTCTGAAAAATGTTATAAGAAGATTAGAAAAATACTCCATTGCTACAGTTAAAGACAACTATTTCGGTAAATATTTCAGTGTACATAGATTAATTATAGAGACTTGTCGTAACATATTAATGCAATTAAAAGAAGACAAAGAGATACAGAAAACAACATTAAAGTTACTTCTTCTATCAGCTGATATTAAGAAGCATGTTGATTTTATAATTCCTGAAATGGAATTAGATAGTATAAGTAAATGTTACAGGGAGTACTATAGTTCTGTTCCACTGAGAGAGTGGTTGACCACGAGACTGCAAATACTGGGTTATGACTACAATACTATTGAAGACTGGACAGGCATCAACTTTGCTGCTTTCGATGAGGCATCTGTGATACTGGTATTAGCTAAACGTCTTTCATATAAAAACTTTAAAACAAATGAACAGGATAAATTAAAACAATATATTATGGACAGAAGAGGGAACAGTTGTCTTCATCTTTTATTGATGGGAGGAAAGTGTAATGAATATTACTGTGATCGATGTGATTGTGTATTAAAACTTATTGAACATGGCGGCAATATAGGATTGCTAAATAACAATGGTAAAACAATACTCCATATTGCCGTTCAATATGGCCATACAGACATACTTAAATTAGGTTATAATAAAATTGAAAACTTTGAACAATCCATTAATTTACAGAATATGGACGGGAACACTTGTCTTCATCTCCTAATGATGGGAAGAAAGTGTAGTGGATATGGCTGTAAGCTATGTGATTGTGTAATTAATTTTATTAAACATAGAGGTAATATAGGACTGGGGAATAACAAAGGTGAAACAGTACTCCATATTGCTGCTCTATATGGACATACACATACACTAAAAGTAGGTAATAATAAAATTGAAAACTCTATAGAATTAATTAATTTACAAAATATGGAAGGGAACGCTTGTCTTCATCTCCTAATGATGGGAAGAGAGTGTACTGGAGATTACTGTGATATATGTGATACAGTATTATATCTTATTACACGCGGATGTGATGCTGGACATATCAATAAACACGGTTCGAGTGTAGTGCATGTAGCTGCTCAATACAAACATATTAAAGTGTTGGAACTTTTACTACGAGTGTGCAGTACTGAAACAAGGAGCGAACATTATTACAATATTGTTAGAATGGCAGAGGAACAACATGTCCTCTTATTCAAGCAGACATCTTCTGAAAACTCAGACCTCCCTGCCTGGTACAGTTGGATCCCCCTGAGCCCGCTGGAATCCACAGAGGAAGGTGTGGAGCTACTGCAGACGCTCACACATGACGGACAAGATACTCTTCGTACAGACTACGAACAAGTGGTGAGATTGTTTAATAATGTCCCTCTCGCACTGAGAATGGCCGCTGCGTATACGCACTGCCGCATGCTGACAATCTCTGACTTCATCCAACACTTCAATGCAATACCTGATGATGATGTAGTACAGTCAGTGAGGCAGTGCTGCTCAGGTTACATGTGTGATGCCTTCTGTAAACTGATATGCATTGTTATAGATAATTTAATTCGCGAACACGAATTAATGTTGAATTTAATTTTCCACTTGGCTTTCCTTAATAAGTATTTAGATATGAAAGATTTGTGTCGTTTGTTGTACAGTGAAAGCGAAGAGGAAATTAATGAATGCATTGAACTGTTGTACAGATGGTCACTGTTGGATAGATGGTCACTGTTGAAGATAGAGTCTAATAAGGAGCCCCATTTATATAATATATCCCATTCTATTGACAATAGATTCCGACTCCGTAAGCTGGTAACATGTATCGCAGTAACGTACGCCCAGCAGCAAGGAACAGACAGATCTGTGTGTACTGCAATAATAACACATCACAACAGGTGGTTGTTCAGTAAAGATGATGCTACTCGATATTTGGGCTGTAGTGGTGTCCGTGAAGCGTACATGAAGGAGTTCGGCAAAGATCCAACTGCAGTCCAAGCGAAAGTAGACACCTGGACTCGTGGTATGCGAGTACTGGATGTCGGAGACCTGCAACGGTGGACTGCATTGCATTGGTCTGCCCGCTATGGAGATTACAGTGTGATGAAGGAGCTACTCCTGCAGGGCGCTTCAGTGGACGCTACCATACATGATGACATTACACCGCTACACCTGGCGGCATTGCATAATGATAATGATTTAATGGTACTGTTATGTATGTATGGTGCTAGTGTGAATGGGAGGATTGCACAAGATGGCCTTACTCCTCTACATCTGGCTGCTTTTTCTGGTGAATATTATAATATTGTCTCTCTTATACAGTACGGTGGTTACGTGGATGCCGGTGATAAGGAGAATAGTACACCGGCACATATGGCAGCACTGTGTTTACGGGGTGATATGATTGAGAAATTAAGTAAAGACCACGGAGCAGACATCAGTAAAAAAAATATCGCTGGTTATTCACCAAAGATGGTGTTAGAATTTATTAGAACGCTACCAAAAAAATAGCTTTCCTTATAAGCAATTGTTTAGTGGCGCATCCAGAGGTATGGGTAATGTTAGAATGCAGTATTGCTTTTATGAAAAATGTGAAATTTATGTGAAAACGGCCTGGAGATTTCGAAAGAATGCCATTATATATTTTTGAACTTTCAGAAACAAATAAACAAAATTACGAAGAATTTAAAATGTTGTATCTCCCACAGAACAAATTCTGTTAAAATGCTTCTAAAGAATTGTTATATGTGGAAAATGTGGTCGAGATGTACCTGTTCTATTTAATTAGGATGTACAACAGCATGCCAAACTATTACTAATACATGAGCAACAAGAAAGACAAATTATGTTATATACATATATTGACTCACGCAGTATATTTATTTATTTATTTATTTATTTAATTTATTTTAGTACAAATTAGACTTATAAATTTTACAAAATTAATGTTATAAAATAAATATAAAGAACACCACTTAGACTGTATGTGACTACAAAAAAAATATTACAAATATTTGGTAAGTCGACAGTACTATTATAAAAAGGTTACATTGCTAAGATTTAAACTGATTATAATTTAAAGTAGTTTCCCTATTTTTAGTTCTCTATTTTAATGTTACACAAATTTTTTTTGCATGTGATTTATAATTGTTTTTATTAATTATTATATTACTAGGTTATTACCCGTCAACAATGACGGATTTATAATATAAAAATTTCAATTGTTTGTATGTGTATTTGGTTTTATTTTTTAACTTATCCTAATTTCGTCGCCAGTCTGCGAATCATGGGACAGGGTATCACCAATTAGCTAATCACGGGAGAGGGCGTCACCTGTCAGTCAATCAAGAAACAGGGTGTCCCCAGTTAGCCAATCACGAGAACTTTAGAAAAATTGACGTCATAATGTTACCGACACTACATACAGACACTTGCTAATTATATAGTTAGATTATTTATTCATGAACTTTTTAAGATGAGAAATCGATTCATTTTTACTTAGTACATTACATTTATATTGTTAAAACTAAAAATAATTTGAGATGTTAATTTATGCCTACGAAACCCTAGACATTTCTATATGTAATTATATTCGTAGAGAATAAATCTGCAAAATATTGTTCATACTAATTAAAGGATATAGGCTTGTCTAGAGTTTCTCGTTTATGCCAACGAAACCCAAAACATTTATAAATAAAATTTTATCCGCAGTTTCTTAGAGAATAAATCTGCAAAATACTGTTCATATCGGTCAAAGGAAACAGGAGTATCTACAGTCTCTTGTTTATGCCTATGAAAGCCTAGATATTTATTTATGTAATTATATTCGTAGATTCTTATAGAATAAATGTGCAAAATATTGCTCATATCGGTCAAAGGAAACAGGAGTATCTAGAGTCTCTTGTTTATGGATACGAAACCCTAGGCAGTTATGTATGTAATTATTTTCGTGGATTCTTAGAGAATAAATTTGCAAAATATTGTTTATATCGGTCAAAGGAAACAGGAGTATCTACAGTCTCTTGTTTATGCCTATGAAACCCTAGATATTTATTTATGTAATTATATTCATAGATTCTTATAGAATAAATGTGCAAAATATTGCTCATATCGGTCAAAGGAAACAGGAGTATCTAGAGTCTCTTGTTTATGGATACGAAACCCTAGGCAGTTATGTATGTAATTATTTTCGTGGATTCTTAGAGAATAAATTTGCAAAATATTGTTTATATCGGTCAAAGGAAACAGGAGTATCTACAGTCTCTTGTTTATGCCTATGAAACCCTAGATATTTATTTATGTAATTATATTCATAGATTCTTATAGAATAAATGTGCAAAATATTGCTCATATCGGTCAAAGGAAACAGGAGTATCTAGAGTCTCTTGTTTATGGATACGAAACCCTAGGCAGTTATGTATGTAATTATTTTCGTGGATTCTTAGAGAATAAATTTGCAAAATATTGTTTATATCGGTCAAAGGAAACAGGAGTATCTACAGTCTCTTGTTTATGCCTATGAAAGCCTAGATATTTATTTATGTAATTATATTCGTAGATTCTTATAGAATAAATGTGCAAAATATTGCTCATATCGGTCAAAGGAAACAGGAGTATCTAGAGTCTCTTGTTTATGGATACGAAACCCTAGGCAGTTATGTATGTAATTATTTTCGTGGATTCTTAGAGAATAAATTTGCAAAATATTGTTTATATCGGTCAAAGGAAACAGGAGTATCTAAAGTCTCTTGTTTATGGCTACGAAACCCTAGGCAATTATGTATGTAATTATTTTCGTAGATTCTTAGAAAATAAATCTGAAAAATACTGTTCATATCGGTCAAAGGATATAGGAGTACCCTAGGGTTTTTTTGTTTATGCCCACGAAACCCTATACATTTCTATAGGTTATTTTATCCGCAGATTTTTAAATAATAAATCAGCAAAATATTTTTCATATCGATCAAAGAATATAGAAGTGTCTACAGTTTCTTATTTATGCCTACGAAACTCTAGATATTTCTATACGATGTTTTATCCGCAGATTTTTAGAGATTAAATTTGCCAATGTTTTTCATATCGATCAAAGAATATAGGAGTGTCTATTTATATCTACGAAATCCTAGATATTTCTGTATGTTATTTTATCCTTAGATTCTTAGAGAATAAATCTGAAAAATATTGTTCATATCGGTCAAAGGATATAGGAGTCTCTTGTTTATGCCTACGAAAACCTAGACATTTATGTATGTAATTATATTTGTAGATTCTTAGAGAATATATCTGCAAAATATTGTTCATATTGGTCAAAGGATGTAGCAGTGTCCAGAGTTTCTTGTGTATGCCTACGAAATCCTAGGTATTTCTGTAAATAATTATATTTGTAGATTCTAAGAAAATAAATCTGCAAAATATTATTCATATTGGTCGAAGGATAAAGCAGTGTATATAGTTTCTTGTTTATGCCTACGAAACCCTAGACATTTCTATATGTAATTATATTCGTAGATTCTAAGAGAATATATCTGCAAAATACCTGTCAATCAAGTCAAACTGGGAACACCCTGTTTCCCAGTTAGCCAATCACGAGAACCTTAGAAAAAATGACGTCACAGTGTTACAGAATTACTAACATACGGTAGCTAATTATATATGTACGATATTTTTGTGTATATTTCATAAAGGCTTTATAAATAAAAGGTACATGATAAGTGAAGCATCTTTGACCTATTGACTTATTAGTTTTGGTTACTACTGCATTGGATTTATTTCTTGTATTATATTCATGCGTGAACATTATTAAATTATTTGAATTTTTATTAATGTATTGAAGAATTGAGTATGTGTATAACTGGGATAAATTGAGTACCGTCGCCTCTTCATACAATTTTGAAGTGGAGTATAAAATTGGTTTTCCTAAAATAATCTTAATTATTCTTTTTAGTATGACTTCCAGTTTATTTATGTATACATCAGATGCGCTTCCCCATCCTATGATAATAATAATTTTATTAATGTTAACAAATACAAAATATTTTTACATACGTCAGGAGTTAATAAAAGTAATAATGGGGAAAATTTACTACAAAATAAACATAGCATAAACAATAATACATTGAATTTAACATTAAAAATAAAGTTACAAAATTACATTATAAGTCATTAAAATTATTAGCGAGGTATTGGTCAAAGTTATAAAATGCTTTAGTTATTAAATATGTTTTTACGGTCCTTTTGAATTGCTGATTGTTTAACTTCTTTATTGCCAAGGGGAGTATGTTGTAAAATAAGATACCAAAATAATTGAAGGACTGCCTTGATTTGGTCAATCTTACGTATTTTGGTATGATTATATAATTTTTTCTTGTAAAATGAGCATGTATTTGATTTTGCTGTTCATAATTAATCAGGTTGCAATGTACGTAGACGAGACATTGAAATATAAATAGACACGGCAAGGTAAGGATATTCAAATCAGTAAATTTGTGTTTACAGTCTGATCTGTAGGATAAGTTAGCTATTATTCTAATAACGCGTCTTTGCAAAGAAAATATTCTCTGTGAAAAGGGGGAGTGTCCCCAGGCAAGAATCCCGTAGGACATGTGACTATGAAAGAGTGCATGATATGCTGTGAGTAAAATATTACAGGTCACGCTATGTCTGAAATTACGCAAACAAAAAATTGCTTTACAAAGTTTATTAGCAAGATGATCTATATGAACTTCCCAGCTAAGATTAACACCAATATGGACACCTAAGAATTTAATTGATTCTGGATTTTTCATATGTGCCAATCGAAGTGAGAAGATCATTTGCTGAGTTTTTTGAGCGTTTAAACTTAGGTTATTAGCAGTGAACCACTCACGACTAAGTTTTAAATTGGTGTTATTTAAAGATAATGTTTCTTCAAAGTCCTTCGAAGTTGAAATTATGGTGGTATCATCCGCGTACAATATTGTGTTTGTAGTTTTGAGGAAGGAAGGCAAATCATTAATATAGATTAGGAAGAGAAAAGGTCCAAGAATAGAGCCTTGAGGGACGCCATATTTAACAGTTTGAACTTGTGACTTAACACCCTTTAAGTAAAAAAACTTTAAGTAATACCATATGACATTACAGACTGTACAAAACCGTAATAAAACGTATAAAGTGATTTTATACTAAATATCTCTCGCAGATTCCGGAAGAAAAAATGTTTGTATGAAGTCGGTTACAGAGGATTTGTATGTGACGATCCCATCTAAGATGTTTATCAATTAATACGCCAAGATATTTTGTGGAATCTACTGCGTTTATGTAGGTATTACATAGACAGCGGTTACTATTGGTACATGAGTGTATTAAAATTTCATTTATAATTTGAAAATTTTCATAAATACTGAAATTTATAAAAACGTTTTTTTTTATAATTTATGGATAATTTATTTATGTCCAGCCAGTTTTTAATAATATTTAAATCCTGGACAGCTTTATCTTCCACATTTTCCCACTTTCGCCCTTGAATGAAGAGAACAGTATCATCTGCGAAAGACAGTATTTGGCCTTGTAAATTAGATATTAATAATAAATCATTAATATAGATCAAAAATAAGATGGGACCGAGAACCGTCCCTTGGGGGTATATATATTGACTCACGCAGTGTACTCGACGCAGTTAAAGTACTGTATTCAAGGGACACACTGATCCAGAAGATACAGGAAAATTTGCCTAACGTGGCACTCCAGGGGAATAAGGTAACCTTGGTGTGGGTTCCCTCACATGTGGGAATAAGAGGGAATGCACAGGCAGATCTAACAGCAAAAGAGGCAGCAAACCTTCCAATAACACCGATATCCGTACCTACCAGCGACATCAAATCAAACTTATTGCAAAACATAAAAGACTGAAAACAACAATGGCACAGTCTACCGAACAAAAAAACTTCGCTATATAAAAGAAGACACCAAACTCTGGGCTCCAGTAGGCAACAGAAAAGAACAGAGTTCTTACAAGATTCAGAATTGGCCACACATTCATTACACACCAACATCTAATGAAAAGAAAAGGGTGGAAAACTGTGACAGCTGCAATAAAACTGTAACCGTAGAACATATAATCCTGGAGTGCCAACTATATGAAGAACTCAGACAGAAGCACAAAATACCAGACAACCTGAAAGAAGCGCCAAGCCCAGAAAATGAAAACATTTTATTAGACTACCTCAAAGAAGCAGATCTGTTCCGTAAAATTTAAATCCCAAATGTTTTATTATTTCTAAATTATCTAACTTAAGTCTTATCATAAAATTGTAAATATGCCTCATTGTAAATTAATGTCAACATTCATCTTTGTAAATCAATGTAAATTACTGTAAATGTATCGGGGTGCTAATAACTACAGATGTTGAAGCTCCCCCAAAATATATCTTGAATATATATATATATATATATATATAAAGAAGAACTATTACTGAAATATCGTTCAAATTTTGTTGCGAAAATCAACACATTCTTTTTTGTAAAAGCTGGTTACAATTCGTCAATATGTGGCTATGAATTTTTGGAAAAGCACGTCCTAGCAAGTGGTATTAATGCTGCAGTTATCACAGCAACTAAATTGCGGAAACATATGGCCAGTATCCCTCAAGTTTTTAATTTAGTTTCCAATGAATTAGAACAACTAGCAACTTGCATGGGTCACACAAAAGGAGTACATGATAACATGATAGGTTGCCTGATGATATTTTTCAAAGGGCGAAAATTTCAAAATTATTGTTATTCATGGAATAAGGTCAGGCTGCTGAATACAAAGGTAAATCCCTTAATCAAATTAGTATTGACTCAAACGAAGAATCAGAATCTGAAGCCGTAGAATCAAATGTAGTTTTACTGTCTGAAGAAAATGAACAGTGTAATTCTAACTGTCAATATAATAATTCCAGAAAAAGTGTTGCTGTAATGGCCGGTTGCTAAAGAAGCTAAAGTAAGTTTTTGTGTGTTTTTGTGTGGCTGGTATTGCACGGCTATCGGGCGTGAACCCTATGGCGATGGGGTTACTGGTTCAAGTTTCTGAACTGGTAGTGACAATGTCACCATGGATCAACGCAATTTAGGTACTTATAATGCCTGTATAAAACAAACATGATGAAAAATAATGGAATACATGCGATATTGCGATAGCAGCATGTGATAGAAACGTTCTCAACTTTGTTCCTATTTCTAAGGTCTTATATACCAGGGATGAAAAACCAATCCTACTTTTTTAGGGGGTTTAAAACATGCTCTTTCTAATGAAAATAATTTAAAACAGTTTCCAGAAGGTATATTTTTGTAAAAGTGGGATAAATATACCCTATTTTTAGCATTTTCACAAAAATCATCAACTTTACACTCAATTCCTGAACTAATGAAAAATATTAGGAGTGTGAAATTTTATATTCGTTAACCTTGTATTGATAAGTTATTATGTGCAAAATTTCACGTTTATCGAACCTTTACTTTCAGAGGTATAAAAAGCCAAACTTTAAAATTTTTTCGAGTTGCAAATTTTTAGGCCAAGTTTGATCCAAATTTTCTTCTCGGAAATCGCTCATGAAGATTTGTTTATTATTTTGTTTAATAGAGCGCAAAAAGTTGTATAAGTTGGCAAAGTTTTGTTTCTCTCAACAAAATATTACCAGAGATACTGTGTCTCAAAGTTGCCGAAATCTCGGAGTCATACCATAGAAGGCTGCGGTATGGGGTCAAACAAATTACTAAATCTCAGCAAGTATTGCATGGATGAACGTAAAACTTTACCAATGTTCGTTGGGGACATGTGTGAATGTCCGTACAAAATTTCATCGAAATCCGTGATGGTCGAGCAGGGACCACCAGACCACTTGATATGGAATGACCCTATATGTACTTATAAACATGATTCGTTTATACATGGCTATAATATGCGAAACTATATAGTTATAAAGATTAGATGGATGAGAGATTAAAGACAACGGAGAACAGATTTTTTAAAAGCTGTAATATTTGTATTGAAAATATCAGGAAATTAGAGTTAGAGTGATAAGATTATTATTATTATATTATTTATTTTGCATCGACCTTTATTTCTGCAACGAGGCTAATCGCCGATGCTAGGGGGCGAGCTCCTACACCTGGATGAGGGGTGAATGATTGTGAATATGGGAGTAATGTAGACATATTATTCTCGCCCGAATAATATCACCAACGAAGCAGGCTCGAACCACCGGCCGCCCAGTCACGCCTGTTTCGAACAGTCTAAAACCGCACGACTTAATGCGCTCGGCCACTCCGTTGGCTTAGAGTAATAAGAGTTGAATAAAGTGGATAATCGTGAAACGGGTGAGTTAGTGGCATAGTTTGTATTTTGGTGAGAAACTAAAAGGAAATCATTATTTCTTATATTATATGAAGGTATTCTGAGGGAAAAGAAATCGAGCAATAAAGGACTATCAATTACGTTGTTAAATATTTTGTAAACTATTGTTAAATCATTTAAGATTCGACGGTTTTTCATTGATAGTAGATTTAAACTACGTGGAAATATATTGATTTCCACGTAGTATTTTAGTCATAAAATCCAAAATTCCTAATTTTGACCAATTACACTATGCAACAAATTAAATAATTTTTTTTTTTTTCACTGGGTTTACACTATGTAATTATGATTCCCCACCTTAAAATCAATTGAGGTTAATAAATAAAATTGTCACATCACTTCAGGTTCCATAGAGAAAAGCATTTATTGATTTTTTTAAAATTATATAAATTAGCGACACAAAACTTTATTTTTTACTAAAAAACTTATATATTTTTGTGCAATTGGCTTTCCTCTTGTAGTCAGGTATCGCGGTATCCCTCTGAAGGCACCAACTGTAGTCTGCAAGCATTATTGGTTCCCATCTACCTTGATAACGTTTCTCAAACTCTGCTTTTTCCTGGTGAAAGCGTTCACCGTGTTCATCGCTTACTGAACCCATATTTTCCGGAAAGAAACTCAAATGGGAGTGTAGAAAATGGATTTTCAACGACATATTGCATCCTAGTTTATGATAAGCATTCAGCATCAATTTAATTTTTTCATGGAAATCTGGTGAAATCTGAATGTGGTTCTGTAATAGTAGTTGGATCTTGAAATACCTCATCACTATCCTCATCGTTATCTTCTTCCATAGAACTCGATGAACTTGATCAACTTGAAAATCGTTTTGGTACTGGAATCTCTGGAGAATGGGGTAGCGGCATTGATACTGATGGTACATTGGCGGTAACCGACGAGTTCATCGAAAATCAATTCATCGAAAATCAATTCATCGAAAATCAATTAATCGAAAATCAATTCAACGAAAATCAATTCATCGAATGATCAATTCATCGAAAAAAAATATTTTGTAAATATTTGAGAGGAATGCCGAGGGGATCGGATAGTCAAAAGAGCAGTGGTCAATAAAAGTAGACAGACTAAGAAATAATTGCGTAAATTTTTTTATATGGTTTAAAACAAGGTAAATAAAGTGACATAGTGTTTGAATATAAATAAAGAAATATAATAAGAAAATTTATATAATAAAAGAAATAAATGTTTTGTTTTTAAGGTTTAATAAGACAGGTTATGGGCAATTGCACGCAAATAATTTTTATAAATTCATACACAATGATACGCATTTTAATTGGGCTAGTATGGGGGAAAATAAAGTACTATGCGCCTAAAAACAAGGTAATTAGGTTAGGTTTAGTTAGTAAAAGTCTAAAACCGAGCGGAGCGAGTTACCCATCTTCTAGTTTAAGGACAAAGCACTATTTTAGGTTAGGTTAGGTTAGTAAGGGTTTTGTTAGAAGAAGCCGAGCGAAGCGAGCTACCCATCTTCTAGTTTAATGTCAAAACACTATCTTAGGTTAGGTTAGGTTAGTAAGGGTTTGGTTAGAAGAAGCCGAGCGAAGCGAGCTACCCATCATCTAGTTTAATGACAAAACAAACTCACACTAACATAACAATGCCACCTGTTTAGAATCACCGTACATTGAACAAATCATGTGTGGTATAGTAAATATGAATAGTAAAACTATGTACATAACACAAAACCCTTAAGACTTAACAGATGGGGAAATACCATTTTTATAATCCTTTAAGAATGGGTGTATTAAGTACATTTATGATCCCATTAACCGGGTTTTTCTGATCTAAGGAGCCCTGTTCGATTTCAAAATAATCCAACAGGTATCTTTTACCTGACGTATTTTCTGAATGGAAAATTTAAAAATTATTAATAGACCAAGTATGATAGTTATTTAATAAGTGTTGTCTGTCAACTTTTATTGACCACTGCTTTTTTGGCTTTCCGATCCCCTCGGCATTCCTCTCAAATATTTACAAAATATTTTTTTTCGATGAATTGATCATTCGATGAATTGATCATTCGATGAATTGATTTTCGATGAATTGATTTTCGATGAATTGATTTTCGATGAATTGATTTTTGATGAATTGATATTCGATGAATTGATTTTCGATGAATTGATTTTCGATGAACTTACCGTGAATCTACATTGGCATATTTCACTGAATGTTTTGATTTTTTAGAAAAACCCTTCACATTTGTCAAACAGAAATAACAGTCGTCTATGTGGTTCTTGGGTTCACGCCACTGCATTGGTACACCAAAAGGCATCACTTTTATAGTACCATTGTACTAACCCGTCAAATATTTATAACATTTTAAACCACACACTTGGGGCACCCATGATTTGTCTTGATTTTTAATTACACTCTTAAAATAAGCTTGATAACACTTCTCAAGCAATGGAGAAATTGGCTTTTTTTCACTTTTAGGAGTAAATTGACCACAAACATAACAAAATAAGTTAGGAGAATTAACACAAACGCGCGGCATTTTGTAGATTTATAACTAATCTAAATATTTTGATGACTTTTGTACACAGCAAAGATATATTTTTATGAATAGGCTCAAACAAGTTTTATCAAGAATAAAAAAATTAAGATTTTACTTATCTATGTTTTGAGACGTGATATCTAAATATAAATTTGTTTATTTTTTGCTTACTAGGTATACCTAATACGAATTACTATTCGAAATATTGGTGAATTTTTTAGTGTTGCATAGTGTTATTTGCTGCCCTCTGTAAAGAAATTTGTAACTTTGTAGTCACCTATTTTTACTCCAACCAAGGTTGGGGCTGTGGTCGGCATATTTGCTATTTTTTTGAATTTCTCGCATCCTTTAGTCATTATTTGAAAATTTTACATCCCCGGTCCCTGGTTATTACTTGTTGCCAATTAGTTTATTTTAATCTGGCTTACATATACATCCATTTTTTCTTTTTTAGAATTTTGTAGGTATGACCAAAAAACCCTTATACCGTCATTTTGTCGTCTGTCTGTCTGTTTGGTTAAAATTAAATAAAATTAATTAAATTATTTGTATTTTGAATTATGATTACAATATTGATAATAATGTTCTCTCAAGAGTAACCGAAATTAAAGATATAGGTGTCATTTTCGATTCTAAACTAACATTCGATCCTCACATTAATTACATTTCTTCCAAATCTTTAAGAATGTTAGGCTTTGTAACCCGAACTACTAAGGATTTCCACTCTGCACGGTCTAATAAATCTCTGTATTACGCTTTTATTTTTAATAATTTAAATTATTGTTCTGTTATATGGAATCCCTCTACGACAAATATATTAACAAACTTAAATACATTCAAAAGAAAGCGCTACAATATATATGCTTTAAAAATCACAATAGACTAAAGCATCATTCATAGCTCATGTTTTAATAGACAACGCGTAATTCATAGTGCATAATGTTAATGGATAATGTTAGTGGCTAAGCACAACACTTTAGTACCATTCATAGCTCATGTTTTAATAGATAAATCGATCTAGCTGCCATCTTCACGCAATAGAAATTACTAAACAATTTATAATAAAAATATCTTGTTATTAAATATATGTATTGTTTTTTTATTAATGTATTTCTAAAAAGAACCAAAATAATATTTATTACGTTAATTATTAAATAAAATAACTATAATGTTTCTGAAGCTACTCACTCTAACCTAACTTTTTGATTTCACAAAAAAAAGTTAACTTTTGTTTTCACCCTGTTTTCCAGAAGTGTTGGTCTAAAAATCTGAAAAAAATCTCAATAATGTAGGTACATTGATGGAAACCAAAATAGTTCAAAAGGAATTTTTGTCAGATTAATTTTTTTATTTTTGAAAAAATACATATTTTATTTTAAATGTTCATGTAGTATTTTAAGGAAAAGCTCTTAGTACATAGAATAACAAACGGTACATTATTTTCAAAATATTGTTCATTTTGACTTGATTACCGCAAAAAAAATAATGTTTCACACATATAGCTGCTTTAACTTGGGTACTAGATACCTGAAAAACTCTAAAATATGTGAAAATGCATACTTCACATCAATTTTTTATTAGATTAAACACATTTACTAATTAGTACATCATAAACTGCAGCCACAAGTCTTTTTAGAATTTCTTGTATAATATATTCGTCTATTTTGACATGTATCACTGTATACCTGCGAAATCCTGAAATATGTAAAAATTCTCACTTCACATCTATTTTTCAATATTAGTTTCAACATTTTTACTAATAATTATGTCACAAGCTGCATCCACAAGTCTTATTCGAATTTCAAGTATAATATATTCCTTCATTTTGACAGTTGTCAGTGTTTTAATGTTAATGTTAATGTCAGAAGTTTGAGGTATACAAACTTCTAACATTATGCGTTAAATATTTTCTTACGCTTATCCACTAAATTGGAGCTATGAATGCTTATACGGATTTGAGTAGAACTAACATTGTTATGCGTTAACATTAACACTATGAATTACGTACTATCTATTAAAACATGAGCTGTGAATGATACTTAACAGTTAGTCCATTGTGAATTTATATTAAATAATCAGTTAGTCACTGAAGGTAGGCTGAACTACACATAAGGGAAAGAGTAAAGAAGGCAAGGATAGTCATGGGAAAGCTGTGGAGTATAGGAGAGAGGAAGTTTAGCGACGATATTAGATGGAGATTGAGGTTGTTTGACGCCGTGCTGAAAAACATCCTGCTATATGGGGTGGAAATTTGGGGATGGAAGGAATGAGAGAAGGTAGAACGAGTACAGGAGAGGTATTTGAGATGGATCTTAGGGGTAGATAGAACAACACCAGGGTATATTGTATGAGAGGAACTGAAAAGCGATAAGATGAAAGTGGGTACAGGAAGGAGAGCGGTTAAGTACGAGGAGAAAGTTAGAATAGAAACAGACAAAAAAATAATGAGGGAATGCTGGGAAGAAGGAGCCAGAGGAACAGAAAGGAAGATGGTACGCATGGGGGGAGATGAGAAAGGAGTATTACTGGAGATACGGAGTGGATGCGACAGAGGTGGAAAGGAGAAGAAAAAACGAGATAAGCGTGATTGAGGAGTTGTGGAGGAGGGATAAGGAAGTGGGGGAGCAAGAAAGGACAGTCAGAATAGATCAAACCTAAGGGAGATATAAGGAGGTCAGAACTATAGGGGTATCAAGCTACTTGAAGGGTGAAAGAGGAAGGTCAGGAGGGAGGGTTAGGAGGATTGCCAGGCTAAGGTGCGGGAATGAAGAGAGAGGAAATATATATTGGAGGAAACAGGAGGAAAAGATGTGCAGGATGTGCGAGGAGGAGGAGGAAGATATAGAGCACCTCGCGAAGAGGTGTAGAGAGATGACAGTATGGTCGGGGAGCACATTAGACCTGTTGCACGAAGATGGAAGGGGGGAGAGGTGGGCGAGGGAATTAGAGGCAAGAAGGATGGAGATTGGGGAAGGATAACAGGAAGGGGTAAAGAAAAGAAGGAGGAGACCCGGTGGGAAGCAGAAGGGGAGAAATGGAAGGAAGGAAGGGGGATGAGGTTACCTAGAAATAGGGAAGAAGGAAGGGAGATAGGAGGAGGGGTGAAGAAATGGTTGGAAGGGAAGAGAATGAAATAAAATAAAATAAATCAAAGATGGGCAAGAGAACTGGAAGCAAGAAGGAAGGAGATCGGAGAGGGAAACCAGAAGGAGAACAGGAAGAAGGAGAGGGACATTGGAGCAAGAAGATAGAAAAGAGAAAAAAATTGTATTGGATTATTATGTATTTATTTTTGGATTTATTGTTTTATTTTTTGTAATGGTTAATACTCTGAACGCCGCAAGGCCTAGGGAATAAAGAATATATAACAGTTAGTCACTAACTGATTATAAGGAAACACTTCTCGAACTTGACATGCTGTCATTAAAAGACCGTTGATCGTTATCTGATGTAAAATTCCTCCGAACTAGTGTCTTTGTTTAGACTACGCGTTCCGTCGCATAATATAAGAAATCGACATTTATTTTATACAAATAAATCAAACAATAACATTTATTCTAAATTTCCAAAAATAAGACTTTCAGATACGTATAACAACATTTTTAACAATGTTGACATTTTTTGTTATAAACTTGAACAATTTAAAAAACATTGTAGACTGGTTTTACAGCTAAACTCTCATGAGTAATCTTTTTTCTTAATCAATTCAGATTTATAAATATTTAAATAATTTTATACGAACTGTAAATTTCTATATATAACATTTATTGTAATAGCATTTGTAATATTTAAGAGCACTATTTTGGGTTCGTCCTGTTTGTGCTCTAAGGGCCGAGAGTTCCAGTTCCTAATAAACTCCCTAATAGTTATTAGAAACATAATATATTTATGAAGCTAATAAATTGATTGGTGATTTCTAAGTTACAAAATCCTTCTAATACTTTATTAGCAACATAATTTTTTGTTTTTGTATTGGTATTTCTTATGAAGATAGTAACACGGTGCAAGAGGGATAGAGCTATACGTAAATTGAGAGCTATTGAGAACTGACACGCTCGGATACGCAGTCTGGTGGTCAAATATTGTACTACGCGACTGTAGTACTGTTTGAAATTATTACATATTTTATAGTGTTGATATTATGTTAGAATGTCGATAGATACATTTTCATAAAATAAAAATGTACTGTGCTTAAATTAACCTGTTCCCTGTTAGCATTTTCACAACTGAATACTAGACAATTCAGCCATATTGCCTTGTATTACAGCGCCGCCAACGGTAATGTCACTTCTCAATTGGGCTCAACAGCGCTATGAAGTGACGCCAAGCGGACTATAACTGAACTTAGCGAAACGAGTAATAGTTTATTGTTTACATCTGGTTTACATGTGTTTTCTCGTGTAGTTTGTATTGCTTTTAAAAGTTAGTGTTGCAGTTTGTTTGTTATATTAACTTTTGATAGCAATTATTATTCTTTTTTATATCACTTTATGTTATAATGAGTTATTGTAACACAAATTGGTGTGTGTTTGGCTGTCACTCTAGAAAAGGAAGTAACAAAAATATTTACTTCCACTATTTTCCAAATGAGAAACAATTTGTGAACTGTTAATAAATTTGGTGCTGTGGAAGTGATAATAACAAACTAGTATTTATTAAACAAATTAAATAAAAAACAAACACTAAATTATAAAAATCCTTCTCGAACATAATTAAATATCTACCCGGGTAATTTTAATGCAGAATTAGGGCAAGCGGTCTCAAATTCTGTACGCAGCTTTTCTAATACATTTTCACTGAACTTTCAGTGCCTGCTTTTGTTTTTAATCAATTTATTTAGGCAAGGAGTTTCTAACAGAGGTTTCGGTTCATACTGTTGTAAGACAGGTTTCTTAAAAGTAGAC
This sequence comes from Liopterus haemorrhoidalis, assembly GCA_963971575.1. Taxonomy (NCBI): domain Eukaryota; kingdom Metazoa; phylum Arthropoda; class Insecta; order Coleoptera; family Dytiscidae; genus Liopterus; species Liopterus haemorrhoidalis. The sequence continues at coordinate 28,929,497 of OZ020623.1, forward strand.
CACAGGCATTTTAAATCTGTGCTGGTTAATATTTCCATACTCAATATATTGTTTCTGGAACAAAAAGTAAAACCAACAGAAACCACACAAAAAAAAGATAAATCAAATATTTCACAATCAATCAATGCCCTGATCTTGGCTTCTTTCATTTTGGTTTGTTAACCACCTGGCACAAAATAATAGGATAGCTGAAATGTGTTTGCATGTAGTTCCTGCTTAACATGTGCAGGACATATTTAAAACTTCAACATCATTACTAAATTTTAATTTCCCAGTGACTTCGTGAGGTGGTGTTCTCAAACTGCTTGTTTGTAAACATAACCCACATATGTCGACATGCTCATCATTTTTGTCCAAAATTCCGCACAACATAAGATTTCCGGCGTTTAACAACTCTTCTCCTTCAACTACACACCTAGAAGAAGGTGTTGCACTTAAAAAAATTAAATAATTTAATAAGGATAGCTGTTTATTATCCATTGCAAATCGATGATTTAACATGTAAACAAATATGGACAACTTTCACATTACTCGTTTCAATCAGCTGTTCACAGCGCTCGTAGCGCCGCCATCGGGCATTGTTGTATCCAATACGTAGAGCTAAAGTGAGATGAAATTTTGACATTGAATATTTTGACATTGAATATTTTGACATTAATTATTTTTACATTAAATAGTTTGACTTTACATTCAATGACGTTACGTATATTTTTTGCGTTACTGTTAAAATGACAATTAAACGGCGTTCACAAATTTTAACACAGAAAAAGACGACTATATAGATAGAAGAGGAGTTAATAAAAATAACATTTTATAATACAAAAGTTATTGAAAATAAGAAGACAGCCATATTTTGCTTTATTTTACATTTCTTAAACAATATGAATTAAACTTATCAGCAATTTTCAGCCACACATCTTTATTATTCTGCCAATAATTGCGTCTATCTTCTTATTTTCTATCATTTTTATATAAATATTAATGCTTAAAGTATAGCCGGTTCACTTTTGTAAGAACAAACTAAGAGGGTATTTTGTTTTCAATAGTTTGCACCTTTGAAGCTGTATGTCATGTTGGTATTAAAAAATGTCACTTTTTTAAAATGTTGATCCATTTGACATATGTCATATTGAAAAATGATATCTTAATTATAATGATCATAACCTTATCAACCTAAAGTCGGTTTTACAGCGTAAGGAATATTTTTAATTGACATTTAAAGTCAGTAACACACCATAAAAGTAACCAAAATAACCAGATCTAGTGTGTTCTTACAAAAGTGAACAGCTTATATTGTTTGTAATGTGTTGTAAATGTAATTGAAAGAAATACATAAATAAAAATAAAAGACAATGTTTATTTAAAAATATATATTTATATATTGTTCTTTATATATCACATTTACAATAAATGCCCAAAATATTCTAAAAACGGTTGTCCATAATTTATAAATTCATCCAAACAGATCGTTGATTTCGTCAAAATACAACTAAAATGTATATAAAACACTAAAATCACTATTATAGAAATGTTTAAAAACTACACATTCGTATATTCTTTTCAGATTTTCGAAGATTCAATTAAAATTGAAATATTAACACATTTTGCGAACTTGTTTTTGGTTATATGTCACTTTATTAAGTACATCATGTTGCCTATAATAATCTTAAGTTTTGTATACTAATTGTAAATTTTTGTTAGCTGGCTAATATGGCTGTACAGGCTAAGGCCAAATAAATAATTTAATTAAAAAAAAAAAAAAATGTTGCCTATAAGTTATTAGACAAATAAGCCTATTTATTAGCAACCTAATAACTATTTCGGGGTGGAACTCGAAAAAAAATTATGTTGCTAATAAACTAATTGGACAGTTTATTAGCAACTGGAACTCTCGGCTCTAAGTTAAATTAAATAAATAAATGATTTGTTAGAAATTTCGTTGCTACGATCCTGTTGAAAGTATACTTTTTTATATATCTGATAAAACAATTTATATGTTAATTTATTCAACACTATATTATGGTATATTAACGTGCATTCCAAATCTTAGTTTAGAAACCGTTAAATTGAATGTTTTGCATCAGAAATGAAAATTTTGATTATTTGGTTCCATATTTATTGGGCAGATGGAAACAGGTTACAGTTATAATTGCCTCCTTAAATACAAAATAGAAAACGACTGTCCTAGAAAAATATTATAATGCAAATTATATGCAACATGCAACTCTCTATATCTACTGCATATTAAAAAGGAGTACAACAGCATAAGAAACAGTAAATAGACGAGAAAGGAGAGGTTTGTTCTGAAAACGAAAGAATAAAACCTGAAGATGTATGAAGAGGTAACAGTCAAATTGTGATTTGTGACAAAAAAATTGATGTGAAGTGTGAATTTTCACACATATCAGGGTTTTGCAGGTATTTAGTAAGTGAATGATGATTATTTGGGATGCCAAAACAAATTTTATGTCAAAATATTTTTTTATGAATTTTAAATCGAATGCCTATTAACATTATTTAAGTTTCTAAAGATGTGCAGTATTTTTTTGTTTTATATATATCAAGGTCCATTAAGATTTTGAAAATTGCGCCTATGGCTTCCATTGGTTGTTTTAAGTCATAGATCCTCCCCTTTGATTTCGTGTACATTCAAATATAGAATTAAATTATAATTTCAACAATTTCCACTGGTTATGAAATTTACGCTTTTAAAAATTAAATGCAATAATTGCCAAAATATAACTAGAATTTTGAGAAAATAGTTTAAACAATATAAAAATACAAAAAATAAAAAATAATATTGTCTCTTCTCGTAGGATTCGAACTGCCCAAGAAAATTTGGGCAGAATACCAGCATCTTAGCCACTGCACCAAGATACACGTTCCTGTTTAGCGTGTTATATAACTATAAGTTTTCAACATTAATAGCAAAAAAACACAAAAAATGCTTTTTTTCCAAAAACATAATCTGATCAAAAATTCCTGTTGTACTATTCCGGTTCACACCAATGTACATTACTTAGAATTTTTTCAGATTTTTAGTATAAACCATCTGGGCTACAGGGTGTGGGACAAAATTTTTTTTGCACAATTTTGGCAAAAATCGCTTCAAAATAATTTATTTTGCAAAAATAAAAATTTGATCGTTAATCCACGTACCAAGGGTTTTCATTTGACACCCTACTCAGAATTTTAAAAACATATTTTTTTTTTCGATGAGCACATATTTGTTTATATTTTTAGGGGGATATGTTTTTTAGATGTTTTATTATTTTTTCTATGTGCGGGTCAAAGAGTTGTATAAGCATGCCAAATTTCAACTCTCTAGGTTTAGCCGTTTGGCTACAATTTTTACCGAACAGACAGACAGACAGACGACAAAATGACGGTATAAGGGTTTTTTGGTCATACCTACAAAACCCTAAAAATCAATTTAGATATTGGTATCAGTTTCTTCCACTTTGTTAAATGTATAAAATAAAATCATTAAATTAATCTACCCAAAATGCGCAAACAAGAATATTTAAAAAAAACAAATTTAAAACACTGCGTTTTTTTTTTGTTTTTGTTTTTTTAAACTTTTTTTAAACTTATAAACTTGTACAAAGAATTAATTGCAAAATTAAAGTTGTAATTTACATTTTTAAAAATGATGAATTAATAATAATATTAAAAAACATCCCTATATTATAATGAGCTTATCCCGTCCGTTTGTCAGGTCGTGATGATTCGAGATAATCCAATCTGTCCAATTTGTATAGAAAAAATCGCGTATAGAAATGTCTAGGGTTTCGTAGGCATAAACAAGAAACTCTAGACACTCCTATATCCTTTGACTGATATGAACAATATTTTGCAGAATTATTCTATAAGAGAATGCGGATAAAATAACATGCAGAAATGTATAGGGTTTCTCTCTAAACTCTAGACAAGTGGTTCTCAACCAGGGTGCAAAAATCTGCAAAATATTGTTCATATCGGTCAAAGGATATAAGAGTGTCTAAAGTTTATTTTTTATGCCTACGAAATCCTAGATATTTTTATATATAATTATATTTGTAGATTCTTAGAGAATAAATCTGCAAAATATTATTCATATCGGTTAAAGGATGTAGGCGTATCTAGAGTTTCTCTTATATGCCTACGAAACCCTAAACATTTTTAAATGTAATTTTGTCCGCAGTTTTTTAGAGATTAAATCTGCAAAACATTTTTCATATCGATCATAGAATATAGGAGTGTCTAGAGTTTCTTGTTTATGCCTACGAAACCCTAGACCAGCGGTGGCCAACCCCGCGCCCGCGATACGATTCCTGGTAAATTAAAATATTTTTTAAAATTTTATTTCCAATCAATTTCACTCTCCAACTTTTAAGCAAAAATTTCTTGGAATTAAATACTTATTTATTATTTGAAATTTTCAAGTGATTTTTTATTATGCCATATTAAATACCTCCCTATATAATAAAATATAAGTAGTTACACTACAAAAAATATTATTTTAGCGAATTCTATCGAATATAAGCGCCATTTTTTTATGTTTCATTTTATTAAAACTGATCATTGAATGACAGTTTAGGAGAAGCAGTATCAAATTACTGTCCTGATTTTGAAACATTATGTCAAGAAACAGTCTCAACCTTCTCATTAACGAATAATAATTTATCATATATTATGTAATTATATGTAATAAATGTCGTTCAATAAAATTATTATTACAAATTATTATTATTATTTTGTTGTATTATGTTGTGTTAAAAATGAAGAAGAGGATTTTTTCAAAAAATAATGGGATTTTAACCTAAGTATAATCAAATAAAAAGATTCAAAATTAAAAATTGATGTGAAGTGTGAATATTCACACATTTCAGGGTTTCGCAGGTATATAATAAGTGAAGGCGGTATACTGAGTGTGTAGGACAAATTTTACTTTGTAGTAATCACGGCAAAATGAACGATATTTTTAAAATAATTTATCGTCTGTTAATCATATAATAAGACTGGTTATTAAATTTACGCTCTTAAAAATTAAATACAACATTTGTCAAAATATAACTAGAATTTTGACAAAATAATTTCAACATAATAAAAATGCAAAAAAAAACAGAAAAAATAAAATTCACTCCGTACTCGAACTCGAAACCCTTCGTTTTCCAGCCAGTTTAAGAGTGCCCTAACGCATGTCGCCATCGCACGCCATGCATGTGAGTGTCTTACATTGGTATAACTTTTGTACTTTGTGAACCAAAAACCACAAAAAATGCGTTATTTTCCAAAAACATAATCTGATCAAAAATTCCTGTTGTACTATTTCGGTTCACACCAATATACATTACTTAGATTTTTTTTAGATTTTTAGTTTAAACCATCTGAGCTACAGGGTGTGGGAGAATATTTTTTTTGCACATTTTTGGCAAAAATCGCATCAAAATAATTTATTTTGCCAAAATAAAAATTTGATCGTTAATCCACGTACTAAGGGCTTTCATTTGATACCCTACTCAGAATTTAAAAAAAATATTTTTGTTTTCGATGAGCACATATTTGTTTATATTTTTAGGGGGGTATGTTTTTTAGATGTTTTAGTATTTTTCCTATGTGCGGGTCAAAGAGTTGTATAAGCATGCCAAATTTCAACTCTCTAGGTTTAGCCGTTTGGCTACAATTTTTACCGAACAGACAGACAGACAGACAGACAGACAGACGACAAAATGACGGTATAAGGGTTTGTTGGTCATACCTACAAAACCCTAAAAATGACAAAGACAATTTTTTTTAAGAAATTTAAATTAAGAAATGAAAAAAAAATAAATAAAATTAACTTTAACAATAAAAAACAAAACATATATGATGTCATTACATATCATTGCGCCCGCAACGTCTCTGAAAATTCTTAATTGCGCCCGCAACGTTTCTGAAAATTCTTAATTGCGCCCTTGCTTCCAAAAAGGTTGGCCACCCCTGCCCTAGACATTTCTGTAAATAATTATATTGGTAGATTCTCAGAAAATAAATCTGCAAAATATTTTTCATATCGATCATAGGATATAGGAGAGTTTAGAGTTTCTTTATTTATGCCTACGAAACCCTAGACAGTTTTATATGTTATTTTATTAACAGTTTTTTACAGAATAAATCTGCAAAATATTGTTCATATCGGTCATAGGATATAGAAGTGTCTAGAGTTTCTTGTTTATGCCTACGAAACCCTAGACATTTCTATATGTTATTTTATTCGCAGTTTCTTAGAAAATAAATCTGCGAAATATTGTCCATATCGGTCAAATCATATAGGAGTATCTATAGTTTCTTGTTTATGCCTACGAAATCCTACACATTTCTATATATTCGTAGATTCTTAGAGAATAAATCTGCAAAATACCTGTCAGTCAAGAGACCTCAAGAGTCCCCAGTTAGCCAATCACGAGAGCAGGTATTATTGTTTTAGCTGTAAACAGGATAAAATTTTCCGAGGCCCATTTATTTCGCCAGGGCCCACGCAACTCTAGCTACGACACTGCCTGTGCCCTTCAAATAATAACTTACAACTTTTATTTGAGACATTTTTTGATAAGAATTTATATAATAATTCATATTTTTGCGATATTTTTTCTAAATATCTATTTTGCCATGTATGTGGGTACGTTTCCATATTACAATAAGTTACAAATACATATTATGAAATTGTCAACGTAATGTAAAACGTTATTATCTTTTGCAATAATTATTTTTGTTAGAAAATATTTTGTTTAAATACTTTGTGGTGATGGTTGATTCTGGTGTTTTTTAGTAGCACAATCATTTTTTCATCATTTGGAAGAGCTCTGCTATAAAAAAAATTGATTGTTTGAATATATTCGACAACTGCAATATTAAATTAATCCTTAATACTATCCTGTATTTTAAATCTCACATAAATCTGTCAGTTTAAAAGTGTCACTAGTCTATGATTTTTATTGCTAATTATTATACAGTTTTATTTGAATCATCCCACCACTTTTTTAAGTTTTTTGGGTAGGACTATCCCGTTATAATATCTATCGGTAGTAAACTTCCAATTCGTTTCTCACTAAACTCATCTATGGTCTAAGTTCAGCAATCGTTTCAGAATATAATTACAAATTGTATTGAGTGTTCTGGTGTATTTAGTGTAATGAAGTTACATTGGATTATATTCTTCGTGGTTGTTATTCATTTTTGTTTTTATGGTAAGAAAATATTTCATTTCAACCATTATATTGGGTTGTTACATTCCATTCGTTTTTTTGTTTTTTCACCTTTTATTCAATAAAATATACATTCTAAAAAAGACTTTTATTATCATATGTCCATTATTTTCTATCACTTTGGCCCTATTCTCAGGCAATATCATAATTCCATCTTTGCTCTCGAAAAATCTGTCCAGGTGAATTTTGATATCGTCCTCAGACGCGAATTTTTTTCCGTTAAGGCAATTTTGTAGAAAGCGGAATAAATGGTAGTCGGATGGTGCGATGTCTGGACTATATTCCCCGACTACCATTTGTTCCGTTCTCTACAAAATTCTCTAAACTGAAAAAATTTCGCAACTTTGAACTTTATCAAAATTCACCTCTACAGATTTTTCGAAAGCAAAGACAGAACCTTCTGGAGATATGGCATTATGAAATTGCTTGAGCGTTTGTCCAAACTGATAGAAAATAATGTACAGTAAATTAAATATATAAAAGCCCTAATTTCTGTGTATCCTCGTAACGCTAAGTTCCTAGGTGCTAGCGGGGCTTGAGGTGTGTGATCGGTCGCTCCCCACCAGACAGAGCGACGTTCTCCGACAACAGCTCACTTAGGCTAAGCACATAGTGAAGCAGAGAGCAAAGCAGCGATGAAAGCTGAGAGTAAAACAGCGAAAGAATGTCACGCTTATAAAAGAGTGTCTGCACATAGTGACGCGTTTAAAATCGAGCAGAAAGTTCACAAAATTATAATGGATTTTTTACTAACAGAAAACTCTTCCCTGAAAATTTGGTATTTACTAAAAAATAAAAATAAACACACTAGAAGGTGCAATGTTCACAGAATAAATAAAAGTAGACATATACATGGTGAATTTAATCAATTCTATATGCAACTCCGCGAACATCCAGAAAAGTCTCATTCTTATTTTCACATGAGTATTTCAACGTTTGATTATATTTTGGAAAAAATTCAACATAAATTGGTAAAAAATGGACAAATTTCAATCGGAACCTACTATAAACACCTCTTATAAATGAGAACTACTTGTAAATGCCTCAATATCCATTTTAAACAACTATTTTAGCAACGATGATAGCAGAGAAATCAAAATTGTTTGAACGCGTCGCTTTGCTCGACTATAACAACGATATAACCTCGCTGCATTACGCTCCACTATGCGCGTGTTAACAGGAATTAATTTATTTAATTTCTCCGCTTTGCTCTCCGCTTTGATCACTGCTTTGCTCTCTGCTTCACTATGTGTTTAGCCTTAGCGAGAATATAGCTCTTAGCTCTCCAGTCAGTATATACCTTGGCTTAATTAAAGAATGTTGTGTCAATTAACGTTATGCCCGCGGGCCGTGTCAGGCCCGATACTTATTTTTAAACGACACGCATTGAGCGGCTTTTTAGAATTGCCTAGGTATAATCAGAAACAGCTATACCATTGAGGTCCAGCATATGGCCCACGGGCCGATATTAATTTTTAAACGACACGCATTAAGCAGCTTTTTAGGATTTCCTAGGTACAATCAAGAAACGTTTCTGTTTTGGTTAATATACGCAGAATCATGGAAATTGTAATAATTGATTCCTGCTTATTTTGATTTTTATTCGATATCAGTTTGCCAACGTTGTTGGTAACGGGTCTGCTAGTTTGATAATAAAAGTTTTTTTTTAGAATGTATATATTATTGAAAAAAATGTGAAAAAAAAAACGAACAGACTTATGTAACAACCCAATACCAAGAAAATGTATATTTCCAATGTATGTTTGCGGTTACCATCTATAGAAAATATGTATACTAACTGATGAAAAATGTGGTTATTGTAGAAAAGTTTTAGGGTTCGAAGAGCACATTTTCACATTTGCTCTTCAGTTAGGCAGAAATGTATTGTAATGGTGCACGCTTTGAGATCTTTTGAATACCATTTTTTAATTGATATCATTGTGTGTGAATTTTAAGCATATGAGTGTCCAGCGCTGGCGTTATGTATAAGCGAAGAAGGCACTCGCCTCTTGCACAAAATTTTGAGAGGCACCAAAATATTGAATGCAAGTATAACAAATTCGGATTTTACTTTTATCTTCCCTGGGAGTAATTTTAGTTTATGTATTTGTATTTTTACTATATAATAATAATATTTATTATTAGATGAGTTACGTCCGTAAGTTAGTAATTATAGTTGAAGGTAATGGGATTCGGACCAGTCAGAAAATAAAAACAAATTTATTAACTTCGCTAACGTTTCGATTTTTATTTTAAATCTTCATCAGAGCTTAGTTAATAGTCACGAAATAAAATAACAATTGTAAAATTAATAACGAACACATCATATTGTCCGGTTATTGAACTCAGAGATAAGCCTGAGTTCTTATGTTCTCTGAGTTCAATAACCGGACAATATGATGTGTTCGTTATTAATTTTACAATTGTTATTTTATTTCGTGACTATTAACTAAGCTCTGATGAAGATTTAAAATAAAAATCGAAACGTTAGCGAAGTTAATAAATTTGTTTTTATTTTCTGACTGGTCCGAATCCCATTACCTTCAACTATAATATTTATTATATTCAAAAATGTTTAACTTCTAATACAGTTCAACAAGTTACAACCGTACTTTCATCGCATGGCATCTTATCCTATTTTACCTTGATATTCAACGCCCTATTTGGCACAGATAGATCCGATTTTCATACATCTCAACATAGGAATAAATTCTACGAAAAAAAAAAAAAGTCATACGAAAAAGTCCTACAATAATAATATCCCTGACAATAATTCTGTCTTAAATAGCATCCTTCCCACTAAATTTCAAAACTTTTCTCATATATATACAGATGCTAGCAAATTATCTTCTACAGATACTACTGGATATGGTATATACACTACCAACAGAAAGTTTGATACAGGTTATGAATTTATACTTTCAAGATATAAATATATGCAAATTATTTATTTTCTTGACTTCAATGAGTGTCTTTATGTTTTAATTTATGATTCTAGTATATCAGTAACAAGTTTAGACCGGTCCACCATATTTCAATCAACAATAGGCATTAACTTGCTTATTTATAAAATAAACATTTGAACATTGAGTATTCAATTAGAAAACAAAAAACTGTACCATTAGTGTGTTTTACTTCGGTTATAATTAATTTAGTTTTAAAAATATCTTTTTTTTAATTATTTATTTATTTTAAAATGGCGGCTAAGTCAGTTAAAAATTTAAACACAGTGTGCAATATTTGCAAAAATAATTGTATAACGAGTGAAAATAATTTCATAAAGTGCTCCGGGATATGTGGTCTTACTTACCACATACCCTGTGTAAAAATTGGAAAACGGGAATATAATTCCATCACGAATTATTCCAAAAACATTAAGTGGGTCTGTAACAACTGTGTAGCAGTTCTGTACACTGATGGAGGAATGTCTTCTGCTAACATCACTGAAGGAGATGAAAAGTTCTACAATTCGCCAGTACTGCGAAAAATACTTGCCAAAATTAGTGAACTTACCTCTATAGTCAAAATTATGTCAGGTGAGATAAAAATGTTGAGGAAACCCAATCAAATCATCCAGTTTCCAGCTACTAAATCCAATCAACAGATGGCACCAATTGACACAAAAAAATCTCCTAAACCACTTTCAAAAAACACCAAACTTCCACAAATTAATAACAATACAAATTCATCCATTATTGAAAATAACGATAAACCGACACATCGCACGTCTGACATAATTGCAACTGAATTTCAATCCAAAACAAATTTCAACGGTACAACCCAGACCAGCCAGGACAAGACATCTAAGACAACATATGCTGAAAAACTATCAGCTGCGTGCTCCAAGTCACCTACATACAAGGCGCAGAAAAGTTCAATTGGATCTTCCCAAAAGGTATCCATAAGCAAACAAATAATTGGCGCAGGGAACACTAACAACTCGCATAAGCTTCATTCTGCCCCTCGGAAAGCCTGGCTTCACATATGGAACGCCGCGACTGAGACGAGCGAAGAAATGTTAACCAGTTACTTATCAAGCAAAACATCCTCACCCGTGATCTGCGAACGATTGAAATCGAAGGGTAACTATGCCTCTTTCAAGGTCGGTATCAACTTTGATGAACTTGAATTGTGGATGCAGCCCGATATGTGGCCGGCTGGTATATGTGTAAAACGTTTTTTTCACCTGCGCCCGAAAACGCTAGTGATAAAATAGACCATCATGGACAAAAGAACCGGGCAAAATATGATCTGTGTATTTATCACCTCAATACCCAATGTTTACGTAACAAAATATATGAGTTAGACCATTTTATCTCAGACTATAATAATATTTATGTATTTTGTATCAACGAACATTGGCTATTCGAGGATGAAGTAGACTATTATACTTTACAGGGATTCAGCCTGGCTAATTCTTATTGTAGGACAAAATTAACTCACGGAGGGGTGTCAATTTTTGTCAAATCTTTATATACCATCTCACCCCTAGTGAAAATTTCTAATTTGTCTGTTGAATTTCATTGTGAGATTACTGCAGTTAAGTTAGTGGATTTTAATACTCTGATTATAGCAGTACATAGATCTCCTGCAGGAAATTTTGATATTTTTCTTGAAAAACTCAATGAGATTTTACAATTAGTTAGTACAAAAAATATTGATACATTTATTTGTGGCGATTTCAACGTGGATCTCTTATCAGACGACATAAATTGCAAGTATTTTAACGATGTAATTGAAAGTTATGGTTTTTCCTTTACTCATAAACAAATTACTCGGTATTCCTACCTTAAAAATGGAACATGCATTGATAATATTATAACTAACATTGACAAATCAAATTATAATATTTTAGTTGAAAATCCTGCTATTTCCGATCATTTCGGGGTATACCTTGCAACTAAATTTTCTAATTTACATCCTAAGAAATGCCGTAAAAATGAATTAGTCTGTTCTAAAAGTTACATAACTCCACAGAGTCTTCAAAAATTTGTTGAGTTATTGGCGAAAGAAAATTTTAATTTAGTAGACTATTTTTCCGATACAAATTTAGCATTTGACAATTTCTTAAGGATTTTTTTGAACTGTTTTAAGCAATGCTTTAGAACCAGTAGAGGACCAAATAATGCTTTTAAGATAAATTGGTTTTCTGACGAATTACGGGAACTTAGAGACAAATTAATTTTCTTGCAGAACCTAAATCTATCATTTAAATCAAGTAGCCTAAAAAATATAATTAATAAAACCAGATCAATTTACAAAAAGAAAATCAAAGCTGCCAAAATTGCCGCAAACAACAATTATGTCTCTTGCAATAAAAATAAATCTAAAGCTATGTGGAATATGGTAAATCAGGAATTAAACGTTAACAAAAACACTTCAGAAAGCAACAATATAAATTGCGAAGATTTTAACAAGTACTTTTCCCAAATAGCTGAAAACCTAGTAAAAGAACTACCCACAGTTAATATAAATAATAATGTCCTCATCTCCCCGTCCCTCTCATCTATCTTCTTACACGCCACGGACCATGTGGAAGTAAAAAATGCAATAAATTCACTTTCAAATAGTAATGCACAGGATGCGTATGGTATTAATAGCTTAATTTTAAAATCAGTAGGAGATATTATTGCACCACATTTAAGTAATATCATCAATAAAATATTTCAAACTGGCATTTTCCCGGAAAAATTGAAATTAGCTAGGGTAGTTCCCATTTTCAAAAATGGGGATGTTAATTTAGAGTCAAACTACCGACCGATATCCATAATACCAACTTTTTCTAAAGTTTTTGAAATAATTTTCAAAAGTAGACTAACCTCCTTCATCTTTTCAAACAACATCTTAGACAATAAACAGTTTGGTTTCCGACCTAAAATGAACACCACCCAAGCAGCAACCGAACTTATAAAATTCGTCATTCAAGGTTTCGAAAATCATGAAGTTACCCAAATAACGCTATGTGATCTGTCAAAAGCGTTTGATTGCGTACCTCACAAGTTACTATTAAAAAAACTTGAGTCGTACGGAATTCGTGGAGTAGCTAATTCACTCACTGAATCCTACTTAACGAACAGATCGCAATTCGTCACAAAAAATGGTAGTTCATCATCAATAAAAAATATCAAATACGGAGTGGGCCAAGGAACTATTATTGGTCCTTTATTGTTTATATTATACATAAACGATCTACCAAAATATGTTTCCTCTGGCAGTTCTGATGTCCTCCTATTCGCAGATGACACCACTATATTATCCAGACATTCCTCTCCTGAAGAACTGCACCAAATAGCCGAGCAGTCGATGAGCAAAGCCAAAGATTGGTTTTCTGCCAATCTCCTTACCCTAAATGAGAATAAAACTCATAATTTAATATTCTCGCTAAACCGGAACATAGCCAACGACATCACCTTTGGCGAACCAGTCAAGTTCCTAGGCTTAATTATCGACGGCCAATTAAATTGGGAACGGCATATTGATTTTCTTGCGTCTTCGTTAAGGAAACATAATTTTGCGCTGAGAAAACTTAAATCGTGTGTCTCATACGAAACGTTACGCATTTTTTACTTTGCCACTTTCCAGTCACGTGTGTCTTATGGCATATTACTCTGGGGTGGTAGCAGTTTTCTTGAGCGCATCTTTAAAATACAGAAACAGGCCATACGAATAGTGAACAATGCGCCCTACAGGGCTCATTGCCGCCCATTGTTCACTAAATCGAATATAATGACTGTTTACAGTTTATTTGTATATACCTGTTTGATATATGTAAAGGAAAATCCCTCTAACTTTGCAAAAATTTATAATACTCACAATTATAACATCCGGAGTAAATGCAATCTAAGGCTACCAAAACTAAGATTAAGTAAATCTAAAAATGGTACGTATCTAGCCGCAATCCTTTACAATCATTTACCTGAGCAGATAAGGGTTTTAAACATAAAGAGCTTTAAACTCAGAATGAAATTCATACTGACGGCAAACTGTTTATATAATGTATGTGAATTTTATACTATCGACTTTTCAAAATATTTTAATTGTTAACTAACCTCATTTTAATATATTGTAATATCATTGTAATTTGTTTCTATTGTAATTTTATCTAAATTGACATGTATGTAATTTTTGACTTGTGTAAACATTTTTTCATAATGTACATAACACTAATAAATTATTATTATTATTATTATTATTATTATTTATTTATTTATTTTTTTATTAAAAAAAAGTGAAATTTTATTATACAATTAAAAATGGGTAAGCGAGTAGAATTAAGCACTGCCGAAAGAGAAAGAATTCTCGTTTATCACGAAGAAGGTTATTCGCAAGTCCAAATTGCAAAAAAAATTTCAAGATGTTGTGTGCAAAGGACATTGCAACGATACGAAGAAAATGGTGCCCGTGCAAGTAAAAAACGCTCTGGAAGACCTAAAAAAACTAGTAAATTACTGGATAGAGAAATAAAAAAAAAAATCCCTATCAAATAGAAGGTACACCGCCGAAAAAATCAGATCTGTGTACAACAGTTCAATGATGTTAAGATTAGCACTTCCACTGTCAACGATCGACTGAAGCAATTCGGCTTACATGGGCGTGTAACCGCTGGTAAACCCTTATTAAGACGTATTTTCGTTCGAAGATATGCAGGAGAAAGGTATTCTGAAGAATGTTTAGTACCAACAGTAAAACATGGGGGTGGATCTATCACTGTTTGGGGATGTTTTGGTGGAGAAAACGTTGGAATTTTACATAGAATCGAGGGAATAATGACAAAAGAAATTTATAAAGACATTTTAGAGCATCAAGTACTACCATCTGGTGAGAGATTATTTTGCAATCAGTATGTTTTTATGCATGATAATGATCCGAAACATACCAGCAAAATCTGTAAAAACTATTTAAAAGAACTTGAAAGTCTTCAACTTCTAAAAATAATGGAATGGCCACCACAGTCACCAGATCTTAACCCGATCAAGTAACTATGGGAAGAACTTGACAGAAATGTACGAAAACAACAGCCGTCTTCTATAGAAAACCTTTGGCACATGTTGCAAGTAAAATGGAACGCAATACAACCCGAAACACTGCGTAGATTAATTAATCGTATGCCGAAAATCTGTGCAGCCGTAATAAAGAATCGAGGAGGTTATTTTGATGAAGCAAAAATTTAAGCAAAATGTATTTTTAATTTGAAATTGTTGATAAAAAATGTTTAATTCATGTAACCATAATAATTAAAGTACAAATTTAACTTGAAAAGGATTATTTATTTAGCTATTTCTAAAAATTCAGTACCTGCCTCAAACTTTCTGTCGGTAGTGTATGTCCCATCTAAAAACTTAAGAATAGCCCATAAAAGCACATCTTATCTTCAAATCATGTCAGTTGAAATTCCACAATGGAATATCAAGAAAGCACTTATTCTTACTGACTCTCTATGCGCACTTCAAACGATCAATCAAGTCGGCATTTGTAACAAAACAGCTCTAATCATAAAATTCTTGATCCACACACTAAAATTGTCTAGCATTGAGGTACATCTAGCGTGGATACCGAGTCATACTGGTATTAAGGGAAATGAAATTGCTGATCAACTTGCAAGCCAACCAGGAGGGCTGCATGTTAATTATGTGCCATATAAAGACATCTTGCCGCTTATACAATAATCTTTACTATCAATATGGCAACAAGAGTGGAATACCACTTCCCAACATAAAGGCTCTTTCCATCACTCTATTCAACCTTCCATCTCTATTAAACCCTGGTTTCATAATCTTCACCTTAATAAAAGAACTATCTCCACAATTTGCCGGATGCGTTTT
The DNA here is from genome assembly GCA_963971575.1 of Liopterus haemorrhoidalis. Classification (NCBI taxonomy): domain Eukaryota; kingdom Metazoa; phylum Arthropoda; class Insecta; order Coleoptera; family Dytiscidae; genus Liopterus; species Liopterus haemorrhoidalis. The sequence goes on from OZ020623.1 coordinate 28,945,545, forward strand.
AATCATTGTCTTTCCTTTGTACACCTCCACAGAATACATGTACTAGATACAGCTCTGTGCGACTGCGGAGAACTTGGTACCGTAGACCATATGATTTTTAATTGCCCTATCCACTATAACAAATCTTTTTTACTTTACCTGCATTTATCAAAACTTTTTCCCACTTCTATTTCTATTAAAACTATCCTAACCAACCCCTCTCCAGCAGTTTGCAAGAAAATTATTGGTTTCCTCAAGGAAACTAATTTAAATTTATAAATAAATAAAAAGCTATGCACTGGCGGAATGGTGACCTCACCAAAGCCAACAAATCAGAAGAAGAAGAAGAAGAAAAATGTTTAACATTTATACAATCGTCAATATTACAAATTTGAAATTTAAATAAATATACCAGGTTTACAAGTATGAAATGCGGATTTTTTTTTTAAATAATACACATTAAACTCAAAAGAACAGTTAAAGTTTATTTATTCGTGGTATGCTCCATTAGAAGTTATACATTTTTCCTATCTTTCAGGCAATTTTTGAATACCTCGCCAGTAGAACTCTTCCCCTTTCCCCGCAAACCATTCATCAAGCCATTCTTTCACATTTTCATATGAACAAAAGTGCTGCTCGGCAAGTGTGTGACCCATCGATGCGAACAAGTGGTAATCTGAAGGGGCCAAGTCTGGTGAGTAAGCGGCATGGGGTAGCACTTCCCACTTGAGTGCCTCCAATGTGTTGCAAACTGCTTTTGCCTTATGTGATGGAGCGTTATCGTGAAGAAAGTTTACCTTGTGCTGTCTTCTTTTGTATTCTGGTCGTTTTATGAGCAGCGAATGGTTCAATTCGATCAGTTGTTGTTGATAGCGTTGGGTATTAACTGTTTCACCAGGTTTTAACAATTCATAATAGACCACACTCTTTTGGTCCTACCAAGTACAGAGCATTGTCTTTTTGCCAAAGCGAGTCGGTCTTGCAGTTGATGTGGATGGTGAGCCTGAGTTCACCCATGATTTTTTGCGTTTGGGATTTTCAAAATAAATCCATTTTTCATCGCCAGTAATGATACGATGCAAAAAAGACTTTCTTTTGTATCGTGCAAGCAAAATTTCACAAGTGTTTTTGCGTTTTTCCATCTGCCTCTCATTCAATGCATGTGGAACCCATCTGCCGACTTTCTCGATCTTACCCATCTCTCGTAGGCGATTGAAAACAGCTTGTTGACTAACGCCTAACTGCTCTGCTAGTTGTTTTTGTGATTGACTATCGTCTTCCTGTAGCAATGTTTCCAATTTTGTATCTTCATATTTTTTTGGAGGTTTTCCATGTTCTTTGTTTGTAAGATCAAAGTCACCACTTTTGAAACGCCGAAACCATCGTTCACACGTATCTTGCGATGGAGCATATTCACTATAAGCTTCTCGAAGCAGTCGGTATGATTCAGCTGCAGTTTTTTTCAAATGAAAACAAAACAGTAGTACTGTCCGCGAATGCTCTTTATTTGACACAAAATTTGACATTTTTAACACAGTAAAACAAAACTATATGATCACTTTTCAAATTATAACCTATACGCATTTGACACTTAATGATAACTTAACAAAACGCCATATGTGTTGAAACTTTGAACTATACACTCTGTTTGCGCGGCAAGTTTGTAAAAAATCCGCATTTCATGCACAGAGCACTTGGTTTATGCTTAGTTAGTTACCTATTTTTTTACGCACAGCATCTATGGCTATTGGCGTCTATCTTGATCCTATTGCTTGTCAAGAATAAAATAAACGTCACAGTAAAAAGTCACTTGCATGAACGAACACAAATAATTAAGATAAAAATCTATACCAAAAAAGAAAAAATTATATGGGTGATGATAGAAGTAATACTATAAACTAGGTTATTACACGTCTACAATGACGGATTTATAATATAAAAATTTCAATTGTTTGTATGTGTATTTGGTTTTATTTTTTAACGTATCTTAATTTGTCGCCGGTCATCGAATCACGGAACAGGATATCACCAGTTAGTCAATCACGAGAGAGGATGTCACCTGTAAGCCAATCAAGAGACAGGGTGTCCCCAGTTAGCCAATCATGAGAACCTTGGGAATAATTGACGTCATAATGTTACCGACACTACAACAGACACTTGCTAATTATATAGTTAGATGAATTTATTCATGAACAAGATGGGAAACCGATTAATTTTTACTCAGTAAATTACATTTTTATTGTTAAAACTAAAAATATTTTGAGACGTTGATTTATGCCTACGAAACCGTAGACATTTATGTATTTAATTATATGTGTAGACTCTTAGAGAATAAATCTGCAGAATATTGTTCATATCGGTCAAAGGATATAGGGTTGTTTAGAGTTTCTTGTTAATACCTACGAAATCCTAGACATTTATGTATGTAATTATATTCCTAGATACTTAGAGAACAGACAGACGGACAGATACAAACGGACAGACAGACATTTGTAGCGTAGCAAGCGAGCAAGCTAACCATTAGACCAGGATACGCTTTCAAGTATAGTGTGTTACATAACTATAACTTTTGTACATCGTCTACCAAAAAACACAAAATATGCGTTATTTTCCGAAAATATAATCTGATCAAAAATTCCTGTTGTACTATTCCGGTTCACACAAATGTACATTACTTATAATTTTTTCAGATTTTTAGTTAAAACCATCTGGGCTACAGGGTGTGGGACAAACATTTTTATGCACAATTTTGGCAAAAATCACGTCAAAATAATTTATTTTGGAAAAATAAATTTTTGATCGTTAATCCACGTACTAAGGACTTTCATTTGATACCCTAGAATTTAAAAAAAATATATATATATTTTTTCGATGAGCACATATTTGTTTATATTTTTAGGGGGATATGTTTTTTAGATGTTTTAGTATTTTTCCTATGTGCAGGTCATAGAGTTGTATAAGCATGCCAAATTTCAATTCTCTAGGTTTAGCTGTTTACTACAATTTTTACCGAACAGATAGACAGACAGACAGACGACAAAATGACGGTATAAGGGTTTTTTGATCATACCTACAAAACCCTAAAAATGTAGATCTCTTTACCTATTTACAATATAAGGCTGATTTAATCCAACTGTGGCTGTTATAATTTTGAGTCAATAAGTTGATGAGATATTCTGAATGTCGTCCATATTATCATAATTAAATATTCTGATGGTTCATTCTCATCTTATATGAAACACGTTTCTATCAAGAGTTCCTGATAGTTTTAGGTTAATATTTAAATATGTATCATTATTTATGCATAGTTTTATCATTTTTGTTTATATTAGAGTCCTATAATTAACATTTTGAAATTTAGAGAATGTTGGGCTAGGCCAAGTATAACTGTAGAAATTTTATATCCGCCCGTAAATTTTGTGTTAATAAATCATGTGGAAGATATTGTATAAACACTAATAGGGTCATTCCATATCAAGTGGTCTAGTGGTCCCTGCTCGACCATCACGGATCTTGATGAAATTTTGTACGGACATTCACACATGTCCTCAACGAACATTGGTAAAGTTTTACGTTCATCCATGCAATACTTGCTGAGATTTAGTAATTTGTTTGACCCCATACCGCAGCCTTCTATGGTATGACTCCGAGATTTCGGCAACTTTGAGACACAGTATCTCTACCAATATTTTGTTGAGAGAAACAAAACTTTGCCAACTTATACAACTTTTTGCGCTCTATTAAACAAAATAATAAACAAATCTTCATGAGCGATTCCCGTGAAGAAAATTTGGATCAAACTTGGCCTAAAAAATTTGCAACTCGAAAAAATTTTAAAGATTGACTTTTTATACCTCTGAAAGTAAAGGTACGATAAACGTGAAATTTTGCACATAATAACTTATCAATACAAGGTTAACGAATATAAAATTTCACACTTCTAATATTTTTCATTAGTTCAGGAATTGAGTGTAAAGTTGATGATTTTTGTGAAAATGCTAAAAACAGGGTATATTTAGCCCACTTTTACAAAAATATGCCTTCTGGAAACTGTTTTAAATTATTTTCATTAGAAAGAGCATGTTTTAATCCCCCTAAAAAAGTACGATTGGTTTTTCATCCCTGGTATATAAGGCCTTAGAAATAGGGACAAAGCTGAGAACGTTTCTATCACTTGCTGCTATCGCAATATCGCATGCATTACATTATTTTTCAACTTGTTTGTTTTATACAGGCATTATAAGTACCTAAATTGCATTGATCCATGGTGACATTGTCACTACCAGTTCAGAAACTTGAACCAGTAACCCCATCGCCATAGGGTTCACGCCCGATAGCCGTGCAATACCAGCCACGGGTGGGTTTCTTGGTTGAGGATCCCAAGCCTCTAGTTTGGTTTCTTCGTTAAGGTTCCAAAGCCTTGTGTGGGTATCTGTCCGGTTCCCAAGCCAATGATTGGGCAGCTTATTCTAGGTTCCTAAGCTTGAAGTGGGTATCTTACATGGTTCCCAAGCCGAAGTCCATGATGTTTGTATGAATTGCCAAATTCCAACTATTGCTTATTTATTATTGAATTCAGTAGCCACTTTCTTCAGTGTCACTTCTTGGAATTGATACTGTCGGCCTGATGACATAACTGATGGTGCTGGAAGGCCACAAATAAGGTGTTGTGCTGGAACCCAACAAATATCTTTTCTTTCGGGCCAATAAAATGAATGAGCCGGGCCTCGCAGATGCATAAATTTTACCAAAGCATCATTTTGTTCCAGAGAAATTTTTTAGCCACCACTTATTGTCATAAATGTTGGCTACATAACAACCGGGAAATAGTTCGGCTAATTTTAAATTAGGATCGACAGAATTGGAAAGTTTGGCCACAAAGTTAACTGTGTCATTTGAAACTTTGCTGACAGAAATCGAATTCAAATCAACTGGCACAAACTGGTGATGATCTATTGTGCCAGCTATTGTGGTGCTAGCTTTTCATCTTTCTTCTTGCAGCATCATGTTTTCTTGAATTTCTTCAGTCGGAACATATATATATTTAATTCCGTGAATGTTTTTGTCAAAAAGTTGAACAGATCTATTGGCGTCAGTATTTGATCGGTTACTGGTCGCTGGAGGCCGGTCAATTCGGGACTTTCCCGGCCAATTCGGGACGTTTGGTCACCAACCACCGCTGTTAACAGTACAGAATTCTATACCCAAAACATGCTGACGCGTGACAGCACTAACAAAAAAATTTCATCCGTGTAGAACCACCGCTAGCAGACTAACAGATTCATATAGCGTACAAAAATTAATTGTACACTTTAAGCTTCAGCGGGAATGAAAGGAAAATGACACAATGTAAAAAAATGCATATTGAAGTATATGACGTTTCGATAGCAATATCCTCAACTTTGTCCCTATTTCTAAGGCCTTATATACCAGGGATGAAAAACCAATCCTACTTTTTTAGGGGGTTTAAAACATGCTCTTTCTAATAAAAATAATTTAACAGTTTTCAGAAGGTATATTTTTGTAAAAGTGGACTAAATATACCCTGTCTTTAGCATTTTCACAAAAATCATCAACTTTACACTCAAAGATATTTGTTGGGTTCCAGCCCAACACCTTATGTGTGGCCTTCCAGCACCATCAGTTATGTCACCAGGCCGACAGTATCAATTCCAAGAAGTGACACTGAAGAAAGTAGCTACTAAATTCAATAATAAATAAGCAATAGTTGGAATTTGGCAATTCATACAAACATCATAGACTTTGGCTTGGGAACCATGTAAGATACCCACTTCAGGCTTAGGAACCTAGAATAAGCTGCCCAATCATTGGCTTGGGAACCGGACAGATACCCACACAAGGCTTTGGAACCTTAACGAAGAAACCAAACTAGAGGCTTGGGATCCTCAACCAAGAAACCCACCCGTGGCTGGTATTGCACGGCTATCGGGCGTGAACCCTATGGCGATGGGGTTACTGGTTCAAGTTTCTGAACTGGTAGTGACAATGTCACCATGGATCAACGCAATTTAGGTACTTATAATGCCTGTATAAAACAAACAAGTTGAAAAATAATGTAATGCATGCGATATTGCGATAGCAGCATGTGATAGAAACGTTCTCAGCTTTGTCCCTATTTCTAAGGCCTTATATACCAGAGATGAAAAACCAATCGTACTTTTTTAGGGGGATTAAAACATGCTCTTTCTAATGAAAATAATTTAAAACAGTTTCCAGAAGGCATATTTTTGTAAAAGTGGGCTAAATATACCCTGTTTTTAGCATTTTCACAAAAATCATCAATTTTACACTCAATTCCTGAACTAATGAAAAATATTAGAAGTGTGAAATTTTATATTCGTTAACCTTGTATTGATAAGTTATTATGTGCAAAATTTCACGTTTATCGTACCTTTACTTTCAGAGGTATAAAAAGCCAAACTTTAAAATTTTTTCGAGTTGCAAATTTTTTAGGCCAAGTTTGATCCAAATTTTCTTCACGGGAATCGCTCATAAAGATTTGTTTATTATTTTGCCTAATAGAGCGCAAAAAGTTGTATAAGTTGGCAAAGTTTTGTTTCTCTGAACAAAATATTGGCAGAGATACTGTGTCTCAAAGTTGCCGAAATCTCGGAGTCATACTATAGAAGGCTGCGGTATGGGGTCAAACAAATTACTAAATCTCAGCAAGTATTGCATGGATGAACGTAAAACTTAACCAATGTTCGTTGGGGACATGTGTGAATGTCCATACAAAATTTCATTGAAATCCGTGATGGTCGAGCAGGGCACTTCTCTGAAATCAGACCACTTGACATGGAATGACCCAATATAGTCGGATTGCTGATAGGTGACTGTTCGTATTGATATAGTCAAATATTGATATACAATACTATATGCTTTCTCTGTCTATATCATTATAATTATTTGCATACCCATAGTAACGTATAGTGACGCAAGTTGACAACTAACCTTCCAAATTATTTTAATAAAAACCAAAGCATTAGAAAAGAACGGCATGATTCATAGATATCTTTACTAATTAGAGCACGACAATAAATTCACAGCAGTACTCAAACAAACGAAATTATTAATTTTAAGGTAATAATTATAAATAAGGAAAAACTTATACTCATACGTAAATTTTGGATTATAATTTGTTGTTTAATTAAATTAAATTTTTATGTTTCCCCTAAGTACAAAGTAATAAAATATTAAGTAAAAATATATTTATTCATATAATATATTGCTACAAGTTGTATTTAAATGTTAATTTTTATTTAAAAAAAATTAGTCACTCTAATGCATGATATCGTTGTCATCTGAACTATCGCTGTCATTTCTTGTATTTATTATTATTGGATTAATATCATCAACAATTCTTTTCCTTTCCCACCATTCATTTATTAAATTTTCGATTTTTTTTAACAGATTTTGCCCAAGTTTCACAACTAATTTGATTACAGGCTACTTGCCCCTTTTTAAGAGCTTCGTTATCACTATATCCGTTTTGACCAATATGTCTATCATAATAATTTTTTGTTATACCCCTTAATTAGTTCAATGGGGTTAAACTGGCAGTGATAATGAGGTAATCTTAGTACTTCATGACCATGCGTTTGTGCCAATGTATCAATAAAATAAACTGGTTCAGATTTTAATTTTCTTCGTTTTCTCGTGATTTTGTTAGTGAGAAATTCAGATTTATTACATTTTATAATTCTACGAATTGTTGATTCCGATGGACACAAGATAGAGAAATAAGTGGCCCATTGTTCTCTTTTTCGGAACTAAAATATTCCAGCAGCTTTAAAATTAAAGTTTGTGAATTTAATAATTGGCCGCAAGCTCTATTAATTAATATTATTAACAGACACTGACAGCTAAGACAAATATTTTTATTATTTTCCTTTTAGATTAAAATCTTGTACACAGTGGCGCAGCCAAGAGGGGGGCCTGGGCCCATCCCAGTACCAGCAGATTACACTGCGCTGCTCGGAGAGTTGAAGATAAAATTTGTTAACAATATTGGCTTTTTTTTTTCATAGAAATAAACATTTTTTTAAGATTGCCTACTCTTGATAAAGTGACATAATTATTGTTCAAGTGAAAATACATCACTTTCCAAATATGCTCCAGCGAATTATATGAAAGGGAGCGTTGATACTTTTTCCCCCTGACACATCGACTAAAACATTCGCGCAGTCAAATGATAAAACTGTTTTAAACAACTAATTACTCGATTCAGATAAGATAAAGTGGAAATCTGACTTCGGTATAACCTTCAGAATGTAATTTTAAAATGACACCTCAAACGTGAAATAGAGTAGAAATAGTAGAAATATAATAAAGAGAGTAGTTTTGGAAACAATTGCGCTCTTAAAATCGGTATTTGGTTTTATTTTGTAGATAAATATGAATATCAATATCTTCTTAGGTATTTTTGAAATTATGATGTTTTACACACAAAAAGGACTGATATAAGTTGTACTCAACAACAGTGGAGTATTCAGGGGGGGAGGGGCACAAGCCCCCTCTGAAGGTCCAATGAAATGAAAATTTAACAATTTTATCATAATCGTACAGCAAAATAACTTATGTATTTTACAATAATAATAATAAGCTATATTTTATTATGATTAGTGTTGAAATTAGCAGAAAATGTATATTTACATGTTATTTTTAGGTTTTCGTAGGTATAATCAAGAATTCCTTATTTCGTCACATGAGTCTGTTCGTTCGGTACAAATTGTGGCCTAGCGTCTGATCTAGAGAACTGAACATAAAATATAAATAAATATGTATTTATCGAAGAAAAAATCAAGTGAAAATTTTTGATACATGAATTAACATTTTTTATCAACAAATAATGGAATTATTATTTGATATAAACATCAATATCGAACAGCAGGGGTGTCGAACTGATTTGAATATTGCACTTATTATTCGTACATATTAATTGCACTAATAATTTATGAATAATTAAAATTAATATTTAACAAAATAATATAAATAGCTAAAAAGATCTATAAATACCTATTTCATAACAACCACTGCCCATTGAAAACCTATTGTTATGAAATCTCATTCTGAAAACAGTACTGAAATCATGACGCGACTCAGATGCCCATAGAACGTTTTAGACCGTATGCAAAAGTGCCTTATTGAGATGCGGATATAATTTCAAACTGTTTAATCGGTATGAAGAAAAAAGTTTAATTAAATCGATTAGGATGGACTGGCACAACAGGAGGACAATAACACAATATCGGAAGGAATTGCGGAAAACGATTGAGACGGCTATGGCCTTCAAGGGCCTTGAAGGCCGTACCAGTAATGATGACTAATTCCTTCTGGCATGTTTTATTGCAAAATTGTTAATGATCTCGTCATAATTTAGTTTTCTTGCCAACTCGGACTCGATTGACAAAATTGCCAATGAAGAGAATCGCTTCTGACTTGAGACTCCTGAATTTTGAAAACGATCTCTCTGTCGATGCAACTGTTAGTGGAATTGAAAGAAATACTTTCAAAACAGTTACAAAACTGGGATACAATTCAGATAAATTGTTCTTGTAAATATATTCTAAAATTACTAGACGACAATACCTGACGACACATTTTAATTTCATAAAAAAGGTCTGTACAATCAATGTCGTCTTTTAAACACAAATTTAAATCTTTGCAACACTTAAGCAGATCGTCTTCAGTCATCTCTTGTATATATATTCTTTATTCCTCCCAAGGCCTTGCGGCGTTCAGGGTATTAGCCATTACAAATAGAAATAAAATAAATAAAATAACCAAAACAATCCAAATTACATAACGTACAATACAGTACAATTTAATTTACAATATATTACGCTTTCTCATTTCTTTCTTCTTGTTCCAGTGTCCCTCTCTTTCTTCCTATTCTCATTCTGGTTTCCCTCTCCGATTTCCTTCCTTCTTGCTTCCAGTTCTCTCGCCCATCTTTAATTAATTTTATTCCATTCTCTTCCCTTCCAACCGTTTCTTCACCCCTCCTCCTATCTCCCTTCCTTCCTCCCTATTTCCGGGTGACCTCAGTCCCCTTCCTTCCTTCCCTTTCTCGCCTTCTGCCTCCCACCGGGCCTCTTCCTTCCTTCCTTTACCCCTTCCTGTTATCCTTCCCCGATTTCAATCCTTCTTGCCTCTAATTCCTTCGCCCACCTCTCCCCCCTTCCATCTTCGTGCAACAGGTCTAATGTGCTCCCCGACCATACTGTAATCTCTTGTATATTGTCTGAATTGTACAAAAAGCCAAATATATTTTCATGGTGGTGATAAATTTCGATTTTTTTTTTTAATGATAAAATTGCATTGTCGATTATAATTAAGAAGTATTTAATTCTGAAATGTTCTTCTGCGGATGAAATTAGTTCATCTGTTCCTTCGTAGGAAAACTGTTTTGTCTTTCGTCTAGTACGATGTATTTTAAATTTTGGTTCTATTTCTAATTCTGCAGCAAGTTCCTTTGCGTTAATTATAGAAGATTTAAATCCAGAATCCCGGTAATCCTCAAAACATTTTAACAAACCTTTTAGATGGGAATTTGAATGGTATAAAGGTACTGCAACTATGAAAAGAACAGATTTAGTCATTCTATAAATAAAAACAAAAAAACTCGGGTCGCGCGGGGCCTTCCGAAGAGTGGGGCCTTGTGCGGTCGCACCGTTCGCGCCGCCCTCTGGCCGGCCCTGTATCTAGTTACAAGTATCTAGATACAAATAAGATACTTTTTGAAATATGTATTTGTGTCTGTATCTACATATTTAAATTTAATTATCTTATAGGGGAAGTATTTTAAGATCGCAGCGCTATTTCGGCATACTTGGAACCTTCAAAATAGACATTCGTTACATATAAACAACGTGAATTTTAATGTTTACTGGTGGTTTTTGTAATTTTGCTACAATGTTAATACTTGTTTTTATGCAATTATATTTTTATGCAAACATTTTTTATAAAAAAAAGCGCGATAGAATGTCTATTTCTGTAGTTGCTAGAATCCCACCAGATGTCATATCGCTTAGCAATTTTTCCCTATATCTCTATTTCAGTTACTTTGATCGTTACTTTATTTTTATACCTTGATACCGAGCTGATATAATAGTTTAACCCTTGCCGGACCATTTATGGGTCAAATTTGACCCGAAAGTTGATTTTTTTTAAATAACTCTTTTATTTTTTAGAGTTATTTATTGTCGTACTAGGACTTTTCCTTATATATTATAACTATTTATTTTATGATGATAAACGTTTTTTTTACAGTACGGGTCTAGCCTGACCCGATTTTGGGATTTGTTAGTAGGTCTTATATCAATACGTAATGCGTAATTACACACCTGCAATAATGCAAGTTTTGACAAGTTTATTAGTTTCACAGTTGCTTTTTCATCATATCTCAATCGACCGAGCTAAGATACTGTTCTGTTTGTATTATAATATTATTATTATTAATATTACAAAAGATCCGAGCAGTTCAGGAAATAAACGAGGCCGTTGTTTTAGTTGACATGGAAATGATAACAAATATCCAAAGAAATGTGACAAATGCAATAAATTCGTTTGTCCAAAACATTCAACTGTAATAGCAATAAAACAAATTACTTGCAATTACTGCCAAAAAGATGAAGATGGAGAATAATTAAAATTCTTCTGATATGTTATATGTAATTATATATTTGTGTCTATGTAATTATTATATTTTGTTATATATAACATTTATGAATTCTGTTTGATTTGCATGTAAGTTGGCAATGTCATAAATACATTTTTTTATTATGCTTTACTCACTTTTGTTATTCAAAATTAAATTATTTAGACCCTATTCTGTGATTTTTGACATGGTGTTAAATTGACAGGTTACTATGAAAACATACTATGTACAAGTAAAATTAACATCTTAAGATCTTGTTAAAAGTTACAGAATAGGCCCCTTAAGTGGACATAAATATAAAACTTGAAATATGGGTCTTAAACATATTTTGAAAAGTGGGTCACGTATGACCCATTTTTGGTCACAAAAAAATCAAAATTATTTTGGTCCGGATAGGGTTAATTATAAATTGTCATTTAAAATATTTTATTTTTACTATAAACAAAATTGAGAAAACAACACGTTTTACGTTTACAAATTAAATTTATATGGAATGTCAAAAAAATATATTCTCACTCGTTTTTCGTAGCTTTTGAACGGCCGTAAAAATAGTAGGTATTTAGGTTGCACAATAGTAGGTACAACACTTAAGAAAAATGGGTCATTATTAATGAAAACTAAGTTTTTGAATAACTATTGTTGCTATTTTGATGAGCAATTTACTAAAAACATATGAAAAATTATATCCACACAAGTGGGAGTGAACCGTGGTTTTGTGCAGCCTTGGGCAAGACAAATTAAGGCCCTTCAAAACTATCCAGTGATTCAAAATACAGTTTGATAATTTGCTTGAGGCATTTCTTCACTTGAGGCCTGGCACTAGTCCGCCTCACACAAGGGCCGGCCATGCTAGTGTGGATATTAAATTCATTTCCTAATTAAATTCAGTAAGATAAGTAGGTGTGTTTCCTAAAGGACGTAAAATTGAATAAATTATTAAACGTTCATATTAATTTAATTTGTAATCGTGAGAACGTCAACTGAAACTTTGTTTATAAATTAAATTTGTATGGAATGAGAAAAAAATGATATATTTCTTATCAGTAATTTTTTAAACTCCATTTACCGTAACTATGAAATGACGTCACAGTTGAAAAACTCACCTTGTTGCCAATTCGTAAACTGTCAAAAAAAGTTAGGTTATATCGAACAACTTCTAAACACCTAAATGTCAACCTGACAAATAACGATTGAACAATCCAATTTCAAACCGGCAACATTGAAAAAATGTACCAAAATTAAATAAATAAATGTACTAACTGAGTTATGGATTGATGTTGATTAAAACATATCATAACGTTGGTACTTAAATTAACCAAGTGTGACATCATTTCATAGTTACCGTAAACCGACTTTATTAGTGATCAAAAATGATCGTGACATAATACGAATTCCACTTCAATTAATGCTAAAATTTGATTTAAAGGAACATCCTCTTAACAAGAACATAGTTGCGTATCTAAAAAAGTAACATTAGTCTTATAGATACGCAGCTCATACGATAGCACATATGGCTAACATAATACATACGTTATTTTGTACAAATTTATACCGTAGAATAGTGTTTTACCTTGAATTTAATGGGCTTTTTGTGACGTCACGGTCATTTTTGAACAGCCTGTATAATACCGATTAACAGTTTTTGTGGTAAAAAATATGGTATTTTCATTTTTCAGTGTTTTTTTAAAGTGTCTAGCTGTATCTAGATACAAACATTTTTTGGCATGTATCTGTATCTCGATAATTTCTATAATTCTGTATCTGTATCTGCATATCTAGATACAATTTTTCTGAAAATGAAAGGTACGAAAATGAAATTCAAATCTCGTATCCTCGATTAATTTTTACCACGCTGTTTTGTCTCATCCAAAATCTCTTTTCGCACGTAGCCTCTTCTCAATCGCTCTGCAACAATCTGCGATTCCGTTACGCCGAAAAATATACTGGAAGATCTTTGGAATGAGACAGACCGAATTCAAAGATCCTTGAATGGAATACGGCTCTTTAAGTGTGATATACAGGATGTTTGTTTGAAACGGGGCACCCCGAAAATCTCCTTTATTTGTAAAGATACAAAAAATCTTCAGAACAAAAGTTAAACTAGACAAAAAGGCCCATCTAAAGGTTACTATAAGAATTCTGAGGCACTTTCGGTTTCACCGGAAATGATGTCAACTTTTGATCTAGCATAGGGAATCGATAATTTTATATTGTTTTCCTAAAAGTACATTAAATTAGCTTTACAATGACACCAAAAAGTCATACTTTTATGTTAACCATTTCAAAATGGCGACCATTTATTTACAAAATAATAATCAACATAAGTTTTACAAAGTTGAACGTAGCAAGCTTTGAAAACAATAAAAAAAGAAACAAAATATCTCTAAAATATACTATTAAAACTAGTTATTATATGAAATAACATGAAATAACTTAAATTTGAATTTTGTGGACAATAATGGTGGTTTGATCGAACATTTGTAATTTTATTTATTTTTTATTTTTTGTAAAATAATTGTAAAAAGTAATAGTTTTTTTTCTTCTAAATAGTCAAATAGTTTATTTTAGAGATATTTTGTTTCTTTTTTTTATTGTTTTCAAAGCTTGCTACATTCAACTTTGTAAAACTTATGTTGATTATTATTTTGTAAATAAATGGTTGCCATTTTGAAATGGTTAACATAAAAATATGATTTTTTGGTGTCATTGTAAAGCTAATTCAATGTACTTTTAGGAAAAAAATATAAAATTATCGATTCCCTATGCTAGATCAAAAGTTGACATCATTTCCGGTGAAACTGGAAGTGCCTCAGAATTCTTATAGTAACCTTTAGAGGGGCCTTTTTGTCTAGTTTAACTTTTGTTCTGAAGATTTTTTGTATCCCTCTGTAAAGTTACCAAATATCTAGCGGATTACTATTTTCTCTAAATCTTTAGATATTTGGTGCCGAAGACCTTGTGTATTACGGTCATCTGCTATCCAAAATTTTCCAATTGAAAAACAAAATCAAACGCCTCTCTGTTAATTGTATATTTTGGTTTGTCTAGGTGACCAATAGCCCAACAACGCATTTAAACAATTTGAAATCTTCGCCCACTTAACCACTTTTTAATTTGCACCGTAACAACGTTCACTGATGTTCATTTGATTTTATTCCGACCTTACGTAATTCTATACTTCAGTTTCGTTACATTCATTATTTATTTATTATTTCTCTCTTTATTGTTCTGTTTGTTCTTGCTACATAGATCTTTATATTGTTTTATTCCCCCTAAATATTTCTGCTTTGTTGCCTATGTTTATAATGAGTTTTATCAAATTAATTTTAAAGTGGAACTAAAAGGCATTTTTTTCCTTTCAGACAATGTGACTGCCGATGAGAATAAAAAAGCTGATATCGGAAAACCTAAGAATACTGAAAGAGTTTTATTAATCCCTGGAAAAATCCAAGAACCGATCCAAGCAGCAGTAATTGCTGGCCAGAATGTAGTTCAAGGTGTCATTAACCAGGGATTTTTAGGTACAGGCCTATTCAATAAGCAGAAACCTGTTCTATTTGTTGGAGTATCACCAACCACGACCAATTATCCACCTCATGGACATCCACAATATCCACAATACGGTGGACAACCATATCCACCACACGGATATCCAAACGAACCACCATATGGACCAAGTAAACCACCAAATAATCATCCAGGAACAGTATATCCAGGAAATTACCCTGGATATTTATATTACCCGAACGGAGGAGGCAATGATTGGCTAAATAACTACTCTGAGTGGCCTAGCAACCAACCACATCGTCCTCCTGGTTGGAGTTATCCCCCAGATTGGACAGAATATCCACGGCCAACACATAAACCAACTAAATCTACAACACACCCTACAGATAAAACCACAGAATACACCCATCATACCAAACCAACTAAATTTACAAAATACCCTACAGATAAAACCACAGAATACACCCATCATACCAAACCAACAGATGGTACAACACATAAACCAACTAAATTTACAAAATACCCTACAGATAAAACCACAGAATACACTCATCATACCAAACCAACAGATGATACAACACATAAACCAACTAAATTTACAAAATACCCTACAGATAAGACCACAGACTACACCCATCATACGAAACCAACACATCATACAGGCTCAACTGAAACAACTGATTATACAAAATCTACAAAACATCCACATACTACAGAAAACCCGCATGATCATAAACCACCACATGGGCACAAACCACCACATGGCCACAAACCTCCACACGGGCACAAACCTCACGACGACAAAGATAAAGAGCAATATTCTATAACCGGACCTCACATAAATATAGAAATTAATGTACACAAAGGGCATGGGGAACATTCGGTAAATTGGAAACCAGAATATCACAAACCAGGAGACCATCCTCATAGCGGTCCACACAATCCTGGTCAATACCCACATAATGGAGGTGAATCCGAATACTTACAACTATATGGAGCAAACAGTGTTCTTGGAGCTGTTCACAATTACGGACAAATCAACGTTGCTGTCTCACCTCGTCCTGATTCCGATGATGATGAAGCGACAATTGAAATAAAACCCATTGGCGAACAAACTTTGTCGGTACAAAATCAACATTATGGACACCATAATTCAATAGGCCATACTGGACAACATGTTGGAGAAGAAAGTAATGTTGGAGTGGGGAATATAAATCGTGTAGACACCGATAAACATCAACCAGAACAAGAAGTTTATATTGGTGGGCATCATAAACCACCTCATGGAGATCACGATGACCATAAATATAAACCGGGATACAACAAGGACAAAGACGAAAAGGATAACAAATATAAAACAGAAAATGACAAAATTAAACCAGGTAAAGAGAAAGACGAGAAAGATGACAAAAACAAACCTGGCAAAGATGACAAATATAAGCCTGGCAAAGACAAAGAAAAAGACGGGAAAGGTGATGACAAAATTAGACCTGGAAAAGATAAAAATAAAGACGACAAAGATAAAGACGGTAAAGGTAATGACAAGAATAATCCTGGAAAAGATAAAAATAAAGATGACAAAGATGACAAATATAAACCAGGTAAAGA
Source organism: Liopterus haemorrhoidalis (assembly GCA_963971575.1). Lineage (NCBI taxonomy): Eukaryota > Metazoa > Arthropoda > Insecta > Coleoptera > Dytiscidae > Liopterus > Liopterus haemorrhoidalis. The sequence continues at coordinate 28,962,319 of OZ020623.1, forward strand.
CAAAGATAGAAAAGATGAGGACAAAAATAAACCTGGTGAACACAAAGATAAAGATGGGAAAGGTAATGATAAAAATAATCCTGGAAAAGATATAAATAAAGATGAAAAATATAAACCAGGTAAAGACAAATATGGAAAAGATGATGAAAAAAATAAACCTGGGAAAGACAAGGATAAAGATGATGGAAAAAGCAGACCAGAGCATGATAAAGATAAAAATAAAGAACATCACAAAGACCATAATGATAATGATAAAGAAAAACATAAACCGAAACCAGCACATAATAAACATGACAAAGATGCTGAAAACAATCGTAATACATTAAAATTAACTAACATTCCAGCATCAATCAAAATTATACCACAGAAGCCAATGACTGTTGATATAATTACTTTTGCAACAAGGACAAGTACTACGGATAATACCCTCCCACCCAGCACTTATAAACCAACAGAACCAACAACTGCGAAAATACAATCTTTTTCTAAAGAGCCACATATAACAGACTTACCCACTCGCTCAACAAAACAGTCACCGTCAACGGAAATAACAGATCATACAAGTAAACAACCTGATGTCACCAAAGAATCCCAACACCATACTACTCACCAACCGCCCACCAAGCATCTTCAAAGCCAACGTCCAATCAGTAATAATCATCAAACTGATCATCCAACAATAAATCATCCTTCAACACAACTTCCAATCACCAAACAATCTCTAACCCATCAAACAACCACCAAACAACCTCTAACCCATCAAACAACCATCAAACAACCTCTAACTCATCAAACAACCACCAAACAACCTCTAACCCATCAAACAACCACCGAACAACCAATAACCCAATCTCCAACCAAGAACCACCCCATAACTCATCGTCCAACCACCGAGCAACTTCCGGCCCATCATACAACAACTAAACAACTTAAAACCCAAGGTCCAATCACGGAACATCCCTCAACTCATCGTCCAACCACCAAAAAACCGCCAACACATCATACCACAACCAACCAACCTGAAACACAACGTTCAACCACTAAACATCCTCCAACACAAAATGTAGCACAGCCAGCAGCAAGAGTTCCAAACCCCGAAAAACTTGGAATCCGTGATATAAACAAACCGTATATTGCTGATATTGTAATTCCAAAACCAGATCTTCCAGATATTATTTTCCCTGTATTAAAGAAACCTTCAATTCCGTTAGTGTTGTGTGATATTCAGAATATAAATTTCAACCCAGCTTTAGGAGCTCTGTGTGGATCTGCACATGGAATAGGACAGAACCCTATCAGATCAGGGGATTCAGCATTCAATGTTCCTCCTAGACAATCAGTTGATACTGCTTCGAAAGTTCCATTTTTCCAGCAAGACTTATTTATTAAGAGAGTTCACATAACTTAGGGTGACAATTGTTCAAAGTGTTGGGTACTAATAATACAACAATTATTTCAGTAAATTTTTGTAGTAAAATCGGTAAAATTACTAGTAAGTAATTTTAGGCGATACATTATTTATATGTTTATTTATTTATTTATTTACCAACGAATATATTTTTAAAATAAAATCTCTTTAATAAAATTGAAAATTATTTTTTCCCTTCTTTACTCCTTTCTTTTTATTTTGCAGTTAAAATACTAGTAATGATAATCATAATAATAATAATAATTAAAGAGGTCCAAGTATATGGATCTTTTGTCCGAGATTAGAAAGCTGTATCCCGGGTATAAAGTTAAGCTTGTAGTCCTGATAGTTGGTGTTTTGGGTGGCATGAAAGCCTCCTATCGAAGTGAAATCGAGTCCATTCCCGCCTGTAGATCTTCTGCCAACTCTTTGATCTGCAGGATGCAGAAAGCAGTGCTGCTCGGGGTCGCTCCGCATTGTGCGGGCACTGGATCTGGCGTAATTTCCGCGGCTGCATATCGCCAGGGTTTGGGATGCAGTCGTGTGTATTTAGCTCCATTAGTCTCTAGTATGACGCGGCTCAAAAGGTTGCTGAAGTTTGAGATTAGTGGACGCTTGTCAAGATCTGACAAACCCCAAAATAATAATAATTATTATTATCCTGTATTATTAAATAATACAGAAAGTATATGAAAATAATCGTAATGCCATAATTTATAACAGTCGTCGAGTTTTTTTAAAACGGAAGAAGGATTAAGACAGGGTAGAGGATTAAGTCCAACGCTTTTTATAACATTTATGGATGAAATTATAAAAAAGTGTAAAAATGAAATAACAAAGTTCAAGGTTGGATATAGGAATATGCAAATAACTGAAATATCGGAAGGAGTGTTTGCTGACGACGTTGTTATAATAGCAAAAGGACGAAACGAATTACAGGAAAATTTAAATGTATGGAATAAAATATTAAAAGAATACGGTATGACAATGAATAAAAATAAAACGAAAGTTATGGTATTAGGAACAGATAAAATCATAAATATAAAAATAGACGACATTAATATTGACCAAGTTAAGAATTTCAAATACTTACGAATAGAGATAAGAGAGGATGGAAAACAAGAAATGGAGATAAATACAAGAATAGAGAAGACAACAAAACTTTTCTTTGACATAAAGAATACACTCATCAATAGGAAAGAAATAACAAGAACCACAAAAATAAACGTATTCAAAGCTATATACAGACCGGTACTGACTTTTGGCTGTGAGACCTGGACGCTTTCAAGAAGAGAAAAGAGTCAAATACAAGCTTTGGAGATGAAGTATTTAAGAAGAGTAAAGGGTGTGACTAAGATGGATAAAATCAGAAATACAGATATAATAAAAGAACTCAATATAGAACCGATAGAACAATTTATAGAAAACAGACAACTGGCCTAGTGGGGACACATGTAAGACTACATGACACAAGATAAGTGAAGCAGATCTGGGAGACCAGAACGTATAGAAAGCAAAGAATAGGAAGACCAAGAAATACAAGAAATGGGACACCAAGAAATGGGACAGAACAGTAAAAGGGATACTAGAGAAAAGAGGAAAAACGATTATATAAGCTAAAAGAATGACAAGAAACAAAAAAGACTGGGCAAAATTCGTACATGAACCCGTACTGCCATAATATAGAAAAGAAGGAGAAAAGAAAAAATTGAAACAAATACATGTATATATATATATATATCTTTTATACAGCTGATGACGTAGTCATAACAGTTGTGTAAATTGCCAGTGTCTTGTTGAACATTAATATTATTTTTATTATATTTTATGTACATCATTTCTTTTACAGGTCTTTTAATAATAACTATTTTCCTTAATCCTTAACCTTTTCCGAAAATTACGTTATTTTAGATACTGAAAATATTTATTATAAAAGACTTTATTAGAAAAAAAAATTTAAAAGGATTTATTAGAAAAGAAAAAAAAAAAAATATTAGAAAAAAAAAAAATAAAAATAATGTCCAAAAAAACATATATATTTTTTGACAGATATATATATATTTCTTTTTCTATAACATTTTCAATCGAATTAGCAAAAAAATTATATTTCTTTGGCGAGTTGTAATTTTTGAATGTTTTACCTTAAATTTTCTCAGTAAACTGGCCTTCGCAAGAAAATTTTAGTTCTGAAGTAGCAATAGGATAAATATAAAAATTGATGTGAAGTGTGAATTTTCACACATTGCAGGGTTTCGCAGGTATACAATAAGTGAAGGCGGCATGCTGAGTGTGTGGACAAATTTTACTTTGTAGTAACCACGGCAAAATGAACGATCTTTTTAAAATAATTTATCATCTGTTAATCTCAGAGCTTTAAAAACAAATTTTATGTTAAAATATTTTTTTGTTAATTTTAATTCGAATACCTAATATCATTATTTAGGTTTCTAAATAAGTGCAGTATTTTTTTTATATAACAAGGTTCATTATGATTTTGAAAATTGGGCCTATGGCTTTCATTGGTTGTCTTAAATCATACGCTCCGCCCCTCTGGCTTCGTATAAATGACACAGAATGAAAATATAATTCCAATTGGTTATTAAATTTACGCTCTTGAAAATTAAATTCAAAATGTGCTAAAATATAACTAGAATTTTAACAAATTAATTTAAACATAATAAATATGAAAAAGAAAAAACAAAAAATAAAATTGACTCCACAAGCCAGGAACGAACCTGTGTAGGGAATAACGATCCGGTGTGGTTGTCGAGCAACTGAGCCACAAGACCACCAAACGCTTATCAACTTAGTGTGTTATAAGAGTATAACATGTATGCATCGTCAACCAAAAAACACAAAAAATGCGTTATTTTCCGAAAACATAATCTGATCAAAAATTCCTGTTGTACTATTCCGGTTCACACCATTATACATTACTTAGAATTTTTTCACATTTTTAGTTTAAACCATCTGGGCTACAGGGTGTGGGACAAAAAATTTTTTGCACAATTTTGGCAAAAATCGCCTCAAAATAATTTATTTTGCAAAAATTAAATTTTGATCGTTAATCCACGTACTGGGCTTTCATTTGATACCCTACTCAGAATTTTAAAAAAATATTTTTTTTTTCGATGAGCACATATTTGTTTATATTTTTAGGGGGATATGTTTTTTAGATGTTTTAGTATTTTTCCTATGTGCGGGTCAAAAAGTTGTACAAGCATGCCAATTTTCAACTCTCTAGGTTTAGCCGTTTGGCTACAATTTTTACCGAACAGACAGACAGACAGACAGATAGCCAGATAGACAGACAGACAGACAGACAGACAGACAGACGACAAAATGACGGTATAAGGGTTTTTTGGTCATACCTACAAAACCCTAAAAATGCATATATGTTTAATTGTCATAGTTATTTTATACTTCAATAAGATTTTTCATCTATATGTATCGCAGTTGCAAAATTGTTTTAATATGCGGCTGCAAAAGAGCAACTCTATAAATATAACAGGTAAAAAGTTGCTGTTACATAGCTAATCAAAATGTTTTATTGTTTATTTTGTAACTATTTTAAGAACTTTTCAAAAGAGTGCCATTTGGTTTTTGTAATGTTGCGTATGGACTATTAATATAGCCAAAAGGGTTTATAAACCTGCGCCTATTTTGGAAGTTTGAGTGTTTTTTTGTTGCTCGATAGACATCCTTGTTACTGAATTATAAAGTTCTCAGTTCTATAATATTGCTGTAAAAATGTTTATACAATTTTTATAAAGCATTTTGTGCTAGTTGGGCAATAACTGTATTGAGAAGTGACATTATCGATGGCAGTCTTTAGTACTCAGCTGTCAATATGCTAATAGCGAACAGGTTAATTTAAGCACAGTACATTTTTATTTTATGAAAATGCGAGTAAATATTTGCGAAAATTTTTAATTTTTAAGCGTTACACATGTTTAGAGGTGTATAACAAAAGGTGGGCATCAAATTATAGTATTTAAAGTTTAATTTCAGTAGGTTTATTGAAGTGTAATTTGTAGCTGAGCAAGTGTTAAATGCCGTGCATGTAATTTTATGTGGTACATCTGAGGGTCGGTCATCTGAATTTACAATATATGGATTCTGTTTGCAAACAAGTACATTATGTTCATTGCCTCATGAAATAAAATTAGTTTTAGACGGACAGGAGCAGCTAAAAGTTTAAAATGCAACTTGCAGATGCAAGCTTGTTAGTGCAGTTTTGATTTTCTGCGACAAATGTAATGAACAAACTCGCATTGTGTCAGTTACTTTTTAATTCAAAATATATCCCCATGCCTTCCTCCTGTCCATAACCAAATATTTTCCCAATCTGGACTTAATATTAACTTTCCCTCCATTTTTCTTAAGAAAAGGAAAAAAAAACTAAGATGCCTATCTTTGTCCTGTCTTGAATGACAGCCAAAAACACTACAATTTGTTCTACTTTTATAGTTTTTCACAGCTTCTATCGACATTCTACCAAAAATTCAACATTATAACATACATATATAATAAGTTCAAACAGCACTAGAGCGCCTAGTACTATATTTGACCACCAGACTGCGTATTCGAGCGTGTCAGTTCTCAATAGCTTATCTTTGCACGATCTGACTGACTAAACATAAATGCTTAATATTTTGTTTACAAGTGTTCAGTTGGCTCTCAATTAAAAGGATTTTCAGCAATTTCACCAGAACATACAATTTTCCTTTCAACAAAATATTAAACAATCCTAGTTTAATCAATAAATACATTTGGCCACGTAATATCTTAAACGTCTCAAATTATTTAAACTAGACCCATAATAGTCATAAATTTTCGTTAAGTATTTATTTTTCAAACTAGGGTCACATTTTTTATGAGTAGATTTGCTACGCCTCAGTTGGTTGTCCCGCTGAAGGTCAATGGACCGAGCAGGTAGTGACATCAAGTTGTCAAAATTTCTAAGATATTGTGGTATTTTACCTGTAAAACCTTTGCAAATTAATTAAGTGATGAAATCAAAATACATATAACAGGTAATAGAGGCGAACCAGGGGCGGATCGAGGGATTAAATCGGCCCGGGCGATTTGGATGTTTCGGCCCGGGCTCACGGAACTTGTTGACTATTTATAGAGAATGTTATTAGGTGTGTGAATTAATTCGGTCCATCTGGAGGTAAATTGCTGTACTATGGAATTTTCTAACCTCTAATATCTGCAACCGGCTTTATGTTTTAGTGTTGACACATGGCAACAATATTCAGTTAATAAACGTTTGGGTTTGTAACAATAATATCGTGTTTATCTGATTCGAAAATGTCGAAACTCGAGCCAAATAAGCATCATTTCCAGGAAGTTCTCATTTTCTGTTTTCATTTGAAGAAATCAGCCGCTGAAGCTCATCGAATGCTCGTAGAAGCTTATGGTGAAAGTGCTCCCACCGTTAAATCATGCAGAGAATGCTTTCGACGTTTCAAAAGTGATGATTTCAATGTCGATGTAAAACCTCGTCTAGGTCAACCGAAGCAGTTCGAGAACGAGGAATTGCAGGCGCTAATCGATGAAGATCCGTGTCAATCGCAACATGAGCTCGCGAAATTGTTGAATGTTGATCGATCAACAATTTCTGTGCGTTTGGCAGCCATGGGAAAGATTTACAAAGAAGGAAGATGTGTGCCGTACGAACTGAAAGAAAGAGACATCGAGAGGCGCAAAACCATGTCTGAAATCTTGCTTGCCAGGCAAAAAAGAAAAGTTTTTTTGCATCATATTGTGACTGGAGACAAAAAGTGGATATACTTTGGTAATCCCAAACGAAGGAAATCGATTTGCGACCCAGGAAATCAATCCGCATCGAGACCAAAGTGGAATGTTCACGGCAAAAAAGTAATGCTCTGTATATGGTGGTACCAAAAGGGTGTAATGCATCATGAGCTATTAAAGCAGAGCTAAACTATCACTGCCGAACATAACCAATAACAATTGCTCCATTTAAGGAACGCATTGAAGAATAAGCGGCCGAAATATGCAAAGAGACACGACAAAATGATCCTCCAGCATGATAACGCTTGGCCACCTGTTGGAAGGATTGTAAGGGCCACCCTGGAAGCACTTGGCTGGGACGTTTAACCTCACCTGCTGTATTCACCAAACATTGCTCCATCAAATTATCACTTGTTCAGATCGATGGCACACGTTCCTTCGGGTCAGCACTTGAACAATTATGAAGAACTAGAGAAATGGCTCAATGAATGGATCGCTTCGAAGAACGAGTCGTTTTTCCATCACGGAATACAACAACTGCCAGACAGATGGTAAAAAATAATAGCATAATGTCAAATACCTTGTATAGTCTATTTTTTATGTTTCACCTAATATAATAGACCCGAGTCCCGGGCCTAAGTAAAGACTAAAGTATATTTAAATTCACTTATTTAATTTATATTTTTAGTATTAATATCGAAAATAAAAATTTAGTCTCTAAAATAATAAAATTATAAATGTTAAAAAAACAAATAAAAAAATGTGAGGGATTTCTAAAGTAATATCATAGAATTGATCATAGGTATTTGAGTGGATAGTGGCCGTCGCATCGGCCCAAAAAGCCATCGGCCCATCGGGCGATGCCCGATCGCCCTGACGATACCACGGCGGAAATGTTCGAAAACTGGTTCGAAAATAAATTACTCCCGAATATACCGGCTAACAGTGTTATTGTTATGGACAATGCAAGTTACCATAGTCGGCAACTAAATAAAGTACCGAATAGTGCAAACGGTAAGAAGGAAATCCAAGACTTTTTATATAAAAATGATATTTACTTTGAAGAAAGTTATAAAAAAATTGTTTAATTAAATTATTAAAAAGTTATAGTTTTTCTAAAGAATATGTTTGCGATAATATTGCTCAATGCAAAGGGCACACAGTTTTACGACTACCTCCGTATTATTGTATATTCAATCCTATTGAACAAATGTAGAGTCAGTTAAAGGCGAGAATAAAACGGAATAATGTTTCTCCCACTTTAAACGGCACTGTGATAGAAAGAAGTGGAAAATATCCCTGTAGATACTTGGAAAAATTGTGTAAATCATGTTATTAAAATTGAGCACAGTTATATTCAACTAGAACGTACTACAATCATTAATTTAGAGACTGATTCAGAGAATGATTTGGACTTGTAAGATTTTTTTTTTATCTTAAACATTATTTAATTTAAAATTTATTTTATTGTAATGTTTTAAATACTAATTGTAATGTTTTAAATTTAATTATAAGTTCTATAAATTAATTGTATTTATAATAAAAATAAAGTTTATTTTGATGATATCTTATGTTTATTTCTTGTTACAATTGTGTCATTACATGGTGTAATGTAATTTATACCTGATACATGTCTGGCTAGTTTATGGGTACAAACAAGGGATTAGAGTTATTTGTAATTACCATCCACTGTGTTTAGGACCATAAGTAGATAGTCACTTCATCTTATCGTGAAATAGCTATACATATACCCCAAACTATAGTGCGTTCGAAGGTGAGTTTGCAGTATAGCTCTTATGGAAAATGGGAGCGCTGTTGGTAAATGTTGTAAAAGTGTCAAATGTGTCAATTATAATAATATGAAAAACTCGTATGATTTACAAAAATCAACTCTTATAAAACTCAAAATAACACTCAACAAAAACAAATGGCCATTTGTAGAATACTGCGTCTTCACAGATCAGCGCGTTTTAGAGCTGGCAACGTCGACAAACAAGAAAAGGATAGTGTCATTGTTTAAACCCATTAGAGAGTATGAAAAAGAACTACTCCATATGCCCTGTACTGCAAACTCACCTTTGAACGCACTATACAAAAAAATTGTTGATGGATCGCAAATCAGAAAATCAAATATATAATTATTTGTTATGTACCCCGTTTCTTTTTTACCCAATAAAAATATTGATAAATAATTTTATTTTTTTTGTGGGCCCAAATTCTCCTTCCTTTAAGATATGTTTAGATTATTCTTACCCAAAAATAGGGTTAGGTAGATCGCGCTTAAGTTTACATTTTAAAAGTAGATCGCGTGGAAAAATTAGTGAGCACCACAGATATAGAAAATTGTATTGTAAGCCAAAATGACTTTATATGCAAAGAACAGGCAAAAATTGAAGTAACTTACATAAAGAAAATTAATGATATAAACAGAAGTGCTACAGTTGCTATAGGGATTTGCAGCTAAGCACCCTACCATCTGGTGAGCGTTTCATGAACTTGTGTACATCATATAACATTTCGTTTTGTGTATTGGTGTTGTATGAAGTTTGTTTTTAAAGTTTTATTATAATCATTGAAAAATGTATAATACATATTGTTGTGTGCCTATGTGCAATTCATTGAAAAGAAGAAACCCGGAAATATCGTTTCATTTGTTTCCACTAATATCAGACACCGTATGGTTCGAAACAAAATTGGGAAAGCAAGAGGTTAGGAATCGACGCGATGGAAAAAAAGTTAATTGGAAAAAAAGTGAGCCCTTGTATCAAAGTTTGCTCATTACATTTTAATGATAGTGACTACAAAAAATATTTTCAATTTTGTATTTATTATCGCATATCTTGAAAATTCCTGTTATTGTGTGTGGGTTTGTAATGCACAAGTTTGTAGGCATAATGCATAAATCTTTATGAACTCTCTGTTTTTTTCAGTGACTCCACACAATATTATATGCCCAGCATTGTAGATTTCTACCCCTTGGTAAACAACACGGGAATTATTACTTCCCCCAATATAGTTAAAATAATCGACAATGGAAAACCGCCATAACTTAAAACCAGATCACAAAATGTAGTATTTTAGATGTTTACAAGTAATGTCACTTCACAAAATCAGAAAATCCCAAACAATTATTTATTTTTTGTCGTTTTTTGATACACTTTTCGCTATTATTTACTAGTAAATGTCAAGTGGTATCTGATTTAGAATGATTTCAAAAAAATCCGCGTGGCGCTACGATCTTAAAATTTTTTCCCTATAGACAGTAAAATATTTAAAGAAATTATGTCTCGCGGAAAAATAAATTTGGGATGGAGCCGATGCAAAGTTATTGAAAATTTGAAAATATGGAGATGTTACAAATGTGCTGGATACTACCATAAGGCATCAGAATGTACAAATAAATTAGCATTATCTAGTCGTGCAAGAGATCATGAAAGTAGTAAATGTAATGAAAAGAATAACCTGAACTGCATAAATTGTATGGAAGCAATTAGTTTGTTAAAATTAAATTTGAGTACAAATCATTCAACATATGATTTCAACTGTCCGGTTTACCGAAGGAAAGAAGAAGCCTTAAGAAGGAGGGTTGATTATGAATAGCAATTAATGCAATAGAAAAAAGATATAAAACAAGTAATCATTATTTTACATCTAAATATTCAGAGCTATCTAGCTCACAAAGCTGAAATACAGGATTTAATATACAGAAAAAATCCAAAAACTGTATGTCTATCGGAAGCAAGAATAACATGCGATGCGGATGACAAAGAAATAACAATTCCAGGTTACAGACAGGTGCGTTGCGACTCAGAAAATAGGCACACAGAAGGCTTGTTATAGTCGGATTGCTGATAGGTGACTGTTACATGTATGTATCAAGTAATGAATTCATATAATAATCTAGTTACCATTTTTCAGCGATTTTAAAAATGTTATTTGTTATTTGTGTAAACTGTCAGTGTCTGGTAATAAATATTAATTAAAATACGGCTTGCAGCCAATTATTAAATTCACAAACTTTAATTTTAAACCTGCTGGAATAAACAACAAATTATAATCCAAAATTTACGTATGAGTATAAATTTTTCCTTATTAATAATTATAACCTTAAAATTAATAATTTTGTTTGTTTGAGTACTGCTGTAAATTTATTTTCGCGCTCTAATTAGTAAAGACATCTACGAATCATGCTATTTCTTTCTAATGTTTTGTTTTGTATTAAAATAATTTGGAAGTTTAGTTGTCAACTTGCGTCACTATACGTTACTATGGGTATGCAAATAATTATAATGATACAGACAGAGAAAGCATATAGTATTGAATATCGATACTTGTAGCAACGAACAGTCACTTATCAGCAATCCGACTATATGTCTTCTCCATGAAAGTATTAAATATGAGACTATACATAATAAAAGTATAAACAAAAAGTGGTGTTTTGCCTCAATTAAAATGCGTAACAAATATTGTCGTAAATTTTGGATATTTATTTTTTACACAAGTTTGATACAGACAACCAACTTGAACAAAACAACAAAATGTCACAATAAAATATTAATTTAAACAAACGGTGAATATTAGATATAACTTAGACATAATTTAGACATAATTTAGACACAATTTAGACACCGATACATTTAAATTGTACATTAAGGCCCGGTCTTTCCACCTTCAGATAAAGTCCCAGGTAACTATCTTATAGATAAGGTTATTTGTAACTTCATCTGCTGAATAAATGTCAATACCAGTCAGTGAATTCAATACGTCAGTCTCATTATCCGTTAGATAACTATCCGATAGATACATTTGTATAGGAAGAAGGGATGACATTTACTCAGCAGATGAAGTTACAAATAACCTTATCTGTCAGATAGTTACCTGGAAGTTTATCTGAAGGTGGAAAGACCGGGCCTTAATATTTATCACTTGATTTTTGACATTTATCATATTTTGACACTCTCTTGTTTCACTACTCAATTGTTTCACTACCCAGTATATTTATATCACTAATTATAATTATGACAATTCTGTCAGCCAGGGAAAAAATTTTCATTCAACTTTTGTTCGATTTCTATGCTGTATCTAGATACTTGGTAAAGAATTCAAGGTGACACATTTTATATTTCCCGTAATATTTCCAAAAACGTGTTGCTGGCCAGTGGTTTTGAGAGAAAAAAAAAAATAATTGCGCGCCTCTGAATATCGGGAAATTTTTCATTCGACTTTTGTTCGATTTCTATGCTGTATCTACATAATTGGTAAAGAATTCAAGGTGACACATTATATATTTCCCGTAATATTGCCAAAAACGTGTTGCTGGCCAGTGGTTTTGAGAGAAAAAAAAAATAATGGCGCGCCTCTGAATATCTGGAAATTTTTCATTGAATTTTTGTTCGATTTCTATGCTGTATCTACATAATTGGTAAAAAATTCAAGGTGACACATTTTATATTTCCCGTAATATTGCAAAAAACGTGTTGCTGGCCAGTGGTTTTGAGAGAAAAAAATTATTTGCGCGCCTCTGAATATCGGGAAATTTTTCATTCGACTTTTGTTCGATTTCTATGCTGTATCTACATAATTGGTAAAGAATTCAAGGTGACACATTATATATTTCCCGTAATATTGCCAAAAACGTGTTGCTGGCCAGTGGTTTTGAGAGAAAAAAAAATAATTGCGCGCCTCTGAATATCTGGAAATTTTTCATTGAATTTTTGTTCGATTTCTATGCTGTATCTACATAATTGGTAAAAAATTCAAGGTGACACATTTTATATTTCCCGTAATATTGCAAAAAATGTGTTGCTGGCCAGTGGTTTTGAGAGAAAAAAATTATTTGCGCGCCTCTGAATATCGGGAAATTTTTCATTCGACTTTTGTTCGATTTCTATGCTGTATCTACATACTTGGTAAAGAATTCAAGGTGACACCTTTTTATATTTCCCGTAATATTGCCAAAAACGTGTTGTTGGCCAGTGGTTTTGAGAGAAAAAAATTAATTGCGCGCCTCTGAATATCAGGAAATTTTTCATTCGACTTTTGTTCGATTTCTATGCTGTATCTACATACTTGGTAAAGAATTCAAGGTCACATTTTATATTTCCCGTAATATTGCCAAAAACGTGTTGTTGGCCAGTGGTTTTGAGAAAAAAATTAATTGCGCGCCACTGAATATCAGGAAATTTTTCATTCGACTTTTGTTCGATTTCTATGCTGTATCTACATACTTGGTAAAGAATTCAAGGTCACATTTTATATTTCCCGTAATATTTCCAAAAACGTGTTGCTGGCTAGTGGTATTGAATTAAAAAATATATATATTTTTAAATGTTTATTATGGTAAAACAGATTCGTTTATTAAAAATAATATTAATTATGTTTAATTATGTTGCATTTTTAAGAGTAACTTGACATTATCTGTAAAAAGCAAGCAGTTTATCCAACTGCGGTACTTGATTTGGTCCGCTGTAATATACCGTGCCGTGCTGATTAGTGGCTGGCAAATCCATGGATAACTTCACACGCATGATTTCTATGCTGTATCTACATACTTGGTAAAGAATTCAAGGTGACACATTTTATATTTCCCGTAATATTGCCAAAAACGTGTTGCTGGCCAGTGGTTTTGAGAGAAAAAAATTATTTGCGCGTCTCTGAATACCGGGAAAATTTTCATTCGACTTTTGTTCGACTTCTATGCTGTATCTACATACTTGGTAAAGAATTCAAGGTGACACATTTTATATTTCCCGTAATATTGCCAAAAACGTGTTGCTAGTAAGTGGTTTTGGATTTTTTTAAATTTTGTTATTTTTAAATGTTTACTATGATAAAACAGATTCTTTTATTAAAAATAATATAAATTATGTTCAAATATGTTGCATTTTTAAGAGTAAATTAACCTTATTTGTAAAAGCAAGCAGTTTATCCAACTGCGGTACTTGATTTGGTCCGCTGTATTTTACCGTGCCGTGCTGATTAGTGACTGGCAAATCCATGGCTAACTTCACACGCATAAATTTACAGGTTATCAGCTGCTTTTCTTTTACAAGTTAAAATGCTTGGCTAAGCTAAGAAGTTAGTAAAATATCTTAGCAAGGGAAAGGGGGGAGGAAAAAACTTAGTTTTTCTTAGCCAGTGTCTTATAAATGGAACGCTCTTACAACTTAGAGTAACTTAGCTTAGCTTAGATTTCTTAAGTAAAGTGGTAAAAGGAAAGCGCCTAACATTTTCTTTGTGTTTGAATGAACTGTGATCTCGAAGTAGAAACCCTCTTCGGGCCCTTTGCTGACCGCTTTTCCTTACTAAATACACTTATCAGCACTGATAATTTATACATATGTTTTTTAGGTATCAATTATTTACTTCAAATAATATTTAACCTTATCTAGGAATTTGATCACCTTACAAAATAACAAATGCATACAGATTATTATAAAATTCTATAATATTTCTTTTATATTCCAGGGTTATCCATTCTTTGTAATTAATGGCAGTTTATTGGAAGAAGAGAATTTATAAATCTTGCGTTGTCCGTTCACACAGTCATTGTCGCAGGCAGAAAGTTATTATCTTCAGGATAAGCAGCAACAGTTCCATCAGGTAACACAGCTGTCTCTGTCATATCCACACACTGGACCTCACTTCACTATGCCTCAGATGTCTTCCAATGTAGGACACATGACTATTTGTCACACAGTTTTGAGGTTATACAGATGGACTGCACCAAATAGAGCACTTCAGAATGCTGTCACTTTAAAAACCAATATGGCGGCTGAGGGGTAAACAAAGATTTTACCTATGTGTTTACATTTGAAAGCCTAGAGCAAAACAAAACTATATGAAAAAAAAAACATAAAATGCCATTATTTCGTGATGTAGTGGAGTGTGGTAGTTGTGGTGGATGTGACAAAGTGACATTTTTATAACCTGTCCGAAGTTTTAAAGTATAAATTTAAAACTGCACTACATAACTTATCAGGAGTCAGACGACAATTATAAATGGACTTAGAAAGGCAAATTAAACTGGAAATAAATTAAATAATAAAATAAATAAACAAATTTATTTAGCAATTTAAACAAAAATTCCACAAAATACATTACGATAACAGAACATACAATCATATATATCAAACATGGTGTGAATTTGTAGTCATTTAGGAATATTATCACAACTCGTAGGAAAGACCACTTGTTAATAAAGTGTGAATATGTTTTACAGCCCAGTACATTAGAAAAGTCTTATCGCTAAGTAGAAAACACTACATAAGCTCGTTGGATGTCGCCCACAGTCTTTATCACAAACTATGAACATATTTCCTTATTAAAGCCATACATCAATTTACAGCATTCGTTATGAACACTTCACATTTCACTAGCACAACAATAATTTATTAAACCAAAGATTACTCGAAATGCATTGTTGTAACACATAATAAGTTTACGAACATGATCTTTTGTATGATAAATCCAGAATGCCGATGTATTCATAGTACCACAAAATGTATTAAGTAAATATTTACGCATGTATCAGAACTACATTTTGAGAATCTACGGTTCAGCATATTAGCTTTCACACAAACAACGGAATTGCCTGTCGATGTCAGCTGTGTCACTAAGATCATCACTAATAAAGTTATCAACACACAGAAGAGACTTTTTAACACTTTCACTATTGAGGCACACACTTGTCACAGCATGTTTTTTTTTTTCTTTCGAATGGAACACATTATATTAGGTTTTCCTCCTTGTCTCACTCCGATATTTTGCTATAGAACATGAGAGCATGTTCTTGCATTTTCTCTTTTGTGTAGAAAATGTGGGTTAACACGAAATAGCCAGTGATGTGCATGACTGTAACTGCTGGAAATATATCTGGACTATATGAGAGATCCTTTTCACTTAATGTGTAGGTCCACATTGTTAATAATTGAAATTTTCTTCCCATACCATACACAAAGTCTTTGTGCTCACTTTCCAATTTCCAAAATTTAATACAAAACTAAAAGTAGGCTTCTGTGTTTTATTAAAATCAACTCGCTTTTATAACAAAATCGCAATATATTTCAATAAAAATAATTTATAAGGTTTTGAAAGTACTACTCTACATACTACAGTTATGGCGAATAAAACTTTATTTACCCTCCACGGACTAACAGCTGTTTTAGCGATCAGCTGTTTTGGAGTGCTCTATACCGAACCTCCAACATTAGGTCAGCCGAACAACTGGTCAGAATGTATTAATAACATTATAATCAAGGTTCCAATGCTGAACACATAGCCTAGTCGATACGAAGTTTTCCTCACATATCGTACATTCATGATTTGTTTGATTTGGAAATTGAGGCAGTGAACTGAAGTGTCTATTTTCAGGGACCATCAGAGTGTGTGTCGGTTCAGTGAGGGGGGGGGGGCAGTGAGTTCAAACTCGCCAGTCCGTTTCTTAGTTCACAATGGATCAGCCGGTGAGTCATCTATAATATTACATGCATGTCGTTACTAACCTGTTAGACAAAACTGTATGTTAGTGTTCTGGGGGTGCAGGGCCCTCGGTATGGAGCAATGGGGCGATCGCTCCAGGCGCCTTTCAGATAATTCACATTTGTTTATTTTTATAATACTGTCATATAAAATTTTTTATTATTTGCTTGTTGAATCTTTATAAATTCGGTTTTGATTTATCTTTATTTATAAACTAGCAGATCCGTTGCCAACAACATTGGCACACTGATATCCAGAGTTGGGCAAATTGCAATCAAACTAATGATTGAGGATTGAAATTAAAATTTTAATTTTGTACTTGATTAATGAGTAAGGTGCATCACTCATAATGCAGTTATTCACACTGGTAACTAAATTAAATATTTACTCATTATCATGATTAAATATTTTGTTATGATTGAAACTAAAATCAGGATTGAGATTTGATTTTTTCACTCTCACTTGTCATTGGAATAGACCATATTAGTGTGTCGTCACATACCAGTGCTGCAATCTGAGAGCTGAGTCCTTTGGAAGTTTAAAATACATGTGACATTACTTTTGTTACTTTAATTTTATGAATATTTTCAATTTTGGAGCAAAAAATATGTATTTTTTATAAATATATACTAATATAAGCAGTTCACTTTTGTAAGAACAAACTATGGTTTATTTCAAATTAAAAAAAAGTAGTTAGCGCTGCGAACCGAGTACGATTTACACTGGATAAATACAGTATAGCGGAAAATTTAAAATAAGTTACAACTAGGGCATGGGCGTAGCAACTGGGTTAGCAAGTGATTTTTAAAAAAAATTTATAAAAGGTTAATAAGATATTGAAATAAACAAGGCAGATAATACACTTACGCTATTTATACGACATAAATTCAGTTTAATGGGAAATTTGAAAAAGTTAAAAAAAAAACATTAATTTTAAAAATTATGTATTATCTGTCTCATTTTGTAATATGGAACTAACAATAAAAGTTAATTTTTTATGTTGTATATTGACAATACATTTATAATATTGTCATAGTATTGGTTCACACGGATACGCCAAAGTCTGTTTACACCACAACAGTCACCAAAGTAACCAGATCTAGTTTCGTATTACAAATTGAGACAGATTATACAGTCTGTTTCAAACGGTTAGGCGGAACTAAATGGGACTTTCGTTCTTTTAGGTTGTCACGAGAAGGGACCTTGCTTGGGTTATTTCATTTTTTACGTTGGGATGTCAAAATTTAAAATTCCAACAATGAAACCATGGAAACGAATGACATATGTCAAAATTAAATATTTTTTTTACGTATTTTAATGACAAAAAATAAATAAATGGGAAATTTGTATTAAGAATGACACAAAAAATCAAAATATAAAGAAAATGACATTTTAAAATGATATTAACCTTAACCAAAAAATGTTTATTGTAAGTATGATTTACAAAGCTTAAACAAAACTGCTGAAAGGCACGATTTAAACGATGAAAGTAACTAGATTGCAAAATCTAGTTCCGCTTAACCGTTTGGAACAGACTGTACTATAATCCGTCTCAATTTGTAATACGAAACTAGATCTGGTTACTTTGGTGACTGTTGTGGTGTAAACAGACTTTGGCGTATCCGTGTGAACCAATACTATGACAATATTATAAATGTATTGTCAATATACAACATAAAAAATTAACTTTCACTGTTAGTTCCGTATTACAAAATGAGACAAATAATATATATATATAAAAAGAGAGATTTGGCTAAAACAGTTTAAATAAAGCAATAAAACAAACAATATATCTTCAGAGCTAAAGTTTCTTATAATCTGTCTCAATTTGTAATACGAAACTAGATATGGTTACTTTGGTGACTGTTGTGGTGTAAACAGACTTTGGCATGTCCGTGTGAACCAATACTATGACAATATTATAAATGTATTGTCATTGTACAACATAAAAAATGAACTGTTACTGTTAGTTCCGTATTACAAAATGAGACAGATAATATTTAAATAATTATTTTAAATAAAAATTAAAAATATATGTATATATGAAGGTCTAAAAATTATATCAATAACTTCTTCTTTGGGCACAATCAGCTGGGCTGTCTTTTGGCCTCACATTAGTTCTCTCTCTTGATCTGTTAATTGCCAAGTGTCAAAAAATATTTATATGTCAGATAACCTAAAAAATATATAACTGCGTAAAAACAAATTACATGGAGAATATTCTCAATAAAATCTACATCAAGAATATAAATAAAAGTCTAAATATGTAAATAATAACAAAATATATGAAAAAAATTAAATAATATAAATAATATATATTTCCAATGTACGACACTGAACATCTGTCAACTTGGACTAAAAACAATATTTTAACAGTGTAATAGGGATGACGATCTAAACTAATCCGAAGCAAGGACAAACAGCTCCTATCTTCTTACACACATTTTTCTACTTTGAAATAGACCATAGTTTGTTCTTACAAAAGTGAACTGCTTATATAATATGTTTTTATTTCCTTTAAACTCTTTTATAACGATAATAATGACAACAATAATATTTTTTGATAAAGAAAAATCGTAGTTTTATAGACAAAAATAATAATAACAAAAAATAAATAAAATAAGAATTCCCTTCATTTTCAAATGTAATAAATTAGAATAGAAAACGGTACGGCTTTGCGAATACAGGAGATTTACTGATTTGGGACAAAGATTAATATTATCAGTCTTCAAAAATTGGTAAACTATTTGTCCGTTCTAGGTTAAGTACAATTATTTGAATTCTGTCAACTTACAAAAATAGACTTAGTGCGCAGCAATTGGTACAGATTCAAAGCGATAAATATTGGATGGTATACTACAATAATTTTACATCCCCCAGCAAACATTTTTATACGGGCCAGTACTGGTAAAGCACATACTACCCGGCATTGAAAGTAATGGGCCAGTGCTGGCATTTCGTACTGGGCCAGTACCCCGGTGTCCCGTGGCCCTTAGCTAGCCCATTGATGTATCAGTTGCTGGCCCAGCAACGGTAAAGTGCATTGAAAGTAATGGGCCAGTGCTGGCATTTTGCACTGGGCCAGTGCTGGCATTTCGCACTAGGCCAGTGCTGGCATTTTGCACTGTGCCAGTACCCCGGTGTCCCCGTGGCCGTTAGCTGTATTGATGTATCAGTTTCTGGCATAGTTGCATTAAAAAATAATCGCATTAGTTACAAGATTTATTTCTGACGGACCAGTGCTTATATTATACCCACTCTCTAGTGTTTCAAATGTAACATATGTGTACTTACCCAGTATTAAAATAAATTAATGGTTAGGTGCAAAATAAATACTCTTTTGGCCATTTTCACCATCGTTGAATAAATTTATTTAACAAATAAAGTTGACAATATCGCATCGGTTTTAAACTATTAATGAAGAAATTAACATTGCTGTCAATAGA